>CM067259.1:23785118-24385118 GCA_034195605.1 Santalum album
TATATCCCAATCTTTTTAAAGGGGTGCAATTCTAACATACTCTTAAATATTCTTCTAATTTGGGCTATATTTATAATGGATTTTTTTTTGACAAACATTTTTTTATAATAAAATTCTAGATTACACAGTAAAATTATTCAAATAAATTTTCTTTTATAATTTTTTTTATGGTAAAAGGATGTTTATAATAGGCCAATTTGTTTTTACAAACATTTCTCTCAATATTCTTCTTCTTTAAACCTTTTAATCTTTATAAATTTGGACTACAAATTTTGTATGCTTTAGTTACCACAAGGACGAATAACACATCAATTAAAATAAATTTCATAAATTAAGTATTGATCATGAATTTTACTATGAAAGGTCACTTTTATTTTCTTTTACAAACTTTTTCTCATAAAGGAGGATAATAGGCTAGAATTTTTTTTTTCTCGTTATTAAAAAAAACGTTCTTTAAGCATTTTATTTTTAACAAAATTTTTGTAAGAATTGTGAAGAAAATGCTATAGGCTAAAATTACACTCCTCTAAAAAGGTTGGGTTATAATCAACCAATAATAAGGGTTGTGCTAAATTTGCAACTTTTATCAAAGGTTAGGGTATAAAGCTTAATGTGACCTTTAGCTAAAGGACTTGTAATTATCTTGAATTTTTGACTTGTAATTATTTAGAGAAGTCAGTTTATTTGGAGACTTCTAATTATCTTGAATTTTGGTTTTGTAATTATCTAAAGGAGTTATTTTGTCTAGGAACTTATAATTATCTTGAATTTTGGACTTGCGATTATCTAAAAGATTTGTAATTATCTTAAATTTTGGTCACGCAATTAATTCCGTAAACTTATTTTGAAAAAAAATTGATCCGTGCACCTCATTTAGAAATCCTTTTTTAAAACTATATTATTTCGAGATTTCTTTTTCCAACGATCCTCTCTTGCTACCATTCCGGCAGTATGGCATTCAGCCGCCCCACTCTCCCCTACTTTCTTTATTTTTTCTTTAAATCTTTGATCTGATTTTCACTTATCCCTTTTTCTTTTTACCAAATTTAATAATAGTAAAATAAAAATGCGACTTGTTTTAAATTGAAATAATGTAATAATAGAAAGGTAATTAAGCGGGTCTGATGTGTTATGAGCAGGTCAAACACAAGCAATAGGATCAACATCAGTAGGTCAATAGTGACTTAAACTAGATCGTGAGTCAAGTCGGATCAGGTTGCCATCCCCAAGACCCAAAAGAAGATGAGAATAATTTGTCCAAAAAAATTCAAGAGCAAGCACAAAAAAGGCCAACTAAACTAAATATTTCAATCATATTTTTTTACACGTATTTTCAGATTATAGATATAATCTATATCCCCATCTAATACTATTTATTTTATTAAAAAATTAAGCACTTTATTCAGGAAAAGTTTGTCTCACTTTTGTAGGATAAATTGTAGAATCAAAAAAGTCAAGAATAAGTCATTTTTCTTAGGATAATGCTACTCATTTCTAAAAATGTAATTTTACCTAAATTCCACCACTCACATGTAGGGGTGAGCTCCATAAATGCGATGAATGAGTCATGTGAAATCCATCTCTACACATAAACGATGAGATTTAGATGCAATCAGGTTAAGCAAAATTACTCCTTTTTTTTAATTAGACTCGATGAAAAAAAGAAGAGTCAAGGGAAGGAGTTCAAAAGCGCGGACAGGATGGCTTGCCATCCCGCCACGTCCTAGCAGGAGAAGATCTGTGGGAATGGGGGTGGATTTCATTATTGGGGTGGCGGCCCTAACCCAAAACGCGTCCCACGGTCATCCCTAGTCCTGGATGAGGAAATCATCTCGCCCTTCTACGCGCCTGCACGCACTCATATATATATATATATATATAAAGTTTAAGAAACTTGTGACATTTCTTATTTAGGAAAGAAACAAGCACTCATTATTTAGATATTTTCATATAAATTTTAACCGTTATGAATAGAAAGAATATGAAAAAAAATATGAGAATAAGTTAATTTTCTCGTAATTTGTTCTGGCATACATCTAGCATCCAGACGGTGCAAATTTAAAATAATTATAATTATTTAAGTCTTTTGATATTTCACATCTTTGATTAGGGCCATATATATTGTCAAACTACATGAAAATTGACAAGTTTTTATATTTTTTTTAATTATACAGTTATAATTTTTCATAACAAGGCTAAATAATGGGTATTTGTCTATTTCATAGATGAGAAATATAAGAAATTTTTTAAACTCCATTTTCCCAAGAGAGAGAGAGAGAAAGAGAGAGAATTTCTCTGCTGGAGGTAACCCTTTTCCCTACCCCTACAGCATATTGAATCGAACATTTTTTATTCCCAGTGACATAATTTAGAATGATTTAATATTTTTGAAAAATGTGGATAACAGTCCCAATATTTCAGGATGAGTTGGGTACAATTTATACCCATATGTACGACAAGGTTGCCCCATTACGGGCATAAGGTTAGCTCAAGAAGATGTTCATCTTTTTCAAATTTAGCCACGAGGAAGGTTTCCAATGTAAAATTTAAGGAGAAACCACCACTTCTCTTCAAAGATTTGCCTTCCATCCAGTCGGTCCTGACAGTAGAGTGAGCCTAGGAACTCAGGATCGAATCCTGGCTGCCACAAGGCACCAGGCCCAAAGTCCTCCTACCGAAAAAAGGGGTTGCTAAGTCACTGTGATTTGCCTCCTCCATACTGATGGGGTAAGGTGTGAGAGTTCCACCTTTGAGCCTAGATTTGCCTTCCATCCCATTCTCTTTAAAAAAAAAATACATTGACTCTTAAAATTCAATTCGAAGCTTTCTATTTTATTTTATTTTTGGTCTAGAATAATATATATATAAAAGATAGAAAATTTAAATTAAAGTCTTAAATAAATAATACGTGCCAAAAATTATACTTTCTTAAATCTGACACATCATAGAAACAAATGTTACGTACCGCCCAATCCATTAACGTGTATATATAAAGATTGACTCTTGAAAAATTCAGTTCTCAACATGCCTTTTATTTATACTTTCTTAAATCTGACACATCATAGAAACAAATGTTACGTACCGCCCAATCCATTAACGTGTATATATAAAGATTGACTCTTGAAAAATTCAGTTCTCAACATGCCTTTTATTTATTTTATTTATTATCTCTCTTTGCTTTGTCGTGCTTACTTATTATGTCCATGACTAATATGATATGAAGACAAAAAGAGTGGGGGAGGTGGAGAAACCGGGTCCGTCGACCCACTACATAGCTTTCTAGCGCGTGGTTGAAATTAGAGGTGCATCCATTGCACTTTTAAAACTTAGCTCACAGACGAAGGCTTGGCTTTTATGATGAGGACAACGACTCTGTTTATATATGTATATAAAATGTTTAGGTTCACCGTTCCATGACATGGGGCAAATTTTGCTTTATGTCAATCGCTTGGGATAAAATTTTGAGAGGCAGCTTTTACTATTTTTGGACAAATCTAACATATATATATATATATATATATATATTACTACTATAATGGGATTGAAGAGGGTAAACAGTACAAATTGCACTGATTACTTCTTCTTCTTTTTTTTTTAATGATTTTCTCAAATTATTATTGTACAAATACCTAATGCCTTATGCATTCTTAAAATGAAAAATGATTAAAATACCCCTGAAATCATAAAATGTACAAAAAAAAAAAAGCCTAAAGACTAGGAAAGCAAAAAAGATTAAAATGATCATAATACCCCCAGAAGCTCAAAATCTCTCTTATGACAAAGCTCTGTTTCAAACTGGCTGAAAAATTCACAAAACATTTAAACTAGAAAAACAATTCAAATGAACCTAATACTCTTTGGAGTATAAAATACACACGAGGCTCCAAAATACATTGAGAGCCGTGGATTGCATGTTACGCATTTGGCCAAGGCTAGTATATATAATGATAGACACCTATTACTCGGAAGGTGACACGTATCCCTATTTATTATTATTATTGTATACACAATATGGTACAATTTTGTCCTTCTCTCTCTTAAATTATTCCATACTCTCTTACTTAAATTATTATGCACTTATATATATATATGTATATATGTGTGTGTGTGGGTGTGTGTACGTGTGTAAGCAATAAAAGAAATAAGAAAACACACTCCTTAAAAAAAGCACTCATCACATGAATCCCATTCTAAAAATTCCAGCCTATGGATTGAAAGAACTTGAAAAAATAAGATGACCTTCAAATTTTCCTATAATTTAGACTTGTTTACACCTATCATCCAATGATAAACCATCTAGAGATCTAAAATGTTATTTAACTATTTTGTGTTTTTTATCCTTTGGACTATAGGTTTAACCAAGCTCGAGTTGCACGAAAAATTCGAAGATGATCTTACTTTTTAAGGTTTTTTAATCCATATAACTGTAATTTTTAAAATGGGACCCATGTGATGAGTCATTCCTTTAAGGTGTGTGCTTTCTTGATTCATTTATCGCTCCCATTTAAATAAAATGACGGGCAAGTCGAATTATGTTAATAACATGTGTGACTCAATTTTGCCACGTATCATATTCCTCTTACATATGTCATGCATTTAAGAATCCAATTTAAACCATTTCTCTTCGATGTTTATCTTTTTCTATTACTCATTTATCATCACTAATTAATAGTTTTTTAAGGACATATGACATTGAATCTAATCTAGTTATATGTTTTAAATTCATTTTTTCGTGCTATTCAATTTGAGACCAATA
Source organism: Santalum album (assembly GCA_034195605.1). Lineage (NCBI taxonomy): Eukaryota > Viridiplantae > Streptophyta > Magnoliopsida > Santalales > Santalaceae > Santalum > Santalum album. The sequence continues at coordinate 23,789,875 of CM067259.1, forward strand.
TTAAATATTTTTAGATATCATTTAGACTTCCAGTTTTGTTCCAAAATTTAATGAAGATATATAATAATTCATGTCATGACCCCCGTTTTTGTGAATATTTTTAGCTAAAAACATGCTAACAAGTGCTAACAAATTATTTACACATCAGTTTGAATACATTAATTTTACTTTCATATTTAAAATTCAAATTTATATTAAGACTCGTCGACTTTTGTACTCCTCATTTAAGCTATTTCTATTCAATACTTAATTTTTTTCTAACATATATCTATCGGGTTTATGTACTAAAAATTTCAAATTAGAATTTTTCTTGCTATATATCTTTTTGCTGATCTTAATGGAGTGATTTTCCCACGCTCTACTTGTAAGTGGTTTGATTTTTCTGTTTGCCTCCTTGTAACCCTTCTTTCAACCCAAATATATATATATAAAACTTTATCACTTTACTTAGACATATTGAATTTAAACTTATTGATAACTAAAGTGAAAAATATTTTGATTATGCTCGGGTCAGATGGCTAGTTACTATACGTATAACAACCATCATAAAGTTGTAATATATCAATGCACTCATTTTATATTTATTCATCCATAATTCTAAAACATACATTGTATTGTCAAAAGAAACAAAAAATTACCACACTGCCTCGTGAAATTACGAAAAATCCTATTTTAGTTTTATTTCTTCCATTTTGGTTCGCAAGATAATCTTGATCGAGTTCGTCAGCATTTAGAGCTGGAAGTGCACCCTAAAATTTACTATTGGATGATCATCACGTTTATATCGAAAATCTTAACCATCCATTCAAGTTCTAAACTTTTCATTTTGTAAATTGTCACGTTTTTAGAAGTTTAACAAATTTGATAAGTTTAAAACTTGAATAAATGACAATATTGACCCTAATATCTAGAGATTTGTCCCTTTTAAGTTTTCCGAGTAGCCTAAAAACATTAACCTCTTTTTTCCTTTCTTTCTTCCTTCACTCTTTTTTTCACTGGGCAATGTTGACCTTAATCTTTAGAGACGCTTTCCTAATAAGATTTAGAGCTAAGTCTCCCGAGGCCACCAGTGTTATCATAGATGCACAATTAAGCTACTAACATTTGAAATAGTACAAATTGACTACTAAAATTATAAAATTTTGACACTTCAGCCATTAACATTTGAAGCTGTACAAATCGACTATGCAAATTACAAAATTAGATTATTCAATCATTCCTGAAAATTAAAAATTTTAAGATTTTTTTATTCTCCTAATAAGTGTTAATCACCAAAAATAAATAAATAAAAGTTGTGAACTCTTAAAGAAAAATTATTTCAGTAAAAATAATAATAATAGTAATCATACTAATGATTATTATGGGATATCAATTTAAACATACAGATTATTCATAAATTTCTATTCCAATAAGTGTTAATTACCAAAAATAAATAAATAAAAGTTGTGAACTCTTTCAGCGAAATTATTTCAGTTAAAATAATAATAATAATAATAATCATACTAATAATTATTATGGGATATCAATTTAAACATATAGATTGTTCATACATTTCTACTCCAATCACTTGAATATTTGAGAGTCCAAGGCATGAGGGGAGAAATAACAATAATTGATTTATAAACCAAAACCCTCCTTAACCAGTCCCACAAAATGAAACAAAACCACTGCTGCCGAAGTGGGCAAGCTAAGGGCAAAAAGAGCCATCATCCCCAGAGCCACCCCAGGCCTTGTGTTCATCAGCACAGACTGCAAAATGCCCATTGCTTCGCATATGTCCGAGTTATAATTCTCTCCGTAATACCGCTTCTCCCACTCCATCCAATCCGCCGGCGGCTTCCAACGGCCGCTCCTTTCCGCCACCTCCGTCTCGCGTATCCGCATTCGGAGAACGATGAGGTTGTCGTCGACGAGCTTGCCGTGATAGTTGGAGCCTTTATCGTGCCTGTTCCGCTCTCCTCTCAGGGCGTAAACGCCGAAAGGAGGAGGCGTCGAGCGCGGGACGAGGCGTTGGGATGTTCGAAGAGGAGTTGGAGAGGTGGAAAGGAGAGAGTGGTTGAGGGGGGTCGACCACGAAGACATGGCGTGGAGAAACAAAGAAGAATCTGCCAAAGACTCTCTCAGATAAAGGAATCTAAGGAAGAAAAGGATGATAAGTTTGTAGAGCGAGGAGAATAAGGAGGCTATGTATTTATAGGGGTGTTTTTTGGGGACATCTTCAAGGATTGGGATGTGGTGGGCATCGTGTTGGGGTGGATTTCGTAAAATTAAGGATCAGGTTAGATGAATTTATTTTCATTAAAAAATTTTTTTATTAGAATTTAGTTGCCTTGTAATTCTTCTAGAGGCTCAAAACTGCTTTTCTGAAAAATACAAATGTGCTTGCGTGAGTAGAAAAAATAACTTTTTAAAAAAGTTATATTAAGTAACTTTTTCAGAAAGCAAATTTTCTACTTTCCGAATGAGAAAGAATCCAAACTGGGATTGATGCGACTTAACAACAATTTTTTATTTAAAATACCTTAAAACTAATTTTTCAGCCATTTTGTTGACTCTTTCATAGTAAGAGAGAGAGAGAGAGAGAGAGAGAGTTCACGGTGTTTTTACCAAAAGCTGCTTGCAGCCTTTTTTTATTCTTTTGTTAATTATTATTTTCCTTTTTCAGAAAAGCTTCTGTTTTTTCCCCTAGTTTATCCTCTCAATTCTCTTTCATTTACAATTAAAGAGTCAATTAAATGACTAGAAAATTAATTTTAAGATGTTTTAAATAAAACACTATCCTTTTTGGTACTTGAACGAGATAAGTTGTCTCCTTTCGAGTGTAGATTTTCTATACTTTTTTTAAAAAAATTAGAATTAATTTTTCATGAGTTACCCAAACTCACTAAGGATAGTTTCTATAATTTTTTTTAATCCAAATATAGTTAAAGAATTTAGAATTAAGAATAGTTTGTTTGGGCGGCTCTTGATTGCATAGCCATTATAGCTAATAACGTGTGGGACAACCAGCCGAGTAATGTGGTAAAAAATCATTATTTGTTAAGCCGCCGGGTCTGAAAAAAAAATGTCAAAATAATGTGTTTAAATTGCATTTATCAAAATAGGTGCAAAGAAGTAGGACTCTCAAAGTAAGTTTAGTAACGTAATTGGTAATTACGAGACTAAAATCTTGACAGTTAGTCACGTAATTACCAATTGTATTTTAGTCACACTTTTAGTCACGTAACTACCAATTGTGTGACTAGCTTGCCTCCACCGCCCATAAACACCCCCATTCCCTGGCATTCTTGGGCCGCCTCCTCCTCCTCCTCCTCCTCCTCCTTCCTTTCACCCTCATTTCCAACGGCCTTCTCCTTTCTTTTTTCCATTGAAATTTCACCTCATTTTTGCATATTGATAATGTTGTCACTTCTTATTCCCATTGTATTTTATTAGGATGGGTAAATTAATGAAGAATCACATGTTGGTTGCAGTTACGAAAGAGGCACAACATATATGCTTCTAATATGGTCAACTACTTGCCGGGTCAAGTATTGTGGCACCCCAGCCATAATTTGGTACGAGAATTATGAGTACACGTCTAATCCCCATTTAGTCACACAAATTGAAACACCTGCAGTAGATCACGTCCTGGCAAGCATTCAAAGCTTGTCATTCAATGACGCGCAAGTGCTCACGATGACGAGGATGCCTATGATTCGGAATTCTCATTTTCAGACAGTGATAGGAATGCGGTTGATGTGAATCTAGGAGAATCTACTCCGATTCCACCGGCATCTGTCTCATTTCACACACCTTGTGCTAATTTCTTCTCTTCGACTAAGGAGTGGCCATCTTCACACCAAAAGAGCCATCCAGAGGTGTTTAATCTTAGCACTGACTACTTGAAGATGGGATTACCGTTTGACACGAAAAAGATGTTGCAGCTTGCTATTGCCAACTATCACATGTGTATTTCGAAAGAATTTCATACTAAGGGGTCAAACAAGCAAATGGTGAAGTTGATATGTCGTCAAAGTGCGTCATGTTAGTGGAAACTATGCCTCAATATTCAAGTAGAAGGAAGGCACCTAGATGATCACCCAATATGCTGGCAGTCATACCCGCAACGTAGCCAACCATTCGCAAGACCATAGGAGCATAAGTTCTTCGTGGGGAGAGGGGGGGGGGGTCTTCGGTGCAGGGGGAGCAGTACGGGGGCCTTTTAAAATTAGGGTTGTGGTCATGCAATTGCTAATTACGTGATCATAAATAATATAATATAGCCAAGCAATTGGCAATTGCGTGACCTTGAAAAAAAACTTATGCCCCAAAAACTTTCGTCTGTACACCTATTTTGGGAAATGCTACTTAAAATCATATTATTTTTGGCATTTTATTGTGCTGGGTCTTCTATTCATTATTTCTATCAAATTATTTTTTTGTTAATTGGATGGAAAATGTGAAAATTAGGAGGAAAATTATTGAAAATTCATTATAAAAAACTAAATTATTGTAATAAAAAGATAGAATATATTTTGAAATCAAAGGGGGGAATATCATGGTTCAGTAATTATTGAAAAGACCCCCCATGATTTCTACTGAAATTTGTTTAAACTACGACAAATTAACTATCCATTTTAGCCGATCAGTCGGCGGCTCATGTTTAGAAGTGTAAATTCATCCAAACTCGGTCTGAAACTCAGTCAACCACTTGAAATAAAATGAGCCAAGTCTTATGTAAGCTGAATTGGAACCTTTGTAAATTTATCCAAACTCTGGTCTCAATAAAAATATTGACACTTGTAATTAGATCTCAAAACACTTCTATTATCCTTTTTTTTTTTCCTGAAGACAATTTGTTTATTTGTTTTAATCTCAAAACTTATATTGAATTTCATAATTTGATCTCAACAAGCAATTTTATTATTTTCAAATCTCAAAACTTGTAGAAGCCCATGGCACAACTATTAATATGGAGACAAAACCGGGAAATAGATTCCTTCCGGACCACATACAGGTTACCTAAAAAAAAAATTATAAAATCTATTTAATGTATTTTTAAAAAATATTAATCATATCTAAATGTTGGGATTTAAGCGGTCGCTCAAAGCATTACACCCTAAGTATCGAGTTTGGAATACCTAGATCGTTGCCTCCAGCCAGTATATATAGATTATATTTAGGGTTTTCGAGTTAACGGGCTTTGCCCTGTAAGGCCCGTACAGCTCGGTCCATGTCTATGTAGTACATATTTAGAACATGTATAATAGGATACAAAATATCCTTAATAATAACTGAAAGTAACATACGAAATATACAAGCCTAACAATTTTTATGAGATTTAGAAATATAGAACCTATTCATCACAAGCTTGGAAAAAAGTTTAAAAATTGTACATTATCTTTTCGTACTCAAAATGAATAGGTTATAAATTTTCAATTATTCAATTTTCATGATTAAAATGAATAAGTTATGTCTTTTCAAATCTCTTGAAAATTAATAAGTTTGTGTAGTTTTATACGTTATTTCTGTCCGTATGATTAATTTCTTAAAAATATGCATTAAATAACAAAATTGAACAGTGGTGGGGGAGGTGATCTGGTTCCACAAAACCGTGTCCCTCATTCGACATTGTCTTTATTCGAGTTTTGAGATGAGGTGCATCCATTACATTTTAGGGTAACACTATGATGATGACAAGACTTGTTTTTGTATAAATTACATCATTTGAGTCAATTTTGTCTTATGTTCGAGTCACTTAGGATGTGTGAATCGCTTGGGATATAGTGTTGATTTAAAGCTTTAACCTAATTTTAATCAAATTATTATACATATAATGACAATCATTTTGCATATGCAAAGTATGCACAATACAATATGAGTATTCAATTCTTGAAATCTTTTTAGTGTTTAAAAAGAAACAGTTTGAGAAGTTTCAATTGTCCAAAATGAATTTCCAAGTTTGTGGATTTATCAATCACCGGAACTAAAATTGCTAGTCTGTCAAGCCTCCTCGCCTTGCCTTTGGAGTCTCGAGTAGGAAGGGTGGGAGGGTAGAACAGAATAAGAAGTCGAGTGGTGGTCTGGTAAGGTTTCCTTCAAAGAACCGAAAGCAAAGCGCTATGCCGGGATCAGGCAAAAAGTAAAAGTATATCGCGCATGCAAAGAAAGGAAACAATTACCCTACCTCGTGGAATTATGGCAAATTGGATTTTGGTTTTGTCTATTTATTCATTGGATAATCTTCCCCCCTTCTTTAATTTCACAACCGTTGGAGATTAAATCTCAAAACATCTCTTACACCAAAATCAATTAATGTTTTGTTGATTAATCAATGTAACCCCTTTTTTTTTTTCCAGGACCCTGCCTATTTTCACAAAAAGAAATCACTCAAAATATATTGTTGTATATAACAACACTTACATCTTTCTTTTCTTTTCTCTTCTTTTTTCCATTTTTCCATTTTGGAAATTCACATTCTTGCTCAATATCATATTTTCCGGAATGGATGCCCAAAAATGCAATGTCCAAAAAGTAATATTCTTGTGTTTAGTAAAGTTAGTTGAATTTTTAGTAATGTGACATTATTATGTTTGATAGATTCTAGGGATGTAACATTATCATGATAAATTTTCAATTAATATCCTTTTATTCAAAAATATATATTCTTAAATTAAAGAGTAGCAAATTATTTACATGTAAAAATATTTATTTTGAGTATTAAAACTAAATATAAAAGTTTCATCTACTTTTTGTTTGAAAGGAACAAATAATTCCAAACAGATTCCATAAATCAAATGACCTCTTAATCACTTACCGCTAGTTTGATTCGTAAAATGAAATAAAACAGGTATTTCATAAAAAATATAGGGAATAATATTTTCATAAAATATAAGTAAAGTGACTACTTCCGTATGTTATGACGGGAATGAATAAGGAATAGAAAAAAAATAATTATTACTAATAGCCAAAGGCATAATAACTATTGCTTACCTACTCCACCAATTAGTCTTAAGAAGGACTATTCCTCGCATACTTCTTGATTGTTCATGCAATATATTTATGAAATAGTTAGTCTATTCCATCGCATGGCTAGTGACGTTTTTCTTGTAAGATTTACTGTTCATCCCAATTGCAAGCGTCCAGACCGACCTTTATTTCTGTTTTTTTTTATTATTTTTTTTCCTAACAATTTTGAATACTAGACTTGAAACCCCCGAATCAATTAACCCTTAACAGTTATAACTTTGACATATATAATCAATAAAATTTCATGTGCATAATTTTAAAAAAGAAATGTTTTACTTTATAATGCATGAAAGATAAACATTACAATAAGATAAGTATCGTGCATAAAGAATCAAATATTGATATAAATTTGATAAGTTAAGTGAATGACACGTGTCAAAATAACATTGATCTAGCAATATGAAATGGAACAAAAATAAGTTAGGTATCGTCACCTGAGCCTCACTCATCTGTTATATATATATATTGGTGACTACCTCTAAAATTAAATTAAGAAACTTTGGTTTAGTGCACGTTACAGCATATGAAACAAATTCTGATAAATATGAGAGTCGCTATAGGATAGAACTGTTGACTGGAAGCTTTCAACTTTGTTTCTAGGATCGCTTTTGGATAAACGCTGACATAAAGTTTTTAGTACTTTCCAAAAATGTACTATACATATAACGGCAACCATTTTGCATGTATGAATTATAAAAGATCCTTACCAACAAGCATTCAATTCATGAAATCACCCATTTTATATTTACCCAGCTCAAGTGACTGTTGAGATTGTTAAGCCTGAAGATAATTAATTTCATTGTTTTAAATATATTTATTCACTTCAGGGTTGTTTATGGTTTTATTTTCTATATTTCAAGAGCTCGGTGGTCCTTTGTTGTTTAAAGTAGTAGGGTTTTACTGGTTTGAACTTGGTGTAGTGGGCATTTACATGTTAGAGTCTATTAACTTAAGAAACCCTAAATATATATTATATATGTCAATCGGATGTATCAATTTAGGTATTCCAAACTTGGACAATTAGGAGGTAATGCTTCAAGCAACCTACTTAAACCATAATAGAAGGCAACTTGAGGGATTCGGAGGAATTAAGAACAATTTTTAGCCCCATCTGATTTTGTCCCATTTCCTGTTTCTTGTTCTCATTTCCAAAATTTTCAAGAAATAAGAACAAAAAAAGCATCTAGGACTTTATTTCTGTTTCGTAAATTTTGAAAACGTTTCTAAATTTTTTGAAAACTCCTTAATAAATTTGAGAGTAAAAAAATATCATTCCTAGGATTCCCAAAATTTTGAGAATAATGTTTAGTCTCTCAATTCTAGTCCACTGTATAATTCCAGCCACTGTTTCTGTATCTTTTTAGCAACTTGTATCTAATTTTCACAGAAAATCTGGCCACTTTTGCTAGATTCCTATCATCACTATTAAATATTGACGGGTAAAAAATTTTAAAAATGGGTACAAACCATACATATTTCTTATTGTTCATGAAAAATAAGAGCACGAAAACTGAAAATAAAATTTAGAAATAGGAACATGGAAATGGAACCAAGGCGGAACTTACTTTCCGATAATAATTTAAGAAGTTTGTCTGTGTGGCTGCTAATTGGGTCGCCATCATAGATAAGACGCGTGTTGGGCAATCATCCGAGTAATTGGAAAATATAAATCATTATTTGATAAAACTGCGGCCAGTGCAATGAAGAAGGTTGCTTCTTCATGAACGTAAGGTTAGCTCATGAACGTTCATCGTTTTCAAATCCAGCGACAACAGAGTAGCTGTAGTTCAATCGAGGGTATGCCCCATAGTGTACCTTAATTTTCAAGGCCTCTTCTGTTTACCGAAAAAGTAAAGTCTCCGTGAAATCATAAGACCAAACCTGAGGGGCGATACTTGGTGTTGTCCATTAACATTAGACGTCTTGATGTGTATGGACATAAGTACTACGCATTGAAGCAGCAACTACCAGGAACCTTCTAGGCCAAACCAGCACACGGTCGATATGTCTTATCAATCCGAAGCTTCGTAAAAATTTGAAACACTGGAGTGATTATTAAAAAGGGAGAAAAAGAGACGCATATATGCATTAGAGAGAGGTGGGAATGAAGAGTTACATTACAGGTAGCAGCACACATGGGGGTTTCCTAGCTGATCAATTTTAGTGATGGAACAATTCTGAGTGCAATTGCAGTCACTTTAGGCAACCTCAATGGCTCAGAACAAGGCACAAAACCCACCTTTATTGGAATAAATACTTCTCCTTTACATGCCACCTGTAGGACATAAATCAATAAATATCTGCTCATCTTATGTCAACATTGCTAATTTTCCCAAACAGTTCTACAAACCTTCCAGGACAAAAGGTTGGGGTTCATCAACAGCAGCCTCTTCAACATGCTGAAATGGCTCCATTTCCCCCAAATTGGCGTCGGATGGCTCGAGCTGTAAGCTCGGTTGGCTTTGGTCCACAGCAGGAGGGGCTTCGAGCCGCTGATACTTGGGCTTGTTTTTCTGGAGTAGGAGGTAGGTAGTGCAGTACCAGAACAGTATAATTCTACTCTGAGCCGTCACAGTGTCTCTGATGCGGCTGCCCCCAAATGAGAGCCGCTCGAGTGCCTGCATTACCAAAGAAAATAATAATAATAATAAATTTAAGAATATAAAATGACTGCAAGAATTATGTGACGAAGCCTCTAGATTCTAGCAGATCTGGAAACAAGATTTGCCTGCGCATACAAATGTGTTTTAAAATCTTGTTTGTAGCTGGGGTTTGATAAGTAAAGAAGCTCGTATGGCGGTTCCGCAGAACCATTCAACTGTCCAATGTATGGCTGCCTTATCACTTGTCAGGAGACTAAACTGATCGAACGCGTTAGGTCCAGGTCGAAGAACTTACACCCACATCCCATATACAGCACACACCCTCCACACAGGATTTTAACAACTTACCACAAAGCTTCCTGACACACCCATGTTGATTAAAATGACGTACAACTAGGAAACAACAAATACCAAATTCCAAACGTAGCTCAAGTTAACATGAAGATGGAAAATCTTACAGAAATGTTACACATATAAATCATCGACAGATGATAAGGTCGGGGTGTTTGCAGTGGTTTGGCCACTTGCAACATAGACCAAACAGTATCAAGTGAGAAAAACTGATTTAATTGGCAGTAGGGTCAACGGAGGAAGAGACCAAATTTAGAAAAACAAGGCCTTCACTAGTTATGATTTCATAACTATTCAGGTTCTTTGGAGAGACTTCCCCATACAGGTAAAATGGGGTCACAAAATTCATAATACCCAAGCCACCCAGTGGAACTTTAGGCCTTCTTTCATTCATTTGTGATTTTTTTGCATAATAATATTTTTTTTTCACTTTTTTTTTTTTTTTTTCATATTTCAACTACTGGCCAAGCCTGTAAGCTTGATCACACCCATCCCAAGAATCTGTACTGTAGCAACATTTTTGTTGTAGAACTTTTGCAGAGATGTTACATAGTATAATTCTAGTAGATTCTGTATTTCATCTTGTTTGAGAATTTTTTATTAGGAGTATTTGATTTATCGGAGAAATCACATGCTCCCTTACCTGTTCTCCAGTTTGTAAATCGAATGAATGCTGATGATCAAAGTTGAGGCTGCTAAACTCATTGATGCAAAGTCCCTGAAAGGCCCTGAAGTTCCCAAAGAAAATGAGAAACTACCAATATGAATAGAAAGTACGAGAAAAGACAATGAGTATCACCCAGTCAAGAAATTGTAAGAAAGATGTACATCAAAATATTAGAAGTGCTTAACAGTATACCATCGAATTAAAGAAACTCGAGGAATCCAGCGGAAGACGATTGGCGTGTTATCTGCATTGACATAATAGCCTCCAAAAACAATAAAAACTGTCATAAGAGATGGCCCTAAAGCCATTGCTGCGTCAGTCGTTGGAGCCATAGCCCCCACAGTTAAACCCATTGCAGATGCAGCAAAAGACTCTGCAGTCACAATTCCACAGAACTTCCCAAATCTAGAATGTCATAGTTCTAAAGTCAGCATTTTAATATTTTTGAATTGACAAAAGTAATCACATCATTTTTTGTACATTCCCATGCCAGTACTTGTAAGCTAAAGCCCAATTTAGATATCCTCTCAAATATCTCCCTAAGATTGGTCTGAGAATTTTGCATGGGTAAGCTATTGAACTTATTTAAACTGCTTTTATTCAAAAATCATAATAAATTATAGCATTGAGAAATATCTGAAGGGGGAAAAATTATGGGGAAATATATGAAGTGTGGAAATGTAGGCAGCACACCTGGACAGAGAAGGATGAAGGCGAGCCATTGGGTACAAAACAGTACCAAACATCAAAGGGAATGCGGCTCCAACAGGGGTCTCAGCTATCAATTTGGAAAGCAGATAAGGTCCTAAGGCATACGAACCTTTGGCACGCTCTCTATCTACAATAGCTCGTTCCTTCGGAAACACACCCACAGTTTTTGTGAGCGCAGCCATTGCTGTGTTTATTGCTGCAACCTGTGAGGGAGAGAGATCACAAGGGGGAAACCCCAATGAAAGGATCAATTATGCATTTTCTACAATTAACATTAGTTTACAAGTTCAGCTAAAAATGATTAGAAAAGTCTATGATATTTGACCCGAAGTATACGTACAAATAACTGCAATAGGGCTGCACAGTCCAAGAGGACGTGAACTACAGTGAGGCTCACAGAGGGTCAGACTTCAGGTGGACAGTCTATTTCTGCAACGTAACCTGTGACACCTGGGTCTTAATGGAACACTATTATCTATTTTACCAAGGAAGTTCATCAAGAATTTGGAATTTTAATTTAATAAAAAGAAAATTAAAAAGAAAAAAGAAGGCAACATTTGAGGAAGTTGAAGTGCTCCATGAAGTTTATGTGCTGCTGCCATAGTAGATTGTTAATATACGAAACGACGGTCAGAAACCATACCTGTTATAAATGTTGGAAATGTACTGGGGACTTAATTAAAAATAAGATCAATTTCCTGGCCAAACTTTTCAATAATAAAGTGCATTGCAGACTTTGGCTGCTTCTCACAACAAAGACCAAGAGTAGGATACCTCACCATTTTAGGCCAATTTTCTCGAGATTCATTAGTTGGATCGTGTAAGCCTTTTGGGCTTTGTGAACTTTGTATTCTAAGCCCATAAGGGTTTTGTATTATGTGTTTCCTTGTTCAAGGGGTTAGGGTTCCCTAGTAACCCTAATATCGAATATTATAAATAGATAGTCTCGGTGCCTGTATTAGGGCATCCGACTTTTCTCCCTAAAATTCTCTTTTGTCTTTCATTACGTGGTATCAGAGCTATGATTCATTGGGTACTAAATCGTCAGCCCTAATTTTCAGGCGATCTCGGCTTCACTTTCCGGCAATCTCGGCTTCACTTTCCAGCAATCTCGGCTCATTTTTTTCCCGACGATCTCAGTTGCACTTTCCAACGATCAAAGACGTAATCTCGATCAATGGCTGACCTTCCAAATATGCCAGAAATTGATGCTAAATCCCTTCCAATCCCTCCTATTACTCTGCCCGCTGTGTCTTCACCATTAGTAATTCCTACATCCAACAATCAACCGAATATTCGTATCACATTGGTTTTGTTGGATGGATCGAATTACTTGGAATGGTCCTAGTCGGCAAAGATGTATATTGGAGGACGAGGAAGATCGATTACATCACAGGGAGCACACCCGCACCTGCTATAACGGACGCAGGGTATGCCAGGTGGGAGCAAGAGAATCTGATGGTTATGTTTTGGTGGGTAAGTTCCATGCAACCTTCAATTAGTCGGCCTCTGTATTTTCTAACGACCACGAAGGCAATCTGAGACAAGGTGAAGACAACATACTCTCAAAACGTAATGTTGGATCATATATCAGATCCATCAGGCAATTTCCCGTTGGCTGCAAGAGGAAAAAACCCTGTCATTATATTTTTACCACTCTTCAGGGATGGTGGGAAGAATTGGATCATTATCAGATGCTCCAGTGAGATACTGATGATGGTCAAGAGCGTTACCAAAAGCAAATCGATGAAGACAGAATCTTCCAGTTTTTGGTAGGTTTAAACGTGGAGTTCGATGTTGTTCGGGGTCAAATCCTTGGTCAATCTGTTCTGCCTTCTCTCGATGAGGTATTCTCTATAGGTGCAAACTGAGGATAGTTGTTGTCGGGTAATGTTGCCTCAGTCTTCTTCTTTGGCCCTTATTTCTCAAAAGGGACCGAGTAACAACATCCATACAAAGGGGAATATTACCAAAGAAAAATTGGTATGCTCCCATTGTGGTAAGAACAAATACCAAGGAGACTTACTAGGCACTTGTTGGAAAACCAAATTGGCTGTAGGAATTGAAGAAGCAAGGGGGGCAAAAAAATGCCCGTGGTCACACTGCTCATGTTGCTGTTTCGGAACTTGCCAACACTGTTGACCTAGCGCCTCTTCGGCATTTTTTACACCAAATGGAATCTTCTGGTGTGTCTCAGAAAACCCCTCCCACTGCCCACCGTGCTGGTGCATCTTATCCTTTGTCCCATAAGTCATGGATTATTGATTCAGGGGCCACCCACCATATGACTGGTATATCCTCTCTATTTTCCTCGTATAAGCTCAAGTTCGGGTAGGGATAAGATATGTATTGCTGATGGTCCTTTTTCCACCATTTCGGGGGAGGGAACTATCCCTTTGGATGACAACTTATCCCTCCATTCTGTCTTTCATGCACAAAATTTTACTTTCAATCTTTTATCCGTTCGCTCTCTTACTAAACGTCTTAATTGTAGTATGACTTTTTATCCCTCTTTTTGTGTTATCCAGGACTTGCCGACGAAGAGAATGATTGGGAGTGGATGTGAAGCTAATGGTCTATATCTTCTGAATTTTATAGCTCCATCAGCAACGACACTTCAGTTTAGTAGTCCTAGTACTGTACATTTGTCTCAAATAAGGCTTTGGCATGTTGCTCTGGTCATTTGTCGTTTTTCTCTTTGCATCTTTTATTTCCTAAACTGTTTAAATTTGTGTCCCTCGAGTCCTTGCAGTGTTTGGTTTGTCAGTTGTCAAAACACTCCTAGAACCACTTATCTGGTCAGTAATAAAATGAGTTGCATCCGTTTGATTTAATCCATTCTAACGTTTAGGGTCCCTCTCCTCATATTTCCCTGGATGGTATGCATATATTTTATTACGTTTGCGAATGATCATGCACACTTCACGTGGTTGTATCTTTAAAATCTAGTGATGAGGTGCCTAAATTAGTTTATCAACTTTATTAGCTCATCCTTACTCAATTTCAAAAACGCATTAAGATTCTTGGTTCCGACAATACTAAGGAGTATTTCTCCTATGACTTAATTGAATATCTCAATTCTTATGAGGTTATTTATCAAAGTTCATGTGCCTATACTCCCCAACAGAATGAGGTGGCCGAAAGAAAGAACAGACACTTGCTAGAGGTTGCTATGGCTTTTACCCTTGCTATGCATGTCCCCAAACGATATTGGGTCCCTACTGTCCATACTGCTTATGTGATAAATCACATGCCATCTCAGGTACTTCGACTTCAAACCCCTTTCCAACTTTTATATCCCTCTGTGAGTCATGGGATTCTGCCCCTTCGTATCTTTGGCTGTGTGTGTTTTATTCACATCAATGGGCCTTCTCGAGACAAATTTGATCCCAAATCTGTTCATGGGGTTTTCCTTAGGTACTCTAACAGTTAGAAAGGGAATGTTTGTCTTGAACCTCAGAGCCGAAAAATTATCGTCATAAAGGATGTTAACTTCTTTGAACATTTCTCATATTTCCTTCCTTCCGGGTCCACTCTTCATGGGGAGAGTGATTGGTGGGAAGAGTCTACCTTTTCGAGTGATACTTCCTAGTCCCTACCCCTGTTCCTATGTCAAGTTCGAGCCTCATACCTATTCCTATGCTCGCATCCAAGCCTCCTCATCCTGAGTTGGCTCCATCTATTTCTTTTGCATCTAAGCTTATCCTCGAAATTGTTGTGCCTGAAGTGAGGGTGTATACTAGGAAGAAGAAGACAGATATAGACCAAGCAGTGGAACAACCACTTCCAGCGAGCTCTTCAGAACTAGGTACTATTTTCCCCGATATTGATTTACCTATTGCTCAGTGAAAAGGCCCTTGTAAATTTGCCCGAATACCCTTTATCTAATTTCTTATCTTATTCTAAGTTGTCACCATCGTATCGATCTTTTCTTGCTGCCATATCCTCTGTTAAAGTTCCATTTAGGTTATCTAAGGCAATGGAGGAACCCAAGTGGAGAAAAGTAATGACAAAAGAGAAGGATGCCCTTGTTGAAAAATGAAAAAAGGGATCGGACTGATTTGCTGACTATAAAGAAACCTATAGGGTGCAAGTGGGTGTTTACTGTTAAACACTGAACCGATGGGAGTGTAGAGAGATACAAAGCCAGATTAGGTTACAAAAAGGTTTTACTTAGAAATATGGCATTGATTATGGAGAAACTTTTGCACCAATGGCGAAGATAAACTCTATTCAGGTGTTATTGTCTCTTGCTGCGAAGGAGGGATGGAAATTACACCACATTGATGTAAAAAATGCTTTTCTCGATGGGGATTTACAAGAAGAAGTATATATGTCACCACCTCCAAGATGCATTGTTGAGGCTAATGCACGGAAGGTATGTAAGCTCAAGAAGTCTTTGTATGGTCTTAAGTAGTCTCCAAGGGCTTGGTTCGAGCGGTTCAACTTAGCTATGAAAAGATTCGGATTCAATCAAAGCAATGCTAATCATACACTATTCTTTAGCCAATAGGGTGCTCTCGTTACAATCCTTATTGTTTACATTGATGCTAAAGAAATTTTTAGCTTCTAAATTTGAGATCAAAGACCTTGGAGAACTCAAATATTTTCTTGGTGTAGAGATTGCTAAGTCCAAGGATGATATCTTTGCCTCTCAACACGAGTATATTCTTGATCTCTCGCGTGACAATAAGAAAATTGGATGTCAACCGGTGGATACTCCTTTTGATTCGAATGTCAAATTGAGTCCAACTGAGGGACGACCAATTGATGATGTGGGCCGATATCAGAAAATAGTTGGAAAGCTTTTGTATTTATCTCTTATCAGGCTGAATATTGCATTTGTGGTTAGTGTACTTAGCCAGTTCATGCACACTCCACGGGTTCCTTACATGCAAGCTATTGACAAATTGCTTCATTATTTAAAATCATGTCATTGTAAGGACTTCTATTTAGCAGACGTAATCATATGAAGATTGAGGCCTATATTGATGTTAACTGGGTAGGCTCGGTTGCTGATAGGCACTCTACTTCAGGCTATTGTGTTTTTGTGAGAGGAAACCTTGTGTCTTAGCGTAGTAAGAAGCAGCCCGTTGTTCCTCGGTTTAGTACAGAAGCTGAATTCCAGTCCATGGCAAATGGAGTCTCCAAGTTAATCTAGGTATGTCAATTGCTAACTGAGTTGGAGATCCCATTTGAATTTTCAATGCGACTTTATTGTAACAATCAGGCAGCAGTAAGTATTGCAAATAATCCTGTTTAACATGACCGTAAACGTGTTATATCAAAGGAATTATATTCACCATTTGTGCCTACCGTTCAACAATGTGCTGATATCTTCACCAAATGTCTCTTCATGCCCCAGTTTGAGTTCCTTATGTCCAAGTTAGGCATGTGTAATATTTATGCCTAACTTGAGGGAGTGTATTAGATTGTGTAAGCCTTTTTAGGCTTTGTGGGCTTTGTATTTTGAGCCCATTAGGGCTTTGTATTATGTGTTTCCATGTTCAAAGGGACTAGGGTTTCCTAGTAATCCTAATATCAAATATATTAAGGCATCCGACTTTTCTCCCTAAAATTCTCCTCTCTCTTTCATTACATCATTAATTAAAAAGATAGTATCTAAATCAACAAAAATCATAAACCAAAGAGGAGGGGTCTAGCCACATGTTGAATCATCACATATCTTGTGGCATCCTCCACTGATAGCCAAACAAAATAATACTATTAAGATATGGTTTTTCCACTTATTTTTAATCACATCCGATAACATTTCATAAAACACGCATGTAATAATCAGCATCGCAGTTTTATAGGGAAAAGCCCAGCAAAAATTATAGAAAGAACAGGCGCAGATTTCTAAAAGAAACTGAAGAATTTTTCATACCTGAAGCAATCCCATTCTGTCCTGTATGGATGTCTGAGATCTTCCCATTTTCCAGAACACCGATCCAAATATTATAGCTGATGCAATGGACATCCTTGCCCGGACTATATTTGTTGGACCATCACGAGAACTGGAATTATGACAAGTCAAGAAAAAGTTCTGAGTACAAAGTGCAGAAGCCAGATGATTAGCTGGACTTCTTTGCTGGATATGATACTGACTTTCTGCATTTACAACATCCTAGGACACTAACCATATGCAATTAACGCTGTTGCTCATATTCCACTTAAGCAATGACATACAGTATTAATGGCACTAAAAAGTTTGGTTCAAAGAGGAGAATGAGCAATCAACAGATGTTAAAATTTCATGATCTTGGTGCTTTCTTTCCTGAAATCCCTGCTGCCACTTCTCTACTAGCATTCATAAGAATAGGTCAACCATCATTTTCTGTTCCAAATGTTCCCCAGGAAGGTATTTTCCAATTCATATCAAAGACTTCGAAAACCAGCAATAAAAAATCAGTCCTGGAAGTGGAAGGGACAACCTGCATCCATGCACGTTTAAGAAGCAAACAGAACTGCCTCCACCAGCCTCCCTTCCTCCTGTTGATAGATTTTTGTCCGAACATATTCTCACTCTTAAACTTCTTTCTCCCAATAAGTGGAGTTGCATAGATAACTGGTGATTCTTGTTGCGAGAATGACTCGACGAGAGCATCTATTCTTTTCTGGGAAAAGTAGACACTTTCAGATGAACTATAGTCAATGGATATGAGATCAGCCAAATATTCAGCAGGATTCGTGTGATCTGGGCATTGGTACCTATTGAGGTGGTTCACTACTATTAGTCAGTGCTAACCCTTACTGAACTTTAAGTTTCAAACTGTAAACGCATGAATAATAATTACACATACATGAAAATTCACATAAAATATCTATTTTCTCCAGGACACTGAAGAATTTTAACAGTGGAATAAACATAAGAAAGAATAACTATCACTTTACTCTGCTAATACATGAAATAAAGGTCAAACCAGCAGTAATACTTCTGGTAAAACTGGACAAAATTGAAAGGTAAAGAAAAACTTTAGCTTAAATAGAAAAATATCATAGGTATTAGCTAGAAGGAAAACATGAAATGAAAACATAAACAAACAGAATTTACTTTGTATCAAAATATACTCACAGAGAAAGTACATCGCAAGCTTTACCTCTGTTTGATGACTATCTTGTATCCAAACATTTGTTTGTAATGAGAATGGGCTTTTTATTTTGATTGTTAAAATTATTCTTCACAGTGACACATAACATATACTGCGGGAATCTCAAACACTTATAGCTAATCTAGGATCCAACACTTCAAGGTATCTATATTTATAAAGAGTGATATGGTAAAGCAGACCTGATGCTTTATACTTCACTAAAATTAGTAAAGGAGAGATAAAGTCAAGGAAAAGTTAATACAACCTTAAAAAGCAGAAAACAGCATTTACTATATGAATATACAGTAACAAGGTTAGCAGACAACCCAAATTTTGAAAAGTAGGCCAGTGGTTCATCATGTGCAGGACCGGCATAAATGACTGCACCTTCTGTTAGCAACAAAATGTCGTCAAATTTACCATACACGGAACCTCTGGGCTGGTGTATGGAGCAAATCACAGTATGCCCATCCCGCGCAAGTTGTTGTAGCGTTTCCATTACCTTCTCTGCTTGAAATGCATCAAGTCCTGAAGCAGAAAGCAGTATATATAACAATGAGGAAAAAAGAAAAGCAACTTCAGAAGCCATTAATCAGAAATAACCAGGACAAAGCTTTAGAAGCCATTAATTAGAAATAACCAGAACAACACATACAGCAAGAATATAGCCATTTTCACTCTTTAATTTTTCTAATTAGGCATGGCATAGGAAAAATTAGTTTCAGAAACAATCTATTCTGTAATTATGATGCTAACATGCTAATATAAATGCAGATAAGGAAGGCCAAAGAAAGCCTCGAGTTACAAGAGTTCAACTTTGAATTGATTCTGGAAGTGCTAGACAGCCTGTCTAGCGTTGTTCAGTCTCAATAAAAAGTTATCTGAATTCATCAAGTATCAGAAAATTTGGCAGTAGATTCAAAAAAACTCTTGTTTTAAGCAGCATAACACAACAGACATCAGAAGCTCACTTAGTTTTTTTCATACCTCACTGTAATTAAGCCAATATGTCTTTTTAAGTGTCATTTTTTTGTTTAGTGTGTTCTGGCTATAGGCCACACATGTAGCTTGATTTGATTGAAATATACCAAGAAAAAATTTAAGCTACAATTGGGTTGATCTCTGGTGAAATGATCAGTAGCATAAACACTTGCTACAAGTGAGCATTACATCAACTAGCCAAAGGTAGATCCCAAATCATATGCCACCTGATTGCAAATATTTATTGCATATCATTTGCTTGTTTTTCAAATGCAATTTTGTGATTGGCTTTCACAATTTGAGGAAAGGGAATTCATGTTCCTTCATAGTTCACATTAGTTTAAAAATAAAATTCAATATGTGCCCTCACCCTCTTCAAAACAGTTGGATCAGTTGTGCATATAAGCCAAAGCAGATATGACAAAATATGGTACCAAATTGAGGCCATCAAAGCCAGCAAGACTAAAAGTCAAGAGTATGCACACCAGTAGTGGGTTCATCAGCAAATATTACAGATTCGCTTGCTATCAGTTCACATGCCAACGATAACCGTTTCTTTTCACCACCACTAACTCCACGAACTTTTGCATCGCCAACATTTGTATCAGCACACCCAACCTTTTCAAAATGGGTAATAAGAAAACACAGAAAGTGAACAAAAGAGGACAAGAACAACATGGAAGTTTAAAAAATATCTGAAATCAAAGAAGCTTTCTGCTGAAAATCCAATTGCCACAAATTGTGCAAGTGGAACAGATTTCAGGTAGAACACATGCACTACAGATGCATAAATAAGTCATTGCACAAATAAGAAGCTAGTCACAAATTTAAGACTCTGAATAATACTTCATATTTACGACAGAGGAAGTAAACTTCAACAATCACGATGCATGCACATGCTCTTACTCCCTTAAAATGTCGAAGCTTCTTGCTGCTATTTAGAGTTAAAATTCTAAAGTGAAGGAAACAATCCAGCCTTACCAAGCCTAGCTTGAACAAAAGATTGTTCACATATTCATCTCTCTCTTCTACAGAAGATATATCTGGGAGTTGTAACTCAGCAGCAAGAGCCAATGTTTCCCGAACTGTCAGCTGTGAGAAGAACAGGTCTTCCTGTCTCACGTAAGCAAACCTGCAATAACAATAACACCCAGAAGCCAGAGTTATAATTCATTTTTTAATAACTCATTGGCATGTGATGACTGAAAAACATAGTCCAAACCAAGTTATCCAACACACCGGTAAGATTTATTGGTTTTGGGCTGTCCATTGATTTCCACAATGCCCGACAAATGTAGCCGTGGAGATTCCATTAGCTGACCAGCCAGAACATTAAGCAGTGTAGTTTTCCCTGATCCCGATGGCCCCATTATTGCAAGCAGCCTTCCAGGTTTTGCCACTCCACTCACGTTGTTTAGCAGAAACCGCGTCTAAAAACAAAATTATCATTATCATTCTCCCAAAATTCAAAAAAAATTGAGCACTTAAGAATGCAATAGCAATCATTGGTACTCCTTAATTTTAATATGATTAAACGGGAATATGATAGAATAAATAACTAACATCCATAGCACAACATCAAATTATAAGAATTAAAACGCATAAAAATATTCAAATTACAAGAAACCAGCCATTTTTGCCTTAAACAACCCAAGTCTCAATAAAGTCAAAATTACACTTAGTCCCAAAATGGAGCAAACCTTACCTCGAGCTTCGTTTGGTGGCCGAAAAACAAATATATATATATATATTTCAGTAACATATTTGTGCCATTCTTGTCTTCCCTAACTTGAAAGGAGGGGAAAATGCTTCACCTAGCCAAATCGTTGCGTTTCAAAAGCAAAAGATTGTATCATATTCAGTATCTTAATTTCCACCGTTTTCTATCTCGTTCTTATAATTCACCAACAAAACGGGACTTGAACGAAAGCGTTGTGCTTATCTCCCAGTTCGCGTACATAACTATCAGAGGCTTAATTCATAGAACACTCACCGATTTGGAAGATTTGTCAGAGAGGGAGCAGGTGATGTTGCGCCACCGGATTGTCACCGGATGCACCTTCCCGGGGATCGGAGCAGCTCCACCGCCATCTCCATCTCCGGCGGCGTCGGAGTCGGCATTGCCGTCGCCGTCATCTTCCGGCGAGATGGTGGGACCGGGAGCGGAGAAGAGGCGAACGAGGAGAGCCGCCGCCACCGCCGCCAGAATCTGACCCACTCCTCTTCCGCCCAAATTCGCCATCCGCCGCCCAACGACTCTCCCGCCAAGCATCGCCATTATCTTCTTCTTTCTTTTCTCCGTCCCACAGATAATTTTATCTGCTCCGAACTTTCTCGCGATAAACTGAGTTGGTGGCTCCCTCCGCTGAAACGACGTCGGATGGTTTTATCCGCATTTTCCTTTCTAATTTTTTCTGTGTTCATAATAATTCATCTTTTCCTTTTTTCTTTTGGTAAACTAAAACTTCATTAACTAAAAGAATACGCATAACGGGAAGAGAACTTTTTCTTATGGTACCCAAAAAAAAATTTATTTTATAAATATACTTTACTTTTTCTGAATTTTCTCAAATTATCCTATATTTTTCAAATCACATTTTTAAAGTACGGTTGCATCCCAACATCCCCTAACGCCCACAAACTGGGCCTGACAGCAGCAGAAAATAATAAATAACATTTGTTGAGTGTGATTTTAGAATAGCTTAGTTGTCCCGTATACGAAAATTGCACACTGAAATGCGATTCTATATCCATTCTACCCCCACCCTCTCGTCGGCCCAAGAACGCTTGACTTCCGCCGGTGGCTTCTGTGGAGTGGCTGCGTGCGAGTTCTTCGGCGTTTCTGATGAAGGTGCACTCTCCGGCGAGTTCTGAGGAGCGGTTTCTGGCACTGCGGCGGCGGTGTCCACGATTTCTAAGAAACTAGCTTGGGCGCGACACTGTCTTTCGAATTTGGTTTATTTCTAGGGGAATTTGTAGAATCTATAATTTATTAGACTTTTTTGGGGCGGCTGCTTGCGAGTTCTCCGGCGTTTCTTATGGAGAACAACTCAAATTGTTCGCCCAATTGCTGGATCTGATGACCAATCTGCTATAGGAGTTCCAAAATCTCCTGAAGGATCCCAAGGGGGGCAAAGCTCCAACAGCAATGCAAGGAAGATTACATCAAACTTATGCGCACACTCTTTTCCTTTCACACGTCACAAAAATCAAAAAATCGATTCGAACCAACTAATTTGAAAATTGAAATAGGTGGGACAGTTAATTTTCCTCTTGAACTACCGAGTCGTTGATTTGGTTGGTTGAGATTTATGAGAACCAGTTTCAAGCCAACTCAATCCTCCTCGCTATAAAATTATTTAAATATAATGTATATTTCCTTTCATATAGTTCCTTCTCCACAGCCACAGTTCTGCTTTTGGTTCACCTTTACCCATTGAGACGTCCCGTCACAAAACTTGTGTGCATATAGGGTAAGATGTAAAGCTTCCAATTCTTCAAGATACAAAGTAAGTTCCCTGTCTTCCCCGTTCATTCCTCTTTTGTCTTCCCATCTTTGTTACCTATCATTCTTGTGCTCACAGTCTTTTCTGCGCAAGCCCTTTTTTTTTTTTTTCCTCAAATCGACTGAGACCGTTGAGACGGTTGGTTTTCCCCTAAATTAGTTGAGGTAGGTTAGTTTGAGAAAGCCACCAAATTGACTCGTTTGACCCACCTACATAAACCCTACTC
The DNA here is from genome assembly GCA_034195605.1 of Santalum album. Taxonomy (NCBI): domain Eukaryota; kingdom Viridiplantae; phylum Streptophyta; class Magnoliopsida; order Santalales; family Santalaceae; genus Santalum; species Santalum album. Next base: position 23,813,022 of record CM067259.1, read on the forward strand.
ATTCCCCCTACCCTCGATCTACTTGATTTTATAAGGTGAATTTTGTGAATATTTGTTAAATTTTGGAGAAATTGTAATTTTTTTGAATAATGATAAGGGGTCAACGTTTGAACATTATCTAAGTAAATTCAACAGAAACTAGCGTATTCTAATTTATACAAAATCAACTTAAATGCACAGATTGTACACACCCGACATCGGATGAGTTCTAAAAAATGGATCAAATTAATAGGAACTAAGTAAGTTGTTTACATCTTTCTAGATCAAGGTGACTAATTGAATAAGCATTAAGCAATAAGTAAGAGAAATTGAACTTAATGAGTCACCCTACTTTCGAGCATTATCTTACTGGTGAGGTATATACAATAATCTTATCAAACAAACTTAATATATTTAATTTTAAGCACTTAATCGAATTATTAAATAGCAGGTCCTTAGTTTCAACTGTCAACTTATTATTATTTTTATCTTGAGTTGCTGCCTTCTTATAATATCAACTTGTTTCTTTTAAAAATTCAAAAATAGTGGAATTAAATGATAGAAATTAGCAAATTTGTTTAGATATTTTCCTAACCAACATACTAGTAAATCATAAAGAGTTGGTCAAGCGAGATTTAACTCATTTTTCCGCAAGTACATCCCCCTATGAAGAAGAAAAAAAGGCACTAAATTATAACTATGAAAATAAAATTACCCGGTTTATTCGATTGGTCCAACCGGTTCAATTAAGTACGACGAAAACCGAAAACCGGACGGGAGCCTTTAGGGTCTATCCGTCGTTTCGCCACAGCCGCTACATATATATACGCCACGCCAAGTTCTATGGCGCGCTAGGGTTTCTCGCCGCTTAGGCCGTATCAGCACGGAGGAGAAGGATTCGCCATGGGGAGGAGTGCGTATTCTCAACCTCTCTCTCTCTCTCTCTCTTTGTTTATTAATCTGATAGTTTAAATATGGGTTTTGTTTCCATTTCAAAGCTTATACGCAGATCAATTTTATGATTTTAGGTTGACTTTATTTGTTTATCAGCATCAAGTTTGGTGTTTTGTTTCTTTGATTCCCTTCTCTTGGTGGGGATGAACATCCTATTTGCGACGGAAATCCGCTGCCAACCGGTTCCATTTTTCGTCTGGTTCTATGTATTGGACTTCAGAATTTCTCAATTAAGCCAATCTTATATTTGATTTTTTTTTAATTGTTAGTCATTTATGATTGTTTGAGCATGCGTGCCCTAAGCACTATGAAGTTTGAATACCTGCGTAGCATAGAGTTCCTGAGGCAACAGATAAAGAAGATAAAATGGACGCGAAATCCATAACTTTTAACGGTAAACTGTTAAATTTTTTGATTCATTTATCATAAGAAGACCCTGTTAGCCATTTTTGGTCTGCTTCCATGTATTGGAGTACAGACTATTTCAATTTAGCCCTGCTTATTCACTTATGTCCTTTTTTTGTTGTTAATCATATACAGTTGTTTGATTATCTGTATGAAGTTTTAATACCCCTGTAACCACAATTCATTTAGCTTTTTGCGTAGCCTACAATTCCTGACTCCAACAGAAAAAGAACATATAATTGACACAAAGTCCGTAAAAATTTAGATTAATGTAATAAATAAATAAATCAATCCATACTCCTCATTTCCATTTTACTCGTCACTTGTGCTGCAGTAGGTTTATCTAGAAAACCTTTAGCTCTCAATTACTATGTGGAGCAGTTTGGATTGGACGTGTTTCTCACTTGTAACTGTGCCTCTACCACTTAATGGTTTGATTGGCTGGGGAACTTTAGTTTTGAAATTAATTTTTAAAAAATCATACAATCTGCTTCGACTGTCCTCTGGAAGCCACCCAAAATATTTTATATTATAAAATATTTTCTTAATTAGAAATACGATCTGATGAAAATATGGCTCTAGGTGAAGTTTTTTAACTGTTTGTTTGTTGGCAGTAAGGTTCAGTCTGTTAGTAGGACTTTATGATGCATTCCTTTTTGTAAAATTGTAATTTTATAAGTCAGTTAGGACTCAGGCATGATATTTATGTTTTTCAAGGGACTTAGTTGTCAAGTTTTCACTTTGTCAGTGTTAATTCTTAATTTTTAAATCTAATTTAAATACAGATAACATGGATAATTGCTGTTATTTGTTCAATCTTAGTATGTATTTTGCTGAGAATGTTTATTACTGAGAACTGGAATTCTATGAAGTTCATTTGGAATCTTTTCGTGTCAAGAGGTGTTAGGACAGGTTACTTTTTCGTATGCTATAATTAGTGAGAGATGTTACTGATAATGCATGCTACTGTTAAAGATACATATTGGGCTTGATCACATCTTCTATTAATCATGTATATTTGCATTGGTTTGTCGATTTGTGACTAATATTTTATTGTCCAATTGTGACCTCAAGACCCATGATTTGGCCTGCTTGTTTAGTTCCCACTTATAAATTGAGGACGACATGCTGTTAAAGTGCGATCCCGATGTAGGAATTAGTTAATTTTGGCTTGTCATTTTAAAAATAGTCTCTTCCCTTTTCACTTATTAGGCTTGATTGCATATTCTATTAGTTGTAGAGATTTGCTTCAGTTTTTTGATTGTGAGTAATATTTTATTGTCTAATTCTTACCTTAAGACCCTTGATTTGGCCCATGTGTTTTTAGTTCCCACCTATAGATTAAGGATAATATGCTTTCAAAGTATGATCCTGATGTAGGAATCAGTTAATTTTGGCTCATAGTTTTTAAAATAATCTCTTTCCTTTTTGCTTATTATTTTTAAGGAGCTACAATACTTATTGTATCAATTAACATGCCATCAGTTTGATTAAAATATAATTACTTAAATTTATTAAGAGTTATGCTGATGAATTAACTAACTTCTGCAGGACCTGCGAGGTGTTATCGCCAAATTAAGAATAAGCCGTACCCCAAATCACGTTATTGTCGTGGTGTTCCTGATCCTAAGATTAGGATATATGATGTTGGGATGAAGAAGAAAGGGGTTGATGAGTTCCCTTTCTGTGTCCACCTTGTAAGTTGGGAGAAAGAGAATGTCTCAAGTGAGGCTCTTGAAGCTGCTCGGATTGCATGCAATAAATACATGACTAAATTTGCTGGGAAGGATGCATTCCATTTGAGAGTAAGGGTGCACCCTTTTCATGTCCTTCGTATCAACAAGATGCTTTCATGTGCTGGTGCTGATAGGCTGCAGACTGGAATGAGGGGTGCCTTTGGTAAACCTCAAGGCACTTGTGCCAGAGTTAGCATTGGTCAAGTCCTTTTATCTGTTCGTTGCAAGGACAGCAACAGCCACAATGCACAGGAGGCTCTCCGCCGAGCAAAATTCAAGTTCCCTGGCCGCCAGAAGATTATTGTCAGCAGGAAGTGGTATGATTCATCATGACAGTACATCTACATATTGTTTCTTATTGTAGTTTCATATATCTCATTTGATTTGTTCAAACTCATATAATGGGGGGAAAAAATGTTTGACATTTTTCCTCAAAATATTTACGTAGTTAATCTGAAACTTAATATAGGATTTGCTCTTTATGTTAGCTTATGTCTTGATGAAGACTCCAGGGAAGGTATCAAGGATGATTGTACTTATAGAAAATATAAATGCATCTGCTTTCTATAATTTTACTTCAGCATTGGTTTTGAAGATTGCCTAATTGTCATTTGTAGGGGCTTTACCAAGTTTAACCGCACTGATTACTTGAAGTGGAAGGGAGAGAACAGAATCCTTCCTGATGGTGTCAATGCTAAGGTATGATTCACTTGGGAAAGATAGATTTCCTGTTTGTATTTGGAGTTTTCAAGTGCTGTGTTTCCACTTAAGTTCACAAAGATTACGTTACTCTCTGTCTAGATATCTCTTTCTAATTCGGATTTTATGCAGCTGCTTGGATGCCATGGTCCTTTGGCTAATCGTCAACCGGGAAGAGCCTTCCTGGATGCAGTTGCCTGAAAACATTGGAGTCCCGATTTCATTAGTTTTCTTGAGATTGGTACTTTCATCTGAATCGCTGTTCCTGATCCCTCTCCTTTACCTCTCCATTGTTTCTCTATATAGACTTTTCACCTATTATGTTTCTGCCTTGGAAAACTGTTACCCGAGTTTGCTGAATTTGGCTCTAGCGATGCGTTTGTTCATGAACTTATTAAGTTTTGCATTTGCTGTCTGTCCTCGCAAGCTCTTAGTTATTTGAAATAATTGGGAGTTGAAAACAAAATTAGGTGGATTTTTAATGCCCAGACGCCTGATTCTTATGCTATGCATGCTTGGGGAGAGAAGATTCGAACGATACTCAGTGTGACCGAAACAGAATTTTGTATTTGATTTGGACACAAAACAATGTTTTATTACGAGTAGTAGTTTGTTCACAAGTCTTGATTCCTGGGGGAACTTGAAATAACAAGATTAGAATGTAAATAATCCTTTGCTTGTTTCTTGATTATCCTGTTTTGAAGGACCCTTGCACTAATCCAAATGATTGGTTTTAGAACAAAATGAAGTCCATTCTGTCCTGAGCTGTAAATTATGGCCAGACTATTTATTTATTTATCTGTAACAATTTCTTATTGGCTATATTATCCTTTAGGACATGCCTACATTGCGATCTGCAGCTTTTATTGACTGATTTGTATTGAATTTTCTGGGAGGAAATTCGAAATAAACAGAGTTCTACAAAGCAATGTCACTGATCTATAAAATCAACCCTAGATGATCAAGTCTCAGTCTCCCAACCCTGTTGGGACTAATTAATTATCAAGTCTGTTGATTTGCATTGCTTGTGAAAAGGAATTATATAGAAAAAAGCTTGGGTCCCTCTACGAGTTTCATCCAAAGCCTACTGTTTCATTGGAGTTTCAATAATTGCATGTTAACCCCCTTAATGTTAAATTTGTGCTCAATGTACCTTTTTTATTTGTTGCAAATCTATACCTAATACATTAACTGTTGGCATATACAAAGCTATTCACAGGTAGGTGTATTCAAATGAAAAATTCAGGAATCTTTCAACAAGAGAAATATTTTTAGACTTTCTTGTTCCAATTTTTTTCCCAATTCTTGACCAAACTTAAGTATTCCGTAAATTTTCTCAGTTGAACTATTATGAAAAATTCCAATTTTCTCAAATTCTACAAACTCACATTCATAGGTAATTTCATTAAACAGAAACAAGTCAGGATTTAAATAGAAAAAATTTTGATTTTCTCAAATTCTACAAACTCATATTTATAGGTAACTTCATCAAATTTTGATTTTTTCAATGTGCTTGGGGATAAATTTGTAATAAAAAAAGTTAGGGTTTAAATTGCAAAATAATCAAAACTTGAGGTTTTTCACACAAGTTTATTTCTTCCAACTTAATGTTTGGGGGTTGGCAACATTAGATGGTGTTAAAGTTCTTTTTGCCGATGCTAAAAATTGTAACACTTAGTGTACCTTAAGATAGATTGGCAGAAAATAAAAGGTCGAGATTTAAATCACTATAAGGTCAAAAGGGAGGCTTTTATACACTATTGGCATTGCCTTTTGTCCTCTCGGGGGGAAATTGACCTTCAAATCACACATGTACACCTTTAAGCTCTCGTTAATCAAGTTAACAAAGAGCAATCACATTTCTGAGCCTATGCCTCAATTCTTAAGGGAATACCATTATCTTTGGGGGGCCTATGGACCACATTTCCTAGCCTATGGCTCTATCCGTGATGGGATATCACCTTCAAGCTCTCGTTGACTGAGTCAACGAAGAGTAATTACATTTTCAAGTCAATGAAAAACAATTATATTTTCGAGCCTATAGCTTAACCCCTAGGGGGATGCCTTCTCAGTTGGGTCCATAAACCTATTTTTGTGGGCTTATGGCTCAATTCCTAAGGGATGGTCCATTATTTGGCCCGTCCACTTAAGCTCTTGGCTTCATTCCTTAAAGAAATGTTTTTTTGGGCCCATAGCCCATTAGATTCCAAAAAGCCCACATTTTTCTCCATGAGGAGGAAAGGCTTTCAGTTATTGAGCTTTTGGCTCCACCACGTTGCCTAAGGACACGTGGCTCAGAAATTTCCCTAACAGTGGGAATATTTTGGGCGCAAGGCCCAAGGAGGATGCGGCATTGCATCATCTCCTCTTTTCTCCCCCTATATATAAACAAAACCCTTGGGTTTTTCCTAGATGAGTCTGATTCTCCCATGAAAATGTATATGAAATCTTATGGGTCCAACCCTTTTCGAGCCAAAAGGCTCCCTTTTTCCCTTACTATTTGAACAACGAGAAACCCTTCTGCTCCTTCCCCTTCATTTTCTAGACCTATGGTGCTTGTTCTTCATCCGTTCATCGTATTTGTTCTACATAATCTGGTTTTCCTCTTTATTGGCCTTAGCATGGGATCTTAATCAAAGGTTGTCCATGCCTATGACATTGGACATAATAATCATCATCCCTTAGGATGATGTGAACATGAACCCCCAAATCAAATAATAGATGAGTTTGAAATGCTCATTTCCTCCAAACATACCCTATTTGGAAAATTGGTACTAAAGGATATATGGAGCATATCTTTAAAGTTTTTGGGAAAACGTGCAACGATTAAAACCTTAGAATTTCGCTAAAACTTCAAGGAGGATTTATAAAATGTTCCAAGACATAAAAAAAAATCACCTATTATTTGCTTCAAAATAAACAATAAACAAGCACGTGTTAGTTGCGGTAACAGCTTGCAAGTTGACCTCTTCCTTTGTTCATTTTTTAATTTTAATCTCATGGTTGAATACTATGCCCTTTTGGAAAATAATAGTAATAATAACAGTAGCAAGGGCTGGCCTACACTTATTATACAGAGAAAAAGGAAATAAAAAAGAGATACCAAGTCCAAACCAAAGGCGTGCACCCTACTTGTCAGGGAAAAATAGAACACATGATGGTGGAAGAGGATTGTGAGGGGCATGCCAAGTCTACATCCCCAATAATTTTTCTCCCCCTTTTTCTTCACGATCACCCGTGAAGAAAATGAAATGACTTGTGTGCATCGTGAGAAAGGAAAACCTACAACCACAATGGGATAATTATGTTGCGGAGGGTTCTTACATTGTAGTTTTAATACTGCTCATTCGACATCGACTACAGTGGCTCCATTGCCATGCCTTTGTGTGAATCTTATCAGGATTTTCCTGTCCTTTTACGATGGCTCCGTTGCTACGTCATTGTGTGAATCCCGTTCTCTATTCTCTTATGTATTAAGTGCATTGCTACAAAGAGTACTATGAGGAGATCGTAGTAGAAACTTCTAATTGCAGGTCACAGTCCTGGAGTGTACTTCTGTGAATCTTGCCGTGCTTTTTTTTCCTCCTCCTTTTTTTCTTGTGTGATGGATCGATTTACGGGGGAGGGGAATGAAAAATTATTTCACAATTCTATGTAGTGAAGATTTTAACTCCTGATCTCCACAACGGGGAGGGAAATTGTAACAAACTAAGCTAATGCTTTTAGTATTTGTGAGATTTTTATTTCGTATAAATTAACTCTTTTTCCACTGATTCGCAATGTTTTGGATATTGGACCAACAAGTAGACTAACTAAAATTACATGTGTTACGGATCGTTCACTTTCAAACACCGAGGTCAGTTTAGTAATGAAAATTATTTTCCATTTTTCAAAAGTTAAATACTAAATATGATCAAGCTATTCCTTTTCAAAATATTGCAAAGCTTTGTTTCCTAAATGTTGTTTTTTTTTTTAAAAAAAAAAATTTTTAAATTTTTTTTTTGGAAAAGTCCTAAGTGGTGTTATCACTTTAGAGAGTATGGAAACATAAATATACAGGAAAGTTCAAATTGCATTAATAACACAATTTTGGTAAACACTAATGTAGTCCTTTTCAACTGTGCAACTTTAGTACATAATTAGTTATCAAGAAAGAAATTTTCAATTGAAAGTCAATATGCTTTATCTACCTTAGGGGAAAATTTATAAAATCAAATTTACAATAAACTTACCATATCTCAACCCCTAAAACTTAGAAATCAACCACTTTTTTCCCCTTTTTTCCCAACCTTTTATAGACATTCATTTAGAAATTGCAATTTTTCTATGAAAGAGCCAAACAAATATCATTTGAACCCACTTTTAAAAATTCTAACCGTACAGATCGAAAGAATAATATATATATATAAATGAGGTCCGACTAATTTTCACTTAGTTTGCTGATGTATAGGGACCTCATCATAATGGTGAAATATCAAGAGATTTATATCATTATAAAGTGTTTTAAATTTTTTACTGCTTAAATAACTAGTGTTTGATAGAATAAATGACGCGTGTTTATCCTTTTCATAAATAAAGAATGTAAAAAATTTGTTGTACTCTTTTTTTTTCCATAATAATGTAAGGTAGTGGCATTTATAAATCCTTTACATATCTTTTAAATTTTACCGATCAACATTTTTGACTCGAGGGTCCTCGCAGCATGTCCAAATATAATTTCTCAAATAATATATTAGGGTGCGAGCTCATAAACAGCAAATTCATAAAATAATAATAATAATAATAATTAAAGCTTTACAGCTTCCTCCTGCCAATTTCCCCCGTTGAGATGGTTTTTTTTTTTTTTTTTTGTGTGTTCCAATTCACAAAGTCCCAAGTCCAACTGTATTCTTTTGTTTTTTCTCATCTTATTTCCATCTTCGTCCCGAGAATCTCTCTCTCTCTCTCTCTCTCTCTCTCTCATCAGTCAGTCGGCTTTCTCTATCTAAAACCAGTAGTGAGCTCAACCCCTCGCGCATTTCTCCCCCTTTCGAAGCTATGGCGGCGGTCGGCGGCGTATCGCCGACGCTCCTCGATCTGGTTCACGACATCGAGCGGATCTCCGGCGCCGGCGAAGCCTTCAGGAAGAGCTGCGCGGATCTCGTGCGGAAAATCGTGCTCCTCTCGGACCTGTTCGAGGAGATTAGGGATTTCGGGGGCGATTTTGGACCCTCGGACTCGTCGAGTTCCTCGTCGTCGTCCTCTTGCTTGTCCGATCTGGAGGTGGCTCTTCAGGCCTGCAAGCGACTCCTGGAGGTTGCTGGAAAGTTCGATCCCGGCGTCTCTTCTGTGAGTCCTTTTCATTTCTTGTCTGAATTTGGTAGGTGGATAATGCAGGATAAAAGTGAATGCTTATTTACAGTGTGGTACTGTCTTCAATTTGAAAAGTGTGCTACTATGCTTAGCTGAAACCATGGATTGTCTGCATTTTTTAGCAACCAATGTATAGGCTGCGTCAAACTCGTATCGATGATACTTTTTCTGTACATTTTAAAGACTGAAACCAGTATAGGCTGAATATGCATTTTCAGTATGTTCCATTTGCAAAATTTCTGAACTTTTGGATAGCGTGTGGTTGTCCTCTTACTGTATTTTGTTCTGGTTGTAGTTGTGTTACTAATGGTCTATTTTATTGGATGAGTAAAATTTGGTTCTAGCTTTACTCCAAACCCGGAATTTCTGACTAGTTTGTAATCCTGTATTTGTTCTCATCCTCTGATTAAAGTGACAAAATTTGGCTAACCTAAGAGGTAAATGAATATAAGTTTCATACATAGAATATTCAGGATCTGTATTGAGCTTCACAACTGGTAAGTCCTCTTAGTTCTATGATATTAAGAGATTGCGGAGATAATTTTGGTTAGTGTCTATTCTTAAAATTGACTGCTTTGTGCCATTTTTTTTTTTTTATCAACTTAGACGATTTTGAGTGTCTTCTAGAAACCCTTAGATCTATCTCTTAAATGTCCTGTCTTCTGATCCAAGGATGGAGATGCAAAGAAAATAGCTTTCCAATTTCAATGTGTCACGTGGAAATTGGACAAAGCATTAAGGTGCCTACCATATGACAATTTTGATATCTCAGATGAAGTTCGGGAGCAGGTATGATATAAGCAATTGGATCGTACTCCCCCCCCTCCTCAACCCTCCCTCTTCTTTTTTCTTTGTTAAAGATTGTCCTAAAACAATGTTTTATAGGTTGAATTGTTGAGAGCGCAATTGAGAAGATCCACAGAAGGATATGGGCCTCTGAATTCAAAGTCCATATCTCGTGCCTTATCCCAGCCTCTTCTGGGTAAAGAAATTGATCTGATTAAAGCAGGTAGCTGGCCAAACGAATGCTTGCATGTTGATGATGTACGCAATGATGATCATCAAGTTAGGGCAGGCCCGGAGACCATTCCCAAGGGGAATGGCATCGGAGAGGTTTATATTGATGCTGAAAGGGTAGACAAGTTAGCTAACAAGAGTCTAGAGGAAATTAAGAAGCCTGAACGCATCTCCATTCCTGATGATTTTCTTTGCCCTATATCTCTCGAACTAATGAGAGATCCTGTAATTGTCGCAACAGGACAGGTATGGCTCAACATTTCAAATGTTTCTGGGGATTCTCAAGCCCTGACTGTCATTGTAATCAAAACCTAATATTTATCTTCTGCTTGATTCTGCAGACATATGAGAGATCTTACATGCAGAGATGGATAGATTCTGGCAATTCCACTTGCCCTAAAACTCGCCAAAAGCTCCAACATCTGACACTGACCCCAAATTTTGTGTTGAGAAACCTAATCAGTCAGTGGTGTGTGGAGCACAACATTGAGCCACCAACAGGATTAGAAAATGGGAAGATAAAAAAGAGTGATGGATCATACAGGGACGTTAAGGAGGACATTCTGGCGATCGAGGCAGTGATTCGCAAGCTCTCAAGCCAGTCCCTTGAGGAGCGCAGGTCCGCTGTTATGAAAATCCGATTGTTATCAAAAAGGAGCACGGATAATCGTATCATAATAGCGGAAGCTGGAGCGATTCCCATTCTAGTCAAGCTGTTGGACACGGATGACGTTTTAATGCAGGAGAATGCAGTTACCTCTATTCTGAACCTCTCCATATATGAAAAGAACAAGGAATTCATAATGGTTGCCGGTGCCATTCCTTCAATCATCCAAGTCCTCAGACTCGGAAGCATGGAAGCAAGAGAGAATGCAGCAGCCACTCTTTTTAGCCTGTCACTCGCAGATGAGAACCGAACCATAATTGGCGCCTCAGGTGCCATTCCGGCTTTGGTTGAATTGCTGCATAATGGTAGCATAAGAGGAAAGAAAGACGCTGCAACTGCATTATTTAACTTGTGCACTCACCAAGGAAACAAAGGGAGGGCTGTGAGAGCTGGTATCATTACTGCCTTGTTGAGAATGCTTACCGATTCAAGCAGTTGCATGGTGGATGAAGCTCTGACCATACTATCAGTTCTGGCCAGCCACTCTGAGGCTAGGGCTGCAATTTCAAAAGCTAGCATGATACCAGTTTTGATTGATCTATTGAGGGCAGGTCCGCCCCGAAGCAAAGAGAATGCCGCTGCCATTCTACTTTCCTTGTGCAAAAGAGATGCTGAGAACCTTGCCTGTATAAGCAGGCTTGGTGCCTTCATACCCTTGAATGATCTTTCAACAAGTGGCACAGAGAGGGGGAAGCGCAAGGCTACTTCGCTGTTGGAGCTGCTACAGAAATTGCATAATCTATAACTGATGTGATTTTGTCGGTAAATTTTAAATTTGTGAATTAGCTTCTGATTACCTTTCCAATGAAGGATGACCCTTGTTGATTAATGGGTGTGACAGCCGTGGATACAATAACCGACTACAACAATAGACTGAGCCTTAATCCCAAGGGTGTGATGGCAAAGGATGTGACATGAAAACGTAGCAATTCTTAGTTGATTTTTCTGTAAATTCATCTCCTGTATTAGTGTGCAAATATTCATATATATATATGAGTTGGTGTTTGTAATGAAACCCATTACTGAGAGATGAATGCTCCAACTGTGGGTTTCAGTATGTTTATATAACCCATTTGCATGATAACAGAGTGGAATTCTGACTCGTAGCTTGGGATTTGTTCGTGCAATAAATTGAAGACTATACTTACAACAGTGTACTCTATATATGCACATACATACATACATACATACATCCATATACATCCATTGTTCAATATACAGTTATCAATCATTTATATTTTTCTCGCCTTTTTTTTCTTCCCCCTTTTACAATTTATATTTTAAGTATTAATTATAATTATACTGCATCATGAAATGTACCAAAGATGGCCGCACACACCATCCTGACATAGCTACCCGCTGCAAATCAATATGGATTCATGATTTTCCCCCGAAAATATTTTCCATCCAACCAAACAGAACCCAAACCCTTCAGGTGACCACCGTAACCAGTGTTTTCTGTCCAACCAAACAGAACCCAACAGATAACCACCACAGCCAATCCTCTGATATAATCCATATGGAACAAGTAAGCCCCTCGAGGAGGGAAAAGAGTTATTGAAGATGAATCAGAATTTACATGAAAATATAACTGGAAATATTCGGTTCGGTCACAATTGGTACTGCTTGGCTCCTGTGAAGAATTTTTCCTTCAAGATTATTCAGGAAAAGTAAAGAGGAGAATGTACAAAGAGGACTAAACAAAAGCAATCTCAGTTCCCTGATGCAGAAGCCTTCTAGTTGGCGCATTTCCGCCCATATACCTCGAAACGAAAGAAAGAAACCAATGATCAGCAGAAATCTTCTCTACTTATTCTGCAATGAGATTTCCCACTTCCTTATTGACTAGCACTAGGCGAATGAAAGAAAGAATGCAATAACGCAATTCATGAAGACAATTGATCAGGCACTGTAAGAAAATAGTTGGTCATCGCTTTCCGGAATCTTCTCTTGTACTGGTCAGGAGAAATAATAGTTGGGGAAGCATTTTTGGGGCCGCCGAGTATACCCGAGGCCTTCACCCATGTCTCAAGATGCTTGTCCCATGTGTACTGCCTCATATAGTCGATAATCCCTAAAACCAGCTCCTTGCGCTCCTCGTCCACGCCAACCAGCAATGAATAGTCCATTACATCAACAAGCTGAACATGCAAAGAGAATAATCATTTTAGTGGGAAGGCAAGCAAGATTTCTCACCAAAAACTTAAGACTTAATGCTTAGTGATGAAATTTGGTTCAAGCGTACCGCTAGAAAGGATGTATCGTTCCACACGGCTCTCTCCAGGATTCTCTTTGCTTTACTTCCAAGAAATATGGGCTTTGTTCGCAATGTTTCTAACAAATTCATGTCCAAAAGCACTTTGTTGGTCCCTGTCGTATCAGAATTATAACGTGCTCGTGCAGATCCCTTAAGATCATAAACCCTTGAGATGTTTCTCTTGAAAAAAAGATTCTCCATCACCATCAAATCCATTTTTGTTTCCTTGCCTCCTTTCAGATGTTTTATGGTAACCTGCAATTGGAACAGGGAACAGAAATCACAAGAATGAATTCTTCCAACTCACACTCCTCTTATCCGAATACAAAAAATGTGTATTATCAGACAGCTTCATGCTTTCAAGCATGCATATACTCACACAAAACAAGCAACAGTAACGAAGATTTAATGCCGCACCTGATAAATCCCAAGAATTTTAGCAAGACAAGTTGGACTCCTTGAGCTAAGAGAATCTGTCAAATACTTGAAGTATTCAGGTGCAAATTCCTCAAAAGAATCCAACTCCGTCTTTGTGACTTGTTTTATAATGAACCTCTCATCCAATGACTGGGCAAAATACACGTTACTTTTTCCCCCTTCTGCCCTCCATCTCCTGCAGCGGCTCAAAGAGCACACAAAGTCCACTTCACTTGGGCAGCATTTCTTCCTAAGAGCATCAAACTGCTTTGCAAAATAACAAGTCACAGAAAACTTCGCCTTGTCCCCAGCAACTGAAGAATCATCGGTGAAGGATATTCTTAGGTGTGGCGATTTCTTGAGATCTTTGAATAAGGTACCCACTGACGATGTAAAATCTTCGGATCCATAACCTCCATATTGCATATAATCCAAGTCTGAAGAACCAAAAGACTGCCAAGCACCAAAATTGGAAGCCACAGACCCTTCCTTACTGCCATTATAGGCATTCCCGCCCTTAACATGATCATTTGGCTTATCAACCACCCAGTCCTCATATTCCTTGGAACTTAGGGTATATGATATCAAGCTAGCAGGTTCGTCATCATAAACAGCAATAACTAAACCACTGAGTCCTGTTTGTGGAAGCAACAAGCGCACCCCTTCAGATATATCCGACAAACAGGAAATATATGAGGGAGTGGAACTAAGCGAAAAACATAACCTCTGGGCCTCCTGTGACAGTGTCGAAAAGTGTGTTGTTAGTGAGTTTGAAACTGGATCTCTAATCATATTCTTGTAATCACCAGAAGCATGGAAAGATACTGATGCTGACAATTGCATATAAGAGGGGGGCAATCCTTTCCTAATCCTTTCTTGAATTCTTAAAGCAGAATCAAAGGAATAAACTCTTACAGGTGCTGTTAGCCTTCTAAAAGGAGGATTGTTAATTTCATTTATTTGGGTGCCAGAACCAGTTTGGGTTCCAGATGACTGAGGCTTCTCTGTAAGCTGATTTGTCCCTGTCCACACACAATCTATTTTATCAGACAAACTGGTTGCAGGAAACTGGATATTCTCCACTAAATCCTTGCCAACAACAAGATTTGCCTTTGAGTGCATCTCATCCTGTTTGTTACAATCAGTGGTCAATGTGGAGTCATTGGTCACATTGGGCTGAAGCAGTGGTAACAGAGGCTCCTCCTGCAACTGTGAGCTATTCAAGGGAGGCTCCTGTAATTTCAAAAACACAGAGGAACTTCCTTCACGACAGTTCTCATGCTTACCATCCTTCAGATCTGAATCACCTTTGGATAAAGAACTCGTTTTAACAAGAGAATCCAACACATAAAGACGGCGATCCCAAACATGAGAATTAATTAATAGTGAACGTCTCAAGCGATTGAGTTCCAGAAAGTCCAATGCCATCTGGCCTGGTTGTGAAGTTTCCATTCCATCTGATTGTAGCAAAGCCTGTTAACAAGTAGGGACACTTGTCACAAGTTGATTGGTGATATAGAATGTACAATAAATCAGTTGAAAATGGATTTACACAGAAGCAACTATACGGGGTTTATAATGGCTAGAAATAATGTAATAGAACATTACTGATGTCAGAACTACTCCCTAGTTTTTACTTACACTGTAATCATTCCTTTCTGTTTCTACCAGATCTCTGAGCTCCATAATGTGATTATGGAGCTTGCTTGCATTCGAGGACTCATTTTTCAGTTCAATGCTGTTAAGTGCTTCAGATATCTCCATGTACAATGCTTCCACTTTGTTCTTTAGCTGGTAAAAGTGAAAGATCAAAACAGCAAGTCTCAAGAGAGTGTGTGTGAAAAGGAAAACAATTATAGATCAATTCTAGCATCTTAGTCCAAAACCCTAGCCTATCCTAAGAGGAAAAGGAGATAAGGCATCGTATAGAAGCCCAAGCTCAATACACAGCCTCAAATTTTTACCTCTGCTGATTCTTTATTAACCCACACCAGCTGAGCACAACCATTGAATTCAAGAACGGATGGTGGTAAATGGACAGAAAGAATATTGATGGGGGAGTAGCGAAAGATTGCAACTGTGCCTCCGAACCTGGCTCAAAAGGAAAGAAAAAAATAACAAAACAAAACAAAAAAGTCTTAGCGGTCATCATCATCACAAATAAACAACTACTTCAAAGGAGATAATTTAACTTAACAATTATGTACCCATAATAACGGAGGCAGTCTCTTTGCAAAGAATGGCCACAGCCTGCAACACGATTAGCACTTGCATGATTGGAAAAGCTAAGCTCCAAGAACTTCCCAAAAGAAAGCCCCCAGGCAGCATTCGACATAATAACCCTACGAGTTGCGGGTGGAACTCCATCAGTTGGAGTGCACCTAAGACATCGGTGCCACATCCATATCTTTCCATCCTGCTCCCCAGGCAAACTCAATGAGGGAAGGTGTCTAACATGTATTGAAAGAATTCCCTGCTGGTGGGTGTAGCATCGAACATGAGCTTCAGTCGGCTCATTACAATAACGACAGTATGATGTCTGCAATTTCAATCGTGCGTTAATAATAAAATTCTTTTTATGAACCAAGCACTTGGTAAGAATAGTGGGAAAAAAAATAAAAAGTAATACCTGATCAAACAAGTCATCATGAAGAAACCTCCCAAGAGGCTTATCAAAACCACCATAAAACTTTATACGCAAGAGACAAGACCGTTCGCAAACAGTTCCATTCTGACGATGGCTTGAAAAGGCTACCAATATGCTCTGGTGGCTGTCAGTGGTTGAAAGGTATTCATTGGCAACTTCATTTTCATCAATTGTTTCAGGTTTTATCATTTCATTAATTCCCACCGGCTGCTGCCCCTCTTCAGCCATGGTATCCACTGGTTCAGGCTGCAATGAACACAAATATTATAATAAGGATGCACCATAGGCACATTTTAGTCCTTGCATTGTATAAAGAAAATGAATTTAAACTCACCTTAGACATTAAATTGTCACTTTTCATGGACAATGATACACTATCTCCATGCTTCTCATCAGCTACTTCTTGGGAAGTGGTAGGATTAAAAGAATTTGAGATAAATGAAATGGCATTATCAGAGATCATCCTTTCTGGTATGGCGATTGATGATTTCAATGTCATTTTTGGAAGGCTAGCACCCTCATCCGCAAAGAAGGAAGTCTCAAGAGATAAATGGTAGGCTGCAAAAACTGCATACTGAACAACATGTTTGACTTTTTTCAGCTCTTCACGGCCAGCACCCTTCAGTAGAACCTACAAATTGAAGCATGACAATTTAATAAAGAAGCAATTGCTGAAATATGCTTCATAGAGCCAATAGCATGCTTGCAGATTAGTTGGGAGATTATAAGAAATTATACACAATCAAGTAAAATTAATTGCATCAAGGTTATCAAGCAAACTCAAAACAGACGAATAAATGGTTGTTTAATGCATGTTAGCTATGATTGGCATAATTGGAAATATAATTATGACCATAAAAAACTAGAGAGAGAGCTTTAAATCTGATGAAGTTTACCAATAAAAAAACTTCGTCTCTGCACACTACTAAAATGGTAGGTCCATAAAGAACTTCAAGGCCCACAGACTTCAGTCAATGTCCACACTCTAGGTAAGTTTCGTCAATTTTACTGTACCGAGGTACGTTAAAGATGCAAGTCCAAGTTCCCACTCTACTGAATAAGTGGAATTTCTTGTAAAACACAAGACAAACAAATTCTCACTATAGATAAACAGCATCTGCACATTTAACAAATATTGTTTTAACTGATCAATTCATTGGAGTGAATTTAAGCCCTCAAAATAAAAAAATAAAAAAATGCCTCTCAGCAACGCTCCAGGACTCAATAATTCATCTCATCAATGCTGCGGAGCTAAGTTTAATGAATGATTTAGCAACTTTGCAAAGGGGTGAGGGAAGAGGGTACACGACTCATAAGGTGGATAGGTCTTCTAAGCAAGTTTTCTATTACTACAATTACACCGTCAACAACACAGAAAAAATAAAATATATCTAAGCTTAAAGTTTAGATTGCAAATGAGGGAAAAAATCACTGGTAGAATTTAAACCATACCGTGCAACCTAAACGCCTTGGACAACCTTCAAAAAACATCAAAGTTTTAGAAGGTCTTTTGTTAAGTTGGTTGGAAACCTCAAGTTCTTCAGACACTTTCTCCACCCGGAATAGATCACAGTTCCCTAATTGTACTGTAGATATGTTATCGATTGATGGAGTAATAGAAGCACCTGTACATCGGGCTATACGCTCCAATAGTGGCCTCTTAACATTCAGCACTAAAGAGATCTCCTTAGCCAGCAGATATTCTTGAGCATATGAAGATACACTTTTTTCTACCAGTATAACATTTGGATGACGAGCCTCAATCTTTGAAACAACCGTTTTCAGATGATCAATTTCCTGTTTAAAACCATAGTTGTAAATTTCATTGCAATCATTATAATGCTTCTTCAAAGATGGAAAATTGAGATGATTGAGATTGAACCTGTTGGAGTAACATATCAAGAGATGCCAACTGATTTGGAATTTTCTGATACTCAAGTGCTCCTCCTAGAAGAATTAATCTAGGCTTTTTGTATTGTGAAGTCATGCGCTTATGCTTTATATTTTTTGTACAAACTACTCCCCTAACAAGGCCGCTGCACGCAGAATAGGTACCAACATCAATTTAAATACATGAATCTGTACAAGAAAAGGGTATAGAGTATCTCCAAATAAATAAACTAGAGAAATTATAACGGAAAATACCTCTCCATTGGACTTCCTGATGCTACACACTTAATCTTTACATAATCCCCAGGATCCATGCTTCCTCCTCCGCTAGTATCTGTTTTCACAAAATTTGCAGCTTGCCAAGCTATTGTTGTGACTATATCAAGCCATTTTTCAACAACGTTCTCTCCACCCAAGGAAATACCCTCTCCCTGCAATAGTTGTGACACAAGAGCCCTAAAATGCCCCTGTACAACAGCTCTTGTAGGTCCTTTATTTACCTTATTATGCTTGTCCCTTGTGGGAAACACATTCAAAAGGCTTCCACTTGATGAGAACATTGCACTAAACTCTCCGATATCATCATCATCATCATCATCATCGTATGCAAAGAAATTGCTCTCAGCATCATCATCTTCATTGTCAGGTGGAGGAGGAAACCAAATTAGGCTATTGTTTTCAAAATCCAATGGCTTTTGAAGATGCTTGAACTGGTCTTTAAATATTGACAAATCATCAGATTCTGGATCCTCTATTTCTGTTTCGGGCCTTCTTAAAATAGCCCCAGTTTCTCTATTAACTTGACCATAATCTAGACATTTTGGGCTTTCCTTTTGCTCTTGATATACAGAATGCCTAACTCCACTAGGAGTAAAATTCATCCTAGAGGGGCTGTCTGAAGGACTTGAACTTAGCGACCTATAACTGTAAAACTCATTCCTAGCACTAACACTATTTGTATCTAAGTCTGAAATTTCATAGGGACATTCATTTGAAGAGCAGAAAAAGTGCTTCTCAGAATCTCTGGCCTCTTCTACATCACTCCTACAATGTACACAAAACAGATGAGATACTAATGTAGAAATAATGGTGCATATATACACTAAACAAAAACAAAACGTCATACAATTCTGTAGTGTTGAAAACAAGTGGTTTAGTCACATTTAATAAAAAGACACCAAATTCAAAAAAATTCAGAATCCGTTATTTTCAATCGTCTTTAGTGGTATCGGAAAGCTTGGACCCAAATGGGATTCAGTAACAGATTTTACACAACCAATAATTCATGCACATGATGTTGAAAATTTACAAAACCTTATACAGCAAGTACTGCAAAAAATAAAGGGGAAAAAACACTTACCTACTCGTGGAAGTGGCAAAACTGCTGCCAATAACTGCATTGGGCATAAAATCATTGTTCTGGGTGTCCAGAAAGTGAGATAGACGATCAACTTGCACGTGCTGTTTTCTCTTATTAATGTCAAATGTTTCACCAATGCAACAGGGGGACAGTGGCTCAGGGCTCCCAGAAGGATAGATTTTCTCATTGTACCTTCTCATACATCCATGGTCAATCCTATCTCCACAGCAATAGTTGCATGACTTGACATGCTCGTTCTCATCCGCACTTTTCACACCATCCATTGAAGCTGTAGAGTAAGTATGGCCTCCTACACAATGCCCACAGAACACCCTGCCACAGCCTTGGCAATGGTATCTATTGCAGAAAAAGGAGTTCTCACACACAGAACATGTGATGGAACCGGTGATGGACATCTCGAGTTTTCCAGAGAAACAAGATAGATAACTTCCTCTAAACGAAAACCAACACCTGAACTTCTTAATTAAATTTATCAGTGAGCTATCAGGTATTCCCATCACCCAAGATGGCTCCAACAAGCATAAGGAATAAGAACCCGGTCCTTATCCTTGTGTGATTCTTCCTATGATTGTCCAAGTTTAGTATTTTAAGGAAAAAGGAAAAACTGAAGCTCAACCCTAATTTATCTAAATGGTATGAGTATCGGTTTGGGAGAGAAAACGTGAAAATTCGGTCAAACCCACAATAAAAATGATGGGTGCATGGAAAGGATTACAGAGACTGACTAAGACGAAGACGTGTATTTTCATCTACTGTTCCTTCTTTTGGGTTAAAAAAAATTGAGAAGAAAAGGGACAAATCCTCCTGGAAATAGTAAAAGAGGAGTTCAGATTGACACAAACAAGCAAAGGACTATGTACACCAGATTGAATTACAGTAAGACACAAACAGAATTGAGTTACAGCAACATACTAACACAGATTCTTAGTTGATATACTGGGAACGGGAAGGAAAAAAAAAAAAAAACCATTCAACTAACCGATGCCAGAGTCCTCCAGAGTCAAGCTGTAGAGATATACCAGCATCTCATTAGCACCAGCAACATAATCCAGTACAACAGTAACTATATCAGTAAAATATGCAGGGAAAAGGTATAAACCCTAAATCAACAAGACTAAACCGAAAACCCTAAAAAGAAAAAACCCAGATCTACAACAACAAAATGCATCATTTTTCGCTGATTTCTGCACGAAATGGAACTCAAATCAAACCCAGAAACACAAGAAACCGAGGGGGACCCGAAATCGGATTGCGGAAAATCAATCAAAGAGAGGAGTTTTGGATAGAAAAAAGAAGAGGAATGATTAAAATCAAGAGAAGGAAAAGGAGGAGTATGGAGAAGGTTCCCTTTGTACCGGAATCGGCTCGCATCTCGAACAATAAGATTGCCAGCAACCCACTCTTCTTTACCATCTTTCTTGCTCCTCCCTCTCCCAACCCATTAATGGGATAATTTAATATACGAAGCACTCTTTCTCTCTCTTCCCCCTCCCTCTCTCTATCTCTCTCTCTATCTCTTCTTTTCTTAAAGTGTGTCTCCCATTTCCCTCTTTCACCCTTTGTTCCATTAAATGCATGAAAAATCTCAATTTAGGGTTTTACTGAGAAAACAAAATAATATGTGCTGAATTCCTGTAAGGATTTTCTTATGGGAGCTTGTATAATTAATAATTTAAGTTATTTATTTAAATTATAAACTTATTTTTTTATGAACTATAAGATATTAAAAAGTTTAATTTTGAACAAGTATCAACTATTAACGACTGATCATTATCATGCGAATATTGAAAATTCTTGTCACCCATTGTGAAAACTTGCAATGCTTTATGAAGTTTAATTCTGAATGCATCGTAACGTTTCAATGGTCAAGTATAAAATGTATTTCCTGCCTTAAATATAAATTTAAATCCTCTTTTCACAAATATAAAAACTTATTTATGATTCTTCACTTCTTTAATTTCTTCTCCGTAGATGATTCTTCTCCCAGTTAGTCATTGGTTAGTTAATTTTTATTTTTTTCACTACAACTAGATTCTCTTTTCACAAATAAAAAACTTATTTATGGTTCTTTACTTCTTTAATTTCTTCTCCTTGATTATTCCTTTCCCACTCATGTTTGACTGGGTTAAAGGGCTCTTTCTTAAATTATTTTTTACCATCTAATAGTTAGATTATTAGCCCCCCTTTTTTTTTCTTGGTAATTAGATTATTACCCTTCTTTGATTGCTTCACTGCATTCTTCATGCCTTTTTATTTTATATTTTGGAAGAATTATAGTTTTCGGTAATTAAAGTATAATATTTCCAGTAAAAAATTATAAAATTCAAAAGTAATTATGTAGCTTATAAGTTAAAACAAAGAAAGTTGCGAGTCAATTTCGTGTATTAAACTTTAATGGTCTCTAAATTTAAATACTTTTTTTTTTTATCTTGCTGATCATTAAATAATTGGATAATCAGGAAAGCTCACACATATCTAACTTCATTATCATTTAAATCAGTTATTTTCATTTACTTGAACTTGGAAAATTCAGTTCATTTACTCCAATTTTTATTCGGAAACTGTTTTAGATGCATGTTTTTAAGGTAATTCTTTTTTAATTCAGGTGTTTTAAAAATTATTTGGATTCTTTTACAGTATGTACTTCAGTAAATGGACAATCCTCATAAAAATTTGAAAAATAAAATATTATAATTTATATTGAAAAATATTTACATATTCAATACATAGGAATATAACTATTTTTAAAATAGAACTCTTATCAGACACATATAACTACCCTAATTGGAGCAGCATTTCAAATTGGAGTTCAAATTTACCCAAATATAATATTTACAATTTGAGAGCAAACAAAATCTAGAAATGATCACTAATTTACAAATAGTAGCAAGAGATGAAAGGAGGGGGTAAAAAGAATTAATGAGAAGCATCTATTTAACTATTTGGTACGTTTGATAACAAAAATTGAGCGTATAAAATTTTAACTATGCTTGTTATGCGATTTTTCACATGAATTATTAGCGAGATGACACTTGCTAAACATAGAACGCTGAACACAATCGATGGTTTAGTTTAAAATTTTCAGTGACAAATTTTTAGCCCCAAATTTTTAATATTAAATATTTTTAATGCCTAATTTCAGTCAAACCTAGTGCACAAGTTTGAAGGGTTGGGTAATTTA
Source organism: Santalum album (assembly GCA_034195605.1). Classification (NCBI taxonomy): domain Eukaryota; kingdom Viridiplantae; phylum Streptophyta; class Magnoliopsida; order Santalales; family Santalaceae; genus Santalum; species Santalum album. The sequence goes on from CM067259.1 coordinate 23,835,604, forward strand.
TCTCTTTCTTTTTACTTTTTTATTTCTTTGTTTTTTTTTTCCCCCTAATTTGATGTCACGGGTTTCTCATTGGATTGCCCCTTCAAGGGGCCGGCCAAGGAAAAAAAAAAAAAAAAAAGAGAACCTCTTACCTACCTTTGTTTCAATATGCATAAATAGGGATAAGGGATGGTCCCATTATTTCTCCACCTTCATTTTCTTCAAGTAAAAGTGGGGTCCTAAATTTAGGGTTCTTCTTTTTCTTTTTCTTTTTTTAGGGTTTAAGTTGTTATATTTTATCCGTAAACTTTAAATACATGCTCAATATACCCCTTATTAACAATTTATCATTGATTTATACTATTTTCATTTAGTTACTTTGAGGGACATGAAAGAGGATCAAGAGAGCGGGGGGAGAGTGAGAGAGAGATCCAATAGGAAAAATGCAACAACAAGAACTCGAGGGGGGCATCGAAATATCTTGTTGAAATTTCAAGGTGGGTGGGGGTAATTTTCCCTTTATAAAGCTCGTACTCAATGACTTTTTTATTAATATAATATTTTATATACATTTATTTTAATATAGAAGATCAAATAGAAAAAAAAAAAGCTCAAAAAAAAAGAATAGGTATGTTTTGAAAGAGATAAAAATAAAAGGAGTAGAGAGAAAACTGAGGGATGGATAGTAAAGAGAATAACTTTCATAACTGTAAAATATATAATGTACAATTATATTCGGTTAGCTTTAAGAGAATGTTGGAATGTTTGAAAGAAAATAAAAATATTTTGGATATTTTCGGAGTTTAATTAATGAAAAATAATTGTTTTTAATAGCATCGTTACAATCCTTTTCAGTTTTGACAAATATTGAAAATGTACAATTTTTTTATTAGTGTGGGCTCTCATCTAGTGCCCTAAGAATAATAGTTAAAATTTTTTCTTAACTTTAAGCAGCGGTAAGCTATGAAAAGAGTTATGTCCTCTTCCTAAAAGGTAGCTTCAATACTATCAAACTTGGGAAAAAAGCAACATATATTATACATAGAAGGAAAACTGAAGATGGTCAGCTGTGAAAAACTAATGCTAATATTGTCTTCCTTTGAAAAAAATTTAAAATAACATTAAACTCTTATTAGGAAAATCTCAGGTAATATTTGTTCCCTATAATAATGCCAGCATAATCTAGACCCTGATTTTATTTATATTTTTCATGTGCTTCATTCAAAATAAACCAATTAATAAAATTTAGGTATCAGTATATAATGTTCTTTATCGAGATCAACTTATACCAAACTTAGGTGTTATCACTACAAAAACTTATGGCATTTAAACTTTCTTTAAAAAAATTTCTAGTAAGATAATGTCGCAGAATTATGTGCAGTCGAATTGGACTTAATCTATAACGCTCCTTTCATCGTTTATGATTATATTTGTTAAAACTATCTAAGATGTTGTAGTTTTGAATCCTTCACTCATAAGAGAATCATAAAATTCTTAATTATTATTTTTATTTAAAAAAAAAAATCAGCACGCCCATGGTTATTGGTGTCATGCTGATTCATCAAGGAAAGAAAATATTCTAATAGAAATGAAACAACTTTAGTGAAAAAGATGGCATGCCTCATGGAGGAAATGGAGGTGGGCGGTTTGTATCCTTTAGTTTGGTGAGTAGACACCATCCTATAGAGGACTCTTAATTAAAACAAAACTCCTTTAATTTCTTATCTTATGTTCTTTCAATGACCCCTTTTTTTAAAATAATTTTCTTATGGAATTTTCAATTGGACTTTCTTTGATTAGTATTCTAAAAGTTTCATCATTCCTACACATTTGTAGCCGCAAGAGAATAAAGCATAGGGGGGGCGAGAGCCTAAGCCGCCCTTGAACCACATCTGTTGATTTTTTCCTTCCCTCATGGTATCATTCAAGATGACTCTTCTTTCTCTGTGTGATCTTTCATGTGACTCATCTCCATGTGGAAAGGGATGTTCTTTTTCCTTTCCTACAAAGCAATATTCATCGGTAATTGAAATTAAATCACTACGAAATCTGATTACTTTATGATTTGAAAAGGAGATTTGTTCTTTAAGGAGAGTTTGTAATGACTACTACTGGACTACGCGGAGCATTAATGAAAAAGAGAGGGCATTCTGGGAAACTTCTAAAACTTAAAGGATACAAAGGAAAGCAAGAAAAAAATAAGGATTGCATTCAATAATAAGCACCATAGCAACTCATGCCCTGATTGTAATAACTTTGATTAAGGTCAATCAAGGCGACATGTAAGGGTGGCTAATGAGTAGAGAAAGGGTATATGCCTTATCCTTACCCTAGTCTTTGAGAGCTCTACCCTCCTCCTGATAGGTAAAATATAAAATATAATTACCCTATCTTAATGAGTAATAGGTAAAGATTTTCTTTACCCTATCACGTAAAACAAGTAAATTGCCCTTAACAAGTTTCCTTGTAAAAATAGCTACAAACTTAAATTTAAACCAAACTAGTAATAGTTAAAAACTCATGAGTACTTAAATAATTGAAACACATGGTATCAACCCAATAGAAATCAAAATCCATCACAAAGTATAAGTTTATTTACATTTATACATTGTATTTACTCTTATTTTTATATATTTAAATATTTATATAAATAATAACACATATATTTACTAAAATACCCCTAGATAAGCACGTGCAAACAAATCATTTACTTTTATCCTATCCTTTTACTTAAATGGATAAGAAATCCTTATTCCTTATCCTAAAAATTAGGATGGGATGAGACGGGTAAACAAGTGTATTCTTACCCATTGTCGTTCCTCCCTGCATAATAATTTTTTGAAATCTCTAAAGATTCTTGAAAATTTTTGGACGGGTCTTTTAAATTTCCAAAAAGGGTTAAAAGAGAGGAGATTCGCATCATGTTCTTTTTATCTCATTAACATGTAGCTTATATAATATAGGACTCCCTTTTCGTGAGAAGTCGAGACACTTTTTATGTATTATTTTGGGTATACCTAAACTTTTTTTTCATTGCATTTTCATTAAAAGAAAAATGTGAAAGAAAGGGGAATATGGAATCAGATGATTTGATTTTCATGATATCCCTAATCTTTGCGGTGGTCGGCTGCACCGTCCCCCCATGACATGACCACCATTGTGACTAGCTATCCGTAAATATGTCTAATCACTCCGCAGCCATGTCGCTCTTTTTGTTGCATCTTTTCTATGAAAAAAAGTCAAACTTTACATATGTTATTGGACAAGATAAAACCTGCAACTTGCTCAGAATAACATTAATAGAAAATAGACTCCAATGTTCGAACGAGAATTCAAAGCGCATGAGATTAAATAATTTTAATCTTTTATTATGAAAAAAATAGAGAAAAAAGTTAAGTGTAGAAGAAATAAATGATTATTTGTAAGTAATAATTCAGTTGGTATTGATCTGCCTCCTTATTGTAGAGGTCATGTGTTCGAAGCATTCACTACATTAAATTATGAAATAATTTTTCATTCTTCTTTTCTCAGGCTTTAGCCTTTTTTCCGTACCTTACTTATTTTTCATCCTTTTCTCGATCATCATAGGGATGGAGATTGCATGGGTAAACCTCTGACGGGGCTCCCGTCACATATAAAGAGAGGAGTGATGAAGGAAAGAAGAAAGCAGGCTATTTAAAAGAAGCATCTATCATTGGATTTTCATTCTGAAAATTCTAACAGTATGGTGGTGAAAAACTTATGAGGACTTGCAATTTTTTTATGTAATTTGAACCTGTGCACACCTTCTATTTGAGCAGTAAAAAGTTTAAAATCTAAAGACTGAAACGTCGAGAGATCTAAACGTCACTGACTATTTTATATTTTTTACTATTTAGATACTTGATGCGTGCAAGCTTGAAATTGTACGAAAGTTTGTATGCCTTTGCACATTTCAATTTTTTTTTTCTTTTTTATTCAGACAGGGATGTGACCCAAAGAATAGAAATTTTCTTTTTAGTAATATGCTTCTTGTTCCTTTATGCTTTCTTGTTCCTTTTATCACTCACTACCATACGTATAGGCTTTAATCAAAGCACTAATGAGAGTTACAAGTGTAGAGGACTCTAGATGGGCAGTCTATATATCTAGTTGGTTTTAATCAAAGCCCTATGAGAGTGACACATGGGAAGGACTCCACCTGAGTACTCAAGTGATGCAAACATTTTATTTTGTCAAAACTTCCTTTTAGTGGCTGCCAATAGGATATACTTGAGTAGGTTTCTTCTACAAAGCACACATGCTTAGGCTAAATTTAGGGAAGTTTATGAAAAGTTACTTTTATTCTTTTAAAAGTGAAAATCGTTACTTTTAAAAGAAGTTGATTTTTTTTGTAAGTGAATTTTATTATTAGAACTGAACCAACAATGAGCAAACCCAAGACAAAACAAAACTAACAAGGTGCCACCCACACGCCACAAAATGTCATCCGAAGCACCTCAAGTGGTTAGCAGTTTAAGTTCCCCTTAAACAAGGTCTCAAGTTTAAGTATTGTAAATAGAAAAAAATAGGTATTAGGAGAGCTTTATCTCCTTGTGAATCCTTCTAACTCGAACCAGATTTAGTTAGGGCCATTCGACATTTGAACACTAGTGAGTAGACCCAAAAAAAATGTCACCCGAAGCTTTCAGAAGAAGCTATTTAATACAATTTTTTTGGAAAATAGTTTTCTTTTTATAAAAGAATTCAAAAAGAAAATATGACTATTTTCGAGAATTTGTCAAATGCCTATTTTAATAAAACAAAAGTAAGCTCATCCAAACTAACCCTAAATATGTAAAATTTGTCTTAAAAAAATCTATTGGTGAATATCTTAATCAGGCCCCTTTATATTTAGGGTGGGAGCAAGCTTCTACAATTGGCGGCTAGAGGATTGACATGTGTAAATGAAAATATCTTGACCATTGATACAAATTTTATATTTATCAAATTTTTCTGAAATAAAACTTCTCAAAATTATGTAATTTATAAAAGGGCAAGTATAAACCTTGAATAAATAATTAGAATATTTTCGTGTACACATAGCGATCATCTAACCACCGATTATCGAGAATTATTCCCACTTCGAACACAAAGGAGCCTGGCTGTGAATACCTATCCAAGAGATCGATAATTCTTAGGGAACTTTTTCCCTATTGTCGTCGTTGTCATTCATTTCTTTATTACTATTGGCTTGAGTGAGTCAGCATTTACATGGATTTCACTTTATGTTTTATAACAAGCTAACTTATGCTTGAAATGCCTAGCCCAAGAAAGAAAACACTCGTGCTTGAAATATAACTATAATAAAAAAAATTCTAGCTTTTCTTTTTAAACAATTTCATTATAAATATAATTGCATAATAACTGTAACGCACCTTTAAAGAAACCTCAAATAAAACGACCTAAAGAGAAACCGAAATTAATTTCTAGTGCTGATCGAGAATTAGCACTCCGTGCTACTGTTCATATGCATCATGCCATGTGTGTAAAAGTTCTGATCACCTTATGTGTATACATGGAGCACCGAGTCTGAAATGCATAGAGTAAAGTCGGTCTCCCTAAATTACAGGCCCAAAACTTTAGTTTTTGGTGTATAAACAAGGACTTTTCGTTTACGATATACATAATGGCTTTGTTGGAAGCAACCCCCAACCCAGAAACACATTTAAGTGTGAAACTGTTCTTGACTTTTTTAAAAATATACAAAAAAAAGGAGAAATTGGCTTCCAACCCCCGACCCCTAAAGGAGTGTGAATTCAGAGTTTTCAAAGGTCCTAATCTCATGTCCCCAACACAAGAAAACAGTTTAGGACTCTTTGTAGCCTCTTGTCAAAGCTGAGGACATTGCAGCACAGTCAAGTCAATCCTTGAGCACAGCAACATTTTGTGCGCTATAATGTTCTGTGGCAACACACTCATGAACTTTTTTTTTTTTTTTTTTGTCTCCCTTTTATTTTGAAGTTACGCAAGGAACTTCCCATATCTTTCCATCTTCTGAACAAAACAACTTGGATGAAAAGAAGATCAAAAACTAACCATAGTCATGCTCTCATAGCGCGCCTTCCAACTTCCATTGCCGAGCTCGGGATCGATTTTGAGAGAAATGTTGGCGCTTTCAGAGTGCGTAAGGCGCCCCGCTGCGACACTAGGATCATGGCCACTCATTCCTTAAACGTTGTCCTATGACCGAAATTAGCACGTCTAGATCCATTGCTGACTACATTTTTCCTTCCTTCATCTTGATAAGGTTGCGTCCTATAATTCGTCGTGGTCATAGAGTACAATTTCTACCTCGAGACAGTAAGTCGCTGCCAGTTTGTCCAATCCTGTGTACTGAGTAACATTTCTCGATGCCTGTCACCAAGAAGGCAAGTATTACAGGACAGGAACATTTTCCCAGTGCTCCAATTTATGTGAACTAAGCATGTCTCTAATACTAGCTAGCCAAGTCTTACAGAGAAACCAAGTACCAGTCCTACATCGAAAACATAACACTCAAGAACAGGAGTCACCTCTGTCTCAAACCTCCCACTGATCAGATCGACAGCTTTCTCAAGCATAGATATGTCAATGTATCCCCATTTGGTCGTGGGACAACCATGTCGTCTATCGCGGTCCAGCGTCCTTGTTTCGATCTGCAAGAGCAGGAAAAATGGAGGAACCTTGGTTATTGAACACTCTGATTGCAGCTACCAATGGATACGGAGACCATGGAAAGGACAGACCATCCACAGAATTTACTCTTTGGAAGAACATTCAAGGTAAGAAGTTTATATGAGAAACAGATTATTAAGACTTCACCTATTGCTACAAACTTCTCCAGATTCATCTATTTGAGACCTTAAGGAGTCGGATGAACTACCTCAACCTCCATTTGAAGATCCTTTTGCTCTAAATATTGGTCCACGGATCTCATGGCATTTATAACATCGCTAGCTATCGATATATGATTGTGTATATATATATATAAGAATCAGAGTGCCGGCTCTCTGATCTCTCCGGTCTGATTTTCTCCTGACGGATCTAACCTCTCCGGACCCTCAATCTCCTATCTACGGGTTTAAATGGAGGGGAAAAAAACAAGATCATGCTTAGAAATACTTGAAAATCGAGCCCGCTGCTCCTGGAGAGAAGTGAGAATTGAACCGAAAAACTTGTTTGAAATTTTTCTCCAAATTTTCCTCTATCTCGAACATATGGGTCAATAGTCCCTTATATAAATAGGCCGAATGGATATCACAATCTTTAATGACTTATGCGTGACTCAAAAGTAGAAATGAAAAGGACATAAAACAGGGACATCACATATCACATGCTGCTAACTCATTGCCGACTCAACTTTAAATAAAGCAACTTTGATAAAGATACTTTGACTAAGTAAAGATATGACACAACCAATTGGCCTTATCGGTTATACCTGGGATATGACACGTGTCTAGGCCAGTGCCTTAGGTTCTTCTGCCCCTATTCAAGGGTTTGGATTGCTTCAATGACATCATCCTCATCATCTCCAATAGTACCTTGCTCCGAGTCATACATCTGTTCGTGCTTGGCTGCACTAGCCAATCCCTCAAGTGCTTTTTGGACGTTGGCCTGATTCTGGCAAATCTCTTTCGGGATATTTTTCCCAATCTCTAATTTCCTTGAGGAGATTGTTGACATATGGGTTGAATAATACCAATCCTTTAATGGGTTGACTTATCAGTTAGTAAATTATCCGATAAGAATCCTACTTTAACTCTAACCCGCTTAACCTAAATAAATACAGATATAAATCTAATATCAAATAAGGACCTGAATCCAAAGAAAGAATATAAAAAAACCACGCATCAAATTCTATAGCGTGATTTACTTAGTAAGTTCAAATTCTTTAAGGACTGGAAATGCATGTTCGCTTGTGCAACACCTTAGGAAACAAAGTGTGTCAACCCTGTTGGATTGTGAAAACATGAGGGGGTTAGAAGTGAGCACGTAAAGAACTATAACTACAAGTTTCAGGCGGTATTTCAGCAATGAAGGGTCGAACTGTACCAAACATAGTGCTGGTGCGTGTATTTCCATGATTTAACTTGGTCTAATTACAGCTCAGTTGCTCTCAAGCCAGCCTAAATGGTGCACCTGAAATTATCCCCTTTGATTATGTGTCCTTGTTCATCCATCAAGACTAAGCAAGACCAAGCCAAGCCCTTGGCTTGTGTAACATATGCTTTGCCAAATTGCAGGCCCTTTTGGACATAATCTCCATCTTTTCGGAGACCATTCTACCTGATAAGATCAAACGCAAACAATGTAGAAACCAGAGCCAGAGCCAGCATCAACGACACTCTTATTACCTCAGTACCGGGGGATTTACATTTCAATGCCTTAATTGTAGGACCGACCACCTCAACTACCATCCCTGCAAGAGCAATTCCGGCAACAACGCCATCCTCCTTTGCCAAGATACGCCATGACAACTGGGATGGTGGCCATTCATGTCACATCTCCTGCATTTAGATCATTGGACATTTCAAACAAAACTAACTGAAAACTCTATAAAAATCATTGATGATCGAAGCCACTTCCAAAAAAAAAAAAAACCCATCTCCTTACAAGTGTGCCATCCTTGAGGAAATGAAAAAACACAATACTTGAGCTCATGTACGATCGAATTACGCAAACATTAGAAGAGTGGGAAGGCGAGTGAGGAGCAAAGCCACATGTGATAAGAGAAATATTGAACCTCAATCACCAGCATCCTCGGAAAGGGCAGTCCTCTAAATCATATGCAGGGTGTCAAGGAGCCTTTACGATGACGGATTCAGATGAAAACCCAGAATTTCTGGTACTAACTGCAGCCATTCTAGCCACTCAACCTGCAGCGACCCAGATAACTAAAGTTTAGGATACAACAACAGATCAACAATCTGATGTGTTTTCGGGTTTCCGTAGGGACCGTGTTTGCAGTTGCCTTGCCTTGTAATCTCTTCTTCTCTATTTTTCTCTTTAATACATTTCTTACCGTTAGAAAAGAACACTTTGAGAAAACTGTCAACGAGCCTTGAAGCTGTGATCATGTGAAACAAAATTAAAGGAGACGCAGAAAGGATCCTAGACATTCGGACTCCCTCGGATAATGGGAATGCGAATGCTGACTGCTTCATCGCCCGACAACTAATGGCAGGACCATTCCATTCCTGTTCCGGTTTGATTATCATTCCGTTTTTATCAGTTCTCATTCCATTCCCACCATCCGAAGGCAAGCCTTAATGAGTTGCGGGTGAAGCTCTAAATTGATTGTGCTGTACTGGTCTGCTCTTTTCTGTTCAATACACCAAGTTTCTTGTACAACCCGCAGCCTGCAGAGGCCGTGATGGGGGACTCAACCACCAGCTTTGTGCTTTGTGCTTCGTGCTTTCATGCATATGAAAAGAGAAGATTCAGATAAAATTGATTTGAGGGGTTCCTACAGAAGGGATTTTTTAGGCGGGCAGACCATGTTTGAATTTAAAGGAAGCAATTTAGAAGGGTGAAATGTGGATTTGTTCATCTTGTTTGCAAGTATTTGTGCTAAGGTTCAGCTGGACTCAGTACTTTCACTTCTTCTTCTTCCAATATCATTCAACAGACGGCTTCTACAAAATTTAATTTTAGAATTTCAACTGAATCATAGTTACATTCGAAATGGATTTACTTTCAGCGGCCAAAAGATAAAAATACCCCCAAAGAAAATTACACCCTAACACTCACAAACCCTAAATCGCAATGACTCTTAGGGGTGATTAAAATTCAAGATTTCCCAGATTTCTCAAAAAAATTTCCGACCATCAGGTAAATTTGAGAAAACAGTCATGTCTAGTTCAAGAAATCGGAAAAAGGGTCTGGAAATTAATATTGCTATTCAAAATACCCGAATCACCCAGTTTTACTCGAACTAGTGCTAAATATACAACCTAAAAATAATTTTTGTACAAGATTGTATATTATTGAACATGTTTTGCTTAAATATGTTCTCAATTTTCTTTTCCAATTATAATAATTCAGTCAAGAAACTATCGGGTAAAGTATAGCTCGATCACGAATCGAATAAACAAATTTAATTCAGAAAAAGTTAGAAAAATGTTTGTTCGGGAAATGACCCAAGTGCAAGCTCTGGTCACACTCTCTCACGGTGCAACGAGAGAATGAAATGCAACACATCTAAGGTGACCACCAGGCATCAGTATATATTGGTTAAACTTGGATCAATTGATCCCACAGCCCTTTTAGATCTCAAGTATATATTCTGGATTTACCATGATTAGTATTGTCCCCCTCCCTTCAAAACAAAACAAAATTAAAGGAAAAAAAAAAAAAAGAAACAAAGGAAGTTGGGGAGTGGAACTGACAACACATGGTATCTCACACTTGCAATGGCCTGAAGTAGAACACAAAAACTCCCAGCCACAGCCACGGATCAACATATCCATTTTGACAAATTGGGTGAATGTCGACGTGCGCAGAGAGGTGTTACTCCTCGAGTCCATCTTCAAATTGCAGACACCGCGCAACTGTCAATCCTCCTACAAAACATGGCTTCCACATTCAGCAGTCTTTTCTAGCATTTTAAATGCTGAATTCAAGAAATGCAAACATGGGACAAGAACTTTGGATTTTTTCTTTTGAAAATATAAAGATTACTGCTTAAGAATATGATAGTTGAAACTCAATTTGTGTGGGAACAACGCTTGGTTGCTCCTTTTTCAGGTCTCTCAAATTATCACCGCGTTCCAAAGTTCATGTCTTGAAATAGAATTATCTTACACAAATTTTCTTCTCAGATCCAGGGGACGATCGGAGATTTTACGTAAAGCAGCTGGACATGTTGTGATAGAGAACAAAACAATTGGCAATATACATGCATGACACACCCACGAATAATTGCACGGATCATTTACGGTAGAAATAAGTGAAGAAATGAAAAGTGATTCCAAGAATTACCTGAGCAAAGAATGTGCTAAATACTCATTCCACTCGCCTATCACTTCATATCAAGGATTAAAGATACTCGAACTGCCCACATTGATGGCAATTAGCACTAGAACACTTGTAATCACTGCAAACCAAAATAAAGCTGATCCTGCAAAGGGAGAACCAACTCATCAACCACATGAATGTAATTTTGAATTAATTTCAGTAATTTCAATGAATAATACCTCCAGAACCACTATCAGGATTCAAGGATTTGGATTCAGCATTAAGGCCACGCGGTTTTGATGTGGACGATCCTTTATTTGGGACAGCATCAGAAGCCTCAGTGTTATTTCCTGTTTCAGCTGCCACAATTCCTTGGAACTCCTCACTTACAATCAAAGCTGCCAGAACATCCATAAATGATTCTTTGTCTGTTTCAATTGCAGTTTCCCTTTCCTGCTGCTTATAAATATTATCTTCATAAGAATCAGACAACTCATCGTCTGAAGCATCTGGATCAGTGGATTCTGTCAGTCTCCAATCATCTTCTTCATCCTCGACATATGCTTTATATGTAAGTCGAAGTAGAATTTCTCCAGAAGATCTATTTCCAAGCATTCCCCAACCACCTTGCAACACAACTATCCTATCGGTTGGCACAGTATCTTCAAGAGAGCCCAGATCAACCTAAAACAATAATTGAGATGACTTAAAAATACCCATAAAAATTAATCATGAACAAGATTAACTAGTAAGAATTTGTTCAAACATCATCACAGTTACTGCCAAACAAGAAAGTTTGGCCACTTAACTTGAAGTCATAAAGGTTTATATCTGTTAAGTTTCCAAACAAGAAATTTTGGTCACTTAGCTTAAAAAAGTCATAAAGGTTTATTATCTCTGTTAAGTTTCCAACCCTAACTCAACCGACATGCTAAACACATCGAGCAATCATCGTGGCATACATTTATTAAAAAAAAAAATACACCAATGCCGGGACAGGAACAATTCACACAAATATGATAAATGTTTTTTTTTTTTTGGTAAATATTTATGTCAGAAATGAGCAGCCTTGACATATGCTTTATGTCGGAAATGACCAGCCTAGATTCAACACTTGTTATCATATTGCTTTGGCCATTAAGGATGAGCTTGAGGACCTTGAGAAGGTGGTATTAATGTGATCCAGATTGATGAGGCTGCTTTAAGAGAGGGTTTGCCTCACAGGAAGTCTGAGCAAGCATTCTATCTGGAATGGGCTGTTCCTTCTTTCAGAATCACCAACTGTGGTGTTCAGGACGCTACACAGCTCCATGTGTTTGCTTTGTTTGTGCAAATATAATAAATGTTTACTCTCAAGTACATGAATATTCAAAAGAACAAAAGGTTCACCTCTCCAGTGCCAATAGTCAAATCCGCAAATCCGAGGGAGTCCTTTACTTGGATGTACAATTTCTGTTTTCTTGGATTATCTACCAGCATATGAAAATCCTGTCGACAAGGGGAAAAAATAAATAAATGAGGTACCACTGAAAGCTCTGACATTGGACATTGAAATTGCATCTTTGCGATATGCTGCCATTTAGTTCATGGCATGTGTATGAAATGCAAGAGTCAATTTATTTTGTCAGTAAAAAGATAGCTCCCACTACAGAACATTGAAATGCACCAGTAAGTTGTTAGCTTGATATAAATTGTTAACCCATTTCCAAAAGGCTAAAGCTTTTAAACGAGGCAGTCAAAAAATACAGCATCAGATCTACTTTTATCTGCTGTTGTCTGTTTGTCAACCTATTTAAGAACAATTATGTGTGCAATAGGACTTCCACATCTTTCTTTTTTGCACAATAGACTTGTGTGCAAAGATCTGCTTAAACTTTTAATCAAGTGACCATTCAACAAGAAAAATTTTATTAGTAATCCAACCTAAAAGTAGAAAGAAATCCCACCTGATTCCAGATTGGCTCACCAGGTGGTCCAATAACAGTAGTTTGACTATTCTTTTTGCTGCGTATTGTTTGATCTCCAAGACTTAGGATAACATATGGATCCGTTTTTCCTGAAAGAAGACAAGTAGCTAATGAGAATGATCCACTGAAGACATTAGATTGAGAACCAATGTGTGGATCAAAATTTCTAAATACAGGCAATCTGGTGTAGCCTACTGCACTGATAAGCAGGCAACAACCCAAAATCAATGTAAAACTATCAATCAAATGAGAAAGTTCATTGCTCCAAAAAATTCAGAGGAAGTTCATAATGAAGATTTTGTTTTTGTTTTTATGCTAATACCTTTTAAAAGTCTATTGCTCCTGAAACAGATTCCTTTTAAGAGAAAAATTACTCAAGGAGGTGTGACTATTACCGAAGAATACGTAAGAAAGCTTTCGAGCATCAACAAGAGTTACAGATAATTCACCAACATAATCCTTGTTTCCTTCTTGTGTATCTCCTGATTTAAAATCCTTCACTACAGGACCAACTGCTTTTCCTTCCTGAAAATCTAACACAATCTTCTTTGGACGCACAAACAGCCGAGGCAAGTCAGCAGTAAGAAGTTTTGTCAAAAACCTACAAGACGGTCGAACATTTTAGCCATAATTTTTATTTTTATTTTTTGGTTTTAACATTTCTACAAAGATAATTGAGAAGGGGAATGCAAAGCCCACTTACATAGAGAGAACAGGGATCGCTGATGTTTCCCAATGATTGCACATAAAGAGAGGAAAAACAAAAGGAAGGATCAGTATTTTCAAGTAAGCAAATTTCATCACCAAATAAACTGAAAGGGAATATTCAATTTCCCAGAGAGAAGCTTTACTCCAAATTAGTACAGTTCAATAACAAATTCTGCAACCCATTATTCTTCCTTCCGTAGCAAAACCTATTTTCCGTTATGTTGTAAAAGAAAATTATTTTCTGCCTATGTGCCTAATGAGTGTGCATGTGTATAATATATTAGACTTCTATTTTGCATGATTATGTAAATGTCAAGGCTATAAATCTGCCTTACCCATTAAATTGAATGAGCGGAATGGTGATAATACTAATTTTATCTTTGGAAGGGAAACGAAAGCCCATGAAACGGCCCCAACCCAAGGTTCCGACGGAATCAATCGCAACTTGACCCAAAGTTCACCATCAATGTCAAAATCTCGGACACCAACTGGTATCACAATAGGAATAAAGCCGAACTTTAATGACAGCATTAATAGCATACGAGCACCACCAGTATAACGAAGGCCTATTTGGTACCTAAATAACATTAAATGACATAGAAATTAATCAAATGTAATTTTGAATTAACACTTGAATATAAAAAGTGACTAACGTTATCTGTATAACATGCTGAAGTTTAAAAATCGTATGAAGTATGTCCAGCCTAAGGGAGTAAGGCTATAGTGGATTAGTGGGAACATTACAAAGCAGCATAAGCAATCCAACTAATGAGAAGAAGAAGGGAAAAAGAAAAAGAAAAAAAACAGGGCCACGCCTTCTAGTAAGGCTACATCTCATGTGGTAAACCACAGCTTATATAGTTCAACCCTTACACATATTTTGCACGAAAGCATATATTGTTTGAAATGCACCTTAAAAGTTGGAGACAGCAAGTAGCCTCTGAGTTAGACATTTGCAAGATTAAATGATAAATACAATGGAAAATTCAACTCAAATTGCATACTGATCTTAGCAAGTTTCAATAAATCAATTGACAAGACAATCAAGAAAACAACATGCTTAAAGTCATAATATCTTAAAGTTCTCTACTTAAAACGAGAAGGAGAAACTTACTGTAAATCATTGACACGGCGAGAAGTTCTTCGCTCCACATTCCTAACTGACAGTGGCTCATCCCCCAACGAGAACTGCTTTACCTCAACTCTTTGCACGTAATTGGGTTTCTTCAGATCATCAATGACCGGCTGGAGCAACCCAATGATCCAATTTTCAATGCCGCCTCTATAAACTTTCCACAACTTCCCCAAAACCATGTTCACCCACTCCACTGACTCTTTTCTCTGCAAATCCTTCTCGAGGAACAAAGAAAAGCTCGTCGGAACCTGTGGCCATACCCCCAGCTGGCTGTCAACCCCGGATTTGGTCGGCTTTCTGGAAGTCCAAATTTTATCAAAGATTACCCCGACAAAGAAAAAGAACACGAACAACCCAGCAATGCTTCGGTTCATTGGAGGCGAGGGAATGGGGTGGATTACACCTAGCTGAGTCCTAAGCTTATCTACAATGGGGTCTTCTTGAAAGTTACTAAAATGGGAACCCAACTGAGTCGATGACACCTGAGCCAATTCTTCCCCATCATCAACCGATTCATCGGAAAACCGCTTCACCACGAAATTTTTCGTGCCCCGACTCGCCGAATTGGCAAAATCTACATTCAAATTATGGTTACCTGCTCCATCACTTGAAGCCATACGTGCCCTAAAGCCCCATCTCCTCCGACAATTTTTGACCGAAGGTTTTCCAACAATCAACCTCCTCCGCCTCTTGGAGCAAGCAGCGAACGGAAAATTCCAAACGCTCGCGGTCCTATCGATTTCACATAAGCACATTGACGGAGAAACCGATAGTAAACTCATTTAGCACAGAAAAATAAGTGGAGCCCCAGCTGAAAAACACGGGCATAATAGTTCGCAACAAAATGAAACCGGAAGCATCAATCCAGACCCAAGAACCCTAATTCCCAATAACACTCGGCAAATCAGTAGTAGCTAAAAGTACATGCGAGTGGCGAGGAGAAGAAAATGGCCTCCCGCGGATTGACTGGAGACGCCCTACCGGAGTCGCGACCTCGAGAGATTGAGGAGAGAGGAACAGGATTCATCATCGGAAGGCGGAGAGAGAGACACCATGTGTGGCTTTGTGTGCGCTTCGAGTTTCTTTCTCTTCGTTGCTGGGAAACTGTGATTTTGAGGGAGAGAGAGGTTGTGGATTCTTTCTGATCACTGGTGGTAAACAGAAAGCCTCAGAAAATGAGGACGTGGGCGATTGTATGCACGGCACGCGCTACACGTGGGTCGGTGGGGCCAAAATAATCACTTGACCAGTCGAAAAGACGGCTTTGACCCGTGAATTTTTCACTTTAACATTATTATTACTAGCCGCGCGCAAAATGCATGATCAACGTTTTTTGATTAATACACGACTAGTCGTACAATGCACGTGCTCAATGAATTTTTTTATTAAAATATAAAAAATTAAATATAAAATTGTAAAGAAAAAAAAAATGAGTATGTACTTTAAAAAAATAAAAGTGAAAGGAGTAGTAAGAAAAGTTGTGGATGGGTAGTTAAAAAATAACTTTCCATAACTGTAAAAAATTTAAAATTTGAATTTAAAATTAATTTTTTTATTAAAATATAAAAGATTAAATATAAAATTATAAAGAAAAAAAAAAAGAATGAGTATGTACTTTAAAAAAATAAAAGTGAAAGGAGTAGTAAGAAAAGTTGTGGATAGGTAGTTAAAAAATAACTTCCATAACTGTAAAAAATTTAAAATTTGAATTTAAAATTAATTTTAGTTGATGGAACCAAAAGGTTCTTTGCCTTTATAATAGTAGAGATATCTAAAAAAATGTATAAGTAATAAATTAATATTAATTAAATATTTAAAATTTAAAATATTTGATCATTTACGATCAAAAGTCATTATACCATAATGCTTAAGGATCCTTTACGATCAAAAGTTATTGCGCCATAATGTTTAAGTAAAAAATAAAAATAGTTATGTGATAACTGCATGTAAATAACTGTAATATTTGAAGGTACTAACAAAAGTTTAGGAAATATATATGCTTGATTAAACCAGAGCATCCTTTACTTTATAACTATTATTCATGGACAATTGAAACAAATACATAAAATAATAAAAAATAAAAATAAACTTTCTTGGCCAACTTGGGGATTTGGATTCCCCATGGTTCAATACGTAGTTTGCTCGCTTTTAAAATTTAATGTAATTTTTAAAAAACTTAACCATGTTAATGAGCGACAACTTTTTAATTGGCAGAGACTCAGTTAATTTTTGATAAGAAAGAACAACATAAAGAAGGTAAACAGAAGAACAACAATAATTAACATCTATCTTTAAATCTTTCGAATTCAAATGGGAGAGTCTACATCAGAAAATCATGGGTTTAAGCATACAGAAGAAAAGCAAAATGAACAATAAATTTAATAGAAATAGAATCAAATCCTAATTTAAAAAACCTGAGACATTTCTAAAAAAATAAATAGAACGGGAAGATATTAAATAGGAGGGAAAGAATCGATTTATTAAATGGCAAGAACTAATGCCTAAATTAGGTGCTATACAATTTTATATCGTGTCGCGAGGTCGCGAGCCCCTACTCTTGCCGGTGAGCGGAGCCTCTTTGTTTGAATCACTCGCAGTTGGGGCCGGCCCGTCTTGAGCCTCTCATTAACTTTTACAACTTATTAAAGGAGGGCCGTTGATGGAAAGGTCCCCTAGGAGCCAACACCATTGACTAGTCGGAACAAATGACTCATTTGCGGCCCTAATTGGTGTACGAGACTGAGAGGTGAAGAGAAAGAACATGATAGAGACAGGGTGAGGAGAGGGAGAACAGAGAAGAAAATCAGCAAAAGTTGAAGAAGTCGATGCGAAATTAAATAACCGTAACCAGTACATTGAGTATAATTTTGAAGTTTATGGAGTAAAATGAAGTAACCGAAACTATAGGGTGTGTTGGGATTTTGCATGAACTCCGAAAGAAATTTTTGTAATCTTCTCTTACTATTAGGAGTTTCACAATTTTTAAATGCGTACGGTTGGAATTGTTTTAAATTTAGGTGCTCTTCGGTAGGGCAATACCAAGTACTTTTAGCCGGAAAATGTTTTGCTAGAAAATAGCTTTTTCAGAAAGCTAAATAAAAGAGCTTTTAGGAAAATACTTTTTATGTGCAGGTTAATAAAACTGGACTCATGGCCTTTGCTATCGACTTTAGCTGATATGAATTCTCGATAATTAAAAAGTCATATACTCATGAATTATGATCCTAATCATTCATCCCCCGGAAAAAAAATTTCGGATTATCCATACTAGTGAAAGTCATGAAGAATACCTTTGCCCTCATTATAAATATTTTATGAAAATTATCATACCTTTATATTTTTATTCGTTCTTAAACTTTTAAATTATGTCCCAAAAATCTATAATTATGTGCATCGAGGGCAATAGAGAGGTAAAATGTGAAGCCGTCCGTTAGGGAAGCCGCCAGCACATTGCTTGCCCTTTCTCTGTCCTTGTCCTTGGCTGTGCTCGTTCTCTGCTGTTGGGTCAGACCCTCCACTCGAACAAATTGATCCGTTTACAGCCTGTTTAATGGCAATACTATTCATTTTTTAAGAAAGCAATCTCACTTGAATTTCACAACTCACGTATAAAAATAGGTCTCGGGTACATAGGTGGCCCTACTCATTGCATATATAGGGTAAGGGTGGATCCAAGGTGCCATACGATGGGCAATAGGCCGCCTTATATTTATGATATTTTGTTCCCTTTTAATGAGTTCTTCATTTTATTTTATGTTTCCCCCTAAATAAATTGGCTTTGTGCACCTTCTCGTCGCGGAACTTACCCATCAAACTCAAACTTTTTTATCTTAAAATAATAATGATTATACAAAAACTGAAAAAAGCTTAAGTGGGATGGGCGTACTATGCCGTGCATACCACAAGCTAATAAAAATGCATTATTTTATGAAAATATTAGTAGTTATAAAAAAAAAATAGAGGAAAAGCTAAGTTGGATGGGGCACTATACCATGTGTGCCGGAAGCTAATGAAAATGAACCATTCCATGAAAATATGAGGTAATCTGTCATAAATTTTCTCCACTTTCACTACAAAGTTGTTAATATTTAAATGGGAGAGGCGCCATGCCCCCAATCCAACCCGATATTTTCTCGTATTTAACAATATCGATAGTGTGGCTATAATATGTTATTTTCAAAATATGAAGCCTCATCAAGAAAGTTGCATATGCTTTATAGTTTCACAAATTATTGGTACTAAGTTGCATAATTTTTTAAAAACAATTATATATGTATATATTTGGTCATATTTTAAGTATGCGTCGTCATTCCTGACTGAGGACCTTACCCAAAATTCCTAACTGTAATCTTGTATGGGGTCCACCCCGTGTATATAGTGGTGAGATTTAGATAAAATTGTCTTTTTGGGATAAGTACCGCTATTCTTGCTTAATAAATGCATATTAAAATATCAGGGTTGGTGAATGTAGGTGTGGCAATAAGTAAATTACTTACTATAGCACTTCAAAACAATATTATTTTATTAAAAATAGAATGAGCATGAAAGAAACAAGAGGATGTAGCAACTTTCATACAGTTTATTTATGTATAAGATTTTCATTTGTATTATGGACTAATAAGAGATCTAAATAGTTATAATTAGTTTGAATGTTTAGACCCCAAGAATGAGAGACTTGCACATAAGAAAATTGTGTGAAAATGGGCATGTCCTTTTATTTTTTTTTCATGTTCATTTAACCTGTACGATTAAAATTTGCAAGATGGACTCAGTACAACAACGTTTTGAAATGCTGCGAGTAGTAATTTACTATCATGCAGTGATTTACCCCCAACTAATATTAATCTTCTATGTTCGAGGTTTTTTTTTTTTTTTCTGTGTACTACATATTTTAGCGAATCAATGTTATTTTGGGATGAATGAAAATTTTCTTTCCTTATTTATTATTACTATTATTATTGGTCGGGGTATATGAAAATTATTATTAGAGCAAACAAACACAGGTTGGTGCCTAGACAAAAGAAGTAATGCAGGACGGTGAGTCGCACGTGCCCACTTGCTGGTAGGAAGTAAGAGGGGGTGGCATCCCCCCTCTCTCTCTTTCTCTCTCTTCCGTTTGCTTTGGTCATCTACCAGTCCCTTCGTCTGATTATTGATTCGTCCACACAGCGGGGAAGAGAGAGGAGGAAGAGTTGAAAGCAATACCAGAGAGAGAGAGAGAGGTGGTGGCGTTGTTGAATCCGATTTTCTTCCCGACTCCCGTGATCCTCGAAGTTCATACGAATCAATGGCTCTGCAAATCAGCGGCAGTCTCCTCTGCGATCTCAACAGGAAGAAATCGTTCGGAACCGCTGTTGTTGATATCAATTTTCCACGGGCGTCGTTCATGAGCGGCCGCGCCGGCGGAGGGCGTCTGATCCGGTTAATCAACAGCAGCAGCAGCAGCAGCAATATCAACAGTAATGGTGGAGAGGGCTCTACTGGAAGCGTTAGTAACAAGAAAGGAGTGGTTTCGAGCTCCAACTATGTGGTTCCAATGGACAAATCCATTTCCTCCTCGTACTCCTCCTGCATCACGCGTCCCCTCGCCGAGATCCTCCGAGACCTCAACAAGAGGATCCCGGATAACATCATCAAACCCTCTCCTCTCGCCCCATCCTCCTCCTCCTCTTCTTCTTCGTACTCTACCTTCATCCCCTGGTACATCACTTTACTAAATTATTTCTCCGTCTGTTGCTTTGTTTTACTTTCTTTGAGGGAAGAAATTGATGAGATGGGTCGTTTTGCCCCAATTCTTTGTGTTCCCTTTTCAGGTTCCATGCGAATCGGATGTTGAGCTTCTATGCACCGGGTTTGTCTAATTATTCTACTTGCCCTTTCTTTTAGTTTATATTAGCTAAGTCTTGATCTGTTATCTACTAAAATTCATTCCCTCTGACCAAAATATCTGTGTGACTAAGGTTTGCATTTTCTACTGTGAAAGTCATCATGTCTGCATGTGTGGTTTTAGGTATTAGTAATTGGGATTTATCTCAATGGCCCTGAGGATATTTAATATCCTAATATATATGTTGCAATATATGCCACATAGATATTGGCCGGGTTGAACTGGCTTATGGGTTATTCTAGACTTGATACTCTTAGGTGTAATGCTTTAAGTAATTGCTTAATCCCTAACATGACCTTCTCCTGTTTCACTTATTAAAAAAAATAGATAAAGAATGAAGAACGAAAATCCTGATCAGGGAATTGGGGATGTCTGATCTGTCTGTGCCTCACCTTCTTCAGTCATCTTGAGCTCCCTGTACTATATTTGCAATTTCCTCATGCTGTCTTTGTTTTCACTGATCCTGCGTGCTTATGTGTCCACCTTCTTTGTAAATCAATGTGCACGGTGCTTCATGACTTGTAAATGGTCTATTCCTGGTGGCTGCTCTAATTTGGTTTCGTACTATCATTTTCCTTTGTACTCTGGAGGCATTTGACTGCTTGGTACCAATGTGAGAATTAAGCATGGCGTTGGAAAATTATGAGTCCGATATGCACAGATGAGCTGTTGGTAAACTATATCTGCTTAGTAACTTTTTTGTGCCCTATCTAACTTCACATATATTTCTTGAAAATGCAATAATAATTATTTGACTTTTCCACATAAGTTTATACATTATTACCTCCTTGGTAGGTTGGTGTGGAGAAATACGTGATGTTATATTCTCTGACAATAAGAGTGTAACTGTGGTATACCGTCTCACCATACGAGGATCCGATGGAGAGGTATGTCGTTGTCCTGTACACTGTCTCATTGCTTAGGAAGTGAAACAGGAGGCCAATATAACTAGACCTTCTTATTTAACTTCAAAGCACTAGTTAGATACATAACAATCATTCCCTTTGTCTGTTTTATTCTCATTTCTTTGAAAACTTATGCCTTCTCCAAGTTCTAAATGAAGATTGAAATGAAAGTGCTTTTCTCCCTGAGAATTAACATATCTGACTGCTAAATTTGGATGGAAAAATTAGTTTCTTTCTTTGATATTAGTCCAAAATGCTCGGAATATACCGTGAAATTGGGTCTCTAGTTTTAATTGCAAATCCATGTAACGGGTATCTAGTTTTGCGTGAGTGGCAATGAGCCGCGACAGGTTATATTAGTGATCATTTGTATATTGACAAGAGAGTGGTTACTTGAGATAAGCTTCTGCCGAGGTGAATTAGTATAAGAAATCATGTCTGGAAGCATGATTGGCATTTGTGCTTCTATATATAGGCGAGAGCAAAAAAGAGTAATGTTGTGGGACAGCAAACAGTTTGGATAGGGTTTAACTTAAAATTGGAAGTTTATGGGGACTTAGTTAATGGTGTAACCAGCAGATGTTTGGGGGGAGGATGAGATGATGGTGCTGATGCTGGTTGTCATGATAAAGAGGAGATATAGAATATAGGAGGATAAGGAAGCTATAGAAAGGAAACTAGCCTTAAGTGAATAAACTCTATAAATGGAGTGAGAAAGGATGGGGAGGAGATTGTGGACGTAGACTTCTTAGTTGATAGGCCCACTTTTGTGACTTTGTCCAATCCTAAGGCTCCTCTGTTAGATTCATATCCAATTTCATATCCACTCATCTTTGAAGGCAAAGACTAAACCAGTCACATCATGTGCCCACTTCATTCTTGCAAACCTAAGCACATATTTGTTTGCTAGAAAATTCTGTCCTCATAATTCAACTACTCCGCAGTTCCTTGTCAAACAATTAGTTTTCAAAGATTTTTGCAAATTCAGCTATTCTAGCCAGACCTGACCAAATCATAGCAAAATTCTTCAAGTAACAATCTTTACATAAGTGACCAGGTCCTCTTGTGTATAATGGTGTCATGACTTAACTAGAGACGCACTTGTTTCTCTCTTCAACTCTTTCAATATGGACAGATGTCATATTCCATCTTGAAACAGCCTATGATGTACCGACACTCTAAAATAGCTCACGAATCAGTGTCCGACACCAACATCCTCCGGACACGTCCAGGATACGCGGTCAACAGCTCTGGCACGGTCAACAAATCCAACACTCACACGACATGCTCCCGACACGCTTTCTACACACGGTTGGCGGCTCCAACACGGTCAACAGATACGAGAAGATCTTCCCCCTGCCCCCTTTCTCTTTCTTTCTTTTCCTTCTTTCTTTTACCAGTGCGCTAAATCAAAGCCATAGCCTTCTTGGCAAAATGTGATCTCCACAGTGGCGGCGATCTTCTCCCTCCGCTGCGGGTTCTTTTTAATTTTCTGAATATATATATATATATTGGAAAAGAATATTCTACACACACACATCCCCCCTCCCTAATAACGTGTCAGTTAACGTGAAGAAATTTTTCATTGTTTGAAGAATCACGTATCGCGTGTGTTGCGTCGTTAACGTGTCGTGTCCCGTCTCAATGTCGGTGTCGGTGCATCCTTGGCCACCAATCCATTATTGTCAGGAAAAACAGTAATTGGCGTCTTCAGTGCTTTCAATTTAACAATTGGATCATCTAGCTCAATGGTGAAAATTTGGAAAATGAATTTGAACTTCTAAAAATCCTAGTAATCTATCAACTTCCAGGTCTTCCTCTCAGCAATAGTCATTAGGATTAGTGCAAAAAGCTTTGGTCAACCAATTTTCTGGTGATCAACAAATCTTCCTTCCTGCCAATATCAAACTTCAGTTCTGCAAGAACTAATTTTATGACAGAGTCATATTATTGTAGCTGCTAGATTAAGTATTATGCATATTTATGAATCAATGTAATCTGGGATTTAGATTATCAGCGATGAAAATAAATGCTCCCAATCAAGATTTTTCGAAAATCTACGTGGTATCAATTTGACTTTTGAACTATCCCTGTACAACATTCTTTCACTCATCCCACAAGAAACCACAGATTCAAATTGCGGTGAGGGGGGGGATAACAGATAGCATTGTGGGAAAGCACTAGCACCTACCTCGAATTATAAAATTCATAGAGTAGCTCAGGTTTATTATATTTTTGACTCAAGTAGGACTTTTTCCAAGCATGGATTTTTCAAAGTAGGGAGCATTTCTTTTATGTTGGGCTAGTCTAAGGGAAATAAATTCTAAATTTCAGGAATTTTTCTAGTTGATTTTTTAAAATTTTCAAGCACTCAAGAAAAGTCGAGCAGAGATATTTTTCTGTAACCGTCCGACCAAAACTTTACCAAGTTTGATGTACTGCGAGATCAGCATATAACCTTTTTTTTCTCTCTACCCTGGGTTCTCTCTCTGTTTGACAATTGCAAAAATCACCTACTTGAAGGAGACATGGATTAAAGGGGGAGATTGTCATAAATTGTGCATGAACTAAACATGGATGCTTATGTGCTATTGAGGGAGCAATCACAATAACACCTTATACATTATGCAGGCACATCGCGAGTCAACTGGAACCGTATCATCCAGTGATGCCAACATTGTAGATCCCGTTGCTGCAGCCGAGGAAATCGCATTCTGCAAAGCCTGCGCACGATTTGGCTTGGGCCTCTATCTGTATCACGAGGAATAGCTCCTATAACTGGAAGGCGGTAACACGTGTTTGTTTACATAGCTGAGAAGTTTGGTTTGAACCAGCCTGTTCTCTTTGATGTTGTTACATCCAATATATTAAGTTTCAGCTGCCACAAAGAACTAGAGATGGGTGGGAGTTGTTGTATGCAGGTGCTGCTGGGGATTTTAGCGCTTGAGGTGACTAAAGAAAAGAGTTGGAAAATTATATTTCCATATATGTGAGTATTGGAAATTGTATTTGAAGAGTGAGTTTGTTATATATGTTTGACAGTGGGATTGGAGCATGGGTTTGGATTTAGCATTACGTACAACTTCTTATGTGTTCCAGGCATAGTTAGTAAATTCGTGATTAATTCTCATAAAATGCATTCATGTTCAATCCGTAAAGATTCGATAAAATTTATATTCTTTTAAAGTGACTGAATAATTCTCATATAAAATGAACCGAAGCATATGACTATCGTTTTTTGTAATATTTTAATAATATTTATATATTGTTATTCCCCGTAGGATATTGTACTCTTTTTGACAATAGTTCAATGTTTTTTTTTGTTATTTTTATAAAGTGAAAAACTAATATACAGAGGTTGCACATGAAAAGAGTTGCAGCCGCTATCTTGTGATGTTTTACTGTCTTGTGATTTTTTTTTTTTTAAAAATAAGACTTAAAAATGATGTTGTTTTATAGATTTTTTTTAAATTTCTCTTGATGTTTTAATTTCTTGTGATGTTTACAGTCGTTGCACCAAAGTTAATTTCTTTATAAAACATTATATTTTCGTATTTGTATTTTCCAAGTGCTTTTTTTTACCACAAATTGTTTAAGGCTTTATGAACTTTTTCGCATGATTTTTGTATTTTACTAACTCTGGTTCCAAATATTTATCCTTTCTCCGATTAAAAAACTATTTAACATCGCCCGCAGGATATGAATCTTTAATTTTTATAAAGACGAGGATTTATGTAATTAAATAATTATAATCATTTATTATTACAAAAAATAATGAAAAAGAGAAACTAAAGATGAAAAGGGTAAATAGGATTACTCATATTCATAAAACCTTTCCATCACCTTCAATTCGTATTTACATGTTGTTTACCATGTACTCATTCCCCCCATAACGCTTAAAAAGGTAACTTTCCACATTGACTTTCAAAATAAATTTACTTTGACTTCCCGTTACATTTTCCGTTATTGCTTCCTAATGTTTACAAACCCATCCCAACATGCCGTTCCTATTACGCAAAACCGTCCCAAACAACTCACTGACGCCGTTAGACAAACCGTCTAACCCCTCCGTGAACGCCTCCATCGCCGTTCCCACCTCCTTAACGGCGTTACTCGCGCCGTCTCTCCTCCTACATCCATCCGCTCCGTCCGCGTGACCCATGACGTCACGGAGACTCCGCACGCGCGAGTCCAAGTCAACGATCTCCCGCAGCACCGGCCATTCCCCCGAGCCGAACCGCCGGTTCAACTCGTGCCGAACCGCCGACGCGAGCGCGTTGAACGACTCGGCCCACGGGAATTCGGCCGGGGCTCGCACGGAGACGAGTCCCTCCGATCCGAACACCGCCGACGAGAGAACTCCGGCGATGAACACGGTGACCAATCCGACGGCGTGTATCGTCCGGCAGACGAGTTTCCCAACGGCCGAGGTCTTGCCAAGTGGCGAACGGCCGAGATCCATCGCCAGGTCTTGGATCAGAAGCTCGACACTCGTCTCAGAGCGATGAGTCTCCAGATCGGCGAGGCTCGCTCTAGCTCGTTGGAGCTTCTCCGGCGCCGGAGCCTCGAGATCCTCGCCCAAAGCATCGATCAGGTGGAGGGCGAAGTTGATCCGGAGGCGGCGGTGTCGGAGGCGCTCGATCTCGGACGAGATCGAGTTGCAGACGTCGAGAAGCTTCACGCTCTCATCCAGGTACCGCGCGATCGAATCGTCCGGCCCGGACAGGTCGAGGCCTGAGATCAGCGCCTGCGCCTCCGCGTGGGTGGTGGAGAGGAAATCAACGGCGAGAGAGAGCCACGAGAACGTGATCGGCGGCGGATTCGAGCCCGGGGCGAGGGTTTTGAGGCGGCGGCGGAGGTTGTCATCGAAGGATTTCGCGATGAGGTCGAAGTTCTTGAGCGCAGAGGATGACTTCTTGTTGCTGGTGAATCGAAAGTGAGAGAAGCCTCGTGAAGGGAAGATCTGAGTGAGAGACATAGTCAACGAGATCGATCGGAATCCGGAAACTTTCCGGGAAAAAGAAGATTTTCCGGGAAAAGGTTAGGTGAAGACGGTGAGGCGAGGCGTTTATAACCAGGAAAATTCTACACGGGTGCAGTACGGGAAAAAAATATATAAAAAGGAGAGGAGGGAGAGAGAGTATGGAAGTTGCGCGTGTAACTGCGAAAACGTACTCACGCGGCGCCGATAAGCACGGATCAGATCCCCTTGATTTTTGACGGCCCACTTACGTGCCTTAAAATTATTTATTTTATATTTTTCAGAAAAAGTAGTTGAACGATTGTCATAATTTCAACCCGAATTAAAATATTTTGCTTCAATTTATGTGTCATTTTTGACTTAAAATAATAATTTATTAATCATTAAAACTAATTTTTAAATCATTTAATTGTATTTTATAAAAATCAATGTCCTCAGTCCGATGCAGATTTTTTGTTGTCCTCTTTTTACCTATATCAAAAATAAAAAAATTTAATAAAATTACATAATTCTCCCTTGTGATGTCAATGTTCCCCTTGAAATTTAAATTTTACTATTTTAACCCCTAAATTTTAAAATAGTGCTCAATATATATTTTATTTTAGAATAATACTAAATATATATTTTTCACACAACTTTCAAGTGGTCACGTGACAGAATATGTGTAGTTTTATATTATTATTTAATCATAATACTACTAAAAAATAACCAAACATATTCTGTCATGTCACCCTTTCGGTGTGAAGATTGTGTCAAGAATGTGTATATAGTATTACTCTTTATTTTATCATAATTAACATAAGGGGCGTGAGAGAAAAAGAAAAAAGGGAAGAAAAAAGGATAACTAAATTAGTATAATATTAAAAATCATCAAAAAAAAATTAGAAATTATTATGAAGAAGGAATATATTGAGCATAATTTTAAAACTTAAGATGTAAAAATATAATAACTGAAATAACAGGTGGACATTAGTATTTTGTCAAAAGTTTTTGGGAAATTTAAATAACTTGCCCTTTTATTAAAAAAAATGTTTAATACTTTTATAGTCAAAGATAAAAGTTTGATCCGTGGGGGAAATAAATAATAATATAATAACTTATCTTGCTGCACACAAATTATTATTAATATTTTTTTCCAAATCCATGAGACACGCCTCCCACCCATTCCTTTCAAAACCTTGAGCTGGCGGTATTCTACGGCGTTGGGGCACCGCTTGGTTCGAAAGGTCTAAAATATCCTTCGGATTCGAGGCCGCCACGAGGTTTAAAGAGGGTAGTTTTGGTAGTGTACTAAGAGGGACATTTCCGTAATCGAGTTTCCGGATACGGAAGGAGAGGACCGTATCTTTTAGTTGAGTTGAGGACAAAAGCCGGTCCGGATACGCCTATTAGGGGTATTTTCGTAAGAAGAAAATCTCTTCCGACGGGGTTGATAAAGTAGGTGTGGCAGTGTTGAACCTTCATAAAGGAAGTATTCTAGAGGGCAGGGAAGGGGGAACGTGCGGCGTCGTTTCGCTTTGTGGCAATTTAAGTAAGGGAAAGTTACATTGGTGTTTCGGTGAAATTAATGTGTACCATACTAATAATTTCTCATTAATTTTTACAATTTTTCTTCAAGATATAAAAAAATATAATTGAACAGAAGTCATAGAATTTAATGAAAATCATCAATAACTGACAGTAAGAAAGCACATTGAGCAAAATTTTAAAATTCAAAGGATGAGATGAAACAATCAAAACTTTAGTGGGGGTCGAGATTTCGTTGAAATTTTTAGGGGGAAATGATGTAATTTTCCTTCTAAATAGATAGGGGAATCCTTTTGTTCCGGTAGATGGGTATATCATAATAACGCCTAAATCAGGTGCTATTGCTACTTAAAACAATACTCTTTTATATTATGTTAACAAATTCAACGTCATTGATGGAAAGAACCTATAGTTTATGAATTCCTATAAAATTTTGGAGAGTTTGATTCAATCGGACTCCTCCACATTCAGGATGGAAAACGTACTCTGCAATCCATTGATAAGTGGTTGCTATTTGTACTCAGAAAAATCCTAGCCATTTATTCATGTTTTGAACATATTATTTTTCAAATTGTAATGTTTTGGAAAGTTTTATTTTCGATAGACTCAGTAAGTTTAAAACATGAAAAAATTGTCAGAATTTTTTTGAGTATGCCTGACAATCGTCCATTGACGAACTGTAGAGTATATTTTTCATGTTTTGAGAAATTTTATTTCAGATAAATTTGACAAGTTTAAAACATGAATCGATGGTGAGGAATTTTTTTAAGTACATGCGGCGATCATCCATCAACGGATTCACCCTAAATATAGAGACTGCAATGTTTTCATCATAAATATAGAGGAGCTCGATTGAGTTTGATGAGGTGGAACTCATTCATCCCAAGACAGCTTATGTTGTTGGCCCTGATTTTCTAGCATTAGAAACACGGCATTACTTAATACTTATTGCCACATTTAATTACAATTGACCCTGCTCCATTATTATTTCATTATTTTGAAAACACAAAATACAAGTAGCACTTAAATTAGGTACAATTTATAGTATAATTGAAAATGAATAATTTTAAAAGTCAAAAACCAAAATGAAAAATGAAACGAGGAAACTATTTTGGTTTTTAATAAATTATAAACTAATAATATCAACTTTCACTTTTTGTGAAGATGCGTTGGTCGGCAAGCAACGGAGAGAGTAACGCATGATACCAACTTTAATTCTATCTTGAATATTGTACGGTCAATCGGTCCTGTGGTTTCAGGTCTAAATAATTCAAGTTCATACCAAATAAAATTAAATATGCTTCCGATTTAGAGGGAAACTTAAACTCTAATTCTAATTCATGTCACACAATGCTCGACCCATAATGTTTAAAATAATTAATTGAACTTTTCGTCAGGTCCGGCCCAATTCACAATAATGATAAAAAACTAACATTCGACTAAACAATTTTAATGTAGGTCACCGAAAACGAAATGATATTCCCGGGGCTCATGTCTATTTTGTTAAAGCCTAACCTCCCTAATGGAGCGGACCTAAGCTTGTTTATTTGTTTCTAAGCATATAATCTGTTCATAAGGTTCGAATCTTATACTAATTCTTAGTTTGGAAGATAAACTATTTAGATATAGCATGGGACAAGCATCGGCAATCGCTTAATCTTCAAGCTATTTTTCTTTTTAAAAACAAAGTCATAATCAATAAATTTCAATCACGTTCAATTAATTAGTTTTAAAATGAATTCATTAAACAAATCTGCATAAACAACTGGAAGTTTAATAATATTTTAGTTCCAAAAAAAAGTATTATCAAGATATAACAACAAAACAGAGACTAACAATCACGTAAGCATCCAGCCTGTCGATTAGATTTATTTAATGATTTTGCCGGTGTGTTATCAAATTTTAAATGCAAAATATGGCTTTCGATCATGAATCTATTACTTAATGTCCAATTCAGCCCATAGCTTTTTATTTCGTTCCATTGAGCCCTTGAATTACTCTTTTGGTTCAATTTAATCCCTTTTGACAGAATACAATAACTCCTACGGGTGTGTGAAGCTCGGAAAATCCTAAAATTTTTTAAAAATTTTCTTACAATTGGGAAATTCGATTGAAGATTGGAGTAAGAAAATTCAGAGATCAAGAATTCGATCGGGATTTTTTTCTTTTGAAAATATAGAAAATTGAAAATTGAAAATTGAAAATTTCTCAAAATTTCATGAGTATTTAAAGTTTTTTCTTGGATTTCATATTCTCTTGTCGCATTTTTCCCTAAATATCATGAAAATGCAAGTTAGGAGGAACATTTAGTAGGAAAATTTAAGGTAAAGATTTTGCTCGGTCGGAAATCGGGATAAAAATTAAATTGAGGAAAAAAAAGTCAAAAAGTTTAAAATGTGGTGGGAAAATTCCCAGATATTCTGAATAAACACCCCTACTAACTCCATTCACTTATGTCAAGTTGGCAATCTGATGTGGCAATCAGTTTTTACTATGAAAGTCTCAAATATATAAAGAGGAAAGAGAGTAAACGATGTTTATTTTTTTGGTCACATTATAGTGCCAACTAGACATGAGTTAAATTGAATCAGATGAGACAGTTTAAGGGCTTAATTGAATAAAAAAAAATAGCGACAACCGAATTAAATATTGCATAATAGATTATGGGTCAAAAAATGATTATATTTAGGTAAGAGGGAGGGAGTAAACATTTTTTTTGTGCTTATTATTCTGACTAGAAATGAGAGTCCATATTCATATGGTACGAATACAAAAAAACGAAAAGAAAATAATAGAGGCAGCAATTGCGTGGGTTGAGCGAGTTATTTGCGAGTCAAATATGGGTTACGAATCACCACACGTGGGTCAGCATTATTTTATGGATGAGAGGGGTCGAGTCGGAGAGTCTAGGATTCACATTCTTGATAAAACTTTTGTTTCCTTCTAATGTTTTCATGAACAAATCTATATTTAGCAAAAATTAAAATTTTAAATCAAAAAAGAGAAAAAAAGATCCCCACTAGAACTAATAGCAGGATAAGTTTAGCAACTTGCACAATGAACAAATTGAGTAACGGTTTAAAGCAAGAAAATCGATCAAAATTATTTTATGCACAGGAATTAGATTGGATTATCTTATGATCTAATCTTGAATTAAGATTGCCGGCTCTATCAAACCGTCATATCCTTGGAAAAATCAAAATATAAGAACGGAATGTGCACGCAATAATGCCATAAAACGCTTTGGCCCGCTAGTCAATCGGAAAAGTCTCACCCTTTCTATGAGAGATGGTTTCATCGATGCTTCCCACACGTTCCAAATAAAGTCCAATGTATGGGCTCTGTCAACTAGGTTCCTTTTTAACATTATAAAACAACTTAAGTTTTATTTATTTATTTATTTGATAATTAACGACTTAAGTTTAATTAGTATCACTCATTCTAAAAAAATTAAAAAAATATAATATCGAAAAACAATGCGACGACAATAAATAAAGAAATATGAAAAGAACATAATAAATCTCTCTTGAGATTTGATCTTATTAACGTTAATCCCTTAGGTATGAAAACTTACAAGAACTTCCCGTCTTACGTACTTTTATATTACAATGACCACCACCCCATAATCCACCATTAAGTTTACTAACCGAGTTTGTTGACGTCTATCCTTACTTTTTATGTATTTTCAAGTAGATTCTATACTTAATTTTTTATAAATTAATTATAAATAACCAAATATTAATTTCTTTTGTTGTCATAATTACTGGTAATTGTTTTTTATGCATTAGTTTTGTTAATTTGGAATGGATGATGCAATTAGTGAGTTGTTCAACACGTCTAAGTGATTCCTATAACACTCATTAAAAGCTTTTGTCAACCCTCCAACATTCCTTACATTTTTCTTCTACTTATCAGTTATATAAAAAAAAAATATTAATTAGCTTTCCACGTATTACTTTTGTTAATTTTGACAGATAAAAATGCTGTAGTGAGCTGTTGTTTGCGGGAAAAATGAAAGACAAACGCATCTATTGTTTAAAAAAGGGGGTTCTCGAGTTCTAGAAATTGTAAAAGGATAATTAATGATTATTTATATCTGATGCCTTAGCACTGAAAAACTTTTGATTAAGATTTCATGTTAGAGGGCCAATCAAGTAGATGAAGTGGACAACTCTATGAAAGGACCATAGACCTAAAACTAGAGGCAGCCAAAGCTGAAGGTAGAAAAGAAATAGGAGAGGATATATGTTTAGGTTAGGGTCAAACTCAAAAGGTTTTCTATATATCTACGTAAGAGAATCAAACCTATAAAGTTCTTTGGCTCATGGAGCGATGAAGGTCACCAGAGCTTCGCTTTGATCGTGTTGATGAAAGAATGGAGAAGATATTAGCTTTCTCTCTCTTTTGTCTTTGTGCGTAGATTACTTTTCTTATGCGAAAGAGCGATCCCCCTTTCCCAAAACCTTAGGGTTTTATTTATACGAGCCCATAGTATTCTCCTTTGTAAAGGAGGGAATGAAGGAAAATCTTTAAAAGGAAGCCACATGTCGCTAGTAACACCGTGATGGAACCTTCCTTATTAAGGAGGGGGAAATAGGCCAAAACTAGTAGGCCAAAGGTCAAAAGATGGCGACCCTAATTAATGATTGTTTACATTTGATGCCTCAGCATGAAAAACTTTAGATTAAGATTTCATGTTAAAAGGCCAATCAAGTAGATGAAGCAAATGACCATAGACCTAAAACTGGAGGCAGCCAAAGCTAAAGGTAGCAAAATAAATAGGATAGGATATATGTTTAGGTTAGGGTCGAACCCATAAGGTTTTCTATATAGCTACATGAGAGAATCAAACCTATAAAGCTCTTTGGCTCATGGAGGTCATCAAAGCTTCGGTTTGATCGTGTTGATGAAAGAATTTAGAAGATGTTGGCTTTCTCTCTCTTTTGTCTCTGTGCATAGATTGTTTTTTTTTTTTTTTTTTTTTTTTGCAAAAGACCAATCCCCCTCTCCCAAAACCTTAGGGTTTTATTTATACAAGCCTAGAGTATTCTCCTCTATAAAGGAGGGAATGAGAGAAAAATCGCTAAAAGGAAGCCACATGTCACTAGTACAGCGTGATGGAAGGAGGAAGAAATAGGCCAAAACTAGTAAGCCAAAGGTCAAAAGATAGCATCCCTTTAAAGATTTGATCTATGGGCTCAAAAAAAAGTAGGCTAAGATGCCCAAACAATAGAGCATCCCCTTGGAAATTGAGCCATAGGCTCAGAAATGAGACAATTGCTTTTTTGGTCAACTAAAACCTGGAGTGAGTCCTAGAGATGCGCATCTTGTGAAAATTTGATTTGGGGGACCAATTCCCCCCCCCCCTTCCAAGGGAAAAAAAGCGACGTCAACAATTGTTCAACATGTCTATAGTGAATCCAATGACTCTTTTGGATTTTGATTAAAAGATTTTATCAATCCTCCGGTGCTTCCTACATTTTGCTCATAGTAATAAACTTTTATTAATCGTTCAATATTCCTTACATTTTTTTTTACGGTAATTAGTAATGCGTGGGGGAAGGGGATGAGAAATTGCTTCAACCAGATGAGCTATTGTGTAATAATGTTCAATTTTGATTTGAAAGAATACATGTTAAAGGTAAACCGGTTATTATGTATACTTGGTTAATTGTGTGTGTTAGTCAAATCTCTCAAAGAAGTTTAATGCGATTTTTCAAACCCAAGGGGTTTAGTATCATAAGATCAAACCTCCCAAGGGAGTTTAATCTCAAAGATGGTTAATGCCGATTCTCATTCCGATATTTAAAAATATTAAAGATAATAAAATAATAATTTCATTATTTATTCACATTCTAGCCATTCAAATGAGTCAGAATAGATTATTAGGAAGAAAGTAAGGCCCAAACGCATCTCGTTATTGGGCCCTTGTTGTTTGGCTAAGGATGGGAGGGGGGCCAAATGTGGTAGGCAAGGCCCAATAAAAGTGTAGATGGGCTTAGGCTTGACCCAAACATGCCAAGCCCAATTAAAGTAAAGGTCCCTTTTAATATCCCGGTCCAGGGATGGAGCTAGTAATTTGTATAAGGAGGACCGAACATTTCGTTCCACCCTTGATTTTGAGGTCTGCAGAAGAGGAGTTCAAGAATCTCTGCATATAGTATAGCGGATAGTCAAAGCCTTTAAAATTGCTCGAGGGGCTCGGGTCGCGTCTCACAATCTTTCATCTACCTTGGAACCTCTTGTTGGACATGCAATAATCCGCTTTAACCTCGTCAGCAGTTCATGTGTTTCGGATCCAAGTCGTAGCAATTTTTATTTCAAAACTTAATATAGGGCATCATATATGGTACATCATTTGCTACTTACTTTCAATAAGTAGTTTGAGAGGATAACACAGATACAAAGTGAAGCAAAATATGGGCCTTTAAGGACTAATATACATCCACAAGGAGAGGAAGGAAGAGCCACATGGGAATGTATCAACATAGTCTTGGCAAGGTTCTATGGTGATATGCAGGGCTGCTGTTGTTGCTCATGGTGTTGTTGCTCCTAACCAGCCTCGACATTTGGCCCTTCATGTCCCTACACGCCCTCTCCAACTCAACCACCCTGCATTGCATCCTTTGTAGCTTCAACCTCATGCCTTCTCTCTCTTCTGATGAGAAGCTTTCGGCATCATTGTCAATGTCGTCAAATGAGATGGTGGTGTCGGATTTGATTCTACGTGGGGACTCCTTTATTGGGAAGCTTTTCTCTGCTGGAGGGTTTGGTGTTTGTTGAGATTGAGACATGAGGGCTTGAATGGCAATCCGGGGAGGGATTCGGTGGTTCTTGGCTAGGTCTTTACAGGCTTCGAGGGTGAGTTTCTCATAGTTAAGGCATCGACATAGCCTTGATCGCTCCTCGAATGGAAGGCGGGGATGAGCCTGCGCGTGCACATATATCACTAGCTATTAGTTCAACTCAATTTAGGAAACGCTTTAAAAAAAAAAAAACTTAGCGAAGAAAATTAGATGACCTTGTGAAGACCATTTATAATCGTAATAACCTCACTAATTAGTATCTTTATGAACCAACAAAACGGGTACCATGCTAATTCTCAATCATGAGGAAAATAAACAAAATTTATTAGTGTTCCACCGACCCTACAGTTGTATGGGCCACTAGTAATACTTATATGGGTCCCATGATAACATCTAACATTCTATGTATCTGGCCCTACCACTTAGTATGGAATAATGACTAAATAATCCTAAAACCTAATGGTCACGGGCAGCGATTCAACGCCGTGGAAACTCCTTTTTATATAGCACAAAATTTTTTGTTTTTGTTTTCTAATAGTTGTTATATATATATAAACACACATCAAAATAGTAAGAATAATATTATATGTACATTTTTTATACACCATTCACGTCGAAAATGATCACATAACAGATCTTATATGGTCCTATATTGACTAAAGCACTAGTCCAAAAAGACCACACAAATTCTGTCAAGTGAAATTTTCAAATTGTAATAAGATTAGAACTTCTAATGAGAATTTATAGTTCCCAAAAAGAAAAAAAGTAAACAAAGGATATCTTCGTGCCACTAACGTTGTTGAACAGTGAGCAATAAAATAGGACAAGTCAACCAATATGAGTAGGATAATACTATATGTACATTCTTTACATATCTTTTAAAGTGGTCATGTGGCAAATTTTGTATGATCCTGCATTGTTAAACCCATAAATTTTGCCAGGTCACTCATTTCGATGTGAATGATGGGTGAAAGATATGAAAAAAAAAAAAAAATTTGTGTGAGTTAAGATCCTTAATCCTTTTAGAATCAAATTAACAAGGAATTGATTTAGAATTCAAATCTGGTGTTTGAAAACTAACCCAGATCAAGTCAAATTATTTCAAGTCCACTGTTTGAAAATTTATAGAGACTATACGATTGTCTTGACAATACTATTCCTTTATACAATGCAGACGTATAATAGCCTCATTTATTAAATAAAAATATTTCATTACTAATAAATATCTTCTACAAAAAATTTATCTAAATCAAAGCTAGTGATAATATTAAAAATAATAATTCTGAGAAGTTGTATTATATTTGATATTAATAATAAATTTTTTATTATTCTAATGGAGAGAGTGAGGGATGGTAGGAAGAAAGATACCTTGGAGATGAAATGAATAAGAAAGATGAGAGCGGGGGGAGAGAGAAGTGAGAGGAAAGATAAAAGGAAATGTAGTAGTATTTTTTGTCTGATGGCTAGTAAATTTTGATAAAATTGTCACTAAATCAAGGATTTGGTTCCATGCAATACACTCTTTGTCTAAAACTATTTTTTAAACTTTAGATTTTTTTAACTATTCTTACTGAATAGATTTAAATAATATTAATAAATATAGAAATGTGACAATTGACATGATATTTAAGAATAGAAGTATCGAAACTTTTCTATTTTTATCTTTTTTAAAGGTTTTGATTTCTTAAATTTTTAAGTACTAGAATATGAAACTAACTCAACGTTAGATTTCATGAAAATAAATTTGTGTATATATTTTTATATTTTTTTTCTATCTTTAAGATTAAAAATTTTAAATATTATTCTATAATTTAAAAAATATGTGCATTTAGAAGTACTAGACGAAACTATATTGAAGGAGAATTAAATCCTTAAATCAAATCAATTCTTATTTTAAATTTTTAAAAGATAGACTTGTTAAATATTTCCGATTTCAAATCAAATATATTTTTGTTTTCGGATTTTCAAACAACACGTAAGGAATTTGATGAAAATTCAAGGGATTCGTGTAATTTTCTCGAGAAATAGAAAGAATCAAATATTGGATCAGGGAAAGGAAAAAAGAGAGAGACACAGGAAGAAAAGAGCATTGAACCGGTTACCTGGAGAAAGATATCAATGGCTCTGTAAACCCCATCGAAGCAATCTCTTCCCCAATCCGGCACGCTCTCTGCAACTCCGAGAAACTTCGTCACCTCCAATCTCTGATCCGGCGCGATTTCCCCCATGTACTGATCCACCAATCTCCCCACCTTCTTCATCTTCCTCATCTCCCCTGATCCCACTCCGCTCACAAAAACCCTAATCAACCTCCGCACCAGATTCACGTCATAAACCCCGGAATCCCCATGATCGCGAACCAAAAGATCGTCCAACGTCGCCTGATCTAGCATCTCCCCGATCATCTTCTCCAACCCGGCCCTGCAATCGCCGCTCAGATCGTATGCCGACACCACCCGCAGCACCGAGAACAGGCTCCGGCACGAGAAGCCACTCCGGCCGATCAGGTTCACGCCGTACACGGCGGTGTCCGCGAGGGCGCCGTACTCCGGCGAGCACCTCGCGCCGCCGGTGAGCTTGGCGGAGGATTTCTGGAGGTAGTGGAGGAGGAATCGGGTGAGGAGGAGGCTGTTGCAGTCGGAGGCACGCGATCCCATGGCCTTGAAGATCTGTTCGATCATGCTGGGGGGGAGGATAGTCAGATCGTCGAACCACCACGGATTCGATTTTCCGAAGGACCTTGTTACGGATTCCGGAGAAGATGAAGCTTCGAGAGATGACGAAGACGAAGAGGACGACGATGACTGATGGATAGAGGGGTGAAAGCTTCGTCACCGAGCGAAGAGACGAGTTTCGGAACGAGCCCGGATGAGTCCGCGTACGAGAACACCGATTCGCAGTTCCTCAAACAGATGAGAGCGTCGCTCCACGACCAATCCGCCACTGTTTCGAGGAACGACTCCGTCTCGTGCAGGAGACTTCTCATCTCCAGAAACAGGGCGCAGCAATGGAGTAGACAGACGTTCGATAAGTTCACCTCGATTCCACCACTGTTGTAGCAGAATCTCGAGACGAGCTCGAACCCATCTGGACCCCCTGGGAATCCCTTGATTTTGATATCCGAATTCTCGACTGGGGTTCTTCTCTTCCCCCTCCTAATGATGAATTTCTTCAACCTTGCTGAGTATTTTGACATGATCCTCTGCACAAAATCGAGGGGAAATTTACAGTGATTGGAAGAGGAGGAGATTGAAGGTGTTCATCAATGGCGGGTTCGAAGAACAAGAAGAAGAAGACGACTAGAATTACCTGATTGAGGAAGAATGTTTGTTGACCATTGACATGGATTCGGAGATCACAGAGCTCTGGCATTGCTGTGTGCATTGAATGATTATGGAACTGTGGAGCCAATGGCGCTGTGTGTGTGTGTATTATCAGCATCACTCAGGAAGGGGGGAGAGGATATGTGGTGGCTAAGGACAAAATAAGAATAAATTTGACAATATAATTAATGTCCAATTATTAATAAAATTCAGTGTATAGAAGAATCATGACCTATATGCTTTTTGCAAATTACATCTTTGAGCTAATGGGACATAATATAGAGAAAAATGGGAGTATGTATCTGGGCACACACAATTTGTTCAAAAATAATGTCATTTTATTTAAAATTATAAATGCACGGTAAAATCTGTTTAGCAAAATGATATCATTTTGGGATGGACAAATACAAATTGCATGCGTTTAATTGCTTACGGCTTTTCTCTATATTATAATATTTAATAAAGCAATACTATCTACTCAATAATTTCAACCTTTTCTTTAATTATTTGTTTTAACAGTTTAAAAAAAAATTCAAACTCGGTCTGTGTTTAGGCAAAAATTGCACCATGCAACCCACCGTTGGATCATTGCCATGTGTACACTTAAAATCTTGGTCATCTATTGAAGTTTTAAGCTTAACATTCCACAAGCTACAATATTTGAGATTCCAAACAAATTTGATATAGTTTAAACATAAACAAATGGCAGGAATTTTTTCAGAGAATTGGCTCCCCTTCAATACATTTTTTGGACCAATACTCTTCGATGCACCTATTTTATAAATTTTAGGACATTATTTTAAATCTCTAATCGTAGAGATAGAAATAAAATGAAAAAATATGTACATAAATTTATTTTCATGATATTTGATGCTGCGCTAGTTTGGTATTTTAGCACTTAAAAATTTGAAAAATTAAAACCTTGAAAAGTTATTGATAAGTTTCGATACTCATACCTAATAAGTTTTAGATTTTTAAATTTCACATAAATTCTCACATCTCTATTTTTTTTAGTTTTATTTAAATTTGTACAGTCGAAATAGTTAAAAAAAAACTTCAAAAGTTTAAAATACGTGCATTGAGGAATATTAGATAGAAAATGTGTTGAAGGGAGAGCCAAATTCTATTTTTTCTGTACATATGACGAACGGATTATACAATGTATGTTTCGCCCCTAAAATAGAAGAACCCAATTACAAAAGGCTAACTACATGATGCTCTTGAACAATAAAAGAAATCAAATGTCCCATCAAAAATTTGTCCTTTAATAATCAGTCTATAATATAGGAATAATACTACATACATCGATTGGTTTGATGTGAAACGACCCCATCCTCGCACCAACTCGATCTTTGTTGGCCTACTCCTAACTTTGGGGTAGTGATTCAATTTACATTTTGAATAGTTTCACCTTAAAATTCTAGCTACTTATTCCTTTTCTTATTTGATAGAAATGTTTTATTATTTTTTTTTATCGATTAATGCCACGATAGGCTTTGGTATTTCTGTTTATAAGCAATGTGATGTTATCAAAAGTTTCGAAAAGAAAATTCATATTTTAAAAATTTTATTAAAATAACATAGTTTTAAGGCTTGGAGTTTGAAATAATTATTTCAATCTCACCTAAGATTTTGTTTTCATTATTGAATAAAATGTACAGGCTTTGTACTATATGTTGATTTGGAGAATCATGACCTTTATATGCTTTTTGCAATTTATATGTTTGAACAACTTGCACATAACATTTAATGAGGCAATAATATTTGCAGAATAAGTCCAACCTCTCCTTTCATTATTATTATTACTATTATTATTCCTCCTGACAACAACAACTAATTTAAATTTCAACAATAATTCGTTGCTCGCAAAAATTACTTATGATTTACTTAGCAGATATGGAGAGTGGGCCCTTACGTAATCCCAGGATTTTCGGGCACCTCCGGGAGGTCCATTTCCTCGTCACCCAAAAAAAAGAGACAAAACAACTCCTTTAATTATGAATCTACAATAAGGGCAGCAGCTGAATTTAGATTTTGTATAATGCCACCTGTTCTTCAAATAACAAAATATGAATCATTTAAGTAATGCAACAAGTTGATTTACACTGTTGGGCTTAGGGAACTTGCGGATGAATCAAGGCAACAACCCCTTAGGAACATGGCCTGTCCCCCCTGTCCCTTTTCTTGGCCTTAAAGAATAGATTCTATGGCTTTGAATCCCTCTAATTGTTTTTAGAAAAAATTATTTGTTGCAAGTAACACTTAAAGCATATTGCCTTTTATTATGATTGGGCGCTTAGGAGAGAAAAGAAAATAAAAGAGAATATTACAAAGACGAGAGAACAGAAGAATATGTGCATGGTATTTTCCTCATCGTCGTTGTGTTTATAAAAAAAAATAATAGAAAAATGAATATATATATATATATCCCTTAAACTAACTTGAAGGTTATAGATCTTATTTGTAAGCATTAGATCATAGGTTCAAAATCGTACGGACGTCATGTAGCGCTTTATATATATATTTTTAACGGGGAGCATTATATTCTCCTTTCACAGGGAGCACGGGTGGGGATTAAGCCTCCATAATAAGAATTATATTATTGCTTCGAGAAGCTCCAAAATTTCCACGAAATATCATTTTAGGCCTCCTAATTATTTTTTATGAACCTAAAACATTATTAATAGTAATCCCCATTGTCATTCAAATAGCTAAAGATATAAAGTTAATCACGGGTGGCTTCTGAATTTGTTCACGAGTGACGAAGACAAGACATCCTATAGATTACAAAAATGCATGTTGCTGCACTGGATGGATAAAATCAACAACATACATATAAAAATCAAATTTCATACAATCTTTTTCAAATTTTGTATGTGTACATGTATAACTAAGAAAAGGCGTATACCATCAACGTCAGTAAGTAAAACTATACCATTTGAGGTCTTCACCGATTAAGAATATCAGTAAATCACTACAAGAAATCCTTGCAATAGTGACGATTTTTAACGACGGACAATAATCCATCACTATTAAGTACTTATAGCGACGAAAAGGTTTTCATGACTAAAATAATAAACAGTATTGGCGATGTTGGGGCACATTTATTAAAGTAATGAAAAGCCTTGTCATATTTTGGGGCTTATATCCTCTGATTTTATAGTATTAAAATAGGATATCAAGTAGTTCCAAATCTAATGGAAAAATGTTCCTTTTGATATTATTTTTAGATACTCTTCTCATCCATGAGATTAGATTTTCATAAAAATATTAAGATATGATAGTTTCAAATGGTTTCAATAGTATGTATGCAAACATGTTAAGGTTTTTTCTATTGTTTTGATTTTGGTTTTTACAGGCCAATCAAAATGGGCCAAGTAATTCCTTGGGAGAACTCCACTTGCCCATAGCAGTAGCTTTTGAGTAAATCAAGCCCCATAATACGTTGAGTCATCCTACAGAGTTCAATCTCAGACACGTCAATCAAGTTGTAGATAGTCGTTCGAAAACTCTTAAAAAGATAATCAAACAAGTGAATTTTCTCAAAGAAAAGTAGCCCTTGAATACTAACCGAACTAAGCTCCCCAAAGCATCAAGTTTTGAGGAAAAAATATCTTTATAGTGGCAGTGTTAGGCACATTGCTACCTCAATGGGCTCATATGGATTCCAATATGAAAATTCCAATCACATAGATTGAAAGAGCGTAAGGACTCGTCAATTTTTATACAATTTGTGTTAACTTATGCTTTTTCTTTAAATGGTGAAAAAATTCAAATAAGATCAAATCGATCAAATTTTCTTAAACTTTTCATCATTTAAATGGAAGGCATGTCAGCAAATATAAATTATATAAAAATTAATATTTTTTTTATTTTTTCATGCTCTTTCGATTTATATGGCTGAAATTTTCACATTAAAATTCATATAAATCTTATAAAAATAACAATGTACTTGGTTGTCCGTGATAAAGTGAGATGGAGAAGGAGAATGAAGAGACGGGCTCTGAAGGTCAAGAAGCATGCACCTGGGAGGGTGGGACCCCACATATTGTGCTTTTGGATCTATTTGGGCAATAATAATAATATTAAGTATTGTGGCTTTGGGACATGTGAAGATGGTCGAGTTGGCGTTAGTCGACTTGTTCATCCACGAAAGCGAAAGAAGCAAGACTCGAATCGATCCCCCACGTTCAGATGGCACTAAGAGTCACTTTGGGTGAGCTTAAGATAAGTCGATTTTTATTTTTATTATTTTTTTCTTTTAAGGGAGGCTTAAATAATTTTCAACTCTTATTCGAATAGCAAACAGTATTGCAAGAATCTCTCAAGCAATGCATTATAAGAAAAGAACTAAAATAAAGAAACACAGATTTATGTTGGTTCGTTCCAGTGTAGGATTGCATTCAATAGACAGAAATTTTCACCAATATTATTATTAGGTTATCGTTCAAAATCGTATCAGATGAGAATAAAGGAAAAATAACTTATATATACTCATAAGTTAGAGTATTGTAAATATTATCTCTTTTAGCCACCATACGAAAACTTCGAGCCCAAACATTTCATGGCTCCCTCAAAACCATGTTCGTAGCACACACGTATCGAAATAAGAACCAACCCCAACAAACAGCATTAAGGTTATGATAAGAAGCTAACGACAAATTAAGAAAACAACTTTTCAAATCAGCTTAAAATTATAAATTCTTTGAAACGGTTTTTCAGCATTTGCGAGCATTTTCTTACTTTTTAGAGCTTTTTCTTTTAAAATAACTTTCTGAGTAGAAAACCTAAATATAAGTACCACCAAAGTGGCCCTAGTTTCCCCCTTTTTTCTAACAAATTCGAGTTTGGATTTATTAAGAAAATAGACCTAACCAACCATGGAGACATCTCCAAAATTTAATATACGAGGTCCATATGTCACCGAGTTCTTACCGAAATCACACGATGTTTTTTATAGTAAATTCATATACTAACTATTTTATTTCTGATCTATTCATATAGAATAATTACTATTTGATTCGTTTCAAATGATTGAATATCTATCCCTTGTGAAATTTGTTCAAGAATGCATATTACGTTTATGCCATATGAAAATATGAAATCTTTTAACTT
This sequence comes from Santalum album, assembly GCA_034195605.1. NCBI lineage: Eukaryota > Viridiplantae > Streptophyta > Magnoliopsida > Santalales > Santalaceae > Santalum > Santalum album. Next base: position 23,878,893 of record CM067259.1, read on the forward strand.
TTATATTCTCACCAAAAAGTCTTCAAAAAATGTACATAGTCTCATCCATTCTAAGCATCAGCTCGATTATTAGCAATCTTGTAGTTGCGGTTGGGGATTCGAGTCTTCATTATATTGAATGAGAAGAAAATTTTCATTCCCCTTCACCAGGCTATTAGTCTACTTAATACCTTACTTTGTAACAAAAAATAAAATAATATATATAATGGAGTCTAAGAAGCTTCTTCAATTTCTTATTCATAAAAGAGACCAGCACCCCATTTACAAAAAAAAAAAAGAAAAAAAAAAGAGAGGCAAACACATGTTATTTAGGTTCCGTTATGAAAACTCTGACCTGTACAAACTAAATGAACATGAAAAAAATATATAAGGATAAGTTAATTTTTCTATAATTCAAAATAATTGTAAAAAATTTCAATCTTTTGAAATTTCACTACTTTTATGAGAATGCTATACATTATCAAACTACATGAAAATAGGCAAATCCTCGTAATTTTTCATGTTCTTTCAATACATACGGTTAAAATTTTCATAATGAGACTTAAATAATAGATAATTTACCTCTTTCATCTATAAAAATTTTTAAAAACTTCTTAAACCCCTTTTTCCTATATATATACATATGAAAAATAAGTACTTCACTTGTTCTTTGGTCTAGTTTGCGAGTAAGAGATGACGTGTGTTTGGGGTAAAGCATTGACCGAATTATCCGGGCAGCATGCCCGTGGCCGCCCAAATTATACGTGCGCAAGTCCCTCGGACCGACTTTAGGGAGAAGCAAACAAAGCCCTTTTTATTATTTATTTATTTATTTATTTCTGTCGAAGGAAACAAAACGAATTCAACCAAAAGTGGGCTACGTCCCGTGATTCCTCTGCTATAATTAAAAAAAAAAAGCAAAAGAAAAATAAAAAAAATAGATGACGTTCACACTCTATTTCGGTTTGCTTATTTTATTTAATTTTTTTTATTTGCTAGACGAAGGTTCTCTTAATTTATAAAAAAAAATGTTATTACCAATAAAAAATAAAGCTTAAACAAGCCAATTCATAATAACAAAATCATTCACACACACATCTAACTATAGTTGAGGGACCAATAAATAATTAAATATAGGTAATATATTAATCCCACCTTCAAAAAATAGAAGCAAGCATGAAATATAAAATATTAGTCTTTTTAGTACAATCAACCCATCTATTAAAAAGGAACACAATATTCTTTTAGTCGCAAAATCCATGTATGATCGAGTCGGCAGTGACATTACATGTAATTTCGCTCTTAGCGTACAAAACAGATCAATTAGCTCTTGTAAGACCTTATTAATTAAATTGTACGGCTTTGTTTTTCTGACGTGGGATTGTATTATTAAGGGTATAGTTTAAAATAAATAAAATAATAAAAGATAAATTATATATATACATATATACTTCTCGGCCTAAAATATCAAAAGGAGAAGACAAGCTGGGGTTTGTCTCGGAATAATGTTTTCTCTTTGAAGGACCATTTTCACATGAACTTCAGAGCCATTGTTGTCACAACTACTATTTGCCCCAAGTGAAGCCAGTGTAAAAAGGGTTGGCGTTGGGATCGGCGTTTGATGATGATCGTTGAGGAGCGCTCCTGTAGTGCCCTTTTTTAAAAACTTCCGTCCGTTGGAACATATATATTTCGAGAAAAGTAGGAATTTAATATGAATGTGCATGCGAAAGCTAAAAAAAATCATTTTAAAATAAATTATAATTTTCAGTTTATTTAAAAACTATTTTTTACATTTCAAAAAAAGTTAAAAAATGCGGATCATAAGTCCTCGTAAACTGGTCCTAGGTTATAAGTTATTGCATTGTAGTTAGAAGAGCTCTTGGGAGGATGATTGCGATTGATTAATGAGTTACATGCCCGTGTTGGCGCTCTTAAGAGGACCATTGCGACTGATTAATGAGTTACAAGCTCGAGTCGCACAGTTAGATCTACCCTTGTCAGCCTATGTTATTTTGTTGAGCCGAACATAGCGAGCATATAATCCAACTCATTATATTACGAGCAGGTTGGATGGGTTAATGTTCCACAGGCTCAATTTACTGGCCCAAAAGTCACCTGTTTGAGCCCGAATGGGATAATCTCCCCGGAATGAAAACCATAATTGGCCGAACTTTGATTCCCTGTAATAAATTTTATCGTTTGATCCCTAAACTTTAAAATGTTATAGTAGTACCCCCAGATATCTTTATCTTATGATGTTTACAGCCCAAGCATGCAATGGCTTCTTTAAGCAGAGGGTGGGCTGCCCCATCTGTTCTTAGTGGCACTTAACCATATCAGCTTGAACCCCAAGTAAGTTTCCCTGCCTCTACAAATGAGCACATACACTGAAGGGCGCACGCACCCTTGTGATGGTACACAACATACGAGCCCTGTATGCTATATACCATTTGACCAGAATGAAGCATTGGTGGGTTTTTCATCGGTCGATGCAACAAAAACACACAAATTCAACATGCATACAATGGTCTGTGACAACACACAAACACCCTACCATTCAAGAGGAAATGAGGTCATGATGCCTATGAATGGTAGGAAGCAGACCTACCAGTCTTCCTTGAACAGGAGACATTGGCGACCCAACAATCCACCACCTCATGTCCTTAGGGTTTTCATACTCCAGCTCTCTTCCAGGGGCTTTCAATATTCAAGCTTTTCTTGTATGATTTTGCTCCACACCCCGAAGCAAGCGAATTTGCCGAGAGGAGGTCATGAGAGATGCAGAAAGAGCCTCAACCGTTCATGGAACCCCTGTTCTCCAACACAAGAATGCAACAGGTATGTTCTTACACCCATCTGCAGGCATTCATACATACAAGTCTTTAAAGTAGGAGTAGAATCTAGAATCTCTGATTTATTTTTACGGGCGGTCCTCAGATTTTAATAATGAATGCTTTCCCTTCTATATATGTTATCAGCATACGAAAAATAAATAAATAAATAAAGCACAGCTAGATTTTGTACTCCGCCTGTTGTGGAAAGCCCCAACATTAAAGATACAAGACTCGCAAAGCAGCATATACATAACTACTGAGAGAACTCCAATTCGGATTCGATGAGGTTAGCTTCTTACACAAACAACGGACGAGCAACTTTCGCCATTTGATCTTTGCCTTCTCTCTTCAAAAGCCAATCCAATGAAACGCTTCGTCCTCGAAGGTTTCCTTCCACCGGATGCCCTCTTCCATCCCCTCAGCGAATAGGGTGATATTGCGTGATACTGCGCTTCGGAGGCAACTTCCTTAAAATGAAAAGAACTAGAGAAGAAGGCAGTATCTCCACCAACTGTGAAGTTGGAACAAAAAAGTAACCAACACCACATTAAATTACAATAAACAAGCTGCATGAGATGATAATTACAATTTGGGATGTGAAACAAGTCAATGGAGGATGACAGATCCTCAAAAAATAAAGCGCAAAAGAAAATGGATAAAATTACAAGACAAAGGCAAGAGAAAGGCCTTCCAGTCCCCATGAATATTGAACATGCCTATTTTTTGGTATGTAACACAGATAAGAGTAGAGAGAGTGGCCCTTGCACAACCAGAAAGGTTGCTTATTCATTTCTGGTCAGAATGTTACAAGTTCGAGTCACAAAAACAGCGTCCTTTACACAAGGAAATAAAAAACAGAGGGAAGACTCTGCATGATAAATGACTCCTCCACTGACCTTTGCAAAGCGAGAGGCTTGTGCCCCGAGGTCAATCCTAACATCGATGAAGGTACTGCATATGCTATGATTCACCTTTTCCCTAGTATTTCTAGTGTCAACTAATTCAATTGGCCGAGACATTTTACGTGGCCATGATGCGTCCACCAAAATTAACTAGAAATGGCAATTGAGCAAGTTGGTTACGGGCAGGTCAAACACGGATCACGGGTTAACACTGGCACGTCAATCGCGAGGCAAGATTATTTTATGGGTCGGGTAGGTAGATGGGTCAAGGTTCACTTTGTCAGCAAAAACTCTAATTTTGAACCCAAAAAAACGAAAGATATACAAAACCTAACCAGAAAGACAACTGGACAGGTTAGGCAGATTGCAGATGGATCAAGGCAGTCACGGTCAAGGGTCAACGCATGTGGTTTAAAAGCGACTCAAGATTATTTTATGGGCGAGTTGGGTCAAGTTATGTTGTGAGTGTTTTTTTTTTTTTTTTTTTTGGAGGGGGAGGGGGGGGGTTGTTGGCGGGTAATGCGTTGATCTTGCTAGCTCTAACATCAACTCCTATAAAGTCAGGTGGAAAATCTCTCATTTGACATAAAAGCATGGCCTAAATAATACAACTTGGTTAGATGTCATGATATAAAGAAATAAAAGCATGAACCAAAACTCACCACATAATATGTAAAGTTCAAAATTGGATGATCCAAAACATCAAGATCAGCAGCTTTATCCAAGGCGTTGAAACACATCTAAAGCATGAGGAATAAATCAGTTAATACATAATGTAATGAATTGGTAAATTAGCAAGAAAATTAACTCCACGCAGCAACAAACAGTTTATTCTGTGCTCCAGCAGCAGAATGCTTGTTGTAAAACCGACCAATGTTTGCCAATTCCTAGTAAACATCAGCTCATATCTAACCACAAAGACAATTCTACTGTTGAAACCAAACATGCCAACACAATCCAGAGTAACATATACCATTCATAAGTATAGGTACAGACTGGGAAAAAATTGTAAGTTCATTGCAACAGAATTTATAAAATTTTCAAAAAATAATCACTTTGCCTTCCCCATGCACACCAATGCCATCTGCCTAAGGTCAGCAAATTTTCTGCACCTTTAACTATGTAATATAAAAATAAATTTAAAGAATCAATAAAATCCCATACATTCAGGGAATGAAACCCAGAAGAGGGATGTCAAACAAATACACAACAGGAAAACAGAATGTATATAGTCATAATTTTTGCAATTTTGATGGTAAAGATATATTTTCTTGTCCTGTCATACGGCAAGGTAAAAGCATTCCCTGGCAGAAGTTGGCGGATAAAGCTGAAAACAATTAAAGTGGACTCACCATGATACATCTTGCAAGAAAGCACGTAAAGCATATTGTGGTGACATAGCCGACCTAAAATCCAGGAAGAGGAAAAAAGCAGTAGGAGGGGCAGTTGGTTAAGATGAGATTATGAAGATCCATATAAACAGTCAAAAGCACCAACTCCTTTTTCCTAAACAAGTTACCTCTTGCAACTTTTTGCGCCGCCCTTTTGATTCAACAGGAAATCGCTGCAGCATCAGGAAAAGCCTACCACAAGTGAAAGATTGGAAGAACTATGTCAGTACATTTTGGACAATGTAAGTCCATATATCTATTTATCTTTCTATGCATTGACATTTATCAGCCCATCTTTCAAGTTTGATTAACAAATGGCAACTTCAACCAGGTGAAAGTTTACAACTTGAAATTGTTAAGACCATGCATATACTCATAATCATGAGAAACCCAGCATGCTGCACACGTCAAAGAATTTCCTCACCTACCCCTGATCCCCCTCGCTACACCTAAACGCCCTCCCCCCTATAGAACAAAAAGCTCGCTTTCCTTCCTTTGACCACACTAACAGAAGCTCACACAGCGTCAGAAGCCACAACAAGGCAGCATAGATTCCGCACAGAACGCAATGCCTAGTCCCATGCAGATTAGAATTTTAAAAGCCTCACAGCATTAACACTGAGATTTAGAATGCACAGAGTGAAGATATCCCAAAAATGGCGAAAACTATTTCACATCAGAGGAACAGAGGAAAATAAAGAGGAAGGTGGGATAAAAAGCTTGGCCAGGAATCATTCAGGTACTCAGGATGTTTAGAAAAAAAGTCCCAAATTTCCATTTTTTCCATAATAGAAATTTTTTCCAGGAATCTTTTCCATCAGAAAGAAAGCCCCTAACGTTGAAAAGCCTGTCTGGCCTTAAAATTTTGCAACAAACACATGGCGTTTACAATGCATGTGCACTGGCCTGCTAGCAGCTGTTAAGTGCATCACCAGTCTCCTATTCTGTATTTCTTGAACGTATTAAAACTGGTTATTGTCTGCCAAAACTTCTTCACACCACAAGGTACTGGCCTCCAATAAGGGAACAACACATGATACAAGGAACTGACTTCCCAGATGGATACATAGGACTAAATAATTCCATAACCTACACCACTTAGTAGAACGAGCTGAGGAAGTGTTAATGTGAAGCCAACTCTAAAAGTTACAAATTAATGCCTACTTGAACTAAGTTAAGTTACAGGAATTGAAGAGGTACCTAGGTCAATGAAACAAAACATATTTACTTTTTTTTATAGGTAAATGCATGCACACCACCTACTAACTACAGGAATTTGGATCCATGACTTTTGACAAAATGAACTACATAACATAGATTGTTGGTAATACAGGACTGGCAATCAATTATAAAAAGCTATTTTTAATTCATTGCCTGGTTTGTATGTGTTATGTATGGAGCTTCAGGCATAAATGTTAAAGATCTGTCACTTAAACAACAAGACCAAAAATCTAAGCCTTGGTGCTATTAACATTAAAGCAGCTTCATACTAGACTATATGTTGTTTGTGTTTATTCTTATATCTCCTTTCATAATTAAACTGTCCCTTTGTCACACAGGTGCTGCCTTTGAAAATGCTACTTTTATGCATCTATGTTATCAAGGCGGCGCCTTGTCGTCGAGGCGCTGCCGGAGGGCCAAGGCATTGAACGCCTTGGCCGGAAGGCCACAAGGCGGTCGCCTTGGGCTCCTAGGCGTCGCCTAGGCGACGCCTTGGGCGCTTTGGCCGCCTTTTGGCCAAGGCGGGCGCCTTGGTTCAGGTTTTTTATTTTTTTATTTTTTAAACTGAACCTAGCAAAACTGAACCTAGACGGCTCCAGATTGTCGACTCCCACACCCCCCCCCAGCCCCCCGCGATTCCCCCCTCCCCCATTTCCATCCCAAACCCTTAGTTGCGGCCACCACCAAACATCACACTATCCGGCCACAAAGAAGTCGATTCCGGTCAGATTTCCTGGCAATAGCATAAAAGAACCTCAACTCTCTGGCAATTTTTCCATCTCCGACAAGTTTCCATCTCCAGCAAGCTTCAATCTCCGTCTGATAACTTCTCTCCCTCAACTTCCATGATTTTTTTTTTTTTTGTGTTTTTTCAATTATTCTGTGTGGTAAATGCTTTAGTTATCTGAATGTGGTTGTTTTTTTTTTTTTTTTTTTTTGTGATTCATCACTTCGAGTTCGATCCTCCATTTCCGATCGACAAGTTACTTGAATTTTTTTTTTTTTTTGGGAAATCTAATTCTGATTCTAGGATGCTGTCAATTCTAATTAAATTGCTAATTCTAATTCTAATTCTATTATATGGGAACATAAATTTGATTGGCATTATTTGTTCTTCCCAAATATGATTTGGGAATTTTTATTCGAATTTGATTATATTCTTATTGTTAGGGTTAGCAGTGTTGTCTGAATTACCAATTGTTGTCTGAATTTGATTCTGTTCTTATTGTGTTTTAAAAAATTAATGATTCTCTTTTGAATTTTCTATGACTTGTTTTCAATGGTTTTGATATGTTTTGTGTTGTATCATTGTGCTGTTTTTTTCCTTATGTTTGATAGGGAAACAAAACTATATTGTGCTGTTTTATGCCTTATATATCCTAGATTAAATCTTTTATATTTCTTTTGTTCACGCCTTGGGCGCCTTGTTGGCACCTAAGCGGGCGCCTTGTCGCCAAGGCGTCCAGGCTCCCCCCCACCGCCTTGACTCGCCTTGGCGCCTTGACAGCTATGTTATGCATCCATTCTACTACAGTTTCCATGAACAGGAAACCAAAAAATGAAAAGTTACCTTCCACCGTAGAGAAGAAAGCCAAGAGCTGCAAACAGAGATACAGCTGGCAACAAATAGAAAAATATATGTTAGAAGTGAGTTTATAGGTTATTGTCAGGGAAAACTGTGAGTGGTGAAGACAAACCTGCAAAGAACAACTTGGAAAGCATCGCCACAACAGGGATAGGCTTCCACCATAAAATCAACCACATTGTAATCTGGCAGAAAATCAAGGCTCAAGTTATGGGACAAACCAAATATACTCCAGATAAAACCCGAAGAGAGAGAGAGAGAGAGAGAGAGAGTTTGGCAGCCAAGAAATTGGATAAGTAAAATTCTTGAGGGGTATAAATCAAGTGGCATCATGTCTAGGACAGTAAAATTGGATCCTCAGGCATTTAATTATTGTTGCTTATAGATTTTAAGTTTACAAAAATACAATCCTTTTCTTTACTTTTTAATACCTACATAACAAATACTAATTGATGCCTAGACAAAATCATATAAACCAGTATACGTGCTCAGATGCTAAATTCGGGTCCCGATTATGAAATTTATTGCAGGACAGAAACAAGGTACAGAAACCCAACTCAGTTCTGAGTTTTAAGAGTAAAAGAAAAGTTTTAAAAAAAAATAGTGAATTTCTTCAAGTGCAACAAATTAATTACAATGTCATGGTTCTCAGCTATATGAGTAACATTGATGACAAGCAAATTAAAGGCTCAACATCTGGTCCTTCTGCAGCTTATCGGAGCATAATTTTCATGCAATAGCATAGCAGTCAATGCCCAAAGACCTGAACCTTAAGTTGGCAGAGCATACAACTACTTCACTTGGTTAAGAAAACTTGTTCTTTGATCAAAACCTAATCATTAAGTCAAACTTCTCAAAGTATACTATCCACGAAGGATGCATCAGTGATTCTGATTAACCAACAACAATAAAAAAACCTAAGAATACATGGAACCAAGAAATTACATTGGGTTGCCATCATCAATATACCAAAGCCACCATTTCCATGTCTATAGCTACATCACCTCATTTGTCTCCTTTACACTCTGCCCTTTCACAACTTACACCCAAGTTCTGAAAGTTTCCATCCCAAAACCAATTGGAACTAGAATCATTACGTTTTAGTTTTCCAACATAGGACAACATCCTTGTTGAGAATCACATCGAATTGGAACAATGTATTTTGATACTTGAACTATCATGATGGGTCATTCCCCCACCACCAATTGGTTTTGGGTGGAAGCTTGACATGGTATTAGAGCCTAGTCCTGTTTGGTCCAAGGGTGGTCCAAATTCTGTTCGGCTAAAAGTGCCCTGGTTGTGCCCCTATATTAGGCACGTGTTGTTGCTGCATTTGGGGGAAGTGTTAAGAGTCCCCACATCAAATTGTGACTGTGTTCTAATGCTTGAAGTACCATGTTAAGCTACTCACCCATTGCCAATTGTTTTAGGTGAAACTTTGACAATCCGCAACACACCCACTTGGTACTGTAATTAATAGCCGCTCGGGTGAAACAAGGCACCACTCTGGCACCCCGCAGGGTAAAGCAAGTTCCTATGTAACCAAACAAGTGCCCATAACTACTATTCCTTCATTAAAATAACAAAATTCTATCTCTTTCTTTTACCAACTCCCTCCTCCCTCCTAGCAAGGTATATTCTCATCTATCTTTTCTTATTTCTCTTTTCTCTCTTCAATTTGTTGTAGACTACCGTTTCCTTCATTTAAAATAGATTTTCTTCCCTTTTGTTTTAATAACCCCGAATCTCTTTCCTCATATTCTCTTTTCCACTTATAGTTTTGATGAACTTGGTTTGATAAGGATACTTGGTGATTCGAGTCTTAATATATATTTTCATGAAATACCAACTATTTTTTTATTAATTGGCACCTAATGTCACTTGGGCAAGCAACTTGAATAGTGCCTAGCGCCTCAGCTGATACTAGGCTTTGGCACCTTAAGAACAGTGTTCTAAAATGTGAATGTCACATGCCACTTAAAATATGAAATATTATGCAATTTGGTGAAAACATGGTGTTATGCAAAATGTGAAACATTATGTAATTTGTTATATTTTGATATGCTACTTTGATAATATTCTATGGATTTATTCAAATGGTTGTATGCAAGTACTAGTATTTTAAACAAAATAAACAAAAAATCCGCCTAGGCGGCCCAGGCACCAGGCAGTAGTTCGAGCGCCTTGGTTCGCCTAACACTTTTTAGAACACTGCTTAAGAGCACATCACGCCTATAATAACACAGGTCATAACCTTTCTCCAACACAAATAAAACCTTGTGTACATATTTTCTCCTGACTCTAATGCTCCAACAAGAAGTGCCTAAGTAAATGAAAGGACTCGGTAAAACATCATCCTTGAAAGTTCTCTAAACTAGTAGCACAGCCTCAATCTATACATGACAACTCTTTCCCAAAGTTTCACGGCGTGAATCATATTCATCAAGCATCATAAAAATCTGCACAAGGTCACAAAAATGATTGGTCCCACTGCTGACAAGAAAATTCATGTTCACCATTTTTTACTTCTTCATTCAAAACTCAACCTGCTCATAGCTATATGATCCTAAAACTTACTCTTACCTGATAAGGCTTAAGTAGCCTAATCAATGGGCTAATAATCATGTCGCTGTGCCTGCTATGAGGGTTCTTAGCCAACTAGTTCAATATGCTTATCAGCAGATGACCATACTTAGTCAACATATTTTTCTATTCTCAAAAATACCATCTTCATATTATTTTTATTTGTCAATCTTAAACCACACATCATTTTCAACTGCCCCACATCTATCCTTACCCTTTTGACTACTTGTAACCCCTTAATATGCTTCAACTTCTATCTTTTCCTTCTCTTGTACATAAATTCTGTACGTTCAAATGATTTGCAGGTCAATGTCAGATCATAATACAGTAAAGAGGCCAACAGCTTTCTTGTAGAGAAGTTAGACAAAGTTCACTATTTGCATACACCATGATATTGAACTTAAACTATGAGGTCTGTTCTTTATGAGGACTAATTAATTATTCTTTCTCCGCCTCATGTCACTCGTCCCTGTGCCTGGCATGGCGCATAGCATCTCTGGCAGTAACAAGACTTGATGCTTAACAAGTTCCTAGTGTTATTTGTTTTTAACAAAACAACTACCAAGTACAGTGTGTTAATCGAATGAATAAGCAAAAATTTCAATTCAACGCACCTAAATAAACTCTTTAGAATCCTCTTGAAAGGCTATTTACTAGCTAAGCTCTATAAGTATCTCAAAAATATTAGATGTGCTGCAAGTCTATCACAATCTTGCCTCTCCACTTAAACTTCCAAAAAGATGATAATGAAATAAATAGTACAAATGAAAGGGAAAAGAAAAGGAATGCAGTACAAAAACAGCACTAGATTTACTGCCATGTTACAAAGAAAAAGGTATGTTGCCAACTAGATGCAACTCAACTTCCGGCCTTTTGCTGGTCTTAAAGGAAACAAGGACTAGAAATTTGACCTGAATGGCATATACAATAGAATTAATCATATAGAAACTTGGCCGCAACCCATCAGTTGATACAGCACGTGCCTACACAGGTTAATGACACCGTCAGGTATAATAATCATAAACAACCAAACAAACAGCACCAAAAATAAGATCTACCTGATAATAAATCTCAGCCCAGAACAGAACCAGAAGTGCGTAGGTGGTGAAGAAGGCAAGACTTGGCATATCAAGCAAGATATGTTGGAGAATCTAAGAAATGTACCATAAAATGTTTTTAAATAGTAAAACAATACAAATAATAAACCTAGAAAAAAATATGAATGAGCAGCAAGCACTTCATTCATACCTCAGGTTGTAAGGTCTGCGCATTTCGGCGGAATACAAAAACTAGTGACCGAACTGGAAATTGAATGAGAGCATACTGATCACAATTAGACCAATGGTGCATGCTAAAGGTAGAAAAGAAACTACTAGTTAATCATTAATATCAATTATAACAAAGTGATACAAAGTACAAACCCCCATTCACCACGAAATTAAGGAAGTGGAAGACTTTTTGCGTTGTCCAGCCATACTCTGGTACTCTCAATTGTATCCGTACCAATTGAACCTGAAAAACAGCAGGAGATGCCAAAAATTAAAAGACTGCGTAAATAATCAAATTCTCAAGGCTCCGACCACTAAGAAGCCGTAGGATTTTAAAATTTAGGAACGGAAGAGAAACAGTGAAGGACACCGATATAGGGTCTAGCATATGTAATAGCACATAGGTCAAATCCAATTAGATAAGTGAGAGCATTTTGCATGATCAAAGCAATAATTGTAGGAAAATTACAAAAAAAAAAGAACCTGAAATCTAAAAGTGCTTCGCATGTATAAAGAAACAAACTACAAACCCTAGATTACCTAAACAGAGATGAAGCAAGAAACACATTGAGAGGGAGAGAGAATACCAGAGCGATGACAGCGACGATGCCGTAAAGGGCGGTGAGAACGTGGAAGATGCGATCCTGCCAGAGAATAGAGCCGTCGATTTCTTCCCACCAATTGGAAGCAACCGCGAGGCGGTGCGGCATCACCGTCGCCGGCATGATTACGCTCCGCCCCATCCGATTCCCGGAAAGAGATTCCACGGCGGCGGATCGCCGGAGAAGAGGACTCGCTATATAACCAAAGATTGTGAAGAATAAGATCACAAGAGACGAGAAACGAGATAAAATATTTCTTCAAAATCAAACAGAGAAGATGCGTATCTATGTTGAGTATGAATTTCCGAAACGAATCGGGAAGGAGAAGATGCGTCGATAAAAGAAAGAACGGGATTTGCTTCAAGTTTTCGACGGCCCTCTCTCTCCCTCTCTCTCGAAGCGGCCGCGTGGAGCTGAGATGGGCGTCGGTACGCGTTTGGTTCGCGATTGAATCTCACGTACTTGGGCACGTAGTTACCTGCGCAATCTCTCAACCGGTCGGTTTTGAACATTCTTTTCACCCGGTCCACCTCAACCGAGTGGAGAAAAAGCTAACCTCCCATTTGAAGAAGTAAGACCGGTGGGTCGGATCATTTGAACCGGTTTATTCATCTAATTTTACAACTCGAATATAAATTCTTGAAGGAGTTCAACTGTTATTCGATTTTAAGAAATAAAATGGGGCGAGCCTCAGGCCCGGTATAGACCCGGCCCGCCATAATATGATAATTAATAGACTTTTATTTATTTAATGTAATTTATAAGCTTAATATGTGGCATCCCACCTTTAATACATTAACAGGTGTACAAAGATATGCTCATACATCATCCACTAAATGGTTCCTTATCATTAACACAAATTACAATCCAAAAGATGGCTTAAAGCAACAATAGCTTGAAAGTTTATCTATCGGTGATCCCTATCTCCTTGTTGTCACCATCACTCATATAAGGCTTGTCTTTTAAGAACTTACGTGAAAAAGGTTCAAATTAATAAGGGTAAGTGTGAATGAATACTCAGGGACAATCAATCAAGTATGTACTCAAAAGAGATCAACACAACAATTTCAACAAAATTCAATTCAAAGTAACAAATACTGAGAGACCCAAAAGGGTCGAGAATGGTGTGTCTATTCAAATCTAAACATGGAGCCCAACATTTGTGCTATCACCCTAGCATAAAATCTTTTCTTTTTCTTTTTTTTCAATAGCTCTGAAGCAAAGCAATCAAAAAAGCAAGCAAGAATTTTTTGTTAGGACTCTCATCGACTTGAGAGCTAATGCTGAGGAGCAGCCACAATGACATGGATACTCATGGGCAACATTGCTCAAAAAGTAGAAAACATATCTTTCCATCATTGATTGACAAAGGCTCCATCTTGTGGAGCAGGGTTCATCGTGTTATGCCAGTGGGTGGGTCGCTTCTCATATAGTTTCATGAGTAATAATATTACATTTCACGACGAAAGCGATGATATGACAAAATTTATATAGTTCCATTTTATTATTTGACTAAAATATTTCAAGATCAAACAGATTTTGTCGCATCATTATTTTTATGCTAGTGATATGTACAGAATGTATAAGTAGAATTTTCTTAATTTCATACTACTCATGATAGTAGTTGCCTTAGTCCCTTAGCCGATGTATCTTAGTTGGTATATCTTGATGGACTCCAACTCATCATATGAGCTTGGAAAGAGAAAAAAAATCGAGTTTTTAACTTTAAAGTGAGAATTTAAAAATGAAGGAATTGTTAAATTTTTAACTCTTGTCCCTTATACATGAATGTGTGGAAAACAATTTAAATTGCCAATGCAAGCCCAATTTACTAGACGAAATTGAAAAGAAAAGAAAAAAAAGAAAAAAAAAGAAAATTCTCACTGATATTGTTCGAACTAAAAATTTGAAGGATCAAACTTAAAAAGTTGCTCATAAATAATAGTGAAATTAAAATTTGTAATACCAAATTAAACTGAGTGAGAGTAATCCTCTGTTTCCTACATTTGGAGACGAAATTTAGGCACAAAGGAGATGAATTTGAAATTGAATTCCTCGACTTGGACAAAGAGTGATAATCATTCGTTTGTCTAGTAAATAATTTAATGTGTTACATTAATCGTTTTTGTAAGTAGAAGTAGCAGCCTCGCACGTGGCAACCGACAGTTTATGGTGAAATGGATGCCACGTGACGGGTTAGTGCCGCAAGCGCGACGTCAACGGCGTCCCGAAATCCGGGTCGGGTCGTATTGGGGTGGGCGTAAGTGAGGCGCGGGATGAGATCCACCACCGTCCTCCGCATCCGCGCCACCGTCTCCGCGGGAATCTTCAAAAGCTCCTCCTCAATCCTCCTCCTCCTCCTCCTTCCGGCTCCATCCTCTTCTTCTCCTCCTTCTATGTACACCGAGTACTCGCTGGGCTCCCTCGGCAGGAACCACTGGTACTGAGTGTACGCGGTGTGCTTGGAGAAGAACACCGGGATGCACCCCGCGAGCACCGAGTCGAACGTGGACCGCCGCGTGAACGAGTCCCCCGGCGCCTGCAGGCAGAACTCCGACCCCATCATCGCCTCCACCACCGCCACCGGCTCGAAGCACTTGCTGCCGTTGGCTCCTCCGCCGCCGCCACACTGCGCGAGCTCGCACCGAGCCGACTCGCGGCACTGGGCGATGATCTCGTCCCGAATAGCCGCCTTCCCCACGCCCTTCCTCGGGCCCCCGATGAAGGAGAACAGGTGGGGCCGGGCAGCCCGCATCACGAGATCTTGCCACGTGGACATCTCATCCGCCGTCGACGGGTGGAAGTAGGACGGGTAAGGGATCCCGTGTTGATTCGTCCCTTGCCACGGGTTCCGCTCCACGGTGAGCACCGACATGTTCCTGACAGGCGGCAGTTTCAGCAACCGATTCGCCCCGAAGTCGGGCCCACCACCGGCCGGGTTCCGCATGAAGTCCCACGCGGTCCTCCCCAGGGCGATGAAGTGGTCCCTCCCGTGGCGCCGCCTCCAAGACGGCTGCCTCGCGACGTAGTCCGCCAGCGCTACGGCGAGGGCGTCGCGCGCCTCCAGGTCCGGCTCGCGGAACTTGCTCGACGCGTGGAGCCCGCCATAGAAGGGCACGTAGAAGATGCCCGCGCTGGCAGGGTCGCGCGTGCGGCAGGGGTGGTTAACCACGCGCGCGTGGAAGATCATCTCGGCGATGAACTGGTGCGTGGCGTACCAGCCCCGGCGCCGCGACAGGGGCTGGCCGAGGCCGGAGTTGGCCACGTGCGGGCACATGTCGGTGTACACGTTGAGGTGGTGGCAGTCGGAGAGGAGCCCGGAGTTAAACTCTGGCGGCAACTCGTACACGTACACCCACGCGCCGAGCTCGCACGGGGGGGCCTTCTTCTCGCCGCCAGTTTCGCTGAGGGTGGTGTTTGGGCGCGGTGATAACAACTGGGTTCGGGTGGTGGGAGGGAAGAAGCAGAAGAAGAGGAGGAACCAGAAGGAGAGAAAGGAAAGGATTGAGAGAGGGTACTTGAGGTGGGAATTGAAAGGGGAGACACGGAGGCGTTTGGTTGATTTGGATTCCGGGTCCGGCTCTAGGTCTTTCTCCGGCGTAGGTGTAGGTGTCGGTGGATATGAATGCTTCCTAGTAGACATTGAGAGAGAGAGAGAGAGAGAGGGACCCGGGGGGGGGGGGGGGGGGGGGGGGGGGGGGGGCGGTTGTTCTTTGTTTGTTGTGTTTGCTGGTGAATTTGAAAGCATTGAGGGGAAATAATTGGGAAAATTGTTTTTTTTTCTTTTTGGTGATTTCAGTTACAGGAAATGTTTTTGTATTTTAAAAATCGGTACGTAATTCTTATAGTTTTAGTGGATTTAAAGAGTTAATTTTTTCATCCAATCTAATAATTATTTTTTCTAATATTTTTTAGAGTATTTAATGAAAAAAATATTTTTTTAATTTTTTAACTTACCAATAAATCAATTTTTTAATTCTTATCATAAAACCTAAATAAATGGACATTTTTATACTTCTTATACCTTGAAAAATATATATTTTATAGAGGCTATATATTCATAATTTCAATTAATCATGATCACTAGAAACAGGAAATATATGAACATTATAAGCTTGTGGATAAGTTTTTGATAAAAGTACAGGTGCACGTACAAATGACCCTTTTTCTGGTATAATAAATATATCTTTTTCATGGGTTAAGAATTATAAAAACAGTTATTTCTTTGAGAATTATGTGATTGAGGTAAGAAGTTAATTTTGGGTAATTTGGTAAATTAAAGTCTATTTTTTCTTTTCCTATTAAACACTCTCAAAAATTTGTGAAAGAGCAAACAGTTAAGTTTTATAAGTCCATTGAAACCACAAGAGATTTATGGGTTGATTTTCAAGTCACATGCAGGTTTCTTACAATGAGGTCAAACTACGTAGAGGTTAAGTGTAATTTTTCTAAAATGATAAAAAACGAGTGATAGAGTGATGAATAATAATATATACATGAAGGATTTCACAATAAAATCACAAAAAATTTATTTATCCTAATTTCAATAAAAAATATCTTTACAAATGATAAAATAGACTCATATAAATTTATGCGGCATGAATCTCGTACAATTTTAACATAAAATTGATTGTGTCCACAGCTTCGTAAATGAGGTAATAATGGATGGGGTTCCCACTGGTCCAATAGAGATGAAGGGAGAGAGAGAGAGAGAGACATAGGTGGGGGGGTTAGTAACGTTTGGTGAGAAATTCATGAGAGAAGAAAGCATATATTAAAAGCATACATATAGTGTGGACAGACAGACAGACAGCTTGACGCATGCATCTTTCTTTGGTCTCATCCCAAAAATTGACAATTTAGAATACAATTTTCTTAGTTTTTCCACTACTTTTATCACCCCCCACCCCCCCAATAGTCCTTTTTAACGTATGCTATGGGCTCTGTTCCTTTTTTCCGGGATAGGTTTTGTCACATTGAAGGGTGTCCCTAGCTTTCTCTGAACTGCATTATTCTTTAAGTGGAAAAAAAAAAAGTAAATAATGTTTTAGTCATTCCCCTCAATTTTTTTGCCATTCAAAAGAAAAAGACTTGCTTGTGAGGTGAGTAAATGGAATCTCTTCTTCCCCTTCCCTCAAAACTTTTTGCATTCACATATATATGTTTATTTTCGAGGCATTGATTAAGTGATAAGCTATTAGGTCTTTCCGATAACCTTATAATATTACTCAATTTACATAGATATTACTTTAAAGAATCAGACCAATTTTTTCTAAAATAGAGGTCGGTCATTTTAAACTCGTGTACTAAAAATTAGATTAGTAAAAAATTATAATATTATATATATTTTTCAGCCCAATAAAATGAAGGTACATATATAATTAGGGACGGTGACACGTTTCGTTTTCGTAAAGAAAGTAAAAAAGTAAAAAGGGCAAAATAGGATAAATGGCATGTTTTCTCCCTCACGTGGACCCCAATATGAGAGCATGTGGTCATTCTGACGTGCAAGTGTGCATCGATGGGGCCCATTGTCTCATATCCAAGTTAACCGGCTAATGCGGCTCCTCTCTTTCACAGCTTGCTAATAAAATATTAGGCCACAGTTGGCTTGGATGATTATTCAAAGTAACGTGTCCCTCGGGTCACTGCGTTTAAATATTAGACATGGTATGGCGAGAAGATACTAAGACTATGATTTTGAATTCCCAACTACAATGGATCTAAGAAATTAAATATTGGCCTGTCATCCTCCATTATCTTTGTATAATAATAATAATAATAATTAACTATTCAGCTAGAAGAGAGGGAACAATATGTAGCACGTATGGTTGCAAGTACAATGTCCTCCTCGAGCCGCTAACTCCTAATCGTAGGTCATTTTAGGTTCAAGTCTGTTTAGTTACATGTATCTTAAATTAGCCGCCCAATTTATAATTCAACTATGAACGATGGAATCGTCCATTATGATATAAATCAAAATCAAAAAAGAATGATCAGTTTGAAAAAGGGGCTATGACATGAGCTCCCGAGAGTTGTCTTAGAAAACAATGGACAGGCATCGAGCTGTAAAACTCTTAGTAACAAGAGGTGTTTTATCCAGCCCCTTGTTCGAATTAGGGCATGGTAAAATATACATGGGTGATAACTCTATTTTACATAAGAAATAGACTCACCTTTTTATTCACAAAATACAGCACTACATCCGCGTGCCATTTGAGCTCGACTTAGCTTGTGAAAAAGATATGATTCTTTTTTGGGTCATGAAAAATCAAAAACAAGATTAAAAAAAGTAGCCTTCATTCTATCATTCTATCAAAATGGATATGCACGTTCTAGGGTGGAAGGATTCAAACCTCCGAATAGCAAGACCTAAACTCATTGCCTTACTACTTGGCCACGCCCCATTTCGATTTTTGTTCAACACTAATAAAATTGATACTAGTATTCCTTGTTCATCGACTCAAGTCCAAATAACTCTGGAATAAATTAAAGTGTTAGCTAAGATTTTGACACATATAGATATAGAATGAAACTCAATTCATCAATCATTACATATAATTCAATTTAAATATTGTATGAAAGTGTGATTTCTTCCATTCTCTTTTATTTTAAGTTTGAGAATTGAAGGATTTTTTACTGGGCCAGTTCAAAGAAAAAGGGGCATTTTTTTTTGTCAACAATGCTTTTTTAAAAAAATTTTTAATTTTAGATTTATTTTCTATTAAAAACTCAATCAAAATACAATTATTTCCAAGAATAAAATGTTTGTTATGCTTAATATCTTTAGTTTGATCTGTCTTAATTCTGCCCCTTATTCGTATTCTATTTATTCGAGTGGTTTTTTCTTTGCCAAATTGCCCGAGGCCTACGCTTTTTTGAATCCAATTGTAGATGTTATGCCAGTCATACCTGTACTCTTTTTTCTTTTAGCATTTGTTTGGCAAGCTGCGGTAAGTTTTCGATGAGATCTTTAATACTGTCCTAGAAAAATTCATGATTTATACAGTAAAATTCATCTTCTTAATTGTCAGAATTTTTGTTATCGAATAAATCCAACGAACCCACTTTGGCCCTTTTCGAATGCCAGGAAAAGACCCATGTAAGGTGCAACCCCAGGGATTTCTTCAAGAATGGTGCATCCATCAACAGCCAGCAACCAGCTTCAATTGAGGCAGCATTTCAGCTAAAACAATTCGAGAAGAATTAGTTCTGTATCCACATTCCATGGAACAGCTTAAATCATGCATTTTAAAACATAAAAAGAGACTAATGACACATGCGCCGCTAAAATGGTGTGGAAATAGAATTGGTATTCCACAGGAAAAGAATAGTTATTCTTCATGAATCGTAATGGCCTGTTTGGTTCACAAAATAGAATAGAGCGAGAACGGAATAAGTACTTCATCGAAGTACAATAAAATAGCCATTCTAGTGGACCATGAATAATTCCCTCTTAACTATTCCCCTCGCACAAATAAATACTCCTTAGCCATTTCACTCATTGTTTGTAGGGATATTATTCCTTACAAATTATATTCCTATAAACTAACTATTGCATTCGCACTCTATTTCAACCGTAAATGGAACGAGAGTTCCTGATTGGCCTCAAACAAATGCTTGCATGGGAATAGCTACGTCGAGTTCTAAAACGAAAAAAACAAAAGTAATAGGTATGGCAAGAACACTACCTGTTAGGAGGTACTTGGTGGATAACACGATACGTTCCTTGATTCTCCTCGGTAGCTTAGACCATTATGCGTGTCTGGAACAGAAGAACCACATCGGTTTCACTCTGTTTCGTGATCTATTCATTTACGTATACATGAAGATATCCACGACTCCGATGGCCATCAAACTTGGAACAATGATGCCTACATGGGTAGACGATAACAGCTTGTCAGTAGAATAACCAGAATAACCTGAGCTTAATTTCATTCTCTATGCGAATAAATATATATTAGGTGTGCTATGGAAACCACTGCATGCCCATTGATCACTAACCCAGAGTGCATCTAATTGTAACTGTTTCACGGTCTCACAGAAAAGAGATCTAAAAATCTGAACCCAGTTTTTTCAAAAACAATGCACTAAATTTATATGCATTTTTTCCAGTTATGATTATCCCTCAATCTCTATGCGGTTTAAAACCTACAATTCGGAGAACAGCTTGGATAAATCAAAAATCAAACATATTATAATTTTAAATGTAAGTGACAAATGACAATACCTATTAAAGATGGAAAGTGAATTTATCCAGTCTAAAGATTTGCAGAACATTAAGACTTCTACGACCTATAAATGATTTAAGAAGCCCAACTCCATACAAAAAAGAATAGTACTAGAAGAAGAAATATAATCACAAGGCTTCAAAAGCATTGTCCAAATACAAATCTATGATCACCAAAGACGTAGTTGTTTTTAACAAAAAAGGAACAAGGCTTTCTATTCAAGATACAAATGGGGATATGTCCTTTAGTTGGTTGCAGCACTCAATAAATATGAAAACAGATTCAAATAAATGAATGATTTTATGAGTGAAACCAATGCATCAAGAATACCTATCCTTGAGAAAGCACTTGATCCCAGTGATGCATTACGTGCCTGGTAGCAGTAGAAAACACTAGGGATGTCTTTGAGCACTGGCGATATGAGGGCAAATTGTACTGCCACTGAAAAAATCCCCTATTTTTGCTCTTAAGACCATCTATTGGACGTCCTTTCTATTCAAGAGTGCATTCATTAACCTCTGGGCAGCAAGCTTTTTTCCTCGCCTCGCAAAGGAAGAACTTACACAGAAAATGGTACTTCTGCACGGAGTGAATCCTTTCTCACTCATTTCTTTCAATAACCTTTTTGCCTCAGCACGGTATGAAACTCTTAAAGTCCTTTCCAGCTCTGCCTCATTGGATACCTTGCAAAAGCCACTGATCAATATGTCATAAGTCGAAGAACTCAAGGGAACCCCTCTTAATTTCATCTCATTCACCAGCTCTCTTGCCTGATTCATCTTCCCTGCCCTGGCAAAGTCACTGATAAGCATGTTATATGTACTACTTTTGGGGATAAAGCCTTCAATTACCATCTCACAGTAAAGTTTTATAGATTCCTTCTTGTTTCCAATCTTTCCATGGCCAAAAATTAATACATCATAAGTAGTGGCATCGGCTTCCAACCCTCTTTCCTTCATTTGGTCATACAGTTCAGTGGCTTTCTGCATCAACCCAACAGCTGAGAGGCCCCCTAAGAGGATATTATAAGTTGACAAATTTGGAGGAACGCCCTCATTCAACATTCGGGAATATGTAGCAAAAGCACTTTTTAAATGCCTACTCTTGCAATATCCACGTATAAGGGAATTGTAAGTAATTGTATCCGCCAAGATGCCTCTTTCTGTCATTTCTGTCAATACTATGCTTGCTTTTTGGGTCATACCCAGCCTGCATAAGATTGTGATGAGTGTGTTATAGTCTGACAGATTAAGATCGAGTCCGAAACTGACAAGTCGCTCGTGCATTTTCAATATTTTGTCAGCCCTCTTACTCTTCGAAGATGCATCAAGCACTAATCTATGCGTAGTGGCAGAAGGGTGACACCCCATAACTGACATTTCCCCTAATAAATCCATTGCTCCATCGATCTCACCAGCTTCACAGAGCCCTCCAACTAGAGTGTTGCAAGTGATTGAGTTTGGCGCGAGTCTATAGCTCTTCATCTCATCCCAAAGTTTGAGAGCATTTTTCAAATTTCCCTCTTTACAGTATGCACTGATCATGGTGTTGTAAGTAGCATGATCTGGAACCAACCCCAGCTGTTTAAATTCTGTATAAATGGAGTGTGCTTCATATTTGTGAAGCTTCAACAGACCATTAATTAAGACATTATATGCAACTGAATCAAGCACTATATTTTTCTCCATCATTTCTTGAGCGATGCTAAGAGCAGTTGACTCTTTCCCCATTTTAAATAATCCATCCATCAAGGAAGCATAATTAACATGGTCAGGAAGTAAACCTTTAGATGCCATGTCTTTAAATAGGTCATGAGCTTCCTCCATCCTTTCGTTTCTTTTCAAGTAGTTCACTAGCGAATCAAGCACAAAGTTGCTATCATCTAGCCCTCTCGATTTCATTTCCTTATAGAATTCGAAAGCAATCTCTTGTTTCCCTGCCTTGAAGTAGCCATCAATTAGGGCAGCATAAATAAATAAATTTGGGGAGATGTTAGAGCATTCCATCTTCCTCATGACATTGACAGCTTCATTAAGCATACCCTTTTTGACATAGCCATTAATGATGGCGGAATAGGGGACAACATTTTGAACAGGATAGATGTTCTCCATTTCTTGCAGTACAACTTCTGCGCCATTCATGTTCCCCAACTTGCAAAGCCCATCAATTAAAGCAGAATAGGTGACATAGTTAGGAACTAGACCGAGCTTCCCAATTGTCTGAAACATCTTCTCAGCCTCAGTTGCCTTCCCAGACTTGAAAAGGCCGTCCATAAAGATTGTACATGTAACCATGTCAAAGGAAATCCCGCGAGTTACCATTTGACTTAGGAGGGCCAATGCTTCCATTGCATTACCAGTTTTGAATAAAGAATCTACAAGAGTAGAGTAGGAGACATGATTGGGATCCACAACCATCTTCTCCATTTCCCTAAAAAGCAATTTTGCTTCACCTGACCTTCCTTGGTTGCAAAGGCCATGTATAATGGCACTGCAAGTAACCACATCCGGCAAGAAACCATTCATGACCATTTCTTCATACAGAGACAATGCTTCCTCAAGCCCCTCCTGCTTACAATATGCACCAATAAATGTGGTGTACGTAATAAGGTTAGGTTCCAAGCCACAGCTCTGAAGAACAGAGATGTTGCCTGCACTTTCAGCCTTATTTTGACTATCGGTAGTCTCCTGAAATCCACATTCAGTTGTGCTCAGAGCACCCAAAAACCCACCCATCAAACGCCTAGCTGCAGCAAAATCACCCCTCCTGCAAAAACCATTAATAAGGGTATTATAACTTACAGTGTCAGCACATAGGCCTTCTGCACTCCCAATGGTCTCCATCATCTCAAGAGCGTGGCTCATATCCCCATCTTTGCAGTATCCATCTACCAATGTGTTCAGTCCTACAATATCCCGCCTAACCCCTCCGCTAACCAAGTTATACTCGACCCACTTTGCATATTCTAACAACCCAATTCGGCAAAAGCCCTTCACTAGAATATTGCAAGTATATGAATCTATACAAACACTTCTCTTGACCATTTCAGCCAAAAAACCAAAACCTTGCCCAGTCAAACCCGCATTACAACACCCCCAGATGACGGTATTATACGTAACAGTATCGAATTCAACAGTCCTAAGCAGATTCAAAGCCAAATCCAACCTACCCACTTTGCAGAGGGAGTGAACTACTACGTTGTGAGTGAAAACATTAGGGATTACACCACAAGAGAGCATCTCGCAGTACATAATCCATACCTGCGGGATAAGCCCTACAGCGTTGAATTCGTAAAGCAGGCGGTTCCAAGAGGGCAGCTCCGGAGTCAGACCGTAGCTCCTCCGCATCGATACGAAGGCGTCGGACGCTTCAGAGAACCTCCCGCAGGTGAGGTAGAGATGTATGAGGGTGCAGAAGAAGGACGCGTACACCGGATCTTGGGGATTGAAATTAGCATTGGTTCTGTGACGACGGAGATGGGATCGACTGGAATGATGGGGAGGAGGGATTGTTGAGAAGATCCGTGAGGAGGATGGGAAGAGATGGAAGGATGAAAGTGAAGACTGGGACAAGAATGGGGAGAACTTCAGGCGATGCTTCAAATGCCGCGACATTCTTCTCTATTCTCTAGGGTTTAGAGGGGTTTACATAAAATAGAGGAGTTCTTTCATGGCATCTGAAATTACCGGCTTTTCAAAACTTCTGAGTATGGTGTAAACAAAATTAAGTAGCCTAGCAAATGAAGGAAATTAAAAAGAGAATATGAGCCCCCGAATTTGTATAATTCTGTTTCTAAAATGACGAAATTTTATTAAAATTATAAATAAATAAGGATTATTTTTAACTAAACTACATCATACTAGCATAAATTACATTAGCCCAAACTCATTTTTTTCCCTAAAGGAAAAGCAAAATAAAATTGAGTAATTTCACATCTTAAAAATATTCCTCACCCTAAGATCTTGTTTGTTGTGGCAAGTTCTCATCGGTTCTTCTTGGGGTAATTTAATCAACCAATAATGACATAATGATTTTCATATAAATGATGTTTTTAAGAGATACAAATAAAACAACTCATAAAATTTGCGCCAATACTTCAAAATGATATCTTTTTAATAGCAATCTTAGAAAATAGACGAACCTTTCTTAAAATTTCAAAAGAAACAGCATAGTTTTCAGGTTTGGACTCTGAAAATTGATCAATTCCGGACTTAAAATCTGTGGACTCAGGCATCATTTGGAGTGATAGCTATGAAGTGGGAACGAAAACAACAAAGAAATGAAAATAAGAATGAAATGATCATTCCGGTAAGAACCCATTTTGTTCCAGTATTTCTTCCTTCAAATCTGCTTCAAACCATAATTTGAAACGCTTGGCTTCTTTTTGTTGATTCACAATCTTACAGGCAAAGTCATCTTACAGTGGGACGCTGCATAATACAAACAGATCTCAAGAACCGTGGAAGATAATCAAGCTCTTTGTAATTCAGTTTCATTCAAATGAATTTACTACCTCATTACAGCTCTCAAACATCATACTGGATACCCGAACACAGGTTTTTGTTCCTAATACCGTGCAATACTACATTAATCGTTCGATATCTCTTTGTGCCCGCCACTCTGCATCCCTCCTGATTTCAACGGCATGCAGTTGCTGTCTCAATGAAACCCTTTATGTCGAAGGAATCACCGTTGCTTTTTGTAATGACACCCTGCTCGAATTTGCCAAGTCACTAGAGTAAATAAGATCAAGATACACAAATAGTGCTAACGTAGATTAGTGTGCCAATTTTGCTTATAACAGGCAGCTTATACTACAGGAAAGGGATTATGACCAATGGGCTGAAAATTCTACTCATTACCCCACTAGCTATTTGAGTCTCATCGGATTTATGGATGAGGATTCACTGAAACAGTCAAATTTAGACTTCGATCTGATTAGCAAAGAAGTTGACAATAGGAGTTGTAAGTTTTGACTATTTGGATGTCCCCCCATCCATATCTAGATGAGTCTCAACATTCTATTAGCTAGTAATCATGTTGAATTCTCAACCCAACGATCATAATCTATTCGGGGTCTTGTGTGGGCCCAACGTGGACCAGGTTCTCAAAAGATAAGCCGGCTCTGCTATAATTAGCATTTTCATGATTTACATCTTTCTTTTGCAAACGTCTTGTGTAGAAGGGCGAGAGAGACCTTTTCAGTGATGATCCCAGCAATCATATTAGCTGGGGTGACATCAAAAGCTGGATTCCAAACAGAGATTCCAGATGCCGCAACTTGTTCCCCTAATCCGCTGCGCGAATGCGTCACTTCCTCCGCAGATCTCTCCTCTATAACAATTTCTTGTCCAGAAGGAATCGATAAGTCAACTGAAGTCAGCGGGGCAGCCACACAAAATGGAATGTTATGATGCATAGCACAAAGGGCAAGGCTGTATGTTCCAATCTTGTTAGCAGTATCTCCTGCGACGAGGTTGAAATTCAAATTCATTATATAAATGTACCTTATAGCAACAAAACAAAAGAGATAAGTCGGCATAGTGAACTACCGTTTGCAGCCACACGATCCGCTCCAACAATTACAGCACTCACACGTCCACCTTTCATTAAGGCAGCTGCAGCAGAATCCACTATCAGAGTAGCAGGTATGTTCTCGAACACCAACTCAAAAGCTGTAAGTCTAGATCCCTGCAATTGTTAACGAAAATAAAAGTATGAGCAACATAAACAAGCAAAACGATCATTTTATTACAACATAACTGCAAAATCTCAGTGGCGCAATACCCATGCTATCTCAAAGACAAGTATGTTAAGCCCCTATTACAACACAACAGAGTTATGATTTCTATCATAAGGTTAAAGACAGAAGCATCTAAACATTATACACCCTGCCTCGTCATACAACCACTTTAAGATGCATTGCCACCCAAAGCTCACCCTTTTTAACTTGTCTAGGCAACAGTTCAAAATTTTTGCCCCCTTTACCATAGTAATCATATGAGCAACAGCTTCTATGGTACGATCTAGAATATTTTGGAAGCTGAAATCACAACTCAAGTTTTAACCATGAACGCTTATGCAGTACCAGACCCACCAAAGTAAAAGCGAGGGAAACTCTATCACTATCAGGATTTTCAGGAAATTACAAATGATGTGCATCATTATAAACATATCTGAAAGAATCATTTTGCACTTTGCTCCAACATTCCATCAACTCTACACTCCAGTATACGACATAACAGTATACAAGTGCAGCACAACAAACTAAATCAAGCTAAACACTGACTTGGTTGAATGGCCGAGTTTCTGTGCAATAGGCTCTTTCCAGAACACCTTCATCATGAAGTGCACGGATTACGCCAAGAGCAGTACCATATCCAGCTGTTGCAAGACTGTCAAGATCAAGAGAATCAACAAAAACAGTTCAGTATTTTGAGCTCCATCTCAATCTTAGGCCTGAAGTGACATGAATGAGGATTTTATTTCCATTTTGGAACATTGGAAAGGTGTCTACATAAGAGCATCTTG
This sequence comes from Santalum album, assembly GCA_034195605.1. NCBI lineage: Eukaryota > Viridiplantae > Streptophyta > Magnoliopsida > Santalales > Santalaceae > Santalum > Santalum album. Next base: position 23,906,023 of record CM067259.1, read on the forward strand.
CTTAAGGTTCTATTTAGACTTGGAAGATCAGACAAGAATAATATTGAGAATTTTCTTCACTGATTTATTTTCCCCTTTTGATTTTCCTTTTCTCCTTTACTTTTCCGTTATTGTCTTTTTGTCTTCTTTATTCCCTCTTGGTTTCACACCATGAATCCCAAATAACTTCACTGTTTCCCACTAATTATGACTACAGAGTAAATTACAACACTCTTGAAAATGAGAGGGAGGCAATTTGCATATTTTAAAAGCAATAGGAAAGACCTGCCAGTGTTGCAATGGGTCAAAATAGACAGCTTGTCAGACCCTTTTAGTTGGCCCTGGAGAAACTTTGATCCATATGACCCAATTGCTTTGTTTGATGCAACATCATCCTCAAGCATCATTTCAGCAGCTTCTATGTAAGCCTAAAATCAACATAATAAATAAGTCGTACCAAAGATCAGTAACAGCACATTGTTCATCTCAGTTGTTGCTAAACTTCCAGGAAAGGGAAAAAGGGCAAAAAAAGAAAAAGAAGTAATAAACGGGAGCTCTAGAAAAAGACTACAGAGAATACTCAAACCTATAACGACCTGGAAAACACTGTTGGCATCTGAAGCAGTAGTGGCAGCAGCCTTCAATATTACTTCTTTAAGTTTTGATGCAGCATCTGAGAGATTCACAGCAGTTGGTCGGCTGGAAAGACATGACATGTGTTCATACAATTAGATAGTGCTCAAAAGATTCCTGTAAATGAAATGAACTAAATCTCAAATGCTATGTATCATAGTCATTGTATAAGATGGTTTAGTCAGCAAGAAGTACCGCATCGGACTGAACGCTAAAAGTACCTGGATACGAGAAAATCCAATTTTTTGCAAAGTAAAGAAGCTGCCTCATCAGATGTTCCACTAACAGACGCTGAGTTGAACACTTCTACAGCCAAAGCGAGTGCTGCTGCAATTGCAATTGCAGGGGCCCCTCTCACAACCATATCCTTTATTGCTAACCTGAGAAATAATATATATTTCTCATGAATATTTGGAAACTGAAGTTTACTTGAGAACAAGATCTACTAAGAAGAAACAATTATTGCCCGTTATTGATAAACGAGCAAGTGGATAAAAACCGTTAGCCAAGGCTGCAAATAATCATATTCCCATGGACCAAATATTTGTCAAAAATGATGAAATGGGGATTGAGACACCCATGGATTCAGTTGTAAGTCAGAAAATGAAAAAAATTGTCACCAGCACCTCTCCTGCAAAGACTGATAGCCTTCTCTCTTCATAAAGCAAATAACCTTGAAAATCAGATCAAAATATTCCTATCCCCAATCACTGGACTACCCACGAGCAAAGCCCCAAAAACCAGAAAAAGAAGAGAAGAATATACTTCAAAATGAATCTCAGTAATGTTGGGTACAATTAAATGTCACGTAAAATCCCTATGAAACAAAGGTCATGACACGCCATCACTTGGACTCTACATAATGGTTCTACTAATGAACACAGCCAACTCTTATCGAACTTCAATGCGACTGAGATACATCCGGATTATGCAATATGGTTGATAAAGGATGGAGTGAGCATCCAAAATAATTCCCTCGCCTCATTTTTTGTTCCTTCTCATTCTATTGTTCATTCTATTGTTTTAGTTTGTACTAATCATCTGGATTTCACTAGATCAAAGCCAACATAACTGCAGTCATTCCAGAACAAAAATCACAAAATATCCCTCCATACTCGCAAGATATATCTTGGCAAAATCATTTTATGTTTTTTGATGAATTCCAAGGGAGACCATGTCTAGTGCAGAAGTATGTCCATCCCAAAGGAGGTCATTACTGTTTAGTTATGAAAAACAAGAAGATCCTCCCATAGTTCAAAAAGAGTTTATTCTCATCAAAAGACTGCATTGTTACTTCAACGACTGGGGCAATCTTAAACAAGTCAAAAAGTGCTCCCAGAAGTAGAACAACACTCAACAAGTAGTTTTTCTTAACAACAAAATGTATCGCAGAATAAAAACATGTCAAAAACTAATTTGAAGAAACTCACAAAGAGAAAAAAAAAAACCCTTACCATCCGTCTGCTGTATCTCTAATTTCCCGGTACTCGACATTCAATGGAAGCGTCCTCTGTTCAACCAGAAACACATTAATATACCATAAACGAACAATAAGCAACACCCGAATGCAATTAATAATCAGATAATTTTGTACTGTTCGATCTAACGTGCTATAGGAATTATAATTGTAGCATAAAAGCTTAACTAGAAGTAAGAAAGAGATATACCTGATTGAGCAGAAGAAGAGAACCCCGCTTATAGCAGATAGACAGAAGAGAATCACCACCTTTGGTTACCTCAGCAGAGTTCAACTCAGACGCCATTTTTTTATTTTTTCTGAACTAGAAAGTAAAATCAGCAATCAGGATGAACAGGAAAGCGAACTGCGTGAGAAGGACGAAAAACCTAAGAGGCTGTTACTTGGATAAACCCTAGACTTTGGGTTGGGATCGTATTAGGCTCCGCGCTCGGAATCAAAGCAAAAAGCAGTGCCGAGATGCCTATTATTGCTTCTCATCACATGCATCCAAATTCTGTCAGAACATTATTTTGTTTTCCTTTTTTTTTTTCGGGGGTAAAAGAGGCGGCGGGGGTTGGATATAGAAAAGACGAGGGTAATCCTGAACTTTTACTTAGAATACCACACGTGGGAATTGAATCACGTGACTCACCTTTTTAGACTTTTTAACTCTAAAATCACATCTTGGAAACGTAATTTCGTGACTTTTTTGTTTTGTTCACTAGCTGATATGCTTGTACCGCTTGATCAGGTAAAATTTTTAAACTCGTAATTTAAAACTTTGAGTTTATTTTTTAATTTTTTCTGACCATATCTCCGATCCAGTTGGTATGTTGCAAGGTAAAAATTAAACTCGCAAAATGAAATTGCAAGTTCAAAACTCTCTGCTACTAAAAATCTAAACTCTAACTTCCAAATTGCCGAGTTTGGAAAAGACAAACAAGATATCCTTTCCCCCAAACCACCCTTTCTGCTTTCGAGCTCCTTCATAGTCCAGCGGTTGAAAATTAAGAGCAGCCCTCTCCTCCCATTACCTCTCTAAACGTCTACCACTCAACCAAACAACCTATATAAAATCAAATATCAATAATATACTAATTCGACCAATAATTACTAGTAGGTTGTGATAGACATTAGATCTGTAAAAATGACACTTAAAAACAAAATTTTAATCTAATAAAGAAAGTAAACAGTAAGTTTCAGAAAAGTTTACAAGATAATTTGATTTCTGTGCAAACTATTGATAAAACAGAAAATTAAAGAGACGATAATTTATAGAGTTCACAAACCATTGGCTACTTCTCTCTTCCAATTGTAACAACCCGCTACTATTAGGTCATCCACTACAAGGTCACTTTAGAGCAGTAATAGCCTCAGTACATAATTTAGCTTACAAGCTAACCCTCTTATCTCAAAGGCCAAGAGGTCATGAAAGCCTTTACAACAAATCCACTCGCAAGTCGATCCCTTATTACGTTAAAGGCCGAGGGGTCGTGAAAACCTTTATAACGATTCAACTCGTAAGTCGATCCCCTCTTATTTCCACGGTCCAAGAGGTCGTGAAAGCCTACAAAAAATAGAAACACAGATACACTAGGAAGCTATTATATATCAACCAATGGAGCACTGTTTTGATCAAAGGATTTCAATGAAATTCGCAGATTAAGATCAAAGCAAATTCGGCTCGACAAAAGAACAATCTCACCAACACAGTAGTATGATTATTTTCCTTATCAAACAACAACCAAGTTTCCTTGAGAAATTCTTAGAAAATGCAGCTTGGTCAAGGAAGAAACTTTTCTCAAAAAACTTTCAGTTTGTGCTATCCAAAAAGAGCTATTGAATTCCTCAATGACTTGATAGAGATATATATCAATATCACTTTCCAACAGTAACTTGCCAAGAGAATATATTGAGAAAATATTCTGTGCAAGAAATCCTCTAACAGCTACTGCCAAGGAAAATCTTGCCAAGAAAAATATTGAGTAAATATTTCCCAATATGAAAATCTCGATTTCTTGGTCAAAGGAAGCTGGAAGTTTAAAAAGATTTTGAGCTTTAAATGAGTTTTAAAGATTGCCCTAAATTTGATGTATAATTAAATACAAGGCTCACAGATTTTACCTAACAAAAATAGGAAATATCTTATTTTCCCTTGATTTGCTTCAACAGTTCCTCAATATTCTCTTTGAAGGAATCTTCAATAGTTTCTCAAATAACCTCATAAAATCCTCATTTCAAAATAACAACCGCATGGCTGTGATATAGGCGCAATATCTTGCTATAGGAATATTTTGTAAAATAAATCATAAAACAGATTTTATCTAATAAAGTTTGTCTGTTGTCAAACCCGTTTACAAACTGTAAAGCATCTGTGCAAATAAAGATCTTCTCTTTCTAATCCTTGATTTTCTCTAACAGCCACTTGTAGAATTCTTTCATTTCAGTATATATTGCAAAATAAAACTTAGACAAGATTTCAACAGAATTTTATTTGATTGTTAGAAATTATCTCAAGCTTTGACAGCATCAAAATGAGCTAAGAAATAAAGTATTAATTCGTGACTCAACAGATCTTATGCGAATGAAAAAAATTGCTTTAAATCCAAACGAGAAAAAAGTCTATCCATGTAGACTCTCGTATTTACTAGGACTGTGCGTTGACAAAACCGGAGAGATTACATTCGCCGGCAGAGGAGGCACCGGAGGAGACGGCGGCCCAGATCCAACAGCGACCTGAAGTTTATTCACATTTTTGTCAGAGGCTAAAGTTTGAGCTTTCCCACTCTCCTATGCTATCCCTCCTCCTTCGGCTTCTAAAGTTGAAGTTTCAAATTGTGAGTTTAGAAAAGGCTGTCACATGGATTAAATTAAACTCGTAGTTTTAAATCGCGAGTTGAATTTTTACCTCCTAACGTGAATGCATGCAGCCTCTTTAGGGAAATGGTCGGCAAAATAAAAAATAAATAAACTCGAGATTTAAAATTGTTAGTTTAAGAATGTTGCACCTATTAAGCGCTACAAGTGCGTCAGTGGGCAAAGAAAATGAAGCCCCTAAAATTGCGTTTCCAAAACACGATTTTAAAAAGTGGGGGTATGTTGAGAAAAACCAGAAAAGATGGGTACGTTTATCGATTCAACTCCTAAGTACGGTATTCTAAGAAAAAGTTGTGATAATACTATTCTTTCAAAAAAGTGAATCAAATAAAAATAGACTCTGATATATAAGTGTGTTTCACCAATCACACATAAATGAGGGAACTTATTTGAAATTATTTATCTAATAAAATTAATATTATCGAAAGGAAAATGATACACAGTTTTCACCATTTCAGAAGGGGTATATTTATTGTATTCATAGGTTTTTTTTCATTTTCTTTCGATTCATCTAGTTAGAATTCTTAGAACTGGCCAAATTTTTTCCCCTCTTTCACGACTGAGGGATCTAAGACCCCATTTAATTACGTTTGGTTTGTGTGCATTGTTTCTATTCTTTACTTGGCAAGGTCCAATGATGATGACTAGAATCCGACTATATTTCGATAAAAATTTGACTGGAGTCCACACGACAAACATTGTTGTGGGTGGAATTGAGTGGAGGATAGAGTAAACATTGTTTTCAAAATTTATGAAATAGAAATATAAGCCTGAACATGTTTTCTATTCTTCTTTCCTAAAAATTCAGGTATGGAATAAAAAAATAGGAAATAGGGATAAAGACCTAAGAAAACTTGTGTGGTTGACCGTCGCCACGTCATTAATGGTAACCACCAAAAAAAGGATAAAATTGGAGTGGAGAATTAGAGTCCGATTGAAGTGGGGCCTATTGCGGCAGGTGACACTTGTGGCAAGTTTTAATTGGACATCATCATCGGTGATGCTGGTGATGATGAATCACATAAGTTTTTCTCACATGTGAATGAATATTAAATTCATATTTTTATGTTGTTTGGATTTTCTTTCATTCATATATCTGGGGAATAACATGTAAGATTTTTAAATGTTGGTGGAGATTGAATACTTGCTGTTCCGTTCAGGGTGTCCGTCAATTAAAAAGAAATTACTCATATCCAAAAGAGAAAGCGAACCACCTTACACTGCCTGTAATTACAATGTCATTATCTTAATGATTAGAATCCTCTTAATTTTATGTACGTCATGTTCTCCGGCAAGTTCTTTTTCTGCTCAATTTTTATAATTTTTTTGATAATTTTTATTACACGGAACGAGAAACAGATATAAATACATAATTATGTCAATTATCATGAGATTTAAAAATATATAGTCCATTTCATATTAAAAAGAAATTACTTGTATCCAAAAGAAAGAGCGGACTGCCATGCACTTGCCTATAATTACAACATTATTATCTTAATGATTAGAATCCTCTTAATTTTATGTACGTCATGTTCTCCGGGAAGTTCATTTTCTGCTTGATTTTTACGAATTTTTTGATAATTTTAATTGCACAGATCGAGAAACATATACAAATGCATAATTATGTGAATTATCATAAGATTTAAAAATATATAACCCATTTCATATCAAGTATTGAGAATTCAGAATACTTTTAATTTTTTAAAATCTTTAGTTTTTCTTAATGTCAATAACAAGGATGAATATGTCACGAACTTTCAAATCTCATAAAAATTTACATAACCACGCCTTAGGATATATTTTTTCAATTCATACAGTTAAAATTGAGTAAAGAGAGAACTTGACTGATATAGGGAACCAAATCGTTTTACCAAGTGGATGATCAACCGCAGATTCGATTCCTCTTCATTTCTCCCACAATCTCATTAACCTAATCAATTTTAGAATATTTTAAAATATTTTAATATTAAGAATGAGTCCATCATTCATGTCAAAAGGGTTGGTGGGCTTCGGCCCTTATGATGCTACAAAGAGATAATGGGCCATACATGTGTTAATGTGCACCATACCCATGGGCCATGACTTGGGCCTGGACCAGTCGTTTCCTATTCAGGAACCAGGTTCTGAACGTTGAACCATAAACCCTAATCAGTTCCTGTGATCTCTCATGGCGTAGAAGAATTGCTCCCCTCATTTCTTCTTCTTCTTCTTCTTCGGAATTTCAGATGATGCTACAGCAATGAGTCAAATGGCGGCTGCATCTATCAGCAAATCACAATCATCCTCTTTCTCTCGTCTCATTCTCTCCCAAATCCTCGCAAAACCCTTGAAATCCCCTCCTCTCCATCTTTCCCGGAAATTTTCCACTTTCCCGCACATTCCCATTCCGAAAGATGCGACGAAATCCTCTTCTCCGGGAAAGTACCGCCATTTCTCTGCGGGAAGGACGATCCAGGAGTTGCTGGGGGACGTGGAGAGGGACAAGGCGAGGGAGCGGGAGGAGAGGAAGAGAGCTGGTCTAGGCTTTTCCGACATCGATGCGGAAGAGGAGGAGGACTATATGGGTGTTGCGCCATTGATCGAGAAGCTTGAGAAGGAGAAGCTCAAGGAAAATGGAAACCTAAACATGTACGAAGAGCCCACCGACTCCGATAGCGACGATGACGACGATAGGTACTCTCCCGATGCTGTTAAGAAAAGGGCCGAGCTGTTCGAGAAGAAGTTTAAGCGCCATGAAGACCTAATGAGGAACTTCACGAAGTCAGGTGTGTGCTGCTAACAATGATTGTCTTGTTATGTTTCGTGCGGTGGTATAATGTCACATAAAAAATAGATACAACGAATTAAGCCTGACTCCACTGTTTCATTAGTTGAGTTGTTTTTTTTTTTTTTTTGTTTGTTGTTTTGTGGGTAATGTAGCTAAAAGAGAAACTTATGTTTGAAATGGTTTTATTTCTACAATCCATTTCTACTTAGCATTGAAAGTGAGTGGGTGATCAGTTTTTATTATAGTATATTATCTTGCTTATGATATGAATTCGATTTATATGTTCCAATGGACTTGTTATCTATTGTGCAGTGGATAAAATTAGCACACGAATGCATTTGTAAACTAAGCTTGTGGTTTTTTTTGAATATATATATAAAAAATTAGTCTGCTTATGAGATTATATTTACTCTTTTCATTGTTGTCCACAACAGAAACACTCGATGAAGCCTTCAAATGGATGAATAGGATTGACAAATTTGAGCAGAAGCATTTCCAGCTTGGCCCAGAATATAGAGTGATGGGAGAATTGATGAACCGTCTTAAAGAAGCTACTGGCAAGGACAAATTTCTTCTTCAGCAAAAGTTGAACAGAGCCATGAGGCTAATGGAGTGGAAGGAAGCTTATGATCCAAATAATCCTGCCAATTATGGAATCATTCAGCACGAGCAAGTGGGACCCTCTGTTGATCTTTTAGAACATGCTGGTTTTGAAAAAGAGAAGCAAATCATACAAGGTCAAGATGAAGAAGAAGATGAGGAGTTTGATGATATGAAAGAGAAAGATGATATATTGTTAAGGAAGCTTGACGCCATTGACGAAGAACTAGAAGAGAAACTAGCTAATTTGGATCACACCTTTGGAAAGAAAGGAAAGCTTCTAGAGGAGGAGATAAGAGATCTTGCCGAGGAGAGAAATTCTTTGACAGAAAAGAAAAGAAGACCTCTTTACAGGAAAGTAAGTATATGCATGATCCTGTTGTATCAGATGGTTAACACTTGCTGCCTATATGGCATTTTAAATTTAGAAAATAAGGTGTGCTATCTGATGGGTTATTTAAATTTACTCTTATCATCTATCACCTGGCTTGCATTTAATGATAGGTGGTGGATGTAAATATTTCTCTTATCTTTGTGAAGCCATTTTTTGTCCTGCAAGACTTCAAACTTTCAGAATGCTGTGGCACTGATTGTTCATTAGGGCATGTCCATAACATTCTTTTTCTCCTATTGGATGGCCATCAGAAAGGGCCTCTAACTATATAAATATTTATTACCTCTGGACTCATACGGTTGTACAATCATAATTTCATGCATTAGATATCAAATGAATATGAGGGATAATTGATGACTTGTAAACGTGACATATAAGTCAAATAAAAAAGATCATTGAATGGAAAGCTACATGGTAATCATGTATCCATATGTTTTTAGTTGTATTTCATTTTAAATTATTTAATAAACATTCTAAGGTTACTGAACATCTTGACCAAGTTCAAGTACACCTCTCCAACAACTACCATGAGATGGATGCAAACTTTCAATATTCCTCTTTCCTGAAACAAATGTTATACATGAGTTGTATTGCTATCCATATATAGTAATAGGGAAGTGGCATCCACTCACTTGGTGATTCTGAAAGCAACCATTTATTGTTTGGGTGAGACTGGGGGATGATTAATGTGTCCATATTAAATTAATTTGAAGTAGCTTTGAAATTCGATACAGTTATCAGATGATTTATGCATCCAGTTGTATCGAGCCCTAATCTGTGTGGTTCAGGATAGTGGGGTGAGTAGGTAACTCTTCTGACAACCTTCCTTGTATGTTTAACTTAGAAATTTTTTGACTAGAAATAGCTTACAAATTTTCTGTTATGGTAGCAATGGTACAAGGCTGGTGGCCTTTGTGTGTGTTGCATTGAGATTCTTGCTTGTTTTTCTATGCTTTTCTGAAATTAGTACTTTAAAAGGAACTGACTATTAAATGATTGCAGGGTTTTGATGTGAAACTAATCAATGTCAATCGAACCTGTAAAGTTACAAAGGTATTTTGACTCTTCCAATATTGACATTCTATAAAATTGTCTGCATAAAATCTAAGTTAAGCTTTTCACAATATTCATTATTATCTTTATGATTTAGGGTGGGCAAGTTGTGAAGTATACTGCAATGTTAGCTTGTGGAAACTATCATGGTGTAATTGGTTTTGCAAAAGCAAAAGGTCCGGCTGTTCCTATTGCACTTCAAAAGGTATCTTTTTTATGCTTAAGTTTCTATTTCTTTTTTTTTTTTCTCAAATTTTTTTAAAGGTATTCAGCCTATATTTTGTTGTTTTAAGTAATTGCTTGGTCTTACCTATGTATTCTTAGTAGGCTGTGGTGGGCCTTCAGATGAATTGATTACTGAATCATGCCCATCTAGCTGGATTTGGAAATAGATTTTAATATTTTTGATGATACTAAATATCAATATTAATCTAATCTGAATAAGACACCATGCCAAATAAGTATTTAATATATTAATAAACCATGTTGTGTTTACAATCAAAATGTATTAAGTGCTTGTTGTAGGTCTTATGGTTTTTTTCTATGGTTGTTGTCCAGTGGGAGTGAATGTATATATATATATATATTTCAGATCTTATGGCCTTTTAGTATCGTAAGGAGCTTGCCTTATCTTCCTCCTTGTATCCAGTTTCATTTCTTTTTATCAAATTTCTCTTACCTAAATCTAGCACATTTAATCAGTGGTTCTGTTAAAGTTGGTCTGTTTTTAGTGTGGATGTTGTAGCAAAGTCCTAGCTAAACATCCCTTTAGCATCTTTGCTGAAAGAAAAGGACGGTGTTAAGAAGTGTTTACTATTTAGATTTGCTTCCATATTATTCAGACCCTTTTTTGAATATATTTTGAATGTATTTCTAATAAGTTTTTTGGAAGCAGGCATACGAGAAATGCTTTCAGAATCTTCATTATGTAGACCGATATGAGGAGCATACAATTGCTCATGCTGTACAGACAGAATACAAGAAAACCAAGGTTCTCAGCCAATTCATTGGTTTCCTCGAGTTTCCTGTTTCAAATCAAGGGGGAAAAAATTTCTTTCCTTGATTGACTTTCTTCATTCTCCTCTAAATCTGACCAGCCCACCAACTCTTGGCCCCTTACATTGCTCAGGTTTATCTCTGGCCTGCATCAACTACGACGGGCATGAAAGCGGGCAGAACCGTCCAAACCATTCTCAATCTAGCCGGTTTCAAAAATGTGAAGTCTAAGGTAGTTCACTGCAAAACGCATCTTGGCAACAATATTTACTAGAACCAGATTTTTGTTCTAATATTGCCGCCTTCTTTTTCGTAGGTTGTTGGCTCAAGAAACCCCCATAACACAGTTAAGGCCCTCTTCAAAGCTCTGAATGCGGTAAGAATCATGTCATTGAACCAATGTACTTGCCCCCCAACCCCCAAAATTATCAGTGTTTCATGCAAACCAATCTCTTTGTGTTTTTCAGATCGAGACTCCGAAAGATGTTCAAGAGAGGTTCGGTCGGACCTGTGGTTGAGTCATACTTGTTGTGATAGGTATATGCTATATGCTTTCATTTGGATTTCAGATGAGGATGATGTAATTACTGCTGCCACTTCTGAGTGTCTGTTTGTTTGTTTGTTTGTTTTTTTTTTTTGCAGAGTTTTGAGCTGTTTTTGTTTGCTTTATTAGCATTTCCATTATTAAGATAATTGAGGGTCCCAAGAGCTATAACTAGAAAGTGAGAGAGAACTGAAAGGTGGCACCGTCCATCCTTAATAGAACTTTTGTTGTGGTGCTTTTCGGTTTTTTTCCATTGACAGAGAAAGCATTAGCACTACTGCTACCACTACATCCCTAAAGATGAGGCTACCCTAAAGTTGAAAATCTGAGCTGAATTAGACAGAGATTCTCTCTTTTTCTTCTCAAAAATGCTATGTGGTGTGAGTGAGGTTCCAGTTCATCGGGTTTCATTTCATTCGGGCTCCCATTTATGTGGTGTCACTGATTCTAATTTTGAGATAGTGCACTGTAAAACAACATCGTAGGGATTTATCTTTTTAAAATCATTTAGCAAGAAGCCGTTGCTTCGAAGTGCACCCCGCATGTGCAAAATTGGAAGGAAAAGTTTTACTTGTGTACTCTTCGATCACCCTTCACTCTAAAAGGATGATGCGGCCAAATTTGTATGGTTCTTTTTGAGCGGTGATTTGGTCAATTAATAATATAAGGTCGCACGAGTTTTGTCACATTTGATGCAAAGAATGTTTTGTCGCATTTGATGCGAAGAATGTGCATGTAGTATTGCCTAAATTAGAAACAGTGGCACTGTGTGAAGAGTTTTTCCTCTGTCGAGTCGTTGCATCAAGTCTCATTTTTTACTCAAAGTTTATGAAAAGATTAACTCTCCATCCATCATGCTTGCTTAAGTGGTAAGATTGAGAAAAGGTTTTGCAAACAAAGTTTGCCTGTTTGATTTTTCACAAAGCACACAAGATGGTAGGCTATAATCACTTCACACCTCATTTTAAGAATATTTTAAAATGCTTATAAATAAATTTATATTTATAATTAAAATTATAGGGAAATTGTACTTAATTTTTTCATGGTTTGATGCAGTTGTAGGAAACCTCCTTATGATTTAAAAATGAGTATATAATCGCCTTATGATTTCAATAGACTTGCAAAAGGTAACTAAGGTAACTTTTTCGTCAAATCTAATGGTTTATTTTTTTATAAATTTTTAAATATTTAATATGATAAAAAAAGACTTTAATTTTCAATATCACCTATAAACTAATTTCTTAACCTCTATCGTAGTAGTATCTAAATAAATGGACATTTATATATTTCTTGTACATTGAAAAAGAAAATATTTTATAAAAGTTATATATTCATAATCCCAACTAGGTAGATTTATATAAAAATCCCTCTCTTCTTTTTTGTACAATAAATATATCTTTTTTAGGGCTTAAGAATTATAAAAACAACCAGTTCTTTGAGAGTTATTGAGATTAAGCTAAGGAGTTAATTTTCGATAATTTAGGAAATTAAAGTTTTTTTTTATATTAAACACTCTAAATTTTTTTATTGGAAGAACAAATAGTTAGATTTGATGGAAAAGTTTACTTTTACAAGTTCATTGAAATCACAGGGAGTTATATGCTGATTTGCAAATCATATGAAGGTTTTCTATAATGGACTGAAACTATAAGGAAACTAAGTGCAATTTTTTCAAAAATGAATAGACATATTCTGCTTATTCTGCGATGGCAGGTTCGATCCATATAAAAAAAAAATCTGTTTTACTGATTATTTTAAAGTGTTTATAAAAATCATTTTCTTTTATATATAGACGTAAATGATCCCATCCATACTGGAAAAAGCAAAGTGGAAGTTTACTTTCACGCATTCCGTCATGTGTTAATTTTCAAATTAATGCTAATGCTATACATAATTACCTAAATTTCAACTAAATTATAAGAAAAGCTAAAGTGATAATTAAGTAATTTTAATAAATGTCCATGTAAGAGCATGCTCTTAAGCATTGCTACTTTCCCTAATTATGTACGGTGACACCAAAATACAGCAGCACCGGGACCATCTTGAACCAAATTAATTATTTTTCATAAGTTTCATTTTAAATAGCTTTTTTTTTTATTATATATAATTGTATTACACCAAGGGCTGAACTTATTCTTAGCTTTTCAATCTAAGAAGTACTTTTTCATAAATGTAGGTGTTTGGCAATCTCTAAAAAGCTTAAAACAGTTTTTTTGGAAACTCAACATATACCCGTGAAAGCTAAAAAAGAGCTTTTTTTTTTTAAGTTATAATAAACAGCTTCTTCAAAAAGCTATGTTATCGCTTTTCAAAAATTCAACATTAACTTTTTATAGCATCTCTCAAATTGGCCCTAAAATAAATTACCCATGGCAGCACCCTAAAACAAAGTTATATTGAGGTGATTCTGCAAATAAAAACAGTTATGGACGAGAATTCAACATGTAACGAAATTGTAGAAAATAATAGTTATAATCTCTACATAATTTACAATATAGATGAAAATTCAATACAAAGAAATCCAATTCGTACACAGCTTAGAAAAAAGAAATCTATATAATTTTTATTTTTTTATTAGAATTTTATATAATTTAATTAGAAAATGGGATATGTGTCCGAGCCGGTTTGCACTCAAAATGGTATCGTATTGAGTATAGGTGTACGTACTAAAATTATTTAGTAGTTTGATTATTTGTATGGAAAGGGTAACCTCCATTCTTCCTGTTCCCTTGCAACGGCTTCTTCTTGTGGGTGACATTTGGTGCGCGGGGTGTACAGAGTCATTGCAAATTTACAGATCTCATTTGTTTTCTTTCTCGAGAAGGGTGAGTTTGGGAGAATCCCAATTCCATTGTGTCGTTCCCATTCCGATCAATCTCCTCATCCTCTTCTTCTTCTTCTTCTTCTTCTTCTAGAGATTTCACTGTAATTACACACAGCAGAGTGGGAGACACAGAAATGGCGTCTACGGAGGAGGAGACGAAGCCGAAGCCGAGGGCGGGGGCGATGCGGAAGCGGCTTCTAGGGTTGGGTTTCTTCGTGCAGGGATTCAGGTGCTTCGCATGGCTCGCCGTCAACTTCTTCCTCAAGGATGGCCTCAGCGTCGACCCCTCCACCCTCCAACTCCTCCAAAACTCCGCGAATCTCCCCATGGTCGCCAAACCCCTCTACGGCGTCGTTTCCGATGCTGTCTATGTCCGGGGCCAGCATCGCATCCCCTACATCGCCCTTGGAGGTATTGTCCCTCTCTTTCCATTGCCCTAATTCCCAAATCTACCAATCCCGTCGTCCTTGATTGGTTCTTTAATTCATTGCATTTTTTTGGGTTTTGTTTGGATTTTCCTTAATCGCCTCATACGCAAGCACGAACAGGGAGGATCGGTTGATTTATTTTGTTTTGATTAAGTTTCACTGATTTTGGATTCGGGCAATTTATTGCTTCTTTTTTCGTTTGTTTCTTAATGCTCAAACTTGATTGTACGAGGAAATGTATCTTCACATTCACTGAGATGCCTCTGCCACTCTAGCTGTGCTGGCTTCCTCTCTTGGTATTGACTTTTCAGGCAACAGTGAAGGAATATTTTGATGCTTTTTTTTTTTTTTTTTAAACTTCAGGATCAATCGTTTTCTCTTCTTAACTTCAAAGTTTCTTCTTTGTCCCTTCTTAACTTTATCATTTCATTTGCATTGATATGTTTCATTTGTGGGAGAGTAATTAAGTCTATTACTTGTCCATGTTAAGGTATATTCCTTATGCACGGCCCTGTAATGTACGATTATCTCATATATTTACAGTTTGAATGTGATTTAAAATCTTTAGGCTAACACAAAGTCCTTGAAACAAGTACTTCAACTCACTCTTGCAGATTCTTCTACCCAAAAATCACTTGGGGTCAAACTCATCATTTTTTTTAAAAAAATCCTTAAGTTTATAATGCATCTTTAGTAATTTTTAGTCGATTGGATACAATTCGCTTTAATCTTTCCCCTTCTTGGCTCTGGATTTGTGTTTATATTTTTCAGCTTAATTGCATTTTACAAAGTCAAGCGTGACTTCCACTTGGCTATTATCGTATAGGTTATTTAAGTTGATTTTCTACCCATTTGCTTACATATAGGTTGACAATGTCATTGCTTTACCCTTGGTTTGGCTTCTAAGTTCTTGCTTACTTCTCCAGCTAAGTTGCATTTTACAAAATTGAATGGGTCACTGAGAAGTTAACTGTTCTCATTTTATGTTTCAGATCGTCCCACTATTCATTGTGTTAGCTGCAGAAATCAATGAGTGTTAGAAAAGAGCATTCGATCCCATGCGATCTTCTGTCTGTTAGAAAAAGATAAGTAAAAAGATCTAGTTGGATTGCTGAGAGAGAGGAGTAGCTGTGTGAAAATCGACTGATTCCATGAAACTTAGGGCCTGGTTGGTAAAACTTTAAACCAAGTACTGATAATCTTAAGCACTGCAATCTTAATACTGAATCCTTTAAGTGATAAATAAATATTTGGATGAACTAATCTTAATTAAGAAAAAATTATTTTGGAAAGCATTTCCAATAATTAATGATAAGTCAAGTCCCCTAACTTCTTATTTTCTCTCATTTCGGCATTTTTTTAGTGATAGTCACTAAACATCATTAATCGGATTAGTACTATCTGTGTCCAGCTTCAAGTGCTTCATCTTGATTCTTTTTTAGTTATAGATAGTCACTAAATATCATTAATCTGATTAATACTAACTGTATCCAGCTTTAAGTACTTCAACTTGATTTTTACTCTGTGGATTGACGTTTATTTATCTTATTTTTTGAGTGCAGCATTCTTGCAAGCAATATCTTGGCTGGCAATCTCAATCCTTTCCCCATCAAGCCTCTCGGTCTTCATAGTGACCTTGTACCTCCTCCTCAGCAATCTCGGTGCTTCAGTAGTTGAGGTCGCAAACGATGCAATAGTTGCAGAGACAGGTAAACAACCCATCTCCTCGCCTAACAAAGCATCACCGTCTTCAGGTGAGCTCCAATCATTTGTTTGGATGGCTTCCTCTGTTGGTGGGATAATGGGTAACCTGATGGGCGGTATTGCCATCAACCATTTTTCGCCACAAACAATGTTTCTTTGGTTCGGCTTCCTCCTTGCTATCCAGTTCCTCATAACCGTCATCATTTGTGAAACCGCCCTTAACCTTCCCAAGAGTCCACCTAACAACGGCATAAAAAAGCAGCTTTCTGATCTCTTATCTACATTAAGAAAACCTGAAATCGCTTCCTCGATAACTTGGTTTGCCGCATCGTACGCCATCATTCCAGTCTTGACGGGCACATTGTTCTTTTACCAAACACAGCACTTGAAGATCAATTCATCAACAGTAGGGTTCTCAAAAGTCTTAGGCCAGGCAGCTATGCTTCTATGGAGCGTTGTTTATAACCGATGCCTAAAGTCGGTTCCCCCGAGGAAACTCATCTCCGCCATTCAGGTCACGATGGCTGTGTTCATGGTCTCGGATGCATTGTTCGTAAATGGGGTGTATCAGAAGATGGGGTTTCCTGATTCACTTTATGTTGTTATATTCTCAGGGCTTCTGGAAGTCCTCTTCTTCTTTAAGATTCTTCCGTTCAGCATTCTCATAGCGCAGCTTTGCCCGCCAGGGTGCGAGGGCTCTCTGATGGCGTTCCTGATGTCCACTGTCGCACTGGCATTCATCGTGAGCGGGTACCTTGGGGTGGCTCTGGCATCGTACGTGGGAGTGACGGGGAGTGATTTCTCTGGGCTGCCACGCGGCATCTTGATACAGGCTGCGTGCACGCTCGTGCCTCTCTACTGGTCGTCATGTATTCCGGAGGTGAAGCCTAAAACCAGGAGGAAGGAGGATTAGAACTGGTGAGGTAGAAAAATTAGAAAATGGAAGGTATTTTTATTTCCTTATATTTGTTCTTTAGTTTTGTGGTTCGATGATGGGCAACCCTCTTCTCCATGGTGCAAATCTTTCCACTCAACATATGTTACCCGTGGGCCGGCCTTGTCCCTAATTCTTATGTTTAAGTTGTGTAGTGTTAGATCAGTGAATAACAAAAATATCTGCATTGTTATGATTTATGTCGGATTCTACTTTCATGTCCATGCACGATTTGTACGTCAAGTCCATCGAAAAGAAAATAGAATGACGTGGTATCAAGGAGAGAGCACCTAATCGATATATATATATTCCCTCCCGTAATAGAAATCCAAAGGTATGGACAAGTTCGAAAACCATTGTAGTGGTGGTTAGTCAGTGTCACGTGTGAGATAATCTCGACACCGTGATAAGTCACATTAAACATAGGAATCAATTAAAGAAGTCACGGAGCAAAAAATAACAAATTTCTATACTATTAGTAAATACTTTTTTGTTTGAGCTCCCATGAACCTATGCGTTGTAGTCTAGTTGGTTAGGATACTTGGCTCTCACCCGAGAGACCCGGGTTTAAGTCCCGGCAACGGAAATATTATATATATACATATATATATATATATATATATATCCCCGGGCAGATCTATTAAAGTATGCAGAGTTGAATTGTTTTTGCCACAGATTACCTAAGCTGTTCCATTTTTTGAACCGAACATGGCATACTTACCGTTGATATTCCTCGGATTTAACGAAATGAACGAGCTTTAAAGCGCAAAATCATTCTTCGTTGGGAGATCTCACGCTAATATCTTTCCAACATCAGTCAGTCTACAAAGGAAAATGTAATTACAGCACGGTATTTCAGGTTCTCTACTAAAGCATTTAAGCAAGAATGAACCACATTAGTCATGTATAACCCCTTTCCTAAGTCACTTGCTCCCAGTATTTTAAGGTCGCCATAAACTTCCCCTCTGCTTCCAGATTCCATCTCTTCTCCCTCCCAGAGATGAGTAGGAAAAAAAAAAAAGCACACAAACAGAAATGGGACAATAAAACAAGAGATCAACAAACTGAGGCATGAAAAATGATAGAAGCTTTCTTCCATACAAGGAACTCGAGAGAAGAAATACACGAACTGACACTGCCTACAAAATGTTAGGCACCTGAGAGTCCAATTTATGCTGCAACTCCTTAACCTTCATGGAGAGCTCTGATTTCTGCTCCTTATAGCTCTGCAGCAGGTACTCCTTCCCTTCTATCACTTCCTTCAACTCCCCCATTTCCCTTCTCAGCATCTCAATCCTCTCCCCCTCGGCCCTCCCTTTTTCCAACTCCAATTCGCTCTCCCCATAAACATACCCATTTTCATGCCCATTTCTCACATCACCGCTGTCAACCTGTCCCACGCAATGATCTGCAATCGCCTTCCTTAGCCTCTGGATTTCTCTCTCGGACTCGAAGAGGTCTCGGTTTGAAGCGTCAAGAAGCGACTGCAAATGGGAAGAATGGGACAACTCAGCATTGACTGAGTTCTGCAACTGCGTGATTTGGTTTTGCATTTCCAGTATCATGTCATCCCTTCTCTTTAGTTGCTGTCTCAGCTTGTGTATTACGTCACGCTTGCTGAAGATGTCGGAGCCAGATTCTGAGACACATGGGGAGTCGGAGCTGTTGGAGTGGTGAAATGGCTTCAGAGAGTGCTCCAGGCGATCAGGAGAAGTTGTCCAGATAATGCCATTTTCTTTGTTGAATTTAGGGGAAGAAACGGTAAGCTAGGGGGAGTGGTGCATCAGATTCTGTCAAAATTTGACGACCATTCGGCTGCTTCTTCATCTCCATCATGTCCTCAACTCCTGCTCCAAAACCCATTATGAGGAAACTCAGAAAGAAATTATAAATTTTAATAAATACTGAAGAATGATAGTAAGACGCACAAAATTGAGGAATTGGGAAATAAAAAGGTTCCGTACCTGGAGTGCAATTGAAGCACCCATCTTCATCATGTGCAAATGAATAGACAGCTGAACGCATATGGCACCCACCTGACTTCCTCTTGTCCAAAGATTTCCCATTTCCTGCACTAGAAGCAGCTTTCAGAAATGATGGCATGCGTAATCAAGTAAAACACTAGACCGTGCTTCATGTAACATTAGACCTTTCATACTGTCATTTGCATTCTCCTGCTGCTTTGCGTCAAGTGCCTGTTTCAGCTTGTATCCAAGACGCACTGATAATGTGCTTAACAATGCACCACCTGCGATAAGGATCCAGTTGGGCCCCTCACCCTGAAAATCTGTGGACTTTTGAGCCCTAGGTATCTCTTTGGTTCTTGGTTTCATCTTTGGAGCTATTTAAGTGACAGAGGCAACTCTGAAGCATCACGATAGACCTGCATTGTGAAAGCACTAAAATTCCATGGCTATCCATATGCGACCAAATTGCAGCATCAAAAGGCATTTTCAAGCAAATATCATACAATAAACATGATTGAATATCTTTAATTGCAATAAGAGCAAACAAACAAAAAATAACTTTGCATCAGGTTCTCATTTATTTATGGAAAAGGATTATACTATCATGCATAGTGAAGTTCCAAAGATTTGTTTCCAGAAAAGGGAGCAAACAATGGGCATATGAAGACATAAGGATACATGTTGTGGGGTAGAGAATAATGTCCACATAATCCTGGGGGAGGAGCGCTGAAGAGGGTATCCAGTCACAACTAGCACCTTGTAGCATTTCATAAATCAATGAAATCTAATATGATGGGTTACCATTTCATACTGTATGCTATTCGCAGAGAATATTTTCTTAATCAATAAACATAGAACCAAGTAAAATTAATTTGGTCCAGGGAGACAGATGAAAGGCCAGAGATTTTGAGAAGCTAACTGTGAGTTTGTGAAGCTCTAGACTAAACGATCTAACACGCCATTCCCTCTAAACATTTAACTTAATTGAATAAAGTCACTGGTTTAACATTTTCTTTCTGCATTTAACTACACATTCTTGCAGTTCAAAATTACATGTGAATTCCATTGATCCAGCCACCCCCCATAAACAATTTACTGCCCAAGTTTTCAAAAATAAAAATTTACTCATACAAAACGCTTTATAAATTGACAAAAATAAAATCCTTAATACCAATAAACAGTAAAAAATAATAATTTAAAGAGCGGTTAGATATTTGATTTTGATCTGTGCAATATGTGCCAATCCATTCACAAACAAAAGTCGATGTGTTTATATAGACTAAATGAACATGCAGTAAAAGAAGGTAAGCAGGGCAGGGAGGAAAAATGACAAAAAAGGCAAAAAAAAAACAAAAATGACACCCCAATACATTGTGACAACCAATACCACAAGCTTTTACGTTACGTGCCTATCGCTGAACGGGTTTCAAAAAAAGCAAGGGTATGAGATAATTCCAAATGATTTAACCTAAATTCGATGTTGAACTTAAAGGGAAAAAGAATGAATTTGCAAGCCTGAACTCCTATGACTGCAAAACGAACATGGCCCTATAAAAATCAACCCCATAAACTGAAAGAAAAATGTTATAGGAAAGTAATCAAACCCAAAATTGCCATCCAGCAACAGTTGTTGGGTGCTAAGCACAGAGGCTGTCCACAGAAAATTGAAATGAGTTGCACAAATCAGAAGAAACTTCAGAGCATTTCTGCAACATTAACCTGGGTAATTTTTTCTCATGCGTGTCTAGAAACGCTATGTATATAAGTATGAATGTGCCACATAAGCATGAAAACTCAAGCATCAAAACTAGAAACTCAATGCAAGTATAAATCTCGGACGCTTGAACTGTGCCAAACTGCGCAACTTAAGAGGATTTGCTGAAACGTAATGCAACAAAACATAAGATGGGCTGCAAAAATAAAGATGACCTTTATTTAACAAATCATGTCTCCTCTCTTACAAATATACAAAGCACCAAACGAGCAAAAAGAAAAGGATAACTCTAATGAAGACTAGCATTATTACTCACCGCAAAAAAAAAAAAAAAAAAGAAACCAAAACAAGTGACCATCAATCTAAACGCCCGATCAGGCACAATCATTAAAATATACTAATTCCCAATCACCGTAAAACCCATGAACTATAATACCAACAACAGGAAGATCAAACTTAAAACCCTAATACCAAAAAAAAAAAAAAAAAACTAAAAATAACACACAATTGGAACATGAAAAATCATAAACCCAAACGATTCAAAAAAAAAAAAAGCACTTAACGGGGGAAGCCAATCGACTATTTATTGAAAAGAAACGAGAAGGAACGAAACACTCACGGAGACCAGGAGAGGGAGTTTAGGATCCGCAAGTAAGAAAACGGAATCAACGAACTAGGGTTTTGACTGCTTCCTTTTTCCAACAACGACTGTCCTCTTTCGCTTTTGCAGGAGCCTTGAGAGTGGCTCAACCCAACCCCAACCTTTCTTTATTAGCTTTTCTTTTTCCCCCCTCTATGTTCCCGTCTCTCCCTCTCCCTGAAACGTTAGGTGGGTGACTCAATCTCTCTATCCCTCCCCCCCTCTCTCTCTGGTTTGGGGAATTCAGAGATGGAAAGAGGAGTGAGGAAGAAGAAGAAGCAGAAGAGGAAGAAGAAGAAAGGTTTGATTTGGCGGCGTCTGGCAGATTAACGGGACATTTTGCTTCTCCCTTCACATCCCACGTGCCTACGTTCTTCGGCCTGCTTGGATTAGGGGCGGGCAAGCCAAACCCTGACCATGTTATGCGTGCAGGGGTCCCCTCCTGAAACGTTACAAGCTCAGTGATCTTTTAAATGATGGGTTCTCAATTTCTCTTATAAAGAGGGCCCTTAATGATTGAGGCGTAATAGAAATTTAATCAAAATTTACTCATAATGATCCATAAAAAAGAGCAACATGAAACTTAAATTTCATCCAAATTTACAACAATAGCAAAGGCTAGGAAAAACAAAGATTTTGGTCATCCGCTCCTCGGGTACATACACAAGGGAAAAATGTTTGTAGCGTGGATAATAGGTAATTTATTGTGGCACTCTGAAACTGCCACGTATTCAATTTTCATCCACATTATGAACTATCAAAAGATCTGAAGTGTTATAATTTATTTGAATAATTAGATCCTATGAGTGGAAGGTTTATACATAGCGAAATTATATGAAAATTGGTATGTTCTCCTATATTTTGAAGCTCATTTGATCAGTATAATTAAAATTTACAAAATGAATCGTTTCGAGGTGATATAGTATCTATTATAGCATACTAGATTTATCAAGGCCTAAATATAGTAGTTCGTTTATGGTACTAGACATTATAAGTTCCTCGTGGAACCCATTTTACACATTTATTTCCTCCAGCACCAAGCAGAAGTAATAATAGTGTGAATTACAGACAAATTAAATATGAGTTACAATCAGTATAAACGAATAAATACGAGTTAAAATTATTTTATAAATATATTAAATTGAATTATTATATGATCGGGTTGGCGGGTTAGGATTTATCGTACGAAGGCACTAGCAATAGCCTAGGTATTGATTTTTGCAGCGTAGATTTCCACTTAATGTCAGTTGACCGTTTTCCAATCTAGTTCAGTATTCAACACTCGTCCCATTGCTGAAATATCTCGGTGGATTTGCCACCATTATTTTATTTTATTTTTTGGGGCCTTCCTATAGTATGACGCTTTTGTAAGTTAATGCAAGTGAATAAAACTTCGATCTATTTTTCTTCCCCATTTCAAGAAATAATTTTTAGATAAAAATAGTCCCAAATTAATTTTATGAACACAAAGAATTTTTCTATGTGTCACAAATATAGTGGGTGGTGTTTTAGTAAATGATAACTTATGGTCTCATAAATTTTTGACATATAGGTCTTTCTGATTTTGTTGTTTTGTTTTTAATTTCATCATGGTCTTGTAGGGAGTAAACCCTATTCTCCATGCTCTCTTCCTCCCCTTAATTCTTGCACATGGCATTGAGTTTTTCACACAAAATGCATCAAGCACCTTTTCAGGGGGAAAAAAAATCAAAATGCATGTTTCAAATACATTCACATGTTCTTGGATCACGATTCTCTCGATTCAAATAAAATTTGAAAATGTGGAAGTTGTTCGTCCTAGGGGTTTAAAACTTGGAATATTTTTCAAAAATTTTCGGTTTTATGAGGATGAACGTGTTTTACATTTTTAAATCTCTTGAAAATTGATATCCCTGTACCTATATGTTTTTCTAACTTTTACGGTTAAAATTATTGAAGAAATTATTAAAAATGATCAGGAAAAGAAAATGGAGGGGGAACTTGAGATAGATCCTAGCCCTCCCTACTTGGCCCACCACCAGACCAAATAGGAGAGAAACATACATCAAAATAACAATCAAAAGCCTATCATGAGAGGGTTGCCCAACACAAATCACATAAAACCCCCACAAACGAGGGATCCACCCCATTTCTTTCTTACCAATTGGGGAGTCTTCTCAATGATTCTCAATGGCCTCCTTCTTCTTGTTCTCGGCATCCTTCATGTACTCCTCCATTTCGCTCAGCCACTGCTCCGCAAACTCACAGCTCTTCCAGGCATCGAACCACGGCCCTCCCTGCGTGTAGTGGATGGCTCTCGGGACCGTCGCGGGGTCGCTCTCCACGACTCTGTTGTGCCCCGAAAGGAAATTCCACGCCAGCGGCACGCTCCCGATCTCGTCGTCCCCGAGCCACTGAAACCTGTGGAGAAAAGCCCCCGTCTGGGAATTCACGGCCTCGGGAGTCAATGCGGCCCTGTTCTTGGGGTGCCCGCAATTGTACAGGACCATGGATGACCAGTTCTTCCGCGGGTACACCGTCTGCACGGCCCCGTCCATTTTGGTCTTCTCCTTCGGGGTGTAGTCGTGCTGAACGCACATGACGGCGTACCGGTCATCGACGAGGGATTTCAGCTCCTTGATGTCGGACAAGAAAAGGAAATCGCAGTCCACGAACATGGCCCAGCCCCGGAAATCGGCGAGGTAAGGAGTGAGGAACCGAGTGAAGGAGAACTCGGTGCTCTCGAACTGGCCCCGATCGCGCCAGTACAGGCCCTTCTTCCTCAGATCCGACTGCTTGATGGGATGGACCTCGACGGGGATGGAGGACCGCCTCAGGATCGAGTACCGGCACACCTCGAATGCCAGATCCTCCCGGGGATCGTACCCCACGAAGATCTTGAAAGCGTCGTTCGTCGCCGTCCCGTTGCCGTCCAGGTGCATTCCGCCATTGTTCGGGCTCCCATCCATGTTGATTTCTTCAGATAAGATCTGAAAAAAAAAATAAAAAATCAAGCAATGGATGCAATCTCAGAGAACGATCAACGAGGATTGGAGGAACCGTTGAAGAAACGGTGCGTAATGCGTTGAAAACAAACGAAACAAACGATCTGTAGAGAAGAAATTGGACTTTCTCGGACTCGCGCCAGCAAACAGCTGAAAGAATTCAGAGAAGAAACCGAAGAGAAATGAGAGTGACGGAGAGAGAGAGAGACTTGAGATTCGTGATTTGCCGCAGGGGGAGATCGGCGGCTGTTATATCCGGAGAGGAGTAAGTTGTCGGCAACGGTTTGAGTTTGGAAGTCACGCGTGAAGCACGTGGTGACCCGTGATGGCCACTCGATTGCCTCGGGTTTATCCGCATGGCGAAGGGAATGTGGACGCAGATCGACTTTTTTAAAAAGGCATTAACGGGTTTGAGTCAAATGTTTAGCCTCTCATTTCACCACAAATTAAAATATTTAACATAAGCAACGGAATTATCATCATCTTATCATTTTGTCGTGTTATTGTTCAATTTTCAAGACCAAAGTGAAAGTATGATATAAAGAACCTAAAAAGGTGAGAGCAGTTTAACTTAAAATTTTGTTGGGATTTAGTAAAATATATAAACTTTTAAGATTTAGTTGAGATTTAATAGAGATCGATAAACTAGACATGCATGAAGAGCTGATACGCTTGACCACAGAAAAATATAGCACGTCACATAAATTTACTTTCCACCAATTACATTACATTTTATTGGTGGCCCTTACAAGACATTAAAGACACATGGCCTTCCCAAATAGCCTTGCTTTCTATCCTTGCAAGAGGCTTCCCGACATTCTTGATTTTGACCACTGCCAAGAATTAGTTGGTTCCATTATTATAAAGCTGTTTCAAAATTAACTTGGTCCGATTTGGAAGGTCATCTATTATGAAAAAGACCTAAGTGGACTATATCGGCTACAATGAAAGGTTCGTGTAGGTTCAATCATTCATGCGTAAGGGTGGCTCAGATTTTGCCAAGCTCTACTAGAGGAACTGAGTGAGCATGATGCAATATATAAGGGATGGCTCAGATTCTGTCTAGCTTGCTGTAAAAAAAAAAAAAAAGAATTAGTCTCCCCTCCTCACCCCGCCTGAGCCAGCTCCACTGATGAGCTAAAAATAATCAATAAATCTTAAATGAGCAACCTTCCTTGCGGCAGTCAAGTTGCAAACAAGATTTCCGATATTCGAGTCAAACAAGATAGAACTACGCATGTTACGCTATGTGAGATAGCAACTTGACAACGAAGATGTTCATATCCCCTTTGTGAGGCTCAGAAATCAATTAGAATGCATTCTCACTGGAGGGGCTTTCGAAGCTAATTTTGAAGATGGTTCGTATTGTATCTATACCTCACTTGAGGGGAGCATCGAGAGCTAACGAAACTTAGTCGACTGGAATGTTAAAAACATAAAAAAGAGGGCATACATTCAAAGTAACCTTAAGAAATCGTCTCGATAAAGTTCCAAGACGACCACCGATTCGAGTTTTTTGCCGATAAATCCAATGAGGAGGGTTTAGCTTCGCGCCATCGGACTTCAAAATGCATACAAAGCTCTTCAACGGTTAGTTTTCATCATCAACAAAATCTAGCGTCGAGCACAAGTATGAGAGAGGATAGTTGGAGTCTGATGATACAGCTTTCCGCGGCTCCCACGGCGCCCGAGCTGGAACCCACGGGACTCTGCACGATGGCCAGACTGCTCCTTAGACGAAGAGCCGACATGGCATCTCCTTGGCCTCACCTTGACCACCACGATTGGGGAAGGCCTACGCGGCCCTCCCTTTTCTGATGAATCACCATGGCGAGCTGTGTAAGCAGGTCGGTCGTTATCATTACGCTAGTAGGGATGGCATGTGGCAGTGTCCAAGATTTGTCGGCACCTAACATGAAGATAATGCACATTATGATTTTGTGCCCAAGCACACTATCTAATCAGGGCATTAAATGCTAATCTACCTAACTCAACTATTGTTGAGTTATAAGCACCCTCTTGAAATTTATTAATGAGGTATGCATTCAATACTCAACTATTTACATTCTAAGCAATTTGAACTGTGGTAACTTGAGCGTCGGAGCTAACTCGGGGTCCAACCCTTCGGGTTCCCAGACCATCTGTCCCTCTTTCACGAGTGTTGGGATGTCATCTCCTCAGGCAGATCTAAACTCACCTGATCTCCTATCAGGCATTCCAAAGCTCACCAACTCAGACCCATATGTCACCAACACGTTAGCTCGAAATTTTCAAATACATCAATTGCAATGCTCCATTGATTAGGGTTTCATTTTTATTACTTTGGTGGGAAAGTGTAACAAAGCAAAACAACGGCCTAATTTTGGGTTCTTCGACGCTAATACTGTACGCACTGTCCAATTCATGAAAATATCACGTCCATATTAAAAACCACGTGAAAAGGATGAATCCTAAAAGAAATTAGTTAAATGATGTACATTTAAATAATCACGTGTGCTTTTCATGAGTTTTCTATGAAACTCTGCGCATAAAGCATTATTCTTTAACTTTATTCGACAGTGGAATTTTAGGCTGGGCCGCGCGGGCCTGAAGATTTTGTTAAAGGTGAGGTGGGGTAACCCATTTTAACTTGGCCAACCCGCGTGGCACTTGGGCCGAATCAATCCCAATGCGCAGCTCGCATACCCTTCTACGTTGCTTTTTGGAAAGATTAAATAAAATAGATTTTTTTTTTTTTTGCTAATATAAAACAAGTTGTTACGAATCAAATGTTCAAATTGAGGCACTTTAATGGTTCCAAGTTATTTTTTTGTTGTCAACACTGTACCATTTTGAGCGCATCTATTATAATTAGAACCGTGGCATTACAAGTGTGTTTGACTACTATGATAAGTCTGCGTTTTAAACCAAATTTTTTGAAAACTTAGTTTTGACTTAAAAATCGAGTTTACAAAACTTGGTTCTATGTAAAATTTACTTCAGTTGCTTAAGTACGAGCTAGGCAAAATGACCATAAAAAAAAAAAAACATGAATGTACTAAAATGATTAAAACTTGTATAAGGATATTTAGAAAACCTTAAATGATCAAAACATGATTTTGTATTGGCCAAAAATCATGGTTTGTAGACTTACTAATCCTTTTACATCTGCAAAATAAATTTTGCAAATCGATTTTTGTGATAATCAAACATACTATGTTATAGCATGATTTTACAAAATTAACTTGCAAGGTAGCCAAACAAGGGTCCATTTATATTATCCATCAATTAAGCATGAATAGTTCTATATACACAAAAGATTTCACAGTAAAATAACAAAAAGCCTATGTGGCACGAATTTAATGGAGGATGTTTTAGTAAATAATAACGAGTACTCTCATGAATTTGTAACACATAGGCCTTTTATGATTTTACTGTGTATACATGGTATTGTTCATCAAGCATGGCCTACGGAAAGAATAATTATTACTAAATAAATTGTTTAAATAAAGAGTTATTATTGAACAATTAAATTTAAGTAATTATTTAAATTATCCATTTTTAAATTTGCTGTGACGCCCTTTCCCAGTTTCGTCCTCTGCCAACCCGTGGAATGTCACCCGGATTCCGGCAGCTAGCCGGTGAACCTCCCTCCTTTCACCGGCGGGTGGCGGTTAGTTTTGGGCTGGGGTTGGGTTGGGCGTACCGGGCGGGCCCAGTCTCATTGAGGCCCATCACCTGTCAGGCAAAGGGGTGGCAGTGGGCGAGGGGACCGCAGATAAGGGCTATGCATTTTTGCAGACCCATTCAACGGTGTGCCTCGTTGCACGTGTGACCTGAATTTAAACATATCATAAATTCGTGAATTTAAAAAAATTTAATCATTTACTTTTATCGACTTTAATTTCTCTCTCAATTCATTTTATAATAAATAGTCAAAATATTTATTTTATAATTTTATCGATTCAGATGTATAGAATTACCAATTTCAGTTGAGTTTGTATGTGCCGTACTTGCAAAATTGAGTAAATATTCTTGAGCCGAGTTTATTAGTGTACCCACTTTTACTTATTCATTTATTACGGTTAATTCAAAATATCTTTTTATAAAAATCATTAAAAATATCTACTTTTGTATTTCGTTGGGAAAAAAGTCTGTGGGAAAATTGGGATTTAGTTCCTTTTTAGAGTTTCCCAGGAATTTTAGCAGGTAGAGTTATTCGGGGGAAATTTTATGAGGAAATGTTCTTCGGGAGAAAGTTTTGGTTTTTAAATCAAAAAGCAGCTTATTTCTTTTTATAAAGTGATTACGGCATAGCTTGCCAAAAACATGCACAACTCATAATCACTTAAGATAAGCTAGTTTAACCAAAAATCAGGGGACAATGTACGTTAAAAAAATCATTTATATACTTATGAATCACCAGAAGATTTTATAATCTCTATGCTACTTTTAGTGGAGTAAACTATTTTTCATTTTGACATCTTTATTCGGCCATTGCTATTGGATGTGAATTACCTGAATTTCGGGAATTAGTTATTCTTGGCTTTTCTCCCTACCTTTTGTTGCAATGATTGGTTAAGATTATCTAACTCCACAAATTCATGATCTTTAAAATTTGGTTGATCCAAATCCAACACAACTAGCCATAGAAAAAGGGAAATGGATCTTCTGAATTTAAAATGTTATTAATTTATGAATTTAAACACTCCTAATCATTCATTTTCTTCACATTTAATTTTTCTGTCTACTATCTTCACATTTAATTTTCTGCCTACTATTTTTTTTTTTTTACAATGAAAGATTAGAATTATCAAAATTTACTAATACATTATTTTTTGAATTCTGAGATCCAAATCCGTTGGGCAACCGTAAAAGCACGGCATAAACAGTATTTTAGTAAATACGTCATAGTATTTATAGGACTGAAATTTATTTGGTGGGCTATGGCGGAACATAATTGAGGAGGGACGGTAACGGCTTCACAATAAATACTAAAAACTTTACGGCCAGTCAGATGCATAAAATCTCGCATTTACATTTACGATCATATTTAAAGTTATATTGTTGAATAATTATAATAAAAATATGTTAATAGTAAAAAAAAATTTAGAAAAATTACACTTAACCTTTCTATGGTTTGAAACCGTTGCAGAGAACTTCCCTATAGTTTAAAAATGAGCACATAACCCTCATATGGTTTTAATGAACTTGTAAAAGTTAACTTTTCCATCAAATCTAACCATTTGTTCTTTCATAAATTTTTTAGTGTTTAATACGATAAAAAAATACTTTAATTTCTAAAATTACCCATAGACTAATTTCTTAACCCCTATTGTGGTGGTACCCAAATAAATGGACACTTTTATACTTCTTATACCTTGAAAAAAAATATTCTATAGAGATTATATATTCACAATCCTAATTAGATAGATTCACATTAAAATGTTTCTCTCTTTTTTACACTATAAATATATCTTTTTCATGACCTAAGAATTATAAAAATAACTAGTTTTTTGAAAGCTATTGTGATTGAGGTAAGGAATTTATTTTTTGGTAATTTGAGAAATTATTTTTTCAATTAAACACTCTAAATTTTTTTTTGAAGAACAAATAGTTAGATTTGATGAAAAAAATTAACTTTTACAAATTCATTAAGATTATAGGAGAATTATGTGCTCATTTTCAAATTATAGGAAAATTTTTTGTAATGGGATGAAACTACAAAGGAGGTTAAGTATAATCTTTCTTAAAATTTAACTCGATCAGTCAGACCAGTCTCACACGCCAATCCAAAGGAAGACGCACACTGATCCCTTGAAAAAAATAAGTGTTTATTTATTATTTGTTTTATCTTTTAAATTTTTAAATGGGATAGACAATTAAAAAAAAAAAAAGCTATCTTTTACGTCCAACCAGCGTGTGGGGGTGGCCTCCCATTAATAATAACAATGTGACGTAGATGGTCCGTATAAATTGAGTAGCCAAACACAATTAATGAGGGCGGTGGCCCAGCCCAAATAGAACCAAGGGAGAGCATGTTTGGTGTATGTCTCTGTCACTTCCCCAGCCTAGGATACATGTTCCTCTTCTTCTAACGCCACACACACACACACACTGAAAATAAAAAGAATAACACGTTTTTTCCTTTCTCTTTTTAGTTTAAGGAGGTTTTTTATGGAAAAAAAATCCTGAGATAATATTAGAAAAGAATTTTCTAAAGTAGGTGTATGGAGAAGATGCAATCGAGTACTATATAAGTTTGGGGATTTTTTTGGGTATATTTTGGGTGATTTTTATTTTTATTTTTTTATGGCTAGGTTTGCTAAAAGAGTTAAAATGGAGATATTAGGGATGGATGCCCCAAACTAAACGTTATAGTCCTTACCGCACTCATTTTTTGTTTTTGTATTGAAAGGGCGAGGGGCATTAGTACTACTAGCCTTGGCCACACACTAAGAGCGGGGTTCATGGCTCTCAATGTATTTTTATATATTCTGTGTTTTTAAGAATATTTATAGTTATTTTAGTATATTTTTTATAGTTTAATATTTTTAAGCTTTACGAGTATTTTGTACTCCCAAGCGTATTCATCATCATTTGGATTATATTTTAGGTTTAAATGTTTCATGAATTTTTCAGCTCTTTTTTTTTTTTTTTTTGGAAACTCAGAACTCAACTCGAACGGAACCTTCGGATCCACCCGAACCTACAAACTGAGGGAAGTGGAGCCTTGCCCCAAGGACACCTCCATGCGAATCGCGAATGCGGATACAGTCTATACATCCTTGAAGCGAGCTTCCCGTGCGGTCACCCTCTCCCAGTGCCTTCCTTTATGACGCGTGGGTAGGACCCCCGGAGGGGTGGTAGAGCGCGCCATGACTTTACCCAACTAGTAACTGGACCCTCCTTTATGACGCGCGGCTGGGACCTCTTCTTTCAAAGAGGTGGAAAATCACGCCATAAATCTTCCTCCAGCGAGATTCGAACCTGGGGTGCCTCAGGGACTTTTGACAGTAGAGTTTAGTTGTTGGGGAGATTTTGAACTTTCGGCGGTGCTATGATTATTTTGACTTTTTGGCTTTTTGGGTATCTGGGCTTTTTTTTCTTTTTTTTTTTACATTTTCTAGACTCCAGGCGTATTGTAGTCATTTATAAATTTAAAAATACATAAGACATTATACATTTGTACATGAATAATATAGAAAAATGATAAAAACAGTTACTTCAATTTGTACTATTCACCAAAGGCCATTATAATGGTAAGATTGTGGTTACTCTGGAAGCCATAGTATGGTGGAAACCTGCAAGGTGCCATAATGTGTGACCATAACATGGCTGCTCTTTAAAACCGTGGTGTGGAGAAAATATGGCGAGGCATGTAATGTGTGACCATAAATGTGCTGATGCATTAGTACAGGATAGGGGTTGAGTATCCAAAACACCAAGCAAAGAGAATTTAGTGCTCATAAAGTTTCGAGGTTGTCGGTTATGTTCATGCACATCTGCAGATTTTGAAATCTTGGATCGTGTTCGTCATAAGTACCGAAAATTTAGTACAATTGTTGAAAAAAAAAAATTTTTGAGCTTTGCTAAATTTTAATAATTATGATGGGTAATTTTTGTCGAAAGTCATTGAACTTTGAGGGTTATCTTAAACTGGTCAGTATATTTTGGTTTGTCTCATTTTTCATGTCGAACTTTCATAGTCATTGATGCTAAGTCTCTTTAATGGAGTGCCAACTCCTCTCCATTACAATTCCGTCATTAATGTTAAGTCTCTTCAATGGGGTGCCAATCCCTCTCCATTTATCCGCCGATTTATCTATACATTTCACTCTCCTAGATAATTTTAAGGCATTTGAAAGCAATTTTGATCATATAGATTAAGATAATGTTAAAAAATACATAAACTTGTTATTTTTCATGAGATTTAGAAATATCAAATATATTCATTACAATCATTAAAAATTAAGAAAGTCAAAGATAAACTATACTTAATCTTCAATACTTACAATGAATGTGTTCTGTATTTATAAAACTCATGAAAATCAATAATTTTATATATTTTTGTATAATATTTCGGTATCTATAGTTATAATTTAATGGTGATTAGGAACTTTATCCTTAAAAACTTAAGATGTTCGATGATTTAATTAGAGACTTTTTTTTTTTTGACTTTTACCGTATGGGAAAAACCCTCAAACACCATTAAATTATATAGAAATTTATGAGTTACTTTATTGTTATTACTATTTACTTTTGATCTCCCAGTGCCCAGTAAGAATTAACCAAGCCAAGGGTCCCCTTCTTCTCCGACTCTTGGTCACTGAAGCGCAAGAGAGTAAGGACCCATTTCTCCAACCAAAAAAAAAAAAAAAAAAAAAAAAAACACGGTTTTTTAACATCGGTCCCCTTCTTCTCCGACTCTTGGTCACTGAAGCGCAAGAGAGTGAGGACCCATTTCTCCAACCAAAAAAAAAAACACGGTTTTTTAACATCGGCAATCAAATCCTTCTTTTCGTCTCGCGAACAAATACTCGATTAAGTATGCATGCCACGCCATTGACATTTTAAAACTAGTGAAACCTTGTAAATGGGTTTCTGTACCATTGAGAAAGATAATCCCTACTTAATCTTCTCATGATTTGATGGAATTACAATGAATTATTATGATTTGAAAATCAACACTCAACAATCCCACGTTTTTATAGGAGTTGCTCCACATAAATTTTTCATTAAAATTGATTAGTTGTGCAAGTAGTGTAAAATAATGAAAATAAATTTTACTAAACTCGTTGATTTCCCTAGAGGTGAGGTATTTTGGAACATTAAACGCAATCTTTCCTTAAAAAGAGAATTCACATTATAAAAAGAGCTCATATCATAAAGTATAGTTTTCTATATAATTACGTATAAAAATGTTTCATTGCATTTATCATATATGACATTCTATAAAATTACATATAAAAATACCTTAAAATTACGCTATTTTAAAATACTTGTATATATATTTAGATAAAGAGTCGCACCGTGCAGCTTTTTGGATTGCATAAAGAGGGTAAGGGAGAATGTTCCCCCATCCCTCTTTGAGAACTCTCTAAGTAGTGACAATGACAACTTGATAATCACTGATGATTATCAAACTTAATCTTCTCTCCCGCCCAATAAATCCCCCAACTTTGGCCTGAACGCACAGATTCTCCACTGCTCCCCTTTTCCAAACCCAGAAACAAAGCACAGAGAGAGAGAGAGAGAGAGAGGGACGTAATCCTCAGGGGCTCCCCCAGTGATCCTGGCTCACACTCGTCGAAGCGAAGCTGATGATAAAAATGAAAAATAGGTCTTCTTTCTTGGATTGGTCGGTGGGTTCCCGTTGAAAATGGCGGAGCTGCGTGAGAGAGGAGGGGGTTTTGATATGGGTTGTGCGAGCTCGGATACGGGCCTCGTTTGAGGTTTTTTGAGCTAGGTTTTTTGGGAGGAGGGGTTGAGATTCGTCTTTGGGAGCCGTTTATCTCTGTGGGGCTTTTTTTATTTTTGTTTTTTATTTTTTCTGGATATGAACAGTACAAGCACGGTGACGGCGGTGGCCTCGCCGTTCACGGTGTCGCAGTGGCAGGAGCTGGAGCACCAAGCTCTGATCTTCAAGTATCTGATGGCGGGAATCCCTGTTCCGCCTGATCTCGTTCTTCCTATTCAGAAGAGCTTTGAATCTATGTCCACTCGATTTCTCAATCATCCCGGCAGTAACCACAAACCTCTCTCTCTCTCTCTCTCTCTCTCAATCTATATAGTGCATCTGTTTGTTTTATCAGATTTTTCATTTAGATTTGTTTTCCATTGAAGAACGAATCAATTTGAGCATTGTTGGGTATTCTTCATTTCCATCTTTTTGTAGAAGGTTATAAGTTATAAATTATAAAACGATGTTTTTGGTTTTATAAAATCTGGTGGTGTTTCTTTGAGCTTTTTGTTTGTTTGATGGTGGTGGTTTTCTTGCGCTTAATCTTTTGGGATATTATGCTTTCTCTTTCAATAGAATAATTGAATGGAGATTATTTTTCTGCTAAGGAATAGTGGCATTGCACTTTTTGTTGCTTTATTCTACAATATGCTCCAGATATATTCCCTCTTTCTTTCTTTTTTTTGGGTGAATGGTCCTTTCCCACCTTAATTTATTGGGTTGCATTTTCAACAGTTGTTTTGAAATTCCTTTTCGCTGAATGGATTGGTTTGGTCCTTGAACAAAGCTTGGGATTTTGCCTCTTGGCGAATATCGTCAATTTTTATAAATAAAAGTTACAATCTAATAATACAATTCTTCTGCACTTCTGTGTGATTTTTAGAAATGAGATTTAGACAAAACAAAAAATATATTCTCTTGTTCTTCGTTTTGGTTAGTGTTACTATGAGAAGGTTTCCTTCTGAGGCCATCTCCTTTTTCCTTGGGACATCTCTCCAACTTCTGGTTTCACTGCTAGTAATATGAGTTATTTGTATTTCTTATTATCGTTGATGATGTTTATTTGTATTGCAGTAAATGTGAAGATAATTCGTGTGATAACAGGTTGTAACATTTCTTCTCGTGTAACTTTACAGTGGCTTATTGTTCCTTCTATGGAAAGAAGGTGGACCCAGAGCCTGGTAGATGCAGGAGGACTGATGGCAAGAAATGGAGGTGCTCCAAAGATGCATATCCAGAGTCCAAGTACTGTGAGCGGCACATGCACCGTGGCCGAAACCGTTCAAGAAAGCCTGTGGAATCACAAACTGCTTCTCAGTCATCATCGACAATAGCCTCGCTAAATGTTGCCGGGAGCAGTGGTGGAACTGGGACATTCCAGAACTTTCCACTGCATTCATTTGGGAATCCTCAAGGAGGTCCAGGTTCTGGAACCAATCCATTCCCCTTCGATATGGAACCCATCACTTATGGCACTAGTGACAAGGACTACAGGTTTGAAATTGAGCTTGATCACTTAATTCCGTATTAGTAGGAACTCTCTCCTTTTCATTTTCATTTTTCAAAAGTTCAAGCAGAAACATTGTGGCATGAATTTCGACAAGCTTTATCCATGTTTGGTTCATGGTAGTTGTTCTGATCGTGGTCTATTCCCATGTGGTTCATTTTAAAGCTTGAAATAGGTATTGAAATTCAGGTCCTATTCCGTCCTAGTCAAGAGTACCCATTCGTTCGTTATGTCCTATTCCGGCCTAGTCAAGAGTACCCATTCCTTCCTTACCTATTCTATACACATGAAATGACTGTTTCAATCCTTATCTATTCCTTTCTGCAAGCCTTTTTGGGCTGATGGTGATGAAGTGTCTGGTGGGACTAAAATTGAGGACTCCTGCCATCTAGGCTGTTCAGATATCTTGCAGGGACTCTTTAATTTTCTGCAGTCTCAGAATTTATGGGCCCTGATGCCCACAGGGGTACTCACTGGAATTGGTTGCCTTTGGAGGGTTTGTTGGTTTATCTCTTCTTCTCTTTGCTCCGGTTCCTTGTTTTCTGTTCCTCCCTGAGCTTCTCCACAGAATTCTCACAGCGATTTGAAATTGTCCAAAACATGCTTATGCCATTGGAATTTTTGTAGATTGTCGACTGGCTCTTGCTTCTGTTAAAAGGGTTGCTTTAGCGACTGAGCAGAATTTTTATGTTTCAAGGTTAAGCTGTGGTAAAAAGGGAAATATGAATTTAATTATGGAATTTATGGTCTAAAATAACTTGATATTTCATTGTCTGTGACCTGTCTTGTTACTTTTTGATGTTTCAATGCATAAAATCTTTGTTTTGATAAGCGAATGTTAATAAGAGGGAAAGAATGTAAGAAGGGGAATGAATACTCCAAAGGAAAGAGTAAGCCAATCTCTCTAAATATCCCAAAGAGAAATTCCATGTGAGAGACTCCAAAAATTCAGCCAAAGAGAAGGTAAAACGGTACCAAAATGTGGCCTTCTTGTATCTCATTATGCTTAGGTTCTATTATGTTAAAAGGACTCTGTTGCTCCCTATTTATTCTTTAGTTAAGGAGATATTATTATAATATCGATGCATAAATTGTTTTTGTTTGTCAGTTATTAGAATCCCTGGTATTTTTACAATGGCACTGATTAACAGAAGGAAAATTCTATTTATAATTCAGTTTTGGACTTTACTTATTCACAGAGGAACCCTAGTCATCAAAGTGATCTATCCCTCTCTTCTTCTTCTTCTTCTTCTTCTTCTTCTTCTTTTATGTCGTACCCCCCTTAATGCTTGATTCTTTTCTCTTCTTCTTCTTTCTTTTTTTTCCCCACTTTTTGTCACCATGCACAAGAGTTTACAATCTTTTATTTCTTTTATTTTTTATTTTTTATGTAGTAAAATAAACACAACTGTATTTACAGTCACATAATATTGATTTGGGTTGCCATTTGCCTCAGTTTTAGTTGGTCTTAGATTCTTTTAGAAGAAACAACAATTCATCGATATGAATCATGAACCATAAATTATATCTGTGAGTTGCCCCTTTCCATTTGAATCTCCACTTCCAAATTTTCCAGCCTTTTCATGTTTGTTTTTCTCCTTCTCTGTTGCTTTGTTTTTAATTTTGCAATGGATGCCTTGCTGTGGTTAGATCCTGACTTAATTATGCTGGCATTTCTACCGTTTTCTGGATTTCTGTACAGCCTTTTATTTTTTATTTTTGCGCATAATGTGAAGGCGTAAATTAGAGGAATGACGAAGCACTTATAAAGTTTTCTCTAGCAGAAACAACTGATGAAACAAATATATCCTTCTTCGCATGATCGTGCGGCAAATTTATTCATTTATCTTACAGTACATCCCACCTTCCACTCTTTGCATCTGTTTTTAATGTTTCCTTGAATTACGGTTATCAGTTAGATGATGTTTCATGTATTTTGAAAGTTAAATAGCTCAAAAGCTGGGACCGTAACATGAAGAGATTGAAACAGTTAGACGAGTTACATATATTATGCTACTAATTTTACTTTCAAATGATGTAAATGCAAATAAACTGGAGCCTTGTATATGAACATTCTAAAACTGCCTCACGTCCTCAAATTGATGGTTAAATGCAGGTATATTCACGGATATAAAGCTGAACTGAATGAGCATAGCTTCTTTGAAGCCTCAGGAAGCAACAGGGATCTCCATATGGACAGCACTTGGCCTTTGATCCCATCCCGGTTCTCTTCATTCCCTCCATCAAAATCAATTGGGAACTCAATGTTGCAGAGCGATTACCCCCAAAATTCGTTTTCCAGCGGTGAATTTGCTTCAGGAGAGACTGTGAAACAGGGACAGTCTCTGCGACCCTTCTTTGATGAGTGGCCAAAAACTAGGGATTCCTGGTCTGGTCTTGAAGAAGAAAGACCTAACCCGGCTACATTCTCGACGACCCGTCTCTCCATTTCTATTCCGATGGCCTCTTCTGAGTTTTCCACCACTTCTCAGTCTCCACGTGGTCAGTTTCATAAGGGAGTAATGCCATCGATATCGCTTAACTTAGATGCTGTTACTGCCTAAAACTGACATTTTAATTTTAATTTTTTTTTTCTAAAGATTCAATGCTGCAGATGGAAGGGCCTTAAAAAGTAATGGGAAATGGGAATTTTCAGTGCATAAGACGATATTTCTTATATACATGCATGCGATGTTCCATCTTTTTTTTTCATGACTCCCACATGAAATTGCTTTGCAGATAACTGAAGAGGAAAGCTTTCGAGTTTGTGTGCGCGTTCGTGTGAAGATTGTTCGTGTTAGACGCTGTAATCGTGTTATGGATTGTGGGGATTTCCTGGACTGTGAAGCGACATTTTCCGGGCTGCAGTGTGCCTAACTGTGGAATAAAACAAACTTTAGCAGGAACCTTGGGGATCCAGAGCATTGTTGTTGTACTAAAAGTATAGAGTTTTCGAATTTTCGGCTTGTGTTCCATGGGATTTGCCTTTTAGTTGAGTACAAGTGTTCCTGTTTTCATTTGGACATCATCGATCATTGGAGTTCTGGGTTAGTCAGTATTGCTCTCCAAGCTATGGGTATGATCATCATCATGATCATTATCATCACTATTATCATTTTTTAATATTTTTTTGATAAAAATGAACAGACATGAGTTTCTCATGAAGGCATGTTGCAGGACAGAGAGCTGTTGAAGAGCCAGTTTCTGATGATCATTTGAATTAATGGGGCGAAAAGGTTGCACTAGATCTTCTTTTCTGTGTTTGGCTCAAAGTAATAGTTGGTGCTCATCGTAGTACTTGTGCTTGGTTTTTCCTTTGGTCCGAATGAAATCGGGATCATAGACTCACACTCATTAATCTTAAAATTGTACTACCCATGAACTGATGATCAGCATTAATTAGAAAATAAGACCGAAAATATATATATATTAATTTGAAAATTGTACCATGAATGAATTGATCAATATATATATATATAAATTGATTATGGAGTTAAGTGGGGAGCCTTGAATGAGCAAAATATTATTTGAACCAAATATCGACAGGCTTCAGTTGGATTTGGTGGGCTCGGCGGGCCTAAATGGGCCAAGCTTCGCTGAGCAAGTGTTATGAATGCTCTGAGCCCTCGGTCCAAGTCATCCACCACCCCTCCAAATTAAACCAAATCTATCATTTTATTATTTTACGTGAAATGAGTGAATGAGTTTGAACTCAAGTAATTCATGTTAATTCTAAAATTATAAATGAATAAAAATTATTTTTAATAAAAAAATATATTGTTTGTGTAAGTTCCGAACTCATACCCTTAAAAAATTCTAATCACCCTCCCAATATTTCTAATTAATTTACTTATTTTATTTTTTAAGTAAATACCAGTAGTTTGAGTGATTATTGAAGAAATCTCCTAAAGTTTTATTTTATATTTATCAAAACCGGTGTAACTTACTAAAACAATCCAATTTCGTCCAAATGGATAACGAAAAAACTAAGAGAAATTTATCTTCTAATTAAATAAGAATCCCGGGGTCAAAAACAAAAGGGGCAATTGCCATTAGCTTTGGCATGAGAAGTTTTGAGGGATCGAGTTTTTGTATTTTAATTATAAAATATCTTATTATTTTTTTATATTCAATAATTTATTTTTCTCTTTTTTCCCCTTAATTTTCACATTTCTTTCATTCTTTTAATAATTTTCCATTGTCAATTTGGATGGAGTTGGATGGTATGGACTTAGTGGACTTATTTATTTATTTTTTAAGTATAGGGGGTGTCAATAAAAAAATTTGAAAGTAGTAGAGATCTCTTCAATAATCACCCAAACTAAAGAGAGTATCTTAGATATTTGATATTTTTCATACTTTTTTTTATCGATAAATACACGTGCACTCAACAAGTTTACAACATAAAACTTTTTTCAAATCATTAAAAATGAAAAATATGCCACTAGATCAAAGGTCATCGGCCTAGTTATTCTAATTATATTTTATAACACTGTATATAAAACTACATGAGTCTATGAGTTTGTCCTTAAAACGATTCATTTGCGTAGCAAAAAAAAAAAAAAAGAAAGAAAGAAAACCGATGCTATCGTGCCAAAAATTGATTCTATTCTCTTTAACTTGTTCGGTAAAACGGCGACTCTTTGGCGTTGGAGTTCGGATGCGGAAACTCTTTACAATATTGTACTTGTAATTTATTCACTGATTTTCCAAATTAAAGGATTTGTTTATTCTATGATTCCAGTCTTCCTGCGGATTAGGATCCCGTCTGAATTTAAAGTCCAATAAAATTGTGAAATTAAATAATTCTGATCATTCACTATAAAAAAGTAGATAGAGAAACTAGAGATAAAGAAAAATTGATGAGCAAGATTGTTTAAATCCACAAATTCATGGTCTTTTCAACTTCAAGTAATCCACATTTCATCGCCACCAAGATAGAAGCTCCTTCTCGTGTCTCCTCGATTGTTTCAGATGTTCAGTGAAAGTTAGACTCCACAAAAAAAAAAAAAAACAATTGAGCTCTTCTATATTTAGAGCAAGAAATGTGCTCTGCAGTTCGTTAACGAATGGTTACCATGTTAGGCAAAAATATATCTACTATTTATTCAAATTTTATACTTCTAAATCTGTCTAAAGTAAAACTTTTCAAAACATTTAAAACTTGAATAAATGGTCAAGGTATTATAGTGTACGCATGGTGATAATCTATCGACAAATTACAGAATATATTTTTCACCTTAAATGCAGAGAAGCTTAATTTGGTGAAAAGTCATAGTTTTGACCCATATAATCAACAACTACGGAGCTTCTTTAAGGTTGAGAAATTCATTATGTCAAGACCTAAGATTTTGAATTTGACTAATTGTGGGTTACAATTTATCCCATGTCGAGGGAGTGGATGGCTGATTGAAACCAATGTGATGTGCATAAAAGATTTCGTAACAAAATCACATAAGATTTATGTGACACAAATTTATAAAAGAAGCCAACTTTGAGAACTAAATCTATAGCCCATAATGCTCTTCACTATCACTAGCTGCTTATAAGGAGAAGAACTTCAATACTTCAATGGTACAGTATCACCATGTCATCAAATTATCTACCAATGACAATTGTGCACGTATGACAGGAGTCAGGGTTTAGACCACTTGTGTGGACCCATTAAAAATAGTTACATAACCCATAGTTAATTATATATTTGGTCAATAGTTACAGGATCGTACCTTCACATCAGACTATAGTATTATACAAGAGAAGGTTTTTTCTTTTTTTCTCTTTTTTTTTAAAAAAATACCATCATGGTGTCTTTAATTAGAGGTAGGGTGGACTAATTCAACCACCTCATTTGCCATGTATAGGAGAAGACCTTCGTCAATGATTAACGGGAAATTTATATACATGGAACACAATACTTAAATTAAAAGTTGAAGGACTGAACTGAGAATTAGGTCGAAATTAATTTTTGTGTTTCTACCTTTTAGTCGATTGCCATCTCTGGGGAACAATGAATGGCCCAATTTGACCCATTTGCAAACAGTATGCATAAAGAGGTGTGAATTGGGGCAAAACTTTAAGCTTCCCTCTTGCACATGGCATGCCCAAAACTACAAATAATTGCTAAAAAGGGAAGATCAAATTCATAGCTGTAATATTTACCCCCAAAAAAAAAAAAAATCATAGCTGGAATCAATCAGTTGACCTAATTTAGCATGGACAGCTGCTCCCAAATGCTATAAATGATTGCAACAATGGATGCTCCATTATTAGCATCAACTACTTCTCTCCTACCAATTTTCTTTCCCTTTCTTCCATAGAATTCTAGTTTATTCACCATAACTTCTAAATAAAATTCTAGCACCTGAGAATTTACCACAGTAAATGGTCCTATAACCCTAATGTTCAAACAGATCTACTGTGTACACTCCCACT
Organism: Santalum album; assembly: GCA_034195605.1. Classification (NCBI taxonomy): domain Eukaryota; kingdom Viridiplantae; phylum Streptophyta; class Magnoliopsida; order Santalales; family Santalaceae; genus Santalum; species Santalum album. Next base: position 23,947,901 of record CM067259.1, read on the forward strand.
AGTTCAGCCAATTAAAACAAAAAAGCATTGTAGTTCATTGTGAGGGCCGACTCAACCCTACCCAATGTCGCAGTTGCTACCGGCTGTTGCGCCTCAATTAAATCCAAGTGTGACAGATTCATGAAATGGAATAGAAAATGAATAGTATAGAATTAAATTCAAGTGCGACGATATGTTTGATTCACGAAATGAAATGGAAAATGAATAGAATAGTTTTTTTTCTTTTTTTTTTCCAACAAAAATAAATTAAGTCTGGATGATTGATAGAATGGGCATTCTTGATTGAGTGTGAATAGAAATAGCTAGTCCCTGCTTGAAAGCGAATCAAATGAGGTAATAACTACTTCATATGAATATACCAGGAATAGATTAGCTATTACCGTAAACCAAACAAGGGCTTAAGAGATCAAACGACGAGGTGGCGAACTCACAGATTTAAAGCCAGAGATCTACCCAAAATACTTCATCACACTCCAAGTCTAACCTCTCTTGGACGCTAAATGCATTCTCACTGTAATATGTATTACCTCAATCAGAACCAACAAACGCACCACCAATTACACACTACACAATGTACTGCAAAAAACCAACCTCCCCCAAACTCACTCTCTTCTTCTATGCCAAACCCGGAAAAAAACACCATTTTTATCACCTGTACGACGATATCGTTAATACACACACTCTCTCTCTCTCTCTCTTTTTAGATACGTAAATATGAATGCAATTTCGTAACCATAAAGGATTCAAACTCCTAACCTTTCTCAGCACCAAAGATTTAACATACATGTTAGTATCACCGGACTACACAACTGGCGGTAAAGCCCTCTCTTTCACAAACTATTATTCCCTGTTGAACTTGTGAGGAACTCAGATACCTCTCAACTGCAGAAGAAAGTCCTTGCAGCTTCAGTTTCCTGACCATCTTCCTCCATTATCATAATGGCAGTGGCAAACAGTCAAAGGAGCAATTGGCCTGAGATTAGCACCTTCCGCACACATTTATGACCTGCACTGCTAGGCCTTAAATTTGTTAAAAGCAAGGATAAGCAAATTTTGAAGTCATCTGAAAAACAACTCTTACGAACTCTAATACAAATTATGTATCCGTCATTAACAAAAAAGAGATTTTAAATCACAACAAGGATACTGAAGTGTTTCACATGCTTGAGATTTTTAAATTCTCCTTCAGTAGAATCAATCATTCATCTTTTTGATACGAAATTAATAAAGATATGCCTCAAGAGTGATGACAGAGATAGCCATAGGTCAAGATCACAACTTAAATTAAAATTGAGAAACCACTAATCGATAGAGTAACCACAATCCTACGGAGCACGACATCGAATAACATATATCCAGAGTAAATCATGCAGGAAGTCACGACATTGAATCAAGAGCTAATTATGACCATTGAAATGATTTAGAACTAAACAGCACCACTAATTTAAATATGATCTTCAAAAACCCATCAATGCTTTAGAACTCAAAATGCTTTTTTGTATCCGAAAGCCCATCAATGCTCAACACAGTAACAAACCTCTAGTAGCCCATTAATATGCAGTAAAAACACAAAAGTACCCGGCCACTGTGAGGAGAAAATCCCAAAAAGTTCAAATATGATCTTCAAAAACCAACAGAATTAAACACTGCCACATACTTTTATAATTTCACGTTATGTTTGTAGACGCTCGAAACATGAAACATAAGACGATAGCATGAAAATCGAAAGTAGCATTTCCCAATAAACGATAAGTTGTTCCCAGCACAAGTCCACAGAGGACAAGTCTAGCCAAACAAGAACAAACGCAGTAAGTAACCAGCTTAACAACTCATTACTGCGCAGTTTTTCACAAATGCACCTGCTCGTTCCCTGACAGCCAGAATGCCCCAGTCTTGGCCTTCCCCATTAGCAAACTCCGGCTGCCAAGCATGGAGAACGACAATTTCCCCATCAGGGCTCCTGTGCCCCCCAATGACCAGTAAGCAATCACCACACGCCCTGAATGCAAGACCCCAGCCATTTGAAGAGTCGGCCCTAACTGGAAGCCTCTTCACGACACTCCAAGAGTTATTGTCCTTGTCATATTTCTTAACCTGGTTTGTTGCTTGGTCAGCACAGTAAAGCTGATTATTAACAACAGCAACTAGAGGAGGGGATCGCATGGCAAGCTGGCTACCCACAACAGAACTGGGGTACATGTTCTCTACCCGCCCCCATGTCCGTGTCTCCATGTTATACTCTTCCCCACAAGTTAGACAATCCATATGACTTGACATGCCTCCGATAACATAAAATTTTCCATCCATAAAGAAGCCAGAAGACAGCTTTCTCGGCATGCTCATGTCTGGCAAAGATTCCCAAGTATCAAGTTCATAATTGTAAAGCTCGGCAGATTTCAAAATCTGTCCGTTCTTGTCAATTCCCCCAGCAACAATTGCAATTTCCCCAAGGCTGCTTGAACCAAACAGACAGCGAGGCAAGTTCATTACAGGGCATCTAGTCCAATCACGGCTAAGAAGACTATACCTCCAAATTGCAAACCCTGCCACCTCCCGGCCAAAAACAAGTAGCTCAGTCCCTACAGCAAGAGATTCCTTGTCTGCATAAGTAAAGCATTCGTCACATGGGATTCCAGGTAACCTCATCCACCTTCGTCTCATGGGATCGAACGCTTCCCAAGGCATTAATATGCATGATAAATAAACCCAGTGCTCAACAATGCCTAGCTGGCGCCTCAGCTTATAGAGATATCCACTAACCATCAATGAATTGAATTTTTTATTCAAACAGGCAAGCGTTGGATAATCTGATCTGCAGCTCCATGCCAAAACATCCAGCGCAATATCATCATGAAGGCCAGGGAGGTAATTGCTGTCCGATGCTTGACCCCCTCCAGACTGTTCGATAACTCTAGATTTCTTCTTCAGCGCTAAATTGTCCAAATCTGGACCATAAATTGATTTTTCGGGCAAGCATTTCACAGAGCATTTAACACTGTTTCCATAGAGTAGAATACATGCAAAGAAACGCCAAGGATTCTTAGTGCCCTCCAAATCTGGACTGACAGAATGAGTAAGGTCTAACATGATGCATCCTTTCACATCAATCACAGCCGGTGATACCGCATCCATGTTCACCTTCATCTCTTCAAGCAAATACCCAAAAGCCATCTAAATGATTTGCAATCCTGGAAAATATTTAATGAAGAACGAAGACAAGAAGAATAAAAAACATGAAACTAAAGAATGGCATAAGACAATAGGAGAATTTTTTTTTTTTTTTTTAGAGGCAGAACATATATGTGAAGTAAACAATATGCAAAACATTAGACAAACAAGAACTGAAGGGCTTCTCTAAGCCATTTATTAACCCTGCCTCAGAGAAGTATAAAAGTTTAGGTGGTTCATTAATGCAGCAGAAAGGTAAATGTCAAATGACGACAAATTCTTATCCTCAATTTGATCAAGATGTCCGTTACTTCTAGTCAAAGTATTTTTGAGTCACGTAAAGCATCAGTCTAAGAAAACGACAGTATGAAAGAAAACGACAAGCTAAAAGTAGAATCAGGAAACACACTATTTCTATGAACAGATAGAACACACTTAAATTAGTCCTCTAGTAGTAACGCACCATTTCTTGGCAGATGAAACCCATTAACACAAACCCTCAAAAAGGAATGGAAGGATAAGTATCCCACTTATATACCAATTCCAATGACATGTCATAGCTCCTCTTGTTCTGAAAACCCGGGAATGGTTGAGAGAGCCGATGGATGAAACACGTTTCAAAACAAAGACAAAAGGCGAAATGACAAAGGAAAAAAATAACTCCGAGGCTTCTTAACCCAAATGGCAAGTGCAGACTTTTTTAGTCAAATTCAGATACATCAGTACAAAATGCCAGTACGAAGAGAAAACAAGCAGCTAAAAGTAGAATCAGGAAACACATTATTTCTATGAACAGATAGAATGCACTTAATCAGTCCTTGGGTAGTAACGCACCATTTCTTGAAAGATGGAACCAATTAACACAAAACCTCAAAATGGAAGGAAGGATAAGTATCGTACATATTTACCAATCCCAATGACACATCGTAACTCCTCTTATTCTGAAAACCCAGAAATGGTCGAAAGCAGATGGATGAAAATGTTTCAAAACAAAGGCTAAAAGGAAAAATGACAAAGGGAAAAAAAATAAAAATAAAAAAATAAACTCCCAGCCATCTTAACCCAAATGGCAAGTGCAGACTCTTTCAGTCAAATTCAGCTGCATAAGTTACAGCAGATTGATATGAATAAAAAACGACAATATGAAAAGAAAATGACAAGCTAAAAGTAGGATCAGGAACACAAAATTTCTATGAGCAGACAGAATGCACCTAATCAGTCCTCGAGTAGTAATGCACCATTTCTTGACAGATGGAACCCATTAACAAAAAACCTCAAAAAGGAATGGAAGGATAAGTATCGCACATATTTACTAATCCCAATGACAGATCGTAACTCCTCTTATTCTGAAAACTCGGTAACCGTCGAGAGCTGTTGGATGAAACACGTTTCAAAACAAAGACGAAAGGCAAAACGACAAAGGAAAAATAATAACTCCCAGGTTTCTTAACCCAAATGCCAAGTGTAGACTTTTTTTAGCCAAATCCAGATACATCGGTTACAGCAGATTGATATAAAAAACTAACTCAGTTTTAAAAAATGTTCATCATCAGAGTTTTTAAGATTAAAAGCAATTTTGTGATGTTTTATAAGCATCAATGGAATTTCAGAATCAAGGTCTAAAAACATATGAAGGTGCAATACCATCAAACCATCAGTGGGTCTGGGGTATTGAAAAAGGATCTGGGACCATGCAGAATCTGGAATATTACCAGAAAAAGAAAAGATTTCTTTAGCTATGAGATTGTGTGCTGTTTTGGCAAAATTTGCAAAACATCAATTTCAGTCAATGATGAAGCTTGCTAAGTAATTAAAAGAAAAGCAATGCTTCCAACCACAATATGAAACATGAAAGGCTTCCATTCTTTTTTAAAATGTAGAAAACTTTTTACCAACGACGTCAGAATATCAATGAACAATGCCTACAAGTTATAAAGCTACTACCATCCATACTGTGTTTTCCAAAAGAGGAGCAGTACCAAGCAGAATCCCTCATGGATACTCAGATATACGAACAAATCTAGGCCATCATTTAGTATCACCAGTATATATGAAAATCAGGGAAATCCAAGAAAAAAAAACAAGAAATGAAATGTGCCGCACATAGGTACATAAAATGCACCTATGCCATCATATATCTAATTTTATTTTAGAGCTAACAGGACATGCGTTTTGGGTCAACGTAGTTACTAAAACATTTCCAGAGACCTAATCATTTACATAGTTTTCTAAATGTGTGAACAGAGACTTCTCCTTAAAAGTAACTAAGATATGGTAATTATTGTTTTTCCAAATTTCGCAAAAAAAAAAACAAAAAAAAAACAAAAGCTAAAGATAAAAAAAAATCACAACAACTATTTCATAAAGAGCTGTTCTGAATTAAGAGTTCACAATTTATTACTACAAGCAATTTCTGTAGGAGATATAAATTCCAATGTAGGCATACTCATTGCCAATAAAGTCTTCAGCAACCTCAGTAAATGATAAGCTCTGGAAATTAATGATATGCAACTGAAAGCAACTTTCCTTCTCTCACACATTTCCCATAACAAAACAAACGAGACGATTCGTAAATTATATACAAGAACATTCCACCACCAATTCGAGATTAGAACAAAGAAAAAATCAAGAACATTTTCTAGATATGGAAATCATAAACAAGGCAATAGCACCAAAACCGTAATGCCAAAACTACACGATCATGCTGAGGAAGCCACAAACCACCACATGCAATCGGAAATTCAGAGCTATGACAACGAAATTAGATAAACAAAAAAGGAAATAAATAAATAAATAAAAGCATTACAACAGCACCTTGAATCGCGGGAAAAGCTCCGATGAGAAAAGAAACTCCAGAGATCAGATCCAAAGAGAAAAGCTCTGAGAGACGCTCAGCAATCGATCTCTCGATGAGCTTCAACACTCTCATCCTTAAATTTATAAGGAGAGAAAGGGGGGAGGAGAGAGAGAGAGAGAGAGAGAGAGAGAAGGGGCGTCTGTGTGTGGGCGAGTGAATATTATTATTATTATTTATTTTTAGTTTTATTAGTTTTAATATTATTTAAACTTTGCTAGGCGTTTTTTTTTATTATTTAGGGCTCGTGTTGTTTTTCCGCATAATTTTTGTGCAATCGTTTATGTTTTATGTGACGTTAGAATCAGATATTTAATTTTATAAAATATAATAAAATTAATTGTTGTGATTATATTTAAACTACTTTAAATACATATTTTGTACATTCTAACTATGAGGATTGAGAGAGAAGATAAAAATAAGAAAATTGGTGAAAATTTTTAACCTTATATTCTAATTTTAAAAATTTTTAAAAAATAAAAAAACTAACGCGTGAATATGTGAGATGGCAACGTGTAAAGGTCCTGCCACGTTGCACCCATGCCCATGGCTTCTGCCACGTCAGCTTTCTTTTCATTATTTTTACCTTTTCTAACGTCATAATTAACTGTTAAAGCCTGTGAATTTTTTTGAAGGGCAAAAATGATACGGGCAATAATAGACTCGACCAAAGTTTTAGTTATTCGCATTAATCAATTTTTCCTGTGATTTTACTAATTACATCACTTAATTTAATATATTAAAAGTTAATGAGAAATTATTTAACGGATGAACATGGAAAAATCTCTAATCTCTCTCACTCGTAAAGAGATTGATTACTACTAGTTGAACTAATGTTTAATGGTGTCATATGTTAATTCTTATACGAAAAGATATATGTTGTCAAAATTAATTGCTAGAGATTTTTTAAGCAACATACTAATTAATGCCTAATTTTTGGTGGATTATAGCCAAAATGCGCATGCCTTGAAAATCATATGGATCTTTTGTCTTGTAGCCGCATAATCATGATCATGGTAAGTTTTGGATGAATAATCATGAATATGGATAAAATTTATTCAATTTTCATTTCATTTATCAATTTCTCCCCACCTCTTACCCTTTTAGTCATTTTGAAAAAATTTTGATATAATTTTATGAAATAACATACAAAAATAATAGAATTATCGATTTTAATGAGTTTCATTAATGCATAACATATTCGTCATGAGCATTAAAAAATTCAATATAGTTTACCATTGATTTTCTTAATTTTAAATGATTGTAAACGAATATGTTCAATATTTCTAAATCTCACGAAAATTATTAAGTTTTTGCATTTTTTTAATATTATCTCAATTCATATGTTAAATTTATTTTTAAAATGCCTTGGAATTGACCATTAGAGTTAAATGTAGAGACATAAATCGATAGATGAATTAATAAATAGGAGTGCACACCACCTTGAAGAGACTTGATAATAATAATGGAATTGTAAAGTTATGGAAGTCCAATGCCAAAAATGAGACAATTAAAGTGCGACTATTTCAGGACAACCCTCTGAGTTCAATGATTTTGAAGGAAATTTATCCCATGAATATTTGTGAACTCTGATGGTACAATTTTGGTGATTAGTCTTAGTTTAAAAAAACAATGTTGTGATTTTCAAAATGAATTAATTTCATAGTGATATAAAGTTGGGAACCTTAAATTGGTCCTTGAACAAAGGTGTTATGTTTAATTATTTAATTTGATTATTTTTTTTTTATGGAACGTTGAAAGACTATACTATATTTTTGAAAAGATTAGTTAAGTGGCCAATTTTTAATAAAATTACAAAAGGGAAGTTCATGTTTTAGTTTTTTTTTAATTTGATTTTTTTTTTATAGAACGTTGAAAGACTATACTATATTTTTGAAAAGATTACTTAAGTGGCCTAATTTTTAATAAAATTAAAAAAGGGAAGTTCATATTTTAGTCTTTTTTTTAAAAAAAATGACATTATTTTCGAGTGTTTAGCAATTGAAAATATATTCGAAAGATAAGACAATATGGTGGCTATTTAATTTCTGGTTAGCAACGTGCAAGTTGTAATGCTAGGAGTTTTTAATGTGGAGCATATAATAATCAAGCACATTTATGGTGTATTATTATTTTTTATGGGTACTCATTATAATTAGAGGCAGTGGGAAATGATTTCTTCCTTGAAAGGTAACTCATTTATTTCTTATATAAACAATTTATAACATTGAATATTGTACCATAAATCAAATAAGAAAATAACTTTACCTGAAGATTCTTCCTCCAATCGAATAAAGTATAAGACACCATCATACTTCTTTCAAAGAAAAAAAAAATGAAAAGGAAAAAAGAGGTACTATCATAATATATATCATCGCCAAAGAGAGTCATGGGCTGGTTGGATCGGGTCCAAATCCTTTTAGTTCCAAACGGGTCAGTTCGGCCCAAAATAGCGGGCGGGTTCAACCCGTGGAGCGCATTCTGGCCAATTCGGGAATCCGTACAATCAGAAAACTACGAGGATTCGAATCCTGATCTTACCTAAAATTAAGAATTTATTATACATGTTATTTTATTTTATTTTCTTTCTTTTTCTCTAACGTGTCGGTCATTTTCTGGATACCGATCATTTAATTTCGAAAAAACATGAATTTGTGAATTTATGGATTGTCCAAATTCACAAATTTACGAGCCTTTAAATTGAGAGGATCCTAACCCTTATTTTTTAGGCCAAACTTTTGTGTCTCAAAAGTATTCGTGTCTACAGTATCAAATTTTTAATCTGCTATTCGAACTGCCAAACATGAATCGTGTTGTTTGAAACTATAGCACATTACCTTATTGATTGTACGAATTTGTGGGGTTTAATTGTACCAAAGCATAAGAATTATGAGTGTTCAAAATTTGTGGAGTTTGTATGTATAGTTTTGATCTTCGAAACTTTAAATCATTCGTGTATTTAGATTCACTTTGTTTAATTTGTTTAAGATCATGCCTTCTTTTTTTCTTGACATTGGTTCCAAACACAAAATACGTGCACTCAACCCGTAAAGTCATGAAATGGATCGAATAAGAAAGAATAGTCATTAATTTTGGTCCCATTTGGATTAACTTATATAAATAGTTTTTCTATTTAAGTAAGTTGAAATCAGTTTTTTATTTAAAAACAAAGTAGTTATTTGGAAATCAAGAACAGATTTTCTGTTTATATTCTAAAAGCTAAAATTTTTTGCTTCTAAAAAAAGTATAAAAGTTTATTAAGTCCTCACTTCCTTGAAACAAAGAACTCTAAAGTCTCTGTCTGTCAAAACCTAATTTCTCTCTCATCCTCATTCCTCTCCCTCGCTACGCGTCTCTCTTTAAAATCACGTGATATAAAATGTTTTTAGATTATTAAAAATAAACATGGCTTAGGCAATTATTTAAATTCAAAAGAGGAATAATTACCTTTTTTTTAGAGTATAAGCAAAAACAGTGAAAACAAAACTAAAATGGGAACTTTTGCGAGTACAATTCCTATCATATTTGAAATTAAGTTGATCAATGAAAATACTTTCTCGGTGATGTTTTTCATGATTCTTAGCACTCATAGCCTATTTGTACTATAAAATGAAGAGAGAGAGAGAGAGGGAGAGAGAAAGAAACGAAAGAAAAGAGGTTATTATGGAATGTCTTGTTTTGTTTTGGGTCTATCATAACTCAAACTAAACGAAGAACAATATTATGCACACACACACGCACTAAATCACCCAAGACTCACAAATAGTGAGATAATGGTGAAATGCTATTATTTTTATACAAAAATTACAGCCCTCGCCATATTCATATAATTCGTGAGTTTTTAGTTAGTTATGGTCAGAGCATAAAATTTTCTTAGAACAGAGAATGATTAAGATTTAGATTGTTTTGGATGGTGAGAATTGTTAGTATTATTTGTTAAAACTTTCTTGCGTGTGTAAGCTAACCCTACATGGAATCGTTTGTGAAGTTCCTCTTTGGCTCAAGAACTTTTGAGTTGAGCTCATTGGTCCAAATGAGATGGAAATTTCAGAACCATCAAAAATAAATGTGAAGGGTAATTTATTTTCAATTTTAGAAGTCATCATCATTATGTACAAAATCTTAAATTATTGGATATTTTTGTATAATGAAGGAGCTTACCCATAAACCTATCGGCAAAATATCTCACTAGCCGCTTGACTAAGGGTATATCCATTTATTTATTTTATTTTATGGACATATCGATCAAAAGTACCTTACTAGCTGCTTGACTAGCGAATTATAGGCATGCAAGGGTATACCCATTTATTTGTTTTATATTACTCTAATTCGTAGAATAATGGTAAAGATTTTTTACTTATTCAAATAAAAAAATATTAGACTTTTCGAAAGAGGGTCTCCGGATCAAATTTCATCACTCACAAGGGTAGAATAAAAATTAAAAGAGTTTTTTTACCCATTTACCTCTAAGTATTTTAATCAATACATACATATAAATATAAATATATGATTATGTAATATAATTAAGTAAATACCTATAAAAAAATTTAGGTCAGACTTTGATATAATTAAATCTTATTTGAAATATATACGTAGGCATATAACTAAGTTTTTAGGCATAAGCTTTAATTATCCCATTTTATTAAAAATTTCATTTAAAAAAATTAGCCGTTACCATCTATTGCCCATTAGGATAAAGTAATTATGTTTTGATTTTACCTATAAGGACAAGAGTCAGACTTTCAAGATTAAGGTAATGGTAAGAATACAACCATTACCCCACAGTGAACTAATTTTTTGAATTAAAAATATTAATGATGAATGATAACATTTTGAATATAAACACTTTACAAATAGGGAATAAGGGATTTAAGAAAGTTTTTAGATTTCTTACGTATGAAACAGGTAAGCACCAATTATTTAGGCTTGGTTATTCTAACTGTACGAATTTAAAAAACATGAAAAGATATGAAGAAGGACTAATTTTCCAGCAATTTGGGTTAGCGCACATCTAACATCTAAACAATAAAAAATTCAAATCAATTATAACATTTTAAATATCTTGATATTTCACCATTTTATGTGCTACATCAGATAAATTCTTACTATGCCACACTATCAAGGCCAATTCTTTATTGTAAAACCTCAGCGAAAATTAGATTTTAATTTATGAGAAAAAAGTCCCTTACTATGAATAAAATTGCAATTGAGTTAGGGGACCATGTAGTTCGCGAAATATTTTAGGTAATACACATCTTAGCATTTGGTACGAGTTTAGAATGTGATATTATCAAGAATATTAGATTCCACTATCACATTTCCAAAGGGAGAACTAAAAGTGTGAGACTTCGAAAAAGTCAAAATGTGCAAATGAAGTAAAAAAATCTAAACTAACCTATTAGAATGAAGGAATAATTACTCATGTATGCACCTTCTTAGCACCAATTTAGTCCATTATGCCTGAAACTCATGATTTTACCACGAGGTTTGAAAAAGTGACCAATTTGGTCTTTAAACTATTGAAATCAACAAATTTGGACAGAAAAATGAGGTTTTCCAAAATAAATTTGGAATTTTATTTTTTCTAGTAAATTTTTAAAAATAAAATGAAATAAAATGTGGTTCTTTTTATTTACTAGATTCTTTTTTATCCACTTAAGTTTTAGGAAAGGAAATAAATTTTAGCTAGTTTTTTTCCCCTTTGCTGAAATTTGCTATAAATAAAGTACACTTAGCTATTTTCGAACATGACGGTAATACACAATTATTAAAATGGTACTTCCTCAGCTCAATTGAAAAGAAAATACATCAAATTTCAATAAAGAATAATAAATTACTAATAGTTTGTTCTTTAGTTAGTAGAAAAATTAGATAAACTGTCATGTATAGTTCAAAATAAAGTTTTAATTATTTTAAACTTTTCGCATTATAGTTTAAGTTTATAATATAATATTTTTATATATGGGCATTATCAATAAATTTTTCATAATAATGTTGCATTTCTAGGCTATGTGCATACCAAATAAAATAATGTGACATATTTGAAAATTTAACTAATTTTATTGAATATGATAATGACACATTCATATATTTGGAGGAAAAAATTGCTTGAGGTATGGTAATCAAAATTGGTTGTGCTCGTAGCTCGATGGAGCCTATCATTCATGTTCACTAGTGGGCCTCGTCGAGGCATAAGTGGTCGATGATTAATTTGATTACTCACCTTGACGTGCATAAGAAAGTTCTCAGGAGAAATTGACCTTGAGTTAGAGTATGGGGTTCCGTGAACAAATCATATACCTTGGCGTGCCGTGTGCTTGTCCAAAGATTAGGCCTGGTTTCAAGCTTTGGCAAAAAATAAAAAAATAAAAAAAAAAAGAAAGCAAAGAAGGGAAAAAAAAAAAAAAAAACAACAAAGCTCCTCCCTAACGATTATTATGAAATATATATATTAAAGTATATTTAGAATCACTAAATATATTATTCATATTTTATACTAGTAATTGAAATCATAGTTGTTAGATCCGGTTCGGACATTGACTTGGTCAAGAGGTCGGATCACTGGGTTATCGATTGAGCCGTCGGGTTATTAGTTGAGCCATTGGGTCAATGATATTTGTAATATTAAATCCTAATTATTATAATTATGCATATTTTTTTTAAGAGAATTTCTATAAAATGATGAATAAATTAATAAAACTTATTGAAATAGAGTCAAAACTTATAAATTTTATGAAGTTGTTCAAATTGCTTTGCAAAATAATAATAGACATGATAATATAAAGATAAATAAAAACCTAATATAACATATATATTTAGAATAAATATCTTATCTATTAATTAAGTATTATATTACAAATAATCATTTTGACTACTCTTAATATGAACCCATTAGCTTTGTTGGTTAGGGATTTTATTTATTTGTGAAGAAAGTTGGGTTCAAACCTCAGGAAGTACATTTTGGAGCATTTTTAGCCCTTTTACATGAATTGGGTTTAGCCTGATTAACGCATGGGTCACGGGGTCACGGGTCAACCAGGTTTGATAGGGTCAATGTATATGTTGAATTAATGTCCAACCCAACCTGGATTAGGGTTCAGGTTGGCGGGTCGCTGAGTCGACCCGCCAAGTTGGGCCAAGTTTGAAAACTGTGACTAAAATACATGAAAGCTAAATATATTTTTTGGGGCCAATTTACTTATAATAAAGTATAAATATGTTCATGAGTAATTCTATTTTTGTGCATCTATTCACTCCGATGTGGAGGAACTAGATGATTTTTTTTAGAGGTATTTTGGGCAAGTAACAATCATAAATCGCTTCAAATTCGTTACGTCAATATTTTCACTCCGAAGGACCTATGAAAAATGTACAGAGAGTATTATCTATACTTGCATGATAATAAATAAAGTATTTAAGTATCCCTAATGTTGTGAGAGCTGGTATGAACCTGTTAACGGATGGGCTCCCCTCTTTACTTCCCTTAACTTGTGTGCACACCTAATGTATTAAAGCTATGAGCCCCTCGTGCCCATATATATGGAGACTTTCTTCAAATTGGATGAATACGGAACTTACATTATCTAATTGTCACTCTCTTCCTCTTCCTATTATTTCAAATTCATGTTATACTTCTCCAACAATTTATAACAATACCAACTTTCTATTGATTTTGGACCGAACTTAGTGATTCATAAATTTTAAAGGTCATACGTGATCTTAAGGACATAAAAATAAAATAGTTTCGTGAAACCGAAGACTTTTACCGGTGAATTATTGGATATTCACATAAAGATGGGCTCAATTTATGTGTTGTGAGTGATGGGACTCATCCGAACATATGATGATCGACTTGATAATAGCTTTTGGTTCTTCAACACGATTGAAGAAAAATTCCAAACATTTAATAGTTTGCAGATCTTGAACTCAGCTCAGAATGATGTTATTGACTTCAGAGGGCACCATTTTTAATAAAACAGTGCCATTTATCTCATTCAGGTATACGTAGATTAATTTATACACAGTTTTGTTTATAAAACTTGCTCATTCATCCACACATACAAAAAAACAATAATAATAAATAATGACTTCATTTTATCTAAACAACATTATTTTGAGGGACAAACTCAGGTTATTTTTCAAATAATACTTCCATCTTTTCCATCGATATCCTTTTATTTAGAAAATTACATTCATAAATTAAAATTTAGCAAATTATTTACTTGATAAAAAAATTATTATTTTAAACCTTAACACTGATATTAAAATTTCTGTGTATATAATTTAATTGAATATATACTAATTAAAAATAGTATTTGTATAATATAAGGAAGAACTTTTGAAAACCTTATTATCAGCCCTTACTCTTCCATAAGTACAAAGGTGGAATACAAGAGTTGCATATAAACCGAACATAATAGTAGACTTGTAGTTTGTTTGGAGGGACTTATTAGAAGTTACTTTTAATTTTTTTAAAATAATTTAAATCTTTTTTAAAATTTATGAAATTTTCTATCAAAAGAATTTTTCAATAAAAAAACTGAAAATAAACTCATTCAAACCGGCGATGGATGATCTGTATAGATCACATAAAATCATAATATATGCCGTAGGAGTACTAATCAAGTTGTAGATTTTATTTATTTATTTATTGGGTGGGGTGGGCGCGCGATAGCTAAAGAGGTGGTGGTGACACGACAAACGACTGTAGTACACGCGCGGGGGTTCCCGCACGTGCGACGACCGCTGGCTCACATTCTCCCGAAAACCAATTAGCCCCTGCGAAATGTACTAATTACTGAATCTGCCACAATCTGCCCTCATTTGAGAGCGAGAAAATCTAGAGAGGAAGAGAGAAACCTAGAATTCCGGAGAAATTGAGCCCAGCGGAAACGCGCAATTCACAGTCCTGCGATCTTTCTGTGTTCGATTCTTGTATGGCGCTTCCAGTTTCGTTGCCGATTTCAATCCGTGGCTTCTGTGCGTGCTGAATTTAGGGAGGAAAACTCGAGGGGGGGGGATTAGGGAGAGAAACTCGAGAGAGAGATTCTAGAGAGAGAGAGAGAGAGAGATTCTATAGAGAGAGAGAGAGAGAGAGAGGGAGTGAGGAGGAAATTTGGTACCTCTCCATTGAATGGGTTGAGATTCGTTCTCCTTGGCCATGGCGAAGCGGAAGGAGCGAGGTTTGAGGGAACTGTACAATGCGATGCCGATGAGGTCGAAGGCGGAGGCATGTAAATCCCTAGCTATTCTGCCGGATAATTTCTTTTTTTAATATATCTTTGGCTTTGTCGATTCGCTGTGATTTCTAATCAAAGTAGTGATTTTGATTTGGAAATGTTGGTCGATTGACGTGAATTTATGGGGTGGTTTACTCTTTAGTTGATTCTGTACGAGCTTGGTATTTTACCCGTTCTTGTGTTGGTTCGATTGTATTTGGGAGGAAAGGGATTTTAGGGTTTGATGAAATTCAGGCTCATGTCATTTGCAGTTTTCGCGCAGCTGTGTCACACGCTCACAAGATATTTCCTTGAAAAAAATTGTTTTTACTGGGGTTTATGCAAAGGGATTTAATGTCTCCCTCCCCGTGTTTTAGAGCATATGAGTTAGCCAGGTATTATTGCTGTGGATGACATACTCTATTTTTTCTTTTTGTTGCTGATCGATCTGTTCTTTTGGCCGTTTGCACTGGGGATAATATTGTTAATATTGTTTTACTATGGTTTGTGTAGATCACTCCAGTGTCGAGTGGAAGCTGTGGCATGCGGGGGCCAGTAGATGAATCGAATTGCGGGTATCGGACGAATACGGTGAGATAAGAGGGTAATTTCATTCTGCTGTCATACTCTCCCTTCCAATCGATATTTTACAAGGAAGTTCCACGAGAGAGAGAGAGAGAGATGCATGCCCATGCGTGCCAGGGGACGTAAGTGAAACAATCAATGGGAAAATTTTTAGGTGGTCTGCTTTACTTGTTGCAGACTATATTAAGTTAGCTGGCTCATTCAATTTGATGAGCCTTTTATGTTGATTAAGCTATTCACAAGTCTCTGTTCTGCATAATCTAGTTTTTTTATTTTAGGTAAATAATGCAATTATTGTGAAAGGATCTTAATTTGATACATACAGCAGTCGCATGCATTTGGTAAATTATGTGCTTTCATATAATAGAGTCATGGGTCTGGGTGATATTGTGTTCTCTTATCATCTTTTTCTTGAGATTGTACCAACTAGTACTGCTGGTTTACTCCAATTAGTGAATGTGATGCTGGAATTTTCATCCATAAACAATAATACTTGTTTAAGTTTTTTATACTTCTTTATGATTATTCATTTTAAATCAAATTATGTTCCATAATTTCAAGTGAGCTTCTCAGGATACAAAATGCCCAATATCTGTTCTCAAGAATGGAATGGCAGGTCTATCCAAATACTCAAAATTTAACTCATGAGTGACTTTGTATGCATTTAAATACATATATAAACTGTGTCGGCAGGTTTCTTAGGGATGCAAAAAGTACCGCAGTTTTCATTGATTCTTCTTGCTTGCTATGTAGTTGAAAGTGTTTCCAGTATTCAAATTTGTTTATCGTGTTTTTTGGTCACCATATTCTTTTTTTTTTTTTTT
Source organism: Santalum album (assembly GCA_034195605.1). NCBI lineage: Eukaryota > Viridiplantae > Streptophyta > Magnoliopsida > Santalales > Santalaceae > Santalum > Santalum album. The sequence goes on from CM067259.1 coordinate 23,964,550, forward strand.
TTTTTTGTGACACAAGAATAGCCACTGTTAATTTTATCAGTGGGAATTTCTGAGCCTGTGATATTGGATCAGAAACATTATTTTCTTCTATGTTTCATGGTGTTCCTTTTCCTTATTTTCTTTGGATGCCACAGAAATGCATTCATGATGATTCCATACTAGTTTTATTCAATTTGTTTGCTTGACTTATACTTCCCCCTACTTTGTAGGTACCACCTTGTGCTGAAAATAGTTTTAATAGGTGTTTTATGGGTACAAGAGCGGAATCTGGGGCTTGCAATGTGTGTTCTTCTCCCTGCACTTCTTGTATGCATTTCCACCAAGCACGGATGGGGCTAAGTACTGATGTATCATCTGATGTGTTTTGTTGCGGAAATGCTGCTAGTCAGTTTTCAATGAACGAGGCTAAAAAAAAGACATGTGAAAGCCGTCAGCACACTTCCAGTGAAATAAGTGACCTGCTGAGCGTCAGTTCAAGCTTCAATTCCTCCTATGGAAATGCAGAAAGCAAAGCAAATCTCAGGGGCACTGATGTGCCAGAGGCATCTGAAGATGCTGGAATGCTTTCAAAATCATCTTCTAGTGGGATGGTTACAGAAGATCGGCTTCCTGTAAAGCCTCAGTGTGTTTCTAATCAGGGGCCTTTTTCAAATGAGGATGAAGTTTCGAAAGGTGAAGGATGTGATGGATGTATTTCATGTGTTAGTGGCACGAGCACTACAAATCTATCCATTGGATTTATTAAAGATATTGATGGGGATAGGAAGAATGCATCGTGTAGTTCTGTCTCAGCTAGTTGTTTAGGTCCAGAAAGGTTTGGAAAGGCTGTTGAGCACGAAACTGCTTTGGGCAGTTCAGATATTAGTTGTGATGTTGAGTATAGCCGTAGTAACTGGAGAAAGCAGAGTGCATATGCAGAGGAATTGGTACAGGAAGTATTTCCTGTTAACTTATCTGCTGGCCTAACTTCCAAGAAGTTGGATTTGCCCCAAAAAGATATAGGTGTTGCTACTAGCTTCCCAAAAGTAATGAGTCCTTTCTCCGATTCCCAAAGGGGAAAATCTCCTTCTGAAAGCTCAAAATTAAAGGATATGGAAGGGGATCTAATTTCTGATCTGCAAGAACTGCCCAAATCAGATAGCGTTTTTGGCCAGTCTGCTGCAAGAAATTTTGCTAATATTCTTGAAGGCGGTGAACATGGCCTTGGTAAAGGCACTTCTGACACTACAGGGGTAAATTATCAGAAGCTAGTATCAGAGGTGGACAACAATCATAGGGCACCATCAGATGAAGCTCTGAATTGTTTTGACCAAAATGATCAAGTCGAGAAGTTGATTGAGTCGGCCGAGATGCCTGAGGAGTCTCTACATTCTGCATCTGGGGATGAGAACGATGAGTCAAATATCATGGAACATGATGTAAGTGATGAATTTTCAGCGTTTATCTCAGTCTTCGTAAGACTGGATAGACCACCAGGCTAACTGTAATGTATGAAGTACTTTAGCTGTATACTTCCTAAGTGTAGAAGGAAAAAGAGATGCTTATCAAATTATCAAATAAACTTGTTTTATTTTAAAGTTAAAACACATGAGGGTTTTTGAAGGCTTGGATAAATCGAAGCACTATTTAAATGAGCAAGAAAACAATTAGTACCGTTCCAATGTGGTGCCAGTTTCCATATGCCTCTGAAGGACATCTCAATATTTGATTTTGACGGATTGGAAGTTAATCTCCTTAACAGTGTAATTCTGTTTGCTTCCTTGGTTCGGGCTCTCTACAATTTTCCTTATGCTTAATTTGGCCGGGGTTCATCTATTTCTTTGGCACTTCAGCAAGTTAGGCTTGATTCATCTTATATTGGTTGAAGCAAGCTAAGTCAAGCATAGCTATTTTTCCTTTGAAGGCTATACCAAATGAGGTTTTTTTTTTTCTTTTATAATTATTTTATTTTTAATTTTATTATTTAATTAATTATTATTATTATTATTTTGAAGGTTTTAGAGGCACTCACCCTGATATGATTTCTTTCCTTTGATTTGTAGCTTCTTGTGTCTTGGGAGGATCCTATGTTTTATATTTCGTTCTTCTTCCTTGTGCAAAAAGATGGTTCTGAAAGGTGTATGCTCTGTTGAAACAGGTAGAAGTTTGTGACATTTGTGGGGATGCAGGTCGGGAAGATTTACTGGCTATATGCAGTAGGTGTAGTGATGGCGCGGAGCACACGTAAGCATATGTATCTTACATCTATATATTCCTGTGGGCAGGTTTCTTTCCTTTTTAATTTTATGCGCTGAAATGTTGGAACTTGATACTGTTCCTTATGTTTGTTGCTATAAATCAGCTACTGTATGAAGAAAATGCTGGACAAAGTTCCTGAAGGTGTTTGGCTCTGTGAAGAGTGCAAGTTTGCTGAGGAAACTGAAAACCAGAAGCGAGGTAAATTTAAAATGGTGGGTGGGAGTGAAAAAAATCAATTTTCTGAATGCCCGAGCACCGTGCATAGTGATCTTTCTGCAAAGTTGGATAGCAAAGATGCAGATGTAGAAATTAGTAGAAGTAGCTGTTCAGATCTTGAGGTTGGTAGAAATAACAAAGTTAATCAAAGTTCACGAGTCACTGGGAAGAGACATTTGGACAGCAATGAAGCTCCTCCAGTGGCAAAGAGGAAGGCTCTTGAGACCACAATTGGATCACCCAAAGCATCCGACTCCCACAGAACAACAGCATTATCTCGAGATTGGTCTTTCAAAAACTCAGATAAAGGGAAAGTAAAGCCATCCCATCAAATATTCTCTGCTGCTCGTTCCGTTGACAAGATTTCGGATGCTGCACGCTCTTCTACTGTACGCCAACTTCAAAGACCAAGCGGTAATTTTCATATGTATAGCTTTATCTTAATTTTTCTAATGAATTAGATAGAATCAATGTTTTTAAATCTGGCCACATTATCAACATGCGAAGGGTAACAAGATGTGTCAACCTGGTCAGATTGGAAGTAGATTCTGTATTTCATATGTGTATGTGTGTGCGTATATGTGTAAATTAAGTATATGTTACCCCAAAAAACATGAATTTATTGAAATTAATCTTTTCCTGTATATAACATTTTGAAACTTAATGTAACAAGTATAACTCAAAGGAAATTTGATCTATTTGAATAACAGAAGTGTTAATAAAAATTTTCATTTTTCTTTAAAATATAAATGAGACTTTTTAATATATATATTAGTGAGTAAGAGAAGTGTTAATAACAATTTTCATATTTCTTTGAAATATAAACGAAACTTTTTTTTAAAAATATATATATTAGTAAGTCGGTGTATATGTACCTGGGTAATCCCTTCTCTATTGGCTGTAAGATTCAAGTAATTTGCTAATTGCACTCGTACTGCAGTTCATTGACTACTAGCCAATTCAGCTCGGATGACCTGTGCTAGTACCGGCTGGACATGGTTGATTCAACCTCAATTGGCTTGTTTGACTGTCTTTGAGTCTACCCCAGGTTGGCCTGGCTGACGTTGTCTTGGCCAATTTTTGGTTTAAGGTTTTGTTCTGGCCTGACCAAGAGATCAGTTCTGTTGAACATGGTCTGTCTGACCGGGTTGCCTGGATTTTAAAACATTGGATGCTTGGATTTATCCTATGTTTGTACCCCCCATTTTTGACTCCAAAATTTTATCACTGTAATAGTTTCTGTAAATATGTTCTTACAGGTACCTTATCAAAATCATTTTCATTCAGCAGTTCAAACCTTCGACCAAAAGTTGTTGATGAAGCTATTTCTCAAAAGCAGAAGGGGGCTAGAGAACCAGCTAAAACCCTTGATGTGAAGGAGGGGCCTAAGAAATTGATGGGAAAATCTCTGTCGTTTAATTACTGCGAACTTAACTCGCCCAAATGCTACTGGACCAAAAGTTAAAATGCTTTCCCCTAAAGTTTCTGATGTTCAGGAACTAAGAGGATTCAAACAAGCAAAGGAGGGAAAAGACCTTGAGAAGAAGAAATCTTTTAGATTGGATCACTCAACAACTTCCAGTTCATCTGTGTCAACTGTGAAGGATCAAAGGGTTACATGTCGTGGTGAAGCTAATTTAAGCAACGGCGGAGATTCAACGGCTGGTTATTCTGATGGAAAGTTAAGTAGTTTATCAAAATCAATCAGCCATCTAACTCACGGAGGTTCAAAAATTCCTGATGCTTCAGGTCTGTACTTTTTTTGGGGAACACCAATATCTCGTTCTAGCTTTTTTTTTTCCTTTTGTATTGTTTTTACTGGTGGCTTTGTTTTGCTATATCCTTCATCAGGTGAAGTTAAGAGGCAGTCTTTATGTGTGCCTGATGCTGTTAGAGCTTCATCTACGAATGGAAGATCCAATTCTGCTGAGCAAAAACCAAGGCAACCCAGCCTTAAGGATGAGCCCTCCTCCAGTTCTTTGACTGCAGAGAGAACATCTAATGTTAGTGAAATTCTGCAAGATGGGTTGAGTCAGTCACGGGAACCAACAATTCGGGGTGAGAAAATGAGGGATGGTTCTGGTATTCTCTCCAGACAGAGTGTGACAACTGGGGGAAGAAACATACCCTGTCAGAAAGGTCTGGTAATTCTTCCATCTGAGCAGTTTTCAACAAGTACTAGTTCTCGGGCTTCTGCTGTTGATGTATCTGGCACAAGAAGTTCAGGGCAGCAGATAGGCAATGGCAGCAGGTTGAAAGCTGCGATTGAGGCAGCTATGCTGAAAAAGCCAGGAATATACAGGAAGAACAAATTATCCAATCCATCTGATGAACTTTTTTGTGTCTAGCATGGATGTGAACGGCGAAATGGTTTCTCAAGATCAATCATCAATTCAGAGTTACTTAGGAAACACAGTTTCTGGTAAAGGTGTACATGAAGGTGAAGCAATTCTCCAGAGTTGTGCTTTTGACTCTGGTGAACAGCCAGTTGTTAACAATGTCAAGAAACCCATGGTGTACCTTAACAAATCGGAATGTTCTTCCAAAGCTGAAAATTCTGATTCAAATGTCCTTTCTGTTGGAAAGGTTAGCATGGGGGACTTGCATAACCACGCTTCCACAGCAGTGTCTGTTCCTTCAAAGATGTTTTCCATTCCAGAGCACAGGATCAGAATGTTCTTCGAAAGCTGGAAATTCTGATTCCAGTATCCTTTCTGTGGGAAAGGTTAGCATGGGGGACTTGCATAGCCATGCTTCCACGGCAGTGTCTGTTCGTTCAAATATGTTTTCCATTCCAGAGCACGAATACATTTGGCAGTACGATTGTTTCCCTTCCTCTGATTTAATTCATTTCATATTAGGACCTTGAAAATATTCAGGCCAGTTTGATGAGACCAATAATTTTCTGTATTTTTTACTTTGAAAATGTATTCATTGTAAGGTTCCATCTTTTTTATATGCAGAGGGGGTTTTGAAGTGCATAGAAGTGGAAAACTTCCAGAACTTTTTAGTGGAATTCAAGCGCATCTGTCAACATGCGCATCGCCAAAAGTTCTTGAAGTGGTGCACGAGTTTTCTGACAAAGTTCCCTTGAATGAAGTAGCTCGCTTGACTACGTGGCCAACACAGTTCCATAATAGTGGCACTAAAGATGATAACATTGCGCTCTACTTCTTTGCTAGAGATCTTGAAAGGTAGCTGCGTGCATGCATCTTTCTATTGTTTTTCTCCCCTAATGCATAGGTTTGTTGCTATTAGTTATTAACCTTAAGAGCTCTCTTTTGCTTATTGTGACACAGCTATGAAAAGAACTACAAGTGTCTGTTGGAAAGTATGATGAAGAATGATTTAGCTCTAAAAGGAAATTTTGATGGCATTGAACTCCTCATATTCACGTCCAACCAGCTTCCTGAGAAATCCCAGCGTAAGAATTTGTGTAAATTCTCATGCATAATATGTATCTCTTTTTCTTTTTTTTTTTTATTGGTATACATAAGCACCCGATAGTTTTTGAACCTCCAACAAGGAATCCTCTGTTTAATAACTTATGTTTCCCATGCGCTGTTGTTGTGAGTGTCAATATGTTGGAAATATGACCATTTCCATAAATGGGTTCAAATATGGCGCCCTTATACACTATGTTTGGAAATTCCTATATATACATGCACAATAATGGCACTATCCAAAGCTATTGTGACTTGGAAGATTGATTTTATAAGTTTGAAGGCCATAGAACTTGAAGGCTTAAAATTTGACCCTTTTTATCGCTGCCGTTTCTTATTATTACAACTATTTTTATGGTGTAAGTTTGAGCATTAAGGCTAAGTAAAAGAGAAACTTGGACTTCTCTCAATTTTTGTCTCTCTCTTTTTTTTTTTTTGTGTGTGTGTGTGCGCGTGCGCGTGAATTTATGTTCAAAATTTTGTGGTAGTTTGAGATAAGTTTGATCTAGCTTCATTGCAAATGCTAGTTGGCTTTATCACCAAATTAAGTTCAGTGTTGGGGGTGTTTGGGTACCTATAAATGAGGGAACTTATTCTTGAGGGCATTGTTGAAGTAAGCCCACGTAGGATTGAGGGTAGTGTTTGTACTGATTTTGGGCCTCATTCACCCTTTTGTCTTAGAATAATTCTATTTTTACATCCTTGTTACACTCTTGACATAGAAATGCTAATAGGCAAACATCTAAATGATCATTTTTGAGGAGTGTTTTGGTCAAGTAACAATAATGAACCACTTAAAATTTGTCATGTCAACATTTCAGTGTGAAGGATCTACAACTTACTATTACCCTTTGTCTTGTCTCCTTTATTGGATTTAGACCATATGCAAAACCCATGTGTCGTTTTGCCTGCACAAGAGGATGCGTATTGAAGTAATCTCATATAGGAATTTGTAAATGTTTCTACTGTTTCTTATACCGGTTTGGCGACTCCACCTAATAGCATAAGCTTTTGTATTTGAAACTTAATGTGATTTTCTATTGACTAGTAGTTGATGTAAACAAAGTTCTCTGATTATCTATCAACTGTTCAAATAAAATTACTCATGGCTTTAGATTGCTGTTTTATTTTTCAGACATAGTTTTTGAAAAGTGAAAGATATCACATCAAATGAAGAATTGTATATTCTGGTTGATAGTAGTTTAACTAGTTTAAGTTTTCATATCCCTTTTAATTGTGCACCTGGACTTAAAGGGAAGGAATTTCCATTTCTCTCTGTGCTCTTACAACTATGCTTTTAGGTATGCATTTCTACCAAGAATGATGTGAATGACACTTCCCATTATTTTTGGGATTAAATTCTTGAATATGTGTTCCATTCTTGGCAGGTTGGAACACGTTATATTTCCTATGGGGCGTATTCAGGGAAAAAAGAACATCCTGCATAGACGACTTATCTGGCTCTTTAAAGAATCTTCGTAAGCCTACTTTAAATGTAGAACACCAGTATGGAAATAATCCTGCTGCTATCATGTCTATGCCAGAGAGCCTTTGTACTTCTCGGCATTTCGATAGGGTTGCATCTGTAAGTGTAGCATCCAATCCGTTTGCAGAAGGTCAAACCACCAGTTTTATCATCTTCTGCAATGTTGAATGGGAAATTCGATACTGAAGTACCTGCCATTGACCAGATGCATGCAAATTTACAGGAGAACTTTGGACAGCTACATCGTAAATTTAACTTGCCAAGGACTCCAACCAGCAGTGCCTTATTGTGTCCAGGATCGAGATGTGGCAAAAATTTGCCGGTAATTATTATTTACTAATACCTGCATCCGGAGTATAATTTTAAGCAGTATGCTACGCCTTCTTTCTTCAATGGTTTAATCGATGTTATGTTGTTCCATTAACGTCAAGTGCTTGTTGACTCTTGTAGGAAGAAGAGACTGATCCAAACTGTGGGCTAGACAGGGATCATCAGCCTTCTATTCAGGTTACTGCAACTACAAAGAGTATTACGGAGGAGAAAGTACAAGATAGAAGGAAGGATGCTGAGAAAATTGAGGGGAACTTGAAGGAAGGAGAGGGATTGAACAATAGAAAACGTATGCACCTGGATTCTGTACAGGCAGTCTCCCATTCTTCTCCAGCGGTTTGCCAAACAGGGCTGTGGAAAGACACAAATTGTACACTGGTTGATGGAGGAAGCTTGACCAAGAAACTGAAGACTGGTCTCAGTGAAATAGATGGATCTAATAGTTCTTATAATTCGAGTTCTTTAGGCGGTCATTTTGCCTCGAGCCCAGGTGCAAGTTTCTGTACAACGGAGACAGATAAGCCTGAGAAATCTCTGTCCTGTGAAAAGCACTTCTTTCCACTGGATTTGAGAAATTTTGATAATTCAAGGGATAACTCTGTGCCGTGGAAGCTGCAGCCACCACCGAATGAGGATCGTCATCTTGATGGGACACCGAATCTTGAACTTGCTTTAGGGGCTGAAACAAAACCGACAAAGCAAGGAGTGTTCCCTTCTTTTCTTGGGATCATGGACAAAAACAATCAAGGACACCTGCCAGAGATCAAGGGAGATGGGGAAGATGCTTCTTCCCTTTCCCTTTCACTTTCATTTCCTTTCTCCGACAAAGAGAGGGCCGCAAAACCTGTTCCGAAAGCCGAGCAGCTCCTTCCTGAAAGGCACCACGTGAATACTTCTTTGCTCCTCTTTGGGGGATTTCCGGATAGTTAGTTACGGGTTGATACCCAACAGTATGTACATCATAGTAGTTGCGTCCCATGGACGCACTAGTGTATACCGGGTCATAAATGATGATCTTCCATGGGCTTACAGAGGAGAAGCCCTTCATCTGTTCATAACCCATACGGCAATAATCCTTTTCTTTTTAAGCATTGTAGTTCTCTGGTGGCTTTTGATCTTGTGTATATAAAGAGAATGAATGACGTCCGATATCACGTTTGAGTTTCTACAAGGATTTTGGGCACGATATCATGTGCCAAAGAAGCTTCTTTTCTTTGTTGGTTCGATGTGGTTGTTGAATAGTGAAAAATTATGAAGTTTATCAAAAAGAATCGCCGAGGATGTGTTTGTACAAATAATGTTTCTCCCTCAAAAAGTATTTCAGTATGAAGGGTGTGGGTTGATGGGTGAGTGTGGTGCTGACAACGGAGCCCTTCAAAATTTTTACCCTCAAAGAGTCGTTGCGGTTGATAATTCACCTACGGCCATTGCCCTTCAAAATATTTCCCAAAAAAAAAAAGATGAAAAATGCTAACTCGGAGGGCTATTATTGTAAATAGACATGTCGCTCTGAAACTTATATAGCTGGGTCCGGGAGTGAATGAACGAGCCTCCCGAATCCCTTAAGCGCCCTCTCTCTCTCTCTCTCTCTCTCTCTCATGGCGACTTGCTACGCTCCAGTTTCGATCGCAGGTAAATCTTCGAGCTTCAATCTGTGCGCGGTTACCAGTTTCATGTGATTTAGTAGTCTCTTTCATTTCTTAATGCGTTGTTGGGGTCAAACAATAAATCATACCGACTGAAGATCATTTCCTCCATCCTCTATTTGCTTTCCCCCTTCAGCTACTCATAATCGTGCGCTATGACTGCTCTAGGGTTCTTTAGAATATTATGGCACGTTGATTATACCTTCTGTGTAGACCTTTTGATATTTCGTACTTCTTATTTCATCTTATATTGCTATAGAATCATCAAGCAAGCTGCTTTGGCCTGTTAGATCAAAGGCATGTTTTGTGCGTTCTTAGTATTGTACTTCCATATGTATATATAGAATATAGTAGAACTTACTTTATATGATTTCACTTCTGTTTGCCTTGTTAGCTATTTTATATACCGAAAGATGAACAGTTGTGGGTACTGCAAGCCTCCTCCAATGTGTCGAATTTTTTTTGTATTACACTTTATAGGCATTCAGCCAATATTTTAATAATAATATTTATGTTTTTTTCGCATTATTTCTGTTTTATTTGATGTTTATATTAAGTTAAAAGGCTGCAATATATTTAGGTCGAAGTTTATTTTGTTATCACCGTTTGGGTAAGAACTGCCAAAATTTTCAATTGGAGTTGGTGTTTTGAAGATCTATTTCTATCTAAACCTGTTCAATTTATTGATTAATGTATTTTAGAGTTGTGGCTTTATAAAGCTGTTCTGTATTAGGTTTAGCTGAGAAAAACATTTTTTAGAATAGCAAAAATGACCTCGATATACTTACGCATCCAAAGAGATCTTGAACGGTTCATACAAGTGAGTTTGGAAGGTGAAAAAGGTCCCAAAACTTTGATAAGGCTAGCATGTCCTGTAATTTTCACATAGCCCTTTCTCAACTAGGAGCCTATTCTAACTAAAGTCGAAAGAATCCAGCAGCCAGAGAAGACCTGGGGAAAAAGAAAAAGAAAAACAGAAGAATCTACCTCTTATGTGAAGTTAATCATCTGAACTATATTGCCTTTTAACCATATTCAAAATAAAATTCTAGTGTAGGAAAGATAAAAAGAAGAAAATGTAACCAAATTTCTTTGTATTATTTTAATTATAAATCATCTAATTCACTTTTCGTGATTCAAACTGCTGCCAAATATATGAAAACTGTTATTGGTCAGTAGAGTCTATATTCATGAATTTTGATGCATATGAATGAAATGACCATAGCAACAACAGACTAAGCCTCAATTACAGAGTTTGGGGACACTTCTGAAACTTGATTTGTTGATTTTATCTTTCATATGGCACTCATCTAATTTTTAGGCCCAATAATGCTCATGTCATGTTTTACAACTTGCATTCCTATCTGTCACCTCAGTTTTTCACCTTACCATCTTGCTCATTGTTTGCAAGAACCTCCTTATTGTAAACCTCATATCCCCTACTCATACTGCACATCCATCTTAATTTAAGCATCTCATCTACAATCACTTTAATTATGTGAAGTAACTTGAGAAATATTTAAGATGAGCATGGTGGTTAATTGTGATAATGGCATATATTTTCTGTTGATGTTGTACAGATTTTATCAAGATGAGTTGCAAAGTGTGAGAAAATGTGTATCATAACTTGCTATAGCAATCTTGTTGTATCCTAAGTATATTTATGCGTTAATTTGCCCTGATTTCAAAAGCAACACAGAAAAAGTAATTTTCAATATCTAATGGTAATTCTGCTTGTTTGTAACTTTTTTGCTTTTGTGATTCTTTTTTCTTGTTTTACTTTCTTTTCCTGAGGATGTTTAATCAAATGAGGATTTAAATGCCATAAATTGCCTTCTTTGGATTTAGGAGGATCGCATATCAAAGGACGCAAGCTTGGAGCCGCTAATTCCTATTCATTTGGAAAGACACCAACATTGAAATTTCAGAGGAAGTCAAACCAGTCTGGAGCTAATCGCAGCTTGTCTGTTTGCGCTGCATACAAGTATGACCCCCCAAAACTTTAATGCAAACAGAAAAAAGGAGAATCCTACAATTTATACTATCAGTTATAGATTTAAATTTGATGAATCAATGCTGAAAATGTTATGAAATTTATGGTTTTAATGATTGGATACATCCCAAGGCTATAAGTGTAATTTCCCTGTATCTTCTTTATCTTTAGTCAGTAGTTGCCCGGTTGCAGTCCCTCTGTATGTCTCACTTTGTGCTATCGCCCTCTTCCCTATTCAGATCCAGTTAGGTGGTGCTCAAATGCATTGTTGAAGGGGAAAAATTAAGGACCATTAGATCTACATGTTTTCAGTAAACAGATCGTCCTTGTTTATTTCATTGCCTTCTCATTCTGCCAGACGATGGAACACCTACTTCAGTGCTGTAGGGGGATGGGGTTCGTGATTCAATATCTGATACCTGTCAGTCATAGTGATAATATAGTTGGAAGAACCAGCGTTGTAAAGCAAGTTAACATAAGCATACGTAAGGCTCATAATGCGCTCACTTTAATATGAAGAGTTAAAAGCACCGGAAAAGCAGGCCTAGATGAGCTTCATTGTTGATTGCTTTCTTCGAACCAATACATAGTGCATGGCATTATGGTGTGGTTTTACCCACATCCAGATATTGTTAATACGCACAGTAAAGAATTAACAGAGTGAGCAAACAGTATTATGATTTCTGGGCCCGCAGTGAGGATGAATGTGTGGCCCACTGATACCACCATTATCAATGAATAAATAAATCCTTATACTTATCTTCTGTTTCAAGTTATAGAATAAAGCATTGGTAGAACTGTTCATTGATCATCAATCTAACAATTAATTTTCTATTTTACTTCCTTTATCCAGCGAAGGAGGTAGAGGTGGAGGCGGAGATTTTGTTTCTGGTTTCCTTCTAGGAGGTGCGGTTTGTGGAACTCTAGCATATATTTTTGCTCCACAGGTGATTAACGTCCTGTCTGAAGACTTAATTTAAAATTGTAATAATTGAATAAAATTTTAATAATTCAATACTCCATTTCTTTCACTTTTTGGGCAACCAATATTCCATTGTGATGATGATGTATGACAGAGTAACCAATAATCTAGCATATTTATTAAGATATGATGTTTCAAAATCAGTAGCCTAGTGGAGGCTAGTCTCATTTGTAATGGTGGTGTCTGAGAGAGTAATCAATAATCTAGCATGTTTATTTAGTAAGATATGATGTTTCAAAATCAGTAAACTAGTGGAGGGTATTCTCATTTGTGAAATTTCAGCAGATCTTGTGGTTAGTATTTGGTCCCTTTTTTTGGCTGATACATCATTATGTTTATGATGTTGAGGTATCTTCATGGCATTTCTTGTGTTTTGAGGGAGTTTTAACCTTGAAATTGATCTGTGAAGAATACAGTGGAGGTGCTGAGGGATATTCGGTTCTTTTTTCTCTTGTTTCCTAAGGAGTTTTTGCATCCCTTTACTAGCGGGCTATAATGCAAGAGCAATGCAGGATGATTTTATGAGATGAACTGTGAGGCTGTTAGCTCATTGGGAGAGGATTTATCTAATTAAATGGGATGAGCTCACTTGATAGGAGCACTTTTTATGTATTTTGTCAGCATAGTCTAATTGTTATCCACATAGCCAGTGTGGCTTGGCAAGGAGAGAATTCAATGTGGTTTGACCAACCTGGGAGTTGAGGCTCTGATGCAGATTGCTTTGGGATAAGAGCTGAGTGAAATGGCTCTGGAGATTTGTGTGTGAGAAAGGAGCTTTTGGATATCCAAAATTGGAGAGGGTCTTGGGGGTTGGTGGATGTGGCTGTTCAATGTTTGTCATGGCACAAAGTTGTCAGAATCTATTAAGGTTGTTGGTGAGTGTCATTATCTGTGCTTTTGGGTTGGGAAAGGCTATAGAATTGAATTTTGGGAAGATTTGTACCATTGAGATGATTTTTTTTTTTTAATTACTACGAATTGTTCTAGTGAGCAGTCCCTAGTTGTCAGTAGTCCATTTATTCAAAGATCCGTAGACTTATGGACGTTGTATACCTATAATATTAATGATCAGTCACTAACATATATAGTGTAAAGGTAGTATACTATTGATAACACTTAGTGCTATCACTATCTAATACAACACCATTCTAGCATATCCAACCATAGTGGTGAAAAAAACATGAAAAACTAAGTATGCTCAGAAATTTCTATATAGTTGGGTGATGTGGAACCCATTCGTGAAAGGTATTGAAAAATTAGTTCGTTTCTAAGGGCTCAGATTTTCTGATCTTCTAGTACTAAAATTGGGGATCCCACATTGCCCAAATTTAATATAAATTGACTAGCAGTATTATTTTTCCATGTCCTTTTCATCCATAAGGTTGGGTTTTTGAAAAGATTTAAAATGTCATAACTTTGGCAATAGCACCTAAGCATATTTAATTGCATAGTGCAAGTCTAATTATTTTTGCCATGCAATATGTTGCAGCATTGGAAACAATGCTAACTTGCATTAGAAATAATGCCGTCTCAGTTTGTCTCTGTGCTCGAGATGTCTTCTTTGACTCTAATTCTTTCCCTTTGATGTTCAGATTAGAAGATCCCTGCTAAATGAAGATGAATATGGGTTTACTAGGGCAAAGGGACCCATATACTACGACGAAGGTCTAGAGGTGATTGCTTTCTATCGACTTCAATCAAAATTTTTCTACCTACTGAGACACTGCTTTCCAACTTTCTGCTTGCTTTTTCCTCTTCTAATATATGTGTATCTGTTTTATTTATATATCTATTTATTTGCTTCTTTTTGCCATTTGTTTCTGGAAAAGCAGAAAACCAGGCAGACCTTGAATGCTAAAATAAGCCAACTCAATTCGGCCATCGACAATGTATCTTCGCGTTTGAGAGGCAGCAATAATTCACCCCCGGTGCCGATTGAATCGGATCCTGAAGTAGAAGCTACCATCTGAGGTTGTGTCAATTCTCCTTACTCGAACAATGATAATTGAATTCTGAGTTTCAGTTCAGCCAGGTGAATGTGTGAGGACAACACTATGTTTGGAAATTTGATCTGTTACCTGCGTTTGCTGTTTCTGATTCGGTTTTGTTGAATTTTAAAAATCTCATGCGTTAGCCCTTTGAGATGATCATGGTCCTGGAATTCTTGGTTTCTGCTTGAAAGTATTAAATTTTGAAAATTTCTGCAAATGCCCTAGATTTCTCTGTTTGGCTATGTTGGCTTGAGTCGGACATTTTTTGTGACCCTTGAAGCTGTTCATAAAACCACCTGTTCCGACTTGATATAAATTTTGACTTTTTTTTGACTCATTCTATTGACTCATGACTTGTGTTGATCTGTTCGTTATTCACCTTACCTGATCAATTGTTATTTTTACTTAGGTTTATGAACGTACTACAAGAAACAAAAGTTACATTGACAAGGTGAAGCTTTGATTCGAGGACAAAACATACACCCAATTTGTAGTTGTAGAAAAGAAAAAAATAGTATAATATGTGAAAAATAAGACAAAAATAGAAAGAGCCTACTGTGATAATTTTAAAATTTAAAAATAGCATAAGTTATCTGGAAAAAATGAGGACCATCTTTCATAATTAAGATACAAAACACACTATAATAGGCTTCAAAAAAATTAAAGAAGATATTAACTTATTTTAAATTATTTAATTATCTTAATGAGCCTTTTTTTTTTCTTCTATTTTTCTCTTGTTTTTCACATTGAATAATTTTTTTTAATGATTTCTCATTATTAATTTGGGTAAAATTAAATAACAAGGATCTATTAAATAATTTTTATCAGTGCAGAGGATGTGACAGAAAAAAATAAAACTAGGGGGAAATTTCAACGACAATTGCCCAAATCAAATGGTTAGGCATCAATCCAAAGAAAAAAAAAAACTATTAAAAGCGACTCATTACAACGTCCATATCAATGGTCCAAGTAAAATCGCAAACTCTGAACGCTCTAATGAACAACCGCCAAAACATTACGGAATCTGATGATTTTTTGGGGTGAAAAAAAATAAGAAAGGAACACACATAATTTGCATGTATTTAGGATATTATTTTATTTTAAAAATTTTATTATGTATTTATTTTTTAATGCAAAATAATGTCGTTTTGGATGTGCACGCAATTATCCCCTTTTCTCAAGAAAAAAAAAAGTTATCTTAAAAAATCTCCCTCATAAGAGTGGCTAATTTACTTGTATGGAAGAATGATCTACACACGATAGTTTCATTAATCTTTTATGATATCAGAAAAAATTAAAAAGGAATAGAACTCAATATTTTTATTCTCACTCTTATTTCTAGTTGTCAGAAAATAGCAAAACCAATGGCTTTGAGAGGGCTGTCTAATTTACAAGCATGCCCCTTTTATATAATGTCAGATGGTGAAAATAATCCCGTATTTTTAGTTTTTTTATTTAAATCTTAAAATTTTAATTTTCTGATTTCTAATTTAAACTTATATTAGTAAAGCAATTTCAATCACAATCCTAATTTTCATTCCCTTCCATCCATCTTGTTTAGGGTGATCCCTTACATCAATAAAAAAAAAAAAAGAAGCTCACATAAACACCAACAAGGGAGTAGGACAGCTGAGAAAATAAATAGCGCGGAAACTCCATGTTGAATTTAGGCCGATTGCAGTTAGAGAAAGTGGATGAAAGTTATTGGGATTAAAATTGGTTCACTAATATTAGTATAAGTTAGAAATCATAAAATTAAATGTTTAGGATTTAAATAAAAAGAGATGGAAGTACAGGATCATTTTTACCGTTACGACTTTGTATAGAAGATTAAAATAGTAAAGGCCACAGGACTAAAGTGTTTAATCTGTTTTTTTTTTTTTTTTTTTCTGCAAAGCATGTATTACAATCTCTAATCTCAATTACAATGGTAAGTGGGCCGTATTAAGCCAGTGGGCCAGGCTTTTCATCGGGTTCCTTTCAAACCCAAGTAAAATCTACAACAATGGGCTTAGTAATTTCAATGGCGAAAGCATAGCACGCTGAACGATGTCGCTTACGTTTACTTTCCATTTTATCCGTTGAATGCTGAGCTGAAGACCGAACAATTTCCCTATGCCCTCTCGCACTCCATTCACAAATTAGGGTTCAATTCTTCCTCTCCCGCGCTTTCTCCTTTGTTCTTACCTGTTTTCGATCTTCATTCACGAGGACGAATCTTGATTAGGTATGATTTTGCTTGATTTACTACGCGGTCCGTTCATTGTTCAATCCAATGGCTAAATTGTTCTCAGCCCGCGGCAGCTCGTTCATTCCCTTTTGGTTTGAAATGGCATCGTCTTGTAAACTAGTTATTTGATTATCTGAATTCCCCTCCTTAAATTGTGTGTATCTTATTTGTTGCGATCAGCGTTTTGCGTTGATTGATATAAGTTCGTTTATATGTTTTAATTATGTATTTTGTATTCGTACTTACTTTTTTGGGTATTATGAATTGGTTTCAGGTTATGTTTTTATGTATTATTGACCTTGTTAATGGTAGGATTGCTACTCGGGAAGATATTACTATTTGATTTTTAGGCTTAAGGTTGCAGAACATATTTAGGTTTTCAATGAGTATACTTATGTGACGTGAGCCACAAGCTAAATAACCCCTAGAAAATTCTATTTCACAATTCAGGAGGACGTCATAGTTAGAAAGAAACGTTTAGTCTAAGAAGAAACACATTTTCCTTATTTATATAGTGAAAAGGAGGAGATGTTTCTGTCCTTGGAAAGGATTTGATCATTAAACTGGACAGTACCATCCTTAGCAAGGAGGAGAGAACCTCAGCTACTGTCACTAATCCCACAGCCGTTCAACAAACAGGGACCCACTATTTGGATCCCCCATCCAACTAAGCCTCTCTCTCTCTCTCTCGTATAGTCTTATCTCTACCGGTCTCCGCAGTCATCTTGAAGGTGATCTTCTAACTGTAAATCCACAGTATTATTGGTCCATCAGCTCGTCATATGTTGCAAGGACACTGTCTGAGCATCCTCCTCCAAGCCAGAATCAGTTTCTTGACCAAATATCATTATTTGTTAAATTCTATAGATCCAACTGACTGAAGTTCTTTTACAGTGAATGTGTTACTTCTTTGGGTTTAGATAAAGAACGGCCAAGCAGGGGCAGATGATTAAACCAAGTTTAGCTCATTTTTCACATGTTACGAGATCATTCCAACTGAGCTCAAGTTTTAGGTGTAATTGATAAGCCGAAATTCTAACTCAATTTCTTAGGTCTATTAGCAACTTTAATTTTGATCTAGACAAGCTTGAACAGCATAAAACTTAGCTCAGCTCAGCTTAACTGCAGGCGGTGTCGATTGTATCCAGAAAACTGAAAATTTTGTAATTTTGAATCAAGAATGCTTTCTGTTATTTGTTTCTTTCCTTTGATTGTCCTATATTTTCATTTAATTCAGAGTATCAAAAGACTTGTTTATAAAAAATTCTGAAGAATTAAGCATCGGATTATCTAACAGTGCTGCTTTTAAGTTATTGCGAACTATTTGATTGTTCACTAGACTTCTAACATCAGTTGTTTCAGAATTTTGGGAGCCTTACTGGACCCCCGGGGGGGGGGGGGGGGGGGGGGGTTTGTTGTTTCAACTCTAATATGATTAACACAGCCCATAAAATATGATTTTCCTTTCCTTTTCAAGCGAACTTCCGTCCTTTGTGTTCTTATTTTTATTATAACTGTGTTTTTTTTGCTTTTATTTTATTTGTAATAGTGCTCTTTTTTTTTTTCTTTTCTTTTAATATTCTATCTAGTTTGGCCCGCCTGTGGTTGATAACGAGCAGAAGTGAAAATTGGCTAGTGAGAAGTCGCTGCTAAAGAGTTATTATGATATAAACAACAACTTGCCAAAAACCTGTAAAGCTATAGACCATTTGTTAGATTATGTTATGGTAGTGTTGAAAATATTTAAGTAGTCAAAATTAACTTTTTATGAAGAAAAAGATAAAATTTACTTTAGAAGTACTCTAAACTTTTAAAGATCTGAAGAGAGAGAGAGAGACAACTCCTTTTTGAAAGCCAGAAAATATTTTATTAAGGGTAAAGCACCCACAAGGAAGGAGATCAAATTAGTCCTAACTATAAACACATTTGGATTCTTTGTTTCATACTCTTCCTTTCTAAAGTAGGTAGAATTAATTATTATTTCTCATGTTGATCAGAGAAAATGGTCTCTGGATTAATTAATGCCAACCCTATTGTGTATAAGAAGAAAGAGCGTGGGGTCCGAGCTGCACCAAGCATTGTGGATGAGTGTGCAGTGGAATCCGTAGATAAGCAAGAAATTTTTGATATCCTTTTGGATTGAGTATGCTTGATGCTAATTTGTTCAGAAGATATTATAATGATGATGATGTTGATGATAAAGATGAACTGTTGGGAATGTAAAACTACGACTTTTGTTGTACATAAAGGTCTACTGAAGATTCTTTCATTTGTGCATAATAGTAGGATTAACTTAAAAAGATCAAAGTGGAAGTTATAAAGAAAAATGAAGAAGTTAGAAAGAAGTATAAGTGCACCTTAATTGGCTGCATGTTGCCACTGCCATTAAATTGTGGAACAAATGTTTATGGATATATGGTGAAGATCCTTTTCAGCTCGTCATTAAGAAAACTATCGAAAATTTGTAAATTGGTCCTAGCATGCTCACACACTTTCTAAATCTAGAACATGTTTGGGATTGTATCAGAGGATTGATTATGATATGTCAGCTGCTGAGGTTGCTATCTGCGTTTGGCAGGAAAAATATGTAGCTTAAAATTGCTTTCCACCACAGAAAAAATAGTTGTTGTAAGCTGAAGTCTGTCTTTGTCTTGATGTAAGTTCATATGAACATACATGATAGATGTTGATGTTACGTGTTTATGAGAGTTGTCATAATATAGGTTTATATACATATATATATATATATATACACACACACGCTTGCACATTTGTATATTTTGTAAAAATATTGCTTGTTAACTGTAGCTACTAAAGCATTATAATTGTTTCGCTTCACTTTGGAATTTGTGGAATAAATTATCTGATCCTTTAAATTGAGTTCCTTAACATTCTTACATCATATAAGAGACATAAAAGATCCAGAGCATCCTTATTCCTTGGAAGAGCTGAAAGTAATAACAGAAGATGCAATTGAAGTGGTTGACAGGCATGTCAGGTGGACACAAAATTTCCTGCCGTTCATTTCCATTTTTGATGTTGCGATTTCAGTCATACTCAAACCTAATCTACAGCATTAACGTCTGTAATGATGCTTTGTATCAGGATTACATTTACTCCCACTGTTGAACATTGCAGTATGGCAACAGTGATTGGCCTTTGCTTGCGAGTGAAACTTATGCGCAGCTTGCCTTCTCGTTACAAGGTTTGACCTTCACTCCCTTTATTACCTTTCTGAGCAAAATAGTTCATGTAACTACCATAAAATTTGACTCAATTATTATCAACCAGATTTCTCCTTTTTCTTCTGCAAAAGAAATTTAATTAGACTGATAGACTGAAGGACAAGAATACCTTCTGAAAGAGTGGAAAATAAAGAAAAATAGAAAGCTAAAGCCAAACCCTTTGCATATCTGTTAAAGAAATCTCTGTAAAATCTCCTGAAGTATAGATAACCAAAAATCTAGAAAGGTAGCGTTCTCTCACTGTAGCTGATGCAATGAGAAGCAATCTCTGAATCACAAGTATTTGTTTCTTGCCAGATACTCCACAAGATGGAAAACACTGCAAAACACCACTTCTCTTAGCCCTTTCAGTTCTTCCAAAACCCAGGAAACAGATCTGTCAGAAATTCCGGACTATTCTTGGGCACACCCAGCAATATTCAGTCTTGGAGATAGTAGGATTCCACAATCTCCTACGTGGCACAAACATCAGGAGACAAATATTAGGTGTGAGAACAAAAGGACTTGCAAGAAAAGTAGCAGAACCCTTTTATGCTCTCATGAAGTGGGATGAAAGGACTCCTAGCGGGTAAGTAAGAGATTAGACCTTCTTTCCTATGGTTTAGATCTCTGTTTAAGTGGAAGTTCTACGGGGTGGGAGTGGTTGTGGTTATGAAGGCTGGCGAGATGACAAACACATGAGAATGCCATAGAAAAGGAAATTTTACCAATTCTAGTGTGCTTCCAACATGGTTATATTGCTAGCATTGACCATTTGTGGTATCATAAGAAAAACTTTTCATTCTTGATTTGAAAGGGTGAAAAAGGCAGACCCTGATGCACAAGGCTTCCCAATTTGGGATGGTTGGGGGAGGGTCCTCTTATCACACACAGCATTCCCCTTGCTTTGTTTGTATGGTTGGTTCTGCTCTGCTCCACCCCCACCCCCCACACCAACAACAACGCCCCCCCCCCCTCCCCCCAGGCCGCCCAAAATTGGGAAGAGGCTACTGCAGATCACAAGAGAACAACCTTACCACTTCCCTTGATCCGAAAGTGTGATACCAAAATTTACCATGAGTTGCCCCAAAAATATTGGTCCTCAGAGCAGACTTCAATTCCCTTCATGGTTGATTCTCTCTATTTTACCATAAATCACTTGTACACAAGCGATTGCTGTTCTGGGATGATCAATCCAAATTGAGAATTGTTTCCATTCCGGAACATTAGGTGTGGCGTCCCAGCAATAAAATCAAAATCCTGTTCAACCATTATATATATGTGTGTATATAATATTAGAAGACCCCATAGAAAGTGTTTTCCATTTCAAACCAGCAATTTGGTACCACCTAACCTTTCCAAAGAAGCTTTCCCTAGTGTTAAACACATTCCATATCAAGTAGTGTGCCCCGTTCCTGATTTTGTCCTGTGCACCTTATCATTCCATGTTCCAAGTAACATCAGCTGTTCTCACTGGATTTGGTAACAAACTTTTGGTCATACCCGTTCCTAATCTTGTTCTGCGCACAATATTGTTCCGCGTTCCGGGTAACATAAGCTGTTCTCACTGAAGTCAGTAACAAACTTTTGGTCATTCACTGAGTTTGAAAACCCAAGCTTTCAGTGACTAACATTAAAGTCCTAATTGAGAGAGAAAACTTTGGAGGGGGAGAAGGTAATTAACCAGTGCTGGTCCCACCAAGTGATAAGTGAGGTTCTGTCTTGACCTTTTGGTGCTTGTGCGTGAAGTGGCCAATCAAATCGCTCAAACTTTGACTTGTGAACTTTAACATGGACACTAGATCAACTCTTGAATGGTTTTTGATTGTGTTCTATATGTGCATTACGGTTGAAAGCTTTATCGTTTTTGTACAATTGGGGTTGCTGTCTTTCATATGGAGCTGTAAACCCCATATATAATACTACTTTCACTTCTAACCTTCTCACATAAAATTTCCGTCTTTATCTATTAGTATTTTTTGTTCTCCAAGAGAGATTAGGGAGTAGAGCGGAAGCATAAAAGAATTAATGATGAGTGATCTAAAAGGAAAATGCTTGATTCTGTAGCTTAGCCGTTATGAATTTGATGATATCATCCCTTCGTGATTCACAGTGCCTATTGACCTTGTAATTGAATTTTGAAACTACTGAGCTTCCTTCATCTCCAAAACAGCCCTCTGTTTGGATTAGCACCTTTGCTGGCTTCTCATTTTGAGGTTTTTTTTGTTGGTCTATTCTTCATCTTGTGCTTTTTTCCATGGGCTTTGTACAGGTGGACATTAAGGTAGCGCCTGGAACTCATGCAACTGAAGCTGCAGGTATTACTTCCCTCTTACCTCCCTCTTTCACACACGCACACACATGCACAAAGCCTTGTACTGTTGCTCATCAGGAAATTTTAGAGATTAGTTAAACCCATGTTTTCCTTCATTTTTTGGTAATTTTGCACTAATTTCGAACACGAGTAGCAGAAAACCCTTAGAAATGTTCCCTCGATGAATCTTGAGAAGCACTCCCCACACAATGTCGTTAATAATATGATGCGTTAGTGTACACTTTCTCAAGAAGCAGGATCTTTGAGATCATAATTTCACGGCCACGTTTATCCACTGGCAGTTAACAAACAACTGAATGATAAAGAACGGGTGGCAGCAGCATTGGAAAACCCAAACTTGGCGGAAATGGTTGATGAATGTCTGGCCCCATCATTTGGGTAAAGCAAGTGGCAGATCCATATAATGCTCTTGGAAAGTCATCTCTGGTTCAGGTCTTGCACCCTACAATTTGTTTTATCTTTTGTATATTCATCAGTTTTTTGTATGATTGTCTTTGTAAAATGATTTACATAGCGATATAGGGGAATATATATATATATATATATCCGGAGATCGAACAGAGACAGACATCATCTCTTGTTCATGTCTTGCACCATACAATTTATTTGTCTTACATATTCGTTAGTTTTTGTGCACTTGTCTTTGTAAAATGATCTAGATAGCGATATAGGGGATATATATATGTATATATATCCAGAGAATTGAACTGAGACGAGCATGACGATTGACATTCGGATGTATAAATTATACGTTACATGCCCATCCTGGAGGGCTTTTTGGTGCTACATTTTTTGTGCTAGTTGAAATGTGAATCCGATTCTATCGAACAGACAGCTAGTTGAAAACAAGGTTTTGGAACCCTATCACCTAAAGGCGAATGGGACGCACATGTATGTTTGTATATGTTGGATATGCTTGTGGTCATTCGAGTAGTGTAATCCTTTTGCGATTTACAAGGATAATCTTGCACGCATTGCTCTTCCAATCAGTACCTATATCCGAATAATTAGCACGAGAAAGAACACTAAAACTCAGTTCACAAGTTACTCGGCTTTTCCTAAACTGTAAATATGAGTTAGTGCCCATTTACATATTTGAAACCCTATCATCAGCAAGTAATTGTTTCAATGCAAAGAGGATAATAGGGTCTCAACCATTGTCTAAGCTGTTCAATATCCATTTTCAACATAATTTGACTCCTGAAGTCCCTGAGAGGCAAAAGGATGTTTCTTTTGTTTAAGGTGAAGTAGTAACCCATTCATCCTTAAAACAAGAGAGCAATAATGGTACATAAGCTGCTCCATTCTACATTAACTACAAAGGCTGCGAAGGAAATGGAAATCCACAAAAACTGATGACACAAAAGCTAAACAGAGAATTTGACGCCTTCGTCATCAGCCGAAGTTCCCTTGAAGAGTGCAAGCTTCCCCTTGTGTTCTAGATGTTGTAGAGCTCGCATTAAAATCGTACGGTCCATTCCATGAAGTTCTGTGTGAGAAAGAGAGATCACTAATTGACGTCTGAAATCTATGACGCAGATGAGAAAAGCAAGTAATGTGGTCAATAATATAAAGACTCAATAAAGCGACATTTGAAGAGATGTATGAATTGGTTGTATACGGTAAACAACGTAGAAAAAGCACCCAATTATGTACCGATTCTAGAAGAACGAAGAAAAAGGGGATGTTTTGTTAATAGGAACATAGAAAACCCGTCAAGGATTACAAGAAAGGAGAGGCATCCATCTAAGAAGAAACTAAGACCTCCATAAATTGAAATAAAACAAACGGTTGATGTTCTTTTCAGCGGTGCGGTTGCATCTTTTCAAAAGATAGAAAACCATGTAATTTTGACATTGTTGTAGCCACCGCCTTTAAAAACGAAAATTTCCAACACGTCTCCCTCCCTCTAACTCATGGTTGGACGTGACATGAGTCATTTTCTATAAAGTGGCCAAAACAATGACGGTTTAACCATAGAAGTACCTAAGCTACCATATTTTCAGTTTATCATGTATGTACATAAAGCTGCAAAATGTTCCCAGATTACAGAAAGCCCCCAAGATCATCAGCTCTGACTGGACACACCAAATATCCTGTCCCAGAGTTTGTGCAGACACTTTTATGAGCATCATGAGTTAATGTTTTAGTATTTGAATGGATAAAGGGTGGCGGTAGCAACAAGAATCACTTCCTCAATTTACTTTTCAAAAGCTCCAAAAATGCAATAGCATACCTGTTCCTCGAGATTCTGTCCCAGATCGTATTTCCTCAACCGTCATAACACTGTCTTCCAATCCATTGTCCTTCACCTGACAAGATATGTTTTTCAAATCATAAAGAAACCACTTACCTAATACCAGTAGTTATATTAAAATCACATATGAAACTCACGAAGTATAAAATTATGTCAGCCCAGTCCTGGATTCGGTGCCAGAGTAGAAGACATTTTCTATGTCCTTTATCCATCCATTCCGCACGCCCTGTATGGTAGAAGTGAGCATGGCCCTCACCAACGGTATGAAACAAATCTAAATTAAGCAGAGCAAAACAAACCTTCTGAAACTAAAGCTGAGAGGAATGCCTCCCTAGCTTCATAACTGAGAGATCCTACACCATTACATCATAATCCAGACTGAGAATCCAAAACGATCATTTGACTTGATATATTCGAATCAGTTGAAGAGATATGATGCTTCACCAAAGCATCAGGGATTACAAAACAAAATTTAAATATGAGAAGGCAAAACTTTCCAGGTCTGTAGAACAAATTCTGGTTTGAGAAATATGATGTGTCAAAGGCGAATTAGCTATTACAAAGATATTTTTATTCATCACAGATCTGCTAAATGAACTGAAGAACTTTATGGATTCAGTAGTAACCATGGTTTTAAATAGCGGTCGTGGCTGCCATCACGTAACGGTTGCGAATGTAACGGGACGCAAGCATAACGGATGTGAATTATGAGGCACGGTGCATGACAATTGTTTTCTAACATTTTAAGTTTATAAAAATATTATAAATAATTTTTAAATTATTTTGACTCACATTATTTATCAAGCAAACACCGGTACATATGACATTTAGATTTTAGATAAATTTAAGTGCATTGTTAAATATAAAACCTATATATATCTTAATTTGTACCACCACAACAATAAAGATTTTAATACATATTATCATAAATGAAAATCACATAAATTTTAACCAGTTTTTGCAATTAGAATAAATGTTATGTGGTGGTAATTCATCCCCACTATACATCATCCTATTTTGTTAATAAAAAATAAAAAATAAAATACAAAAACCACATGTAGAAATGTCTCTTCTCCACTTTACAATGTTAAAACTAATGCAATTTTACGAACACAAAACTTGCCAACAATCCCAAGAAAATGAGTTAGTCTTTGAATCCCAACAGCACTGTAAAGGGAGTTGGAATCAATAAGCAAGAAGCTAAAAGTAATGACAATTAAATTATTAAGGTTTGCTATTTTCTTTTTTTCTTTTTTTTTCTCATAATTCTGAGCACAGTGGCCGGTAGTGGCTGTGAATCGGATGCAATCCGCTAAAGCGGCCCGCAGTGGTATCAGGACGCGCTGATACCATTATGTAGCGGCCACTTTTTAAAACCATGGTAGTGACGGGTTCTTGTCTTTTTGGACACTCTTAAAATGACAGCTACACCAATCAATATTCCTCCCAGAAGCATGTCTTTATTAACTCACAAGATGCTCTTAGAAAATTCATATTAACATGGTCATATCTTTCTCCACCTCCAACTCATGAACTACCCCGAGAGTTAAAGCATTTACACCCTTCTTAGAACTAGTCACCCATTTGGTTCGCGGAATGGAATGCAATAAGTATTCTATAAAAATATAACATGTAAGGAGTAATATCTTTATGGAGCATGAGTGAAATGACTACTAACCAGAGGCATAATAACTATTACTTACCTATTCCACTCATGGACCTTAAAAAGAACTATTCCTCACACACTCGTCCCACTATTCATGCTATATTTCTATGAAATACTTATTTCATTCCGCGAACCAAACGAGTGGTAGATTCCTATATTTTCCCATGTCATATTTAAGATCACAAACCCAACACATACTGCAACGTGCAATATGCAACTATGCATTGTCCTTTTGGAACAACTTCAGATGAACTCCCATGAAATCTCATCAGATCAATTCCTGATGTATTCTTCCTGTCGCCATTCACACAGGGATCAAATAAATATATAGGGAAAAAGAGTATATAGTGACAATGTGCCTAGCTTCAGCATATTGCCACCGATATGGAGCTCATCTGAGTTTCAATCTGAAAATTTCAACGGTACGAATTGGAAGAGCATGAAAAAACATTAGAGCATGTCAATTTTCATACAATTTGTGTTGGTGCCAGCCATTCATTTGAAAGGTGAAAAAATCAAAGCCAAATCAAACCATTCAAATTTACTTAAGTTTCTCACTGTTTAAATGAATGGCGGGCACCAACACGAACTGTATAAAAATTAATGACCCCTCATATTTTTCCATGCTCTTTCAATCCATATAGTTAGAATTTTCAGATCAGGACCCGTATGAACCCTATATGGGTGGTAATATACCTAAGTTAGGCTCACTGCCACTGTACAATCTGTTTTCCTTCAATATATATATCTGAAAGCCTTCTTTCACCTTTAGAATGCAATTTAAACAACTTTATATAACGCTACAGAAAAATAAAATCAAAGATATTGGACCAAGATGGTTATCACCCTGTAATTCTTTGATAGGACTATCTTCTCCAAGTGGTACTCCCAACCATTTCATGAATTGATTATCCAAGTTTTCACAAATCATCAAATAAGTCATCAGCTCATCCTAAAAGAGTAAATTGGCAGACCACAAGATTGTCCACTATGAAGATTTCATCAATCAGGAATTCACAAATATGAAAACTTCGCCTACATGAATTGCACCATCAGATTATAAATTTGTATTTCTAAACCTTCAGTGAAAAGGCCACCAACAAAACCATCCAACTCTTAACCTCTGTTCTTTATCTTTTTAACCAGGTGGCTACGATCATCCAATTGGACTTGAGTTTAGGACATCCTCTTGGAAGGCCTGCTAATGAAAATTCGATGGCAAGGACTAAGATGGCTAAAATTGGCTATTCTGGCATTAATCAATTCACACCATGGTCACTCACAACCACAAAGCTATCCGTCGTTGTTTTTTTAGTAGAAAGCGTTATGATTCTAGCTCCTAGGAGCTGCCTATGCAGTCCCAAATCTGAAGTGAACTTTTTAATTGCATTAGCTGCCCCACAAGGGAGGATGCCACCAAATAAAGGACACCAAATAAATTAGTCAAATTGCCCTCTATGATGCCCATGCAGCTTGAGTAAATGGCATTTTAAGTACATAGGAGCCAGTAATTAAAGGGAAGATAGGACCTCAATCAAGTTGATCATAGACCTCAAGAAACTAAAGGGAAGATAGGACTTACTTTCAATTCACAGGATTCGAGAACAGAGGAAATTCTTCTTCCAGTCCAATCAAAAATATCTTCTGAGTTCTACAGTAATCAATAATAAGTTCCTTCCAAAGTTGTACCTGCTTCTCTCTGGTGGTCCTCACTGGCTGCAAACTGATGAACAAAGAAGAAGAACATGTTCCAAGATTTCTTATTGAGTTTCCAAATAAAAATGTATGTTACACAATGGCAGCACAAAAGCAAGTGCAGGCAGCTTCCATGGAATAGGGAAGCCCGAGTTCAGAAATCTCATCAATAGGGCATAATATTTTTCTATGTTCAGATAGGGATCTACATAACAAAAGCTTTTGTCAGTTCTTCGAGTATTCAATCAATTTATTTCTGCAGGTTCTCTGTTCTGATTTCTTAAATACCGTAACTTTTTAAAAAAGAATTTGAATATAAAATTAGATTTTTCTACCTCTTGGCCAGCTAAAACAATCCATGGGCATCCATGAGAATTATCCCCAGTTTGCATTGCATGCACAGTAGATACATAAAGCATCTTGTTCACTGTCAGCAACGTGAGATGTTCGGCCTCAGCCGTCAGTGGTCTATTTACTTCTGAAGTCTTTTCCCTCAGTGTGCCTATCCATATAATATTAGCCCCAACACTTAAACAATAGCTGTAGTCTTTATGAACCTAATACAGTTTGCCTAGGTCAAAAGCCAAGCCAAAACAAATACAAGCTGACATTTGAGGTATGTACAACGCTCAGTATATATTTATCTTGTTTTTGATTGGTGAATACTGCACTCACTCAATCTAATAACTACAAGGACTCAAACCTTTGAACCTGCCCAGCTAAAAGGATTTATTATACATGCTAGTACCACTAGTCTGTACTATTAGTGACTATAACACCCATGTGCATGAGCCTTAGAGAATAAAGAGTAGACAGATTTAAACATAAGAGCATCCTTAAGCTTTCAGCAACACAGTGAAGAAAACAGGAGCAAAAGTTCAAACTAGATAATGCCCAGAACGATCCATCTCCTTATAATCATATTTGACGACAAATCTCTTGTAGACAGAAACCAATCAAGGCGCAGAAAATCCAGGAACTTACGTGAAGTAAGGTGGGTAGTTGAAGAACTGGGGTAACTTGAAATTGCCCAATTTCTCCATCTCCCAATTACTTTCCCCGGAAAAGAAGTAACCTAGGATTGCATTTCTGCCATTAGAAACAGAAGATCAAAACCTTGTGGCACAATTATAACAACAAAAAGTACTGAGAAGCAACAACTGAATTGAAATTCGATTCCGTATCCATCTATTTAGTTGGACTGAGAATGATGTTGAAGAAAATTAATTGATCATTCCTTGAATATGACAAACATTACCTGATCTTCCTTCAATCAACGATGAAGCTCACTTGAAATCAGAAAATTCGGAAAAAAGAAAAAAAAAAAAACAGATCGAAAGGACAACGAAGGACAGAGTGTGAAAAAAGGGGAACAATGAACAGTTGAATACGCTTTGTGGGAAAGGGGTGGAAAAGAAGCTGAGAAGAGAAGGAAAATAAAATAAATAATATATATTAATACAATAAATTAATACAAAAAAATAATTATTATTAAATTTATACTATTGTTCTCATGCTTGGAATAATTCTTAAATCCTCTAATTTTGCAATTTTTCACTAACTTTAATGAGCTAGCAAAGCAACCTTTTAAACTTTTGTAATATATATATATTTTTTAGGTTCAAATTTCCCTCTACTTACATAACAGATTTTTGAATTTTTCGAGCCCGTATATTATTAGCAGTTAGTGTTTAATTTGTTTCGCTGAACTCGATAAATATATTAGAATACAATAATTTATATTTATATGGAAATGGATTAAAAAATTAAAGAGTGTAAATTCTTGAAAACAGTTAATTGTCTTAAATGTGTAGTTTGTAACGCTAGCATTCAAATGAGTGAAACATAATTTTACACCTATATGGTGGGAAAAAATCATTTAACGAAATTAAGGTTAAAATAAAATCTAGGACCTAGGTACTTTCATTCACTACAAAATTGAGAAGTATCAAGCTTAAACGACATGATGCTTAATTAAATTATACTGAATAGTTTACTGTTTGAGTTAAAGTTAACACCTCCAATATGAGATCTACTTCATCTGCCTTGCGACCTTATTTTGGCACAAATCTTTTTAGTCTTTAAAAAGAAATAGTTTGAGAGGGTTCAATTGTCCGAAATGAATTTCTAGATTTGTGGATTTATCAACATCAAGTTCGGGTGGGGAATAACAATAATGCACCTTACTAAGCATTAGAGGCATTGAAGTGGAATACTGCGAAATAAGCATCATAAGCATTGCTGGAAGGTAGAGCGATGACACAAACCTTTTATGTCATATAAACAATATCAAATCCTTCTGTTGAGAGAGACTGGCTCTTACAAAGTTAAAGTCCTTTTTGTCTCGTTTTAAGTGC
Organism: Santalum album; assembly: GCA_034195605.1. Lineage (NCBI taxonomy): Eukaryota > Viridiplantae > Streptophyta > Magnoliopsida > Santalales > Santalaceae > Santalum > Santalum album. The sequence goes on from CM067259.1 coordinate 23,994,639, forward strand.
AAGATATAGCATATCGCGATTAATAGACATATATTTGTTACCCTTTAAAATGCACAATTAACCTCTCAAACAAGATAAATTACTCAAATCAAAGAAGTATAATCAAGCCAGTGAGCCATCATAGCTGATTGGGAGCAGTTCAGTGATTTTCCTGGATGTTCTGAACAATAGCTCCACAATCGTTTAGCGGCTCTTTCTAAGAGACGGGAATGTAAACAGAAAACATCGGCTGGGAAAGCCTCGTGGCCTGGTGGTCAGCATAAGAGCAGTGTTTCTGCAGTCATATACTTTCAACAGTTTATACAGGAACTATAAAGGGTTAAAGCTCATTTTGAACCCCACTGCACCAAAGAAGAAGAAAGGAACTTTTTGTTCCCTTCTCAACTCGGATAGATCGGTTCAAGTTTCCACAGGTAGATAACAACAGACGAAGCATCGAAGGAGTTAGGAAAAAGAAGAAATACAATACAGAAGAATGTGCAACAAGGTTTTACAGCTTCTGACTTTCATTTTAGGAAGGAGGGTACAGGTTGCATGTGATGTGTAAAAAACATATACAAGATGCAAGAGAAAGCATGCAACCTGCACCTTCTTTTAGGATCTTGTGGACAATGCATGCTCAAAAAAAATGGAATTCTTCATGGCTTGCCAGCACAAAAACGTTGTGCCGATTCATTTGTTTTAACCATACATAAAATTGACAGCATGACTCGCATGTCACTGTGTGGATTGTTGGACTTAACTCGTCAGAACAGCTAATGGATGACATGAATTGAAAACGAGACTGATGCACACACATTTTAGTGCACAGCTCTTAAACAAAATGTGAAGTGGGTGAGTCCGCATCGAAATAGAAGAAGAGTCATCCATATTGAGCTGCCTAGGGTTCACTCCATTTATTTTAACCATGGGGACAACTGTAATACATTACAATATCTCAACTGGGTAACTCATCTATTGAATTTCCTAGCTTTTTATGGTTGTTTCTGAAAGACAAGAAGAGGGAAATGTGACATGACCTATATGAACTTGCTGAATTGAAGGGACTCACTCATGCATAACATCAGATAAAAAAGTCAACACACATTTTTCCAAGTTGATATGGATCCTCTGCATAGCACAAGCAACAAAAGAGCACATCTTGATACTCCGAGGCAAGGAAAACCAGTAGAAGAGAAGAAATAAACATAAAAGCCATCCTTATTGCTCCCAGAGTTCCAAAGCTGCTCTCCTGATTGCAATTTGAATGCATACAAGCTGTATAAAGTGTTCCAAAATTAGCAAAGGGAAAGTAAAATGTCCATCAGCACCCTTTATGCTCCTCCGAGCATACCATATTGCATAAACTAACAAGAACAAACAATATTAAAATAGCTTGTAGACCAAAAACAACTTTGCTATCTATCAGATACATATAAAGTAGCCGATCACATCAAGTGACAGAAATACAGAGTGAAAGGTGTTAAAATGAGGCATTTTGTGCATACTTTCTTAACACTGAAATATGGCCCTTGTCCAATGCATGGCTCATTTCTTCATGCTATCCAATTAAAATATTTCAGAGGAAAAAAGTCTAAAACCAAAAGCAAAATGAAAAGGGTAATCACTTCCTATTACAGCAGACATTAACTAACCTTGAAACCGCAGTTCTGCACCAATGAAACAGGACTTTCAATCACCAGTAGTCAGTACAAGTTCAAAAACGCCTGCCTCAAAGCTGTACATGTAATGCTAACCGCATATATAAAACTGGAAGTGTACATGTAATGCTAATTGTATATATTAAACCGGAAGTACTACATGTAGTGCTAACTGTGTATATAAAACTGGAAGGGTACATGTAACGTTAACCGCATGGATAAAACTTGGAGAAGTTCGTGCGAAGAATATGGCATATGAAAATAAACTGCATGTTCAATGAGGAAAGGTGTGTAACCAAATCATTGAAGGATTATCTGCAACAACTCAGATATTGGGTTTCCCAGTAATTATGAAAACCTGTTGTGAAACATTATGAGCACTGCCAGTCATTTGAAGTTGAATAGATCGCTCTGCTCTCCCACTACTTGAACTACTTGCCAAGGCAAACTACTTAAATGGTTATCTTTGCCTCATATTTCTGGGCAAAATCCTTGAGTATTAAACGTTGTCGAAATGCCAAACAATTATCTAAGCTAGTTCCAGCCCACTGCTGACAAAAGCACTCATCAATTGGAACAAATGAACTCAGTGGAAATGGCCCCTTTGGAGCTCTTCTAGGGGATACAAGAAATCTGTGGCGAGGGCGGATCCTCTGGTCCAGAGACAGGCTTAGATGCATGGGACATTTGGTCAGGGATTACACTTCATTCCGAAGTTCGTTGATCAAATACATGTATTTGGGCTTAAGATTCTCTTCCAATGACAGAGAAAAGACCTGCAATAGCATAGGTGCCTTCAATCAGGAATATATTCCAATCACATTCTAGCATTGAAAGTGAAATCAGCACACAATCTCACTTCGGACCCGTGAAAATAACAAGACATTTCTTACTTTCTCTTTCCATAAATTAAACCTTTTAAATGATTAGTTGCTGATGCATCCAGCATATCTCATTGGATAATAAGAATCTCATTTTTTATTTTCAAAATTTTCCCCCTCCTATTTGTCTTTTGTGGTGTGGGGTGGGGGGAGTTCAAGAGTGCAAGAAGGCACGAGCACTTGCTTCAACATGAGAGCACCTAGTAAATTAATATCCAGGATGATACTTAAAGATTTTAATTTAAATTTCACATATAACAGAGTAAATTACCTGTGTTAGCCTTGCCTGTACTTTCAAGATATCAGTGTTATGCAATCCAACACTCCTCCGAAAATCGATTCTGGGTAGTAATCCCTCTTCAATGCTGTAATGAAGGAGCTGGGGATGTTTGGTGACCATTCTCACAACAGTATCTCTTGGTGCTCCCAGTTTCTTTGAGTTAAAGGTATAATCGATACACCTATTTTGAGCATTTTATTTTTTTCTTATATTATTTCAAGATTTCTTTTGAACTCTTCGGTTCCGTTTGCCTAATATTAAATAAATAATTTGTTTTGGAAAAAGTTGAAGCCCAATCAATTTTCTTATGCTATTTCTATATGATTCATAAGGTATATTTTTGTGTTAACTTTAGAAAAACGGGAAAAAAGATAAATATTTTCCAAAATATAATTTTACATAAACAAATGAAAATAACTTGTAAAAGGGGTTTTCTTCTTAGTTTTCTTTGGCCAATGAAAAATGGGGAACAAATTATCCGGCTTAACATGGAAAAAAAAAAGAGGGTGTTTTAACGCACACAAACCTCTCCCAAGTTTTCTTACAAAGAGAGGTGGTGTTGTTTACACGACTTGAACTCGTGACCTTTAACAGGAAGATGCGTTAAAATCGTAAAAGTGATTCCACAACATTGGACGGTTACCTGGAAAATGAGGGAGGAATGTTTATTTATACACAGCCAACACAATTCAGATAGTTTTGCAGGGTAAATCAATTTCCAATCATCACCTGTACATTAAGCACCTTTCATTGAATAGGCCCCCATGCAAGATAGAAACCAATACACTGAACATGGTGCCTCTATTTAGAACTAATTGCAAACAATCCCAATAGCAACACCAATCATCAATCTTCCTTCAAGAGCTATATAATAAAGATGAGAACATCACAATAATAGGCCCAATTAGTCAAAGCTCTTCATTGCAAACCACCCGAGATTCGCTTTGAGAGAGTAACAAGTCTTTCATTTCCCTGAAACTCCTCAGCTCTTCCAGGGCATCCGCTGCCTTACGAGGCACCAAGAATCCTGAAGCCGAAGTGACTTCTCCCTCAGCTTCAGTCTTACACGAGTGCAATGAGTAGCAACTTGGGTCTTGGCGGAGAGGGGGCGCTGTCCTTAGTAGGTGGACAAGGGCACCTACAGCAGCATCGTGCGATTTCCCACCATGATTCTGACTGCAGGAAAATAAATTGATGGGAAAATGAAAAAGACATGGACAGCTACAATCAAGTAAATTGACAGAAGCACTAGGTAAATGGGTTGAAGCACAATGAACTTGAAGGACACTTTCAGTAGACTTGTGCTCATGATAAGAAAAGGGACCCTGACTTCAAACCAATTGAAATTTAACATACCGAGCATGGACACAGCTACAAAGATGGGAAGACACTACCTGGAATGGGAAATGAGGTACCGCAAACACGTATACCACGATATATCCAAGAAATATAAGACCACATGAAACAACACAAGGTTCACTTCAATTAGGTCTTTTGTTGTTTCCATTTTCCTGTTTAATTTGCTTTGTAGCTGTCTAGTTTTATGTTTCTAATATAAATGCATTTTCTTCTGCCTGTTCCTCCATATATAAACTTGTCCACTGAAAAAGCTGACAAGTGTGTAGCACTCCTCAGAAAAAAACAAAAAGAGCCCCCTTATGTCTACTGTAATAGGATGTATTTCAAAAAGAAAAAAAAACTGACGAGCATTTCGGCCATTATCTAAAAATTACAATTACCCATATTGCAATATGTCACTATGGTGTCAAGAGCAAGTTGAGGAAAAGTTTATAACTATGTTTTTGCCGAATCATATAAAGACTCCAACTCCAACCCTTCCCTCCTCTCCCTCTTGTCCTACATTAGATTGTGATTCATAACTTAAGAGAGCAGAGCTCACAGTGATCTGGTTCACCATTTGAAGCGCGTAATGAAAACAGAAATTATTTCATAGTGTACACAAGGAGAATCGAGTGTCCAAGGAGTTTTAGTGTCTCACATGACATGGCTCTTTTATAGAAGAAAGTGTCATTATATAGGTCTCAACCATCTTCAGTCACTTATTAGAAGAATAAAGATAGTCGCCTACCAAACCCTTTCATACATATTAAAGGAATAGCATCTTAATCACCATTCAATATTCTTCAAGTTAAAATGCAATCAATGGATAAATAACTATCGCCTACAGTTTGATTTTTGCTTTATTTTTTGAATAAAAAAAATCTAGCAGCCCCTTGCTTTTCCTATATGTCACCAAGTCCTATCAAGGATGAAGGATAATTAAAAACACCAATGTGACAAAAAATCATCATGCAGCAAGGGAAAAACAAGTTCCGTCCTAAGTCACATAGGTTCAAGCCCAAGAATCTCATCAGGAGAAGATCTCATCTAAACTCCAGTTATGACTATGGAGCCTCTAATTCTCATGATGATTTGACGTCTCCATCATCAGCATATTTTATAATATAATTATAACATGATTACACACGATTTGGACAAGTGTGACAAACAACCACATTATGCAGTGTCTGCTAGTTTTTGAACCAAAAACAAGTACATATATATTTCATTTGACTATTGACCACAAAAAACAAAAATGCCAGCAATTATGAGCTAGGTTGTGTAAAAGTTATTATAAGGTTAGAGAAGACGACAATGTGAGAGACACAAAGACGTGGAGAATATACAACCTATTTAGAATTCGGCAGCTCTAACATAAAAAAAAAAAAAATAAAAAAAAATAAAAAAAAATGAACATCAAAGCAAAAAATAAAAATAAAAATAAAAATAAAAGTAGTTCTCCAGATTTCTCAATTGTAATTGGTTCTGACGCTTGAAGTACCCTGCTGGGCTACTACCCCATTACTAATAGGTTTTGGGTGGAACATTGACAAGGTGAAATTGCTTTTTACTTCGGGGACTGAAAGTATAAAAGTTACAGACTTAGTAACAAGATCTAGTTGCCGACCTGACCAAAAGCCAAGTCTGGGTGGATCATAACAAGTAGGAAGGGGGGAAGGGAAGGACATGTCAGTGGGGGGCTGTGACATGTTAACCCTGAGGCAGGTGTATGTAAGAATGACATGCAAAAACTTAAGACCAAAATCGCCAAATATGGGATATGCACAAAGTTGAAATATGTATAATCACGAATTGAAATTTTCATCTTATGCACCATAAAGAATGAATAATCTTCTCATATGCTCTAAAGTTTGAGCTTCGACGAAGAGAAAATTGAGCTACACAAGAGGGTCCTTTATATGTACTTCAATTCAACTGCTGAAGGTTAACTACTTCAGATTATGTTGTCTGCCACAATATATTGAGAATCCACTATTGGGGCAACCATGAACAAAAGCAAATCAGAAAAATGCCAACTCAATTCAGATCGCGTTTCCCTATTATAATCCATTGCTGGTGTGGGAAAAATTGTTAATGAAAGATTCCATTGAGTTAAGTATGAATTTAAGAAATAGTGAGAATCTTGATCCACTCTCAATCTGAAAACCTAGGACATAAGTTGATGTCCTTTCATTGATTCCTCCTAAATTGCATCGACTTATCCTAAAGATTTTCGTTTCAGTTGGAGTATGTTTATTCATCGTGAATGAGGATAAGCATCCATCACCAAATGGTTAAAGTCTCACAATAGGAAATCTTGAATGTCAATCAATAAGTAAGAAGATTTTGCTAGAAAATTGAAAGAAAACCAATACAAGATGCATTTTCTTCAGAAAAACAAAATAAGAAAAGTTAATTATTGTGAAGAAAAACTGACCAAGTCAACAAAAGTGAAACAGACAACTTCGTAAAACTTGCACCCACTCAATGAGCTAGAATCACAAACATGACAATACAAAACCAGTAGACATGATATTTGTCAGCAAAATCTATCATAAAAATTCTTCTCTTGTGCAAATCTTGATTTTTCTTTATCCCTCAACCCAGACCATTAAAAAACAAAACATGATGCAAGTTTAACTTTTTTCTAGAAGAAGTTGCAACATCATCAAATATCAGAGTCAGTATGAGTTCAACTGAAAATCGTTTAACAAGCATATCAATTGGAAGCTGCTTATGATTGAGAAATATACTAATTAAAAAGATCTGATTTCTAGCTAAACAGTATTTTTATGATTGGTACGATGATTTGAGTGACCTTGGCCCAGCATCAACAGCAACTACTGACAGCCTGATACTGAAAGTTATGGACATTATGCATTATGATTGAAAGATAAATGAAGTAGACATATTTACCTGGCTCTGGAATTGGGTGTATCAACATCATCGAAGACAAAAGGACATGAGAAGTCGCCTTCATCCAAATCATCTTGGAGAGATAATCTACTCGAGCTTCTTGAGAATCCAATACGTGGTGAGCCGCTCGAAGATAACAAACCCGAAAACCGTCCTGAATCATCTTTACTATCTCTAAAAACCTAAAAAGTTCGGTTAAATGGGCTCAGCATCATGCTAAAACAGATCTAAAAATTAAACTTCAGGACCTAGTGCAGGACCAAGGATTAGCAAGACTACCTTGAGATTAGAATAATGATTCGTCACTCCAGAGTATGATTCTCCGGCCCTTGACGCTTCTGTTTTCCTGAATGAACGATTTCCAGATGAAGAATATTGTGACAATGGGTCATGCTTTGTGCTTTTTGGGGATAAAGGTGGAAGATAATGCCTATTTGGGTCAGAAGAACAAGGAGAACTGTGTTTGGAGCTTCTGCCTATCAATGGAAATGGAATACTTACAGGAGCAGTTCCAGAATGTAAATGAGTATGAGCAGGATTACCATTGAGGAGGTAAGATGGGGGAGAAGGGGATGGAGATTGTGAGAACGGAGGTGAAAGCTGATACTCATCAAAACTAGTAGACTTATGATGAGCTGGGGGCCTATGACCTTGAATCTTATGCCCATACATATCAGGAGATGGAGAAGGAGAATCAAATGGCCCTGAAGATGTGCGGTATGTCAGTGGAGAACTACCAAGGGATTGGTTCTGCATCACAGTAGCTGCTCTGTGGAGGCCGCTCGTCCAACTGTGTGGACGTTCAGATGGCGCAGTGGGAGGTTGTAGTCCTCTCAGCGGGAAGGAAGTAGCATGCCATCCCTTTTCAGAAGAAGAGAAAGCCCTCAAAGGGTCAGTAGCTGGGCTACCAACATAATCTGTAATTATCTTTGGTGGCAAGGATGTTAAAGGCTCGAGGTTAAAATCAGACAATTTTGAACGATATGTCACGGACACACAAAGGCGTCCAGGCAGGGCTTCTACAGGCGCAAAAGAGTATTGCTTCATGAGTTCATCCTCGTCCCTTGTAAAAGGCTCAGCAAATGAAGAAACCTTGTATACAATATCAAAATCATAAGTTTGGCTTAATGAACTCAGCTGCTGAGAAATCCTATGGGCTGGGAGAAGCCGCATTGTAGAGTAAAGGGATCGTAAAAGTATGATTGACCTCTTGTACGTCTTCTTGTAAGAGGCAGAATATTCTCCCACTTGAGAAGCCAATACCCGTAGAGGCTCATACTGAACAACCCACCTCTCTATAACACACTCAACAGACGGCTTATGAACAAGAATTATATCGATTATCATTGGATCCACTAAATTTCTGTGCCAGAAGTTCAAATTGTCTAAAGCAGTAGGGCGGTCCCCCAGCATCAAGCTGAACCACTTGTCACTCTTTCTCACTCGCGATGCTGATGACAGTTCACCACTATGATCATGCAGGCGAAAAGAAGGAACCCTCGAGTCCAGAATGATATGCAAACTCTTTAGGAAAAAATGGGACACGATTTTTTCCATTCTTGCTGATTCAGGCTGAGCATTAACCAAAATCCCTACTCAACACTCCAATCTTCATCCTACGTAGTTATCCACACAACAGCATGAAAACTAATTTAGTTAAAATACTGAAGATTTAGGTCCAATCATAATATTCCAAGCTGGGAAAACCCTTTTCCTCCAAAAAAAAAAAAATCGAATATTTAATCATGAAAGCTCTGAAGATTCCTGCACTAACTTATATATATATATATATATAAACAAAAACCATATCTGCTTAGAGCTCTGGAAAAGCACCAAAAAAGCAACAATAATGATAATAATAATAATGTTCAAGACTTATACAGAACATCAAGCACGAAGATAGAAGAATAACATACTAGTTCGCAAAGAGAAATGATCACGCCAGATTGAACTGAATTACAATTTCACAAGTTGGGATTTCAGATCAACGAAGAACTTACAAGAGAGAGCGATCGGAGCGACGAGTACAGATGGGGAGAAGACATGATCAATTCGATCGCAGGGACTTGATTTCGTAGACGAGGAAGCAAAGACGATCGATTGCTTCAAATCATCTTTGCTGTAAGTAGCGAAAGAGGGGGCTCTTCATATATATATATATATATATATGGAGAAATCTGTTTCGTTCGTGCTTAGACAATATTTTCTGAGTTGGTCCCTCAACAAAATCCTTCTTTCTATTATCCCTCTATCATTTTTGGTTTTTCGGATTTTCGGCACATTCTAACCCCCTAAGAGGGGAGGAGGCAACTTGACAAGGTTTCCGTGTTGATGGAGTGAATGTTGAAAGTCAACAAAAAAAGAGGATCTATTTTGTTATTAATATTATTATATTATTTTACTCACCAACTTGTACTTCTCTTTACTCAACCTGACTGCATCATGCAACAATCCATCCTACTTTCTTCCAAGATTTTTTTTCTTCATTCATCCCACCTTTTTCCATTTTTCCACATTTTATTCTGCTTTTTGTGCTTTCACTTTGTTCTTATTAAACCAAAAAAAAAAAAAAAAAAAATTGCTCACTCTCACTAAGAGTTGTGTGCGACAAGTAATAAGTAATTATTTTTCATTCAGGAACCAACGTCTAAGATGAAATTCAGTTTAAACACTGAAATTTGCATTCCGTTTTATGTTAAACACATAAGTTTGTTTTCATTTAAAAGGAACCTCAATGCTCCTAAAATCTATTAGTTCAAACCCCTTCCAAATCCTTGCCCCTTTTTTTGTTTTATATTTAATCTTTTGGTTTTTTCCTTTTTTTTTCAATTAAAAACGATAAAGTCAATAGATATTATTTTTCAAGAGTTAAATAAAATGTCACATCTATTTGAAACTTCAATTTAATCATTTAACAAAATTAATTCTTAAATTTAAATTTAAATTGAAATGATTAAATTAAAGCATGAAATAGAAGTGAAAATTAATTTAAGCACTTGAAAAATAATATCTATTGGCTCTATGGGATTTATGAGTTTTTAAAAATTTTAATTTCAATTTGGTCAAATGATTAAATTCAAGGATGAAACATAAGTGAAATTTAATTTAATTCTTAGAAAATAATTTCTTTTGCTTTTATGGGATTTTAATTATAAAAAAAAGAAAAATTCCAAAAGATAAAACAAAAAAAGGGGGAGGGACATCAGGAACTAGTAAAAATGGATGGCAAGATTCGAGCTAAAACGTTTTAGGAAATTAAGATTTATTTTAAATGGAAAAAAATTTAAGAATTCAACTTAAATAGAATGCAAATTTTGGGATTTAAACTAAAATTCAGTCAAAAAGTCTGAATATGTATATGCATGTATAAGAATGCAATTCATAAAAATAATAATAAGAGGAATTAAACGGATAAAGCCAGCGATGCACGCAAAAGCGTTAAGCAACTAAGCAGCACATTGCCGATCCAAGGCGAACATAGAAAGTCAACTCCTTGGACAGAAGCTTTTTTAATTTATATCAATATCCTCAGTTTTTATAACGAATTAATTTATCTAAAACAGGAGGCTTTATTTTTATTTTATTTTTTTATAAATAAAAGCAACATTTTTATTATTATTTTTAACTCACTTTGCTCTGTAGAAGTAATACATGGTCATGGATTTTAAATATGAAGTCAAAAAAATTAGATCTTAGGACACCAAGTCCACAATCTCCTTAACCTATAAAGGGGCAAAATAAAAATTCCATCAGAAAAATAATACGACACAAGTCAAACGTATTTTGAGAAGATTTCAAGTATATTTTGGTAGCCTTTTTTAAGTCTGAATTGCGTCTAAATCGATCAAACATTGTACAATTCAAAGCGTTTGTTTGAAGGACTAAATTACCTCTAAGTAAATTTAATCGAATTAGACATGATTTTAGGTCTGAATCGATCAAACGATCCATTCAGATCTAAAGGGCAAAAACACACCCCTCGTTTTTTTTTTTTTTTAATTATTCCCTCCCCTCCATTCACTGGCATGCTCCCTCTTCCACAAAGCTACACTACTGCCCCGACCACTACCACCATTTCCGGTCACAATCATCACGCGCCACCACCATTTTCAGCCACTAGACCTGTATCACCATTGATTTTGGGTTTAATTTCGATTCAAACCTTGAACTCTTAAGGGTTTGATTTTTAAATCAAATCCTAAAAATGAAATCAACCCTGATTTGAAATTTGAAACAAAATCAAACCTCAAAATTGAATTTATTTTTGATAAAAGAAAAAAAGAAGGCGAAGAACTGAAGAAAAAAAGGGGAGGAGGACATGAGAAGAAGTAGACGAACAAAGGATAGAAGAAGAAAAAGGGAAGATGAAGAAAAATGAGATTGTTTCGATCTTTTACATTCCGTGAAAACGAAAGAGGAAAATAAGGATGAAAAAAGAGGTTGAAGAACAGAAAATTACCAAAATGAAAAAAAAAAAATGTTAAAGATCAGAAGACGGAGAAGAGGGAAAGAAGAAGAAAAAATCTGAATCTTCATTTTTTTTTTCTTTTTTGCATTTTCTAAAGCTTCTTTCAAATTAAAAAAAAAAAAAAAAGTAGTTTAGTCAATCTATTGAAAAAAAATATACAATTATTCAAAACAAATTATTTGAAAAAAATAAATAACATAATAATAAATAAATAAATAAGAAAATATAATTCTATTTAGATCTTTCAGTAAATTAATTATTAAACAAATATAATTATTGAGATTCAGATTTCATGTTTCAATATAAAGTATTCAGATTGTTTTCTGTGTTCAGGTCTGATTACTAAATTTTATCAAACGCTACCGAACTGTACACTCAAAATAGGGACCTAAAATGAGATTATTATCAAGAATTCCGAAAAGTTCACAAAACTTGATAACACCGGCTCCATTTCGAGTGGGGGGTGTCAAGAAACTACTCGAAAAGCATGATGCGATTGAAATAAGGTCATGAAGCCTACCAACACAAAATAAACCACCTAGCTTTCAGAGCAGCACAAATTAGGCAGCAAAACCAATTTAAAGATGATGATAATAGCAAAAGGGAGTTCATCTACAGCTTCCGCACGCCTCCTTCAGCTCCGGATCCCTAAAGTCAGAAATTTGTGTCACTGCTCACAAAAGAGAAAATCATGGAACAAGAGGAAAGCAATGAGACTAAATGGTGCAAAGATCAGACCTTTGGATGTGATCAAGAATGAGAAGCCTGGGACCGGGAGGGATTTTCGCATCTTGAAGAGCGCTGAAACAAGACTCTAAAACTCAAAAAAACGAGAGCACATATGCGTGGTGTGTAAAGGGAGTAAGTACATTACCAATAACATGTAACTTGAGTCATATCACTGGTTCAACTAATTCATCCATATTGATAAAAAGAACAAGAAGAACCATGTACAACCATAAATTTTCATACAATTTGATGACGTTGGAACTAAGTCATCAGCGCATTAAAAGTTTTGCCAGCTTTTAAAGGCCTTGGTTTTTCTGATTGTATGTTATTAAAATGTGATGTCCATCATTACTAGATCTAATCAAAATTGACTTACCCAATTCTCTTTTCATGTTCTTTTCATCCTTAAGGTTGGGATATTTGGATATTTAGAAAACATTCTAAACGTCATTGTTTTGGGTAGTGATAGCACCAGAGTCAGGTGCGACAAACAGCATGCTTTCTTTTCCCTATATATACACACACGCACACACACACACATACATATGAAACAATATCAACAGTAGTATAATGTGATTAGGGAAGGCTGAATACTTGCCTATCGGTAAGCAGAGGCAAAGTGGTGTCAGTTAGCAACCCTCTTTTGAAATTTTTCTCATAATTCTGGAGGCCAAGGTCCTTCAACATGCTTCTCGTTCTAGTGTAAAATACATCTTCTGATGGTGGTTGAGAAAATTTTTGCCCTATCTGTAAAACCACAATAGAAAATTCTATTAGCATAGCATAGATAATTCTGCATGCAAAAGTTAGATATTCATTTCAGAATATGCATGAGTGGTCATACAACCACTTTGCCTCCTTTTCCCCCCTCAGATGTAAAGTAGAGCTCATTGCCTCAACGTGAAAGAATTTGGTATCATCCCATTTTGACAGCTTTGAAAATCAAGTCATAGGGAGAGTACGGAATAACAAAAACCAGACTGACCCCCTCACCTCCCAAACCTTTTTCACAAACTACATATTTTAAAGCATGACACAAGAACATGCATCAACCAAGCATGCACAATAATAAAAGAAACGCATGTTATAAAGCAACTACCATCTTTTGTCTCGTAGCAAGTAATGGTGGTTATGCACTTGTAATTAATTAGTCCGACAGCACCAAGCAATTGGGCTACCCCTTAAAAGAGAGATCTAGATATGTTAAATACGCACCTGGAACATTCCACCTTGAACAACTGCAAAGAATAGCCCCGACGTGATTACATTTAGCGCTTGATTTGAGCCCCCCACGCCACTCACCAATGTGAACATGACCCCAGAGCCAAAAGCCGCTGCCATGCTGCAACAATATTATAAAACCCTAAACAAGTGCACCGGCTTAAGGTAAGGATAGTTAAATGGTCAAAATTAAATTTACTATTAGCAAAATTTCAGATATACCTCTTCACCATCAAATAAGAAAATGAGCTTCACCCTATGTATCACGATGCTTAGCAAGATGAAATGGAAGGATCAAGGGCAACATATTGGGATTTTACACATGCACTGACATGCGAATGATGGGAGTTTAATAATGTAATATATTACCTGATGCCTCTACAACAAGAGCATTGGTATAAAGGAGGTAAGGGAGTTTGGGGAGTCAAGATGTTGGGAAACTCCGTCAGATCATTCTACCAGCTTTTGATTGTATCCAACCATTGTTCTTTTCCATGAAATTTTGTTTGGAGAACTAGATTCCCCTCAAAAGCTGTTTATCTTCCATAGGAAACTATGTGCTTGACTAGGGAAGAGAGAAACAAGATAATTCTTGAATCCTTTGAGTAATTAGTTGGCTTCAAACTGAGGGACATTATTATCTCTCAGCTTTGTTTATGCAGGCAAACACTGAAAGATTTCATTTTACTTCTTTGATGAATCTCCTAGGTTTTTGGTAATGCAGGTAAGGTCCTTCCTCCTCTCAGATTTTTAATATAGCTAAGGTCGTTTTGATATGTTACCTAGGTCTTACATGAGATTTATGGAACACTGACCAGTATTTCATAAGAGGACTCACGCTAATTTCAGCAGGAAGGTTCGGGATTTCAACCAAAAGTCACGAAACATGGATCCCAAATGCAAACTGATGTCCAACACAGCAACCACAAAACCAAAGACATGGACGTGTCCCATGGAAGACCTAGATGGCCTTGACGAAGCCAAAAAAGCCTGGATACCTAAGGAGCAAACCACACTTAACTAGTGCATTTCATCATTATGGAGTCCTCAACAAGCCAAAAATTTAAACCAACTCAGCATCAGGCCTCCTAAGACTACTGCAGACCTCCACCAATATGCTTTGTAAGAGTATTATCGGAAGAAATAATTGTAGATGACCTTGGAAAATAAAAAGTAAAAAATAAACATAAGAAAAAAAAAATAGAAATATCAGAAAATCAATGAGCAAGAAACAACAGTAAAAGCTTACCTAGATTGTACATCTTCCTTGCCTCTTAACCTTTTCAATGCACATGATATGCCAGCATTGAAGCCTGTCATGACAGCAAAGTTGCGGGCTTGTATCAAGGGACCACCAGCAAGAACCTATAGACAAAGGAACTGATATCATTACATGTAAAAAAATATTCCAAACTTCCATTTAATGGGAATTGCCATTCCAGCTGATTTGATAACTGTAGTATGGCACTTGAAGATATGTTGTAGATACAAATCCATATTTTTCAAAACAACTTTTCCCCCAAGGAGAACTAAAGTTCAAAATACATAGCTAGTAAAACTGAATCCTAATGAATAAAAGTCTCAGGTCATACCAAAATATGTCGATGCAGTAACTTCAAATTATATCAGATGCAGAACAAACCTGTAAACATTTTTCAAAGTAGTATCTTAAACATGGCAACAATGTGTTACCATGGAAGAAGAAGAAACACAACAACCAACAAACTCCCCCCAACAAAAAAAACACATGCATTGCGAAATGTCCCATATAAGTCTTTAGTGGTTCAATCCTAGACTTCTTTTTTACCATATTAATAACCTCACTCCACCGTTCCAGCGCGCTCTTAGTTCTTTGTCACAGATGTCCCAAATCATCTTACATCACATACTCTCATCTTGTCCTCAATTGAAGCTACCCCTAGCTTTTGTTCACCGTCTTCATTTTTAATCTTACTTTTCCTAGTCCCACCACACATTCATTTTAGCATAAACATTTCAGCTACGCGCATTCTCCGATCATGCCTTTCAAAAAAAATATATCGCGTCTTCTCTACAACATCAGCTGGACCCTCCTCCTATAAATCCATGGCCACTCAGCGCCTTCATGGACAAACAAAACCAATCCATTCACACAGGCAACAACAACCCAAAAAAAAAAAAAAAACTTAAAACAAATGGATTCAGAAATCAAAACAAATACAGTTGAAGCAATGGCAACAGAGTGGTGGATGGCATTGGATGTAAAAACAAAGGGAAAGAAAGAACCTGGGCTTGTTGGAGAGAAGCCATGGCCTGTGGATTGAGACCCGACTGAGATGGGGGAGGAGTGGGAAGCCCAGAAGAGACGTCCCCGGCGAAGGCACCCATGAATCCACCGATGGCAGCGCCCTGAAGGGCACCGGTGGCGGTGACGACGGCGGTCTCGACCGGAACAGACTGCTTTGCGAGCCAACCCCTAAACCCGCTCTCAAGCTCCTTGAACCGACCCTGCAGCTGAGCAATGAGGTTGTGGGGAGCCATCATCATCGCTCCCTTGGGTGCTTCCACCATCACCATCGCCCCCTCTCCCCTGTTTCCCCTCCATCCTTTCTGTTGCACTCTCTTTCTCTTGTGAAGGATAAACCTTTTCTGTGTCCCTAACGAGGATGAAAAATTAGGGTTTTTGTACTCACACTTCTAATGCCACTGATTAAATTTAAACCCTAAATCTTATTAATGACAAAAATTGCCAATGCAGTGCCAGTGCCACAAGATTCTTAATTAATGTGTTTTGATATATAATTTTTTTAAAAAATATTTTTCCTTTTTATCAAAATCTTATCAGTGCATATTAGGCACAAAAGGTGAAATGCCTCGATCATTGATTTATATATATATATATATATATATTGATATATTTTGAAATGTTCTATTTTTGAAGGTCAAGACCCCTAGTGGAGGGACTGAATAAACAATTGATTCACCATCTAATTTGTAAAAAAATCGAACTTCCAACTTTCATTCGGGATGGATTAATAATGGCCATTTAAGTTGATACTGCTTGAAATTTATTTTCATACTGCAGTGAGCCAACATCTACACTCTATGCAAAGAATTCTGTATGCCTAAAACTCGAAATAGGCTTCAAAAAATTGTAACTTCTTGTATATATGGTACAGATGATCATGGGCGAAAGAAACAGAAATTATGTCAGTGAATTAGTTTAAACATATGATCCATGGAGTACGCTCTGCAAAGCCAACTTAACAGAATGATAATGCCCGTGTTGAGACACAGCCCGTAGGCATAACTCCACCGTATGAATTGGTCGCACCACGATGGATCGCGATGATCTGCAAATTGCAGCCATCTTCAGAGCAGGGACGCTGCGGACACGCGTGGCTCCTCTTCCTCACCAATTTGGCAAACCCAACATTGAATGTGCAACCTTTCCTTATATTCAGCCCGACCCTCTCTTTCGGAAGCTGATCGATACAACAGGCAATCAATGAACTGGTTCATGCTCGACCTTAAAGCAGATCCAAAAGGTGTCCAACTGCCATATGAAACCAAAGGATGAGGTTAATATCGGAACACAATATCCTGACTGCTACACAAGTTACAATATTCCGAAATCTCTAGCTAGAATAGCAAGAGCAGGGGAGATCCCAAATCCTTAAAAAGAAGCACCTAGGAGACTAGCATATATTTCCACAACAGCTAATAGTTCTAAAAAAGAGCAACCAAAAACATCACAAGCTTATAGTGCTGGCTCAAATGTCGCCTATGAAATGACATCCCCGTGCACTAGTTTTTCTTAACGCAGATGTTGAATTAGCAATTAATCTCACAAACTGCCAAGGAATGAAAGATTTGCAACGTAGACGCATTTTAATAAATAAATAAATAAAAGAAAAAAACGTCAACGGTTGAGTTTCAAGCCTTCACCACTGCTTGTGTTGTCCAGAGACCTTTAAGATCACAGCTTTATGCATGGTTCTGATTCTTCTTCCTACTCAAACGTAACACTATCATCTCCTGCAGGTGAGGTATCAAAGTGGAAGAAATTAGAGATTAGCTGTATTTCAGAGAAAACATAGGCACGAACTTCTGATGATAAGGCCTGGAAGTATTAAGAAACTCTGATTCGCATCTGGATTCCCCAGAAAACGTGGTAAACAAAAATAAATCAGACTGGAAAAGTAATGACCGCCTTTACATTGTATTCTTCAAAAGTGTTAGCGAATTAGCAATCAGAATTAAAAGACAAATAGCGAGACAATCATGATCCACAATGATCTTAATTAGCTGATGAGCAGCCAAGTAGAGGGAAAAAAAAAAAAAAAAAAGGAGTCCAAAACACTTCACAACCTTCAGATAAATTTATAAGAATAACCCAAGAAAAATAGCCCTGGCCTACAAGGTAAATAGGTACACATTTGAGCTACCAAAAAATAGTCATTTTCTATTTCATTAGAAAATTAGAGCTTCAAAAACTAACAAAATCACATCATCAAGCAATTAACCAAAAAGACTGACAAGACAAAGACTGATCTCATGGTAGATTTAAGCTTGCCTTCAGCCACATACTTAATATTCCAGTCATTGCACAAGCAAGAGAAAATTTTCACTGCCATTAGAAATTGTAGTACACCTTATTGTGAATTGAAAAGTATAACAATAAGTAACCCTCACTATTCACCAAAAAAAAAAAAAAAACAATAAGTAACCCACACTATCCAAAACCAGGTGATATACAGCAAACAGATAACTCCAATCCATCAGACAAGAAAGCGATGACCATAATATAGGATTACATCAGGATCATGATTAGATTACCTGTTTCAGCCAGTAAAACTATGTATGTATCGCCGAAGCACAAGAGGAGGATTCCTCTTGCTTACAACGAATTAGGTTCAGAACGAGTATCTAGACTCGTGTTGTTGTGTCTCAGCTGAAGATCAATATGAATAACCAGCTAGCAGCAGTAGCATTTCTCTGATTTTTTTGTTTATGTTTTCTGAAATTAAAACTCTGTTCTCCACAATAAACATGAACAGACTAATATCCCTGCATAGGAATAGAATCAACAGAACACAACATGAGCCCCTCAAACTCAATTTAAAGAACTTTTAAAAACAAAATAATATATCATTATTTGCAACAATAACTTCAATGCTCCTGAATGGCACAACATTAAAACCTGCATAAGTAAACATCACCCTTTTAGAATCAATAAATCAGAACCGCATGAGAAACATGGACAAGTAACATGGTGATCTTAAAAAGGAATACAATTCTGATTAATCAAAACAACATGACAATGTAGTGCAAGTAATAAATACCAGATGATAACCCACTATCAACTGGAAAAAATACTTGTAATGCATGGGAGGACTGACAAATATTAGCACCAAGTTCCACCTGGTCATAATAAGCACAATAACAAGAGGCAAAGAAATAGTTTGCAATTGGAGGCAAATATAAAAGCAAGCATGAAAAACTGATAGAAACCCATACAACTACATAAAGGAAGTCCTATATGTACAACGCAATGCACATAACCAAAAGATTCAGACATATAGTAGTGAAACTCAACTTTAATAAATTACATAAAAAGCACACAAGAAACAAATTTTAAGGATTATCAATTGAAAAAAGACCCAAAGGCATCCTGCAGTTGCTAAGGGTCAAGCTTCAGAACATTAGGGCTCTTACAGAACTAGATATGGCCCCGTTTAATATCAAATCCATCATATTGAATTTAAAGAAAGTAGTCTGAGCTTTAGGGTTACAAACTAAATATGGCTTAGTTTTATAACGAATACATCATAATGTAGAAGTAGGCAGAGCATGCCAAAGCCTACTAGTGATGGTCAAGATACAATTACTTAAAACAAAGAGGCATACTGTTACTACAGACTGGTCGGACACACAAGGTCCACCAATTTTAATTGTATGACATCAGGTTTATTGCTTTATATATTGAAACAGAAAGTTAGGGCAAGAAAAGAAAAAGTTCGCCAGTTATATAGATCTAGCTCATATCCATGCCATCTCCAACTCGACTGCAGATTGGACTAACAGCAGAAAAAGATCTCTCAAAAGGAGAAGGATGAAACTGGGCATCTCGCCTGCGCTTGAAAGAACAACTATCAGTGGGAGAATTCTCCATGTCGAACTTCCTGCGAACTCCTCTCACTGCCTGCTCCTCAGCCTGCGTTAATGGGAAAACCTTTGCACTCGCTCTGCAAAGTGAGTTATGATTATCATAAAGAATTCGCTGGTTGCAATTTTTGTCACAGATATGAGTGAGTCCTGTTAGTTTGCAGCGGTACATGTTTCCGCAAATGTGCTCATTTCCACATTTCCAGTCGCATTTGTGAGTAGGGATTACCCCATCTTGCCCGAGAATAGTTGATAGAAAGATAACGTTTGTGGGACCTGCTACCATGGACTTGTTACCATAAACCTCCATTGCTTGCTTCCACTAAAAAGGGAAAAAGGCTCTTCTTGTGAAGTCTTCCTCCACGGATTCTGCACGCTCCAAAGGCTCTGCAGGACCCAACACAAGACAAGAAATGGTCAAAACTGATGAACATGGTGTTTCTAACTCTGGAAGATTTTTATCGCTCAGTATCCCCTCTCTTTTAGACCTGAACATTACTACAAGCCCTTACACACTGACACGCGTCAAGAACGCGTAGACCCCGAGATAAAAGGCCAAACTTTTAGTCAAAAGAATCAGAAAAAGCGTCTTCCCCTGACAAGCTACCACCACTCATCAAACGAAACAACAGCTGCATAAAGAACACCGGACAGCGTGAATCCGCACAGCCAGCATTTCATAGCAATGTCACTACACAGTATTTGCTCTCCGTCCAATTGAAAATGATTCCAATTTGAAACCAATAATAATCACAGACGACCACCTCAAAAATTTCTCATGTTTGCATTGATTATTAAAGACAGTCTCGACAATCACAAGTTAAATTGTTATTTGAGCTGAGTAGGGAGAAAGAGACGGTTTGAACAGTTGCGGATAGGTGGCCGTGGATTATGGTCTTATGAGATATTGTCAAAGGTGTGAGGGGCCTAACAAGAGATGAGGAGAAATCGAGGGGAGATAACAAAAAGGCGGCTCGCTGATAAGTTAAATGGGCTTGGGCTTATAGGAGGCTTGTGGCCCAAAGAAGGAGAAATTTTGCTAAAAGGGCTTTTATGGGCTTGGGAAGGGGTCCCGTGATGCACCCAACTCCCGTGTCCTTTCTTTCTGCTGCCGTGAAAACCAGATCTGACTCAACAGAATAGAAAACGCACTCAGATATAATGCCCTAAAATTGCCATTTCCGTCATACTATTTCCAGATTATGTAGTTCTTCTACGCACGAACACGGTACAGAATAAAGCTAATTGAAGACGAAACGAAAGCACGCATGAATCGACAGAGATAGATACAGATTACGATAAAAAGCAACAAAAAAAAGAGAGAGAAAGAGAAAGATAGAGAGAGGGGGGGGGGGGGGGGAACTTACCGTTGGAAGCACACACACAGAGACACAGTCTCTCTTCTTCTTCTCTCCGCCGAGGCACAGTTTTGAAAGAAACAGCGAAGGCGGGGTGGGGGGGAGGGGGAGGGGGGGGGGTGGGGAGGAATGGGGGATGAACGGAGAGAAGTGAGAGGGGACTTTGGCATTTAATGGATCACAACGCGCCACTGACTTTGTCTTTATGAAAGGCTCTCTCTCTCTCTCTCCCTCGCGTGTGTGGAACTGCGGAGACGGAAGGGGTTTTCCGCGTCACGCGTCGCACGCGCGCCTCCACTGGAATTAAACCTTTTGAGCCAGATCCGACGAGTGGCTGCCTGACACGTGCTATATGTAGCATCCCGTCAGTTTAATTTTTCCATCCGCTCCTAAAATATATATATATTTAAAAATTTTAAACAATTTTAACTACGCTCGTGGTTCTTGAAATATCTACAAAAAATTCTATATATACATATTTCACATATCCCTTTATATTAAAAGAATTATTAAACTAAGTCCTAATTATTGAATTAACAGTATCTTAGGAACACACTACTTATTACCAATTTGATTGTAGGAATTAAAAAACCTCGAACTTTAACATGGTATTAAAGTCATAGAATTTTATACCTATGAAAGTGTCATTATCATGTCTATTTCACGGTATTTTGATCAAATAACAATACAAATTACTCATCGGGTGTACGCGTTATCTTACCCTAAAAATATTCTCCAACCCTAAGCACATTGAAAACAGGTATTAGCTTACCCACTCCATTATTGAATGGGGAGCACAATACATGCATCTATTCCCTAAATTCTTGTCTGCACCTAACATGTTCCTATTCATATATATATATATATATATATATAAGCATATAAAGTTTTCTATATATTGAGAATATTGTGCGTCATATAACCGAAAAAAAAAGAATATTATGAATCACAATAAAAATGTAATATTTTCAAATGAACAAACTAAACAAGCTAAGGCCTAATAGGAGACACTTAAGAGACTTTCGACATCCAAGCAATAAACCTTAGGTTATATCGATTCATCAAAATGCCCAAGCTTTATCTGAGAAAGACATTTTCTTAATAATCAAAAGGGAAACAAACTTTACATCATCTTGGCATGCAAAGGTAGAAAAATTCTCAGCATGGCAGATGGTTAAAATAAAAGAAAAATAAAAAAAATAAGGAGAGAGAGAAGTTCATACTTGAAAATATTAAATTCATTCATATTTGCATTGAAATTCAGCGTAACTTTTATTTGTTCACACTAAATCCCTAACAGTTGCATTTGATTTCCGCCATTGCTAGATTTTAAGAAATTGGATCTCCACTTTATCGAAGATGAGATCTCATACTCGTTTATTTAGTGTTTGCCCTGTACTTGCCCCTTTATAACTTGATACAAGTCTATAATATGTATATTTCAACTCGACAAATTGAAATACTACAAAAATATAAGGAAGTTTATTATTTTTTAGATAAATTGATAATATAAAAAATATGAGTAGTCATAGCATTTATATAAAATTATAGTAATTTATTCAATTTTTTCAATATTTAGTATTCTTTTAAATTACATTGAGAAAATTTAACTAACTTTAAATATACATCAAATTATCTAAGGAGAGTGCTAGGAGGAGTCAAAGAGTCATGTATTCTTTTAAATTACATTGAGAAAATTTAACTAACTTTAAATATATATCAAATTATCTAAGGAGAGTGCTAGGAGGAGTCAAAGAGCCATATAACACCTCGAAAATGAACTTTGATCGTTAAATTAAATATGATGCACATATATCCTACTTGCTCGAAAAATTTGAGTCTGATCAAACTATAAATGAGCCTTCATCTTGATGGTCAATGTCCAACTTCAATTTGATCAACAAGTAAATCAATAATAAAAATTGAAAACATCAACTATTTTAGATGAAACATTATCCATCGTCAAATTAGGCTCAAGTTTTAATAGCAAGTAGAATATGTATTGAATTTATAATCCAATAGCAAAAAAAAATATTTTCATGATATTATCCAAGTCTTACGTAAAATTTGCTCGAGAATGTCACATTCTAATATTTGATGTGGCTATAAAATGTGAGATTCTTGAAACGTGACCTTCAAAGAATCTCACATTCCTGAAAGAAGAGAGCTTAACATTCTTAAGTTGAGAGAGGAAATTTGAATGTTTTGAGCAGGGCCAAAATATGCATATAAAATAAAATAGTCGAAACTATCCTCATAAATGAATAGATTTATAAAATTCTCATTTAATCACATGGCTCGTATAACTTAAAATAATAATAATAATAATAGGTAATAAATAAGTATATTATTCATAAAAAAAGAATTAATAATACTATTTTTAGAAATGTATTATTATATTATAAAAATTATATTTATAATTAGTAAATAAATTCTTCGTCCTTTAAAATTAAAAAATATAGTTAAAACTTTTATTTTAATGCTAACTTTAAACTAATATCTTTTTTATCATATAAATAATTTTCTATATTTTATGTTATTATTTTTTTTTTCTAAAAGGGTATCTATAGAAATTTTTATCATTCCTTTAATCCAATTGTACATATCAAACAATGTTAATATCACATTCTTGAAAATTCGACTAAGCATATCAAATACAAAAATATTACATTTCGAGTATCGCATTCTCAGGACCAAGTAAAAATATAAGATTCCGTAAACCAAATCAAACGGGTCTATAAGAATTGACTCTTATTTTTTTTTTAAAAAAAAACTTGATTTTTAACTCTTTATAGCATTTTTCTACCGACAATAAGGATGAGCTTGGACACACAAAATTTTCCCGTGTGAAAACGCGCAGGGCTTAGGCACGTGCTAGTGGTGACTTTTTCTTCTTATTTTTTTTTCCCCTTCTCCTACCGTTGACTACAACCACCCGTTTTCTTTTACCTTTTTTATTTTTCCGTCATCATGTTGTGGCCGACTCTATGGTTCAAACCCAAACGTATAGGGTCTTCTTTAATGCAAGTCGTCATGACCCTCCATGGATCATTATTGTGAGGTGTCTAACCGCATTATGTAATGACTATTCAATGAGTAATATATATTTGTGAGAGATCCTTACCATCTATTCAAATAATAAAGAAAGAATGAACGGTTAGGATTTCTAAGGGATACGTATCACTTATTGAATAGTCAGTATGGTGTTATTCGACGCCCTAATGTTAGAGAAAATTTATCCTACACTCTATCTCTAAGATAATGATCCATCTAATTAATACCCTTCATTTCTAAACATAGCCCTTCTACTATGGTAGATTAGAAGTATGACAGGGTTATTCTCATTCTGCAGAATAACTAAAAAACAAAACAAAAAAGCGCCAATGGCATTTCTTAATTTATTCTTTTATGAAGCACGTGAAAAGTAAAATCTAGTCATGTTAGGCAAAAGCTTCGAGGCAAAACATCTCTAGGGGTGTGCAGAATTCATGAAATTTCAAATTTTTTGAAAACTTTTCGAAGGTCAGAAAATTCAAAAAATTCAGCTAGAGATCGAAAATAATTTTGAGAAAATTCTGAAATCGAAAAATCAGTCAATTTTTTTATGGAAATTCAAAATACCCTAAATTCTCTAAATTTTTCAAAACTTACATAAACATTTTAAGTTTTTCCTTGAATTTTACATTCTCCCCTTTCCATTTTTTCCTAAATATTATGAAAATGCTTAGGAGAAAAATTCGGTCGGGAAATTAAATTTCTCGATTTCTCAGATTGAAAAATTTCGGATAAATGTTTTGTTCCGGTCAAGAATCGAAATAAAAAATAAAATTCGAGAAAAAAGTTAGAAGATAGAAATCCAGTCGAAAAATTCCCAAATAAACACCCCTAGCCCTGTGTAGTAAGAATAAATCTATCCATCCCTTGAAAATTCCTACACATGCAATGTTAGAAGGAACCTACCAAAGTGTGTGTGAAATTCAAATTTTGATCCATCTCAAATTGAAAAGTCATGAATTTATAAATTTAAATAATCTTAACCATTCCCTTCATCCAACTTTAGTTTCTCCATCAACCATCTTTTTTTTTTTTTTCATTGAATGAGTAGGATCATCTAAATTCATGACTATTCAAGTTAAGAGAATCCAAATATATGAAACCCTCATCATTATGTGAGTGTAAGAAGTTGTTAGGGATGGGTAGGCTATGAACGTACCTTAATGTATCTTAGACTTGAAAAGATCTAAGCAGTCTTATCCCACCCAACTCTCTTCTCAATTGATCCATCCGAGTTCTTTCTTCCGATCCCCCTCCTCATCACCCTCATCAGGTTTAGGGGATCTTCAGAATTCCTCCTTCCCCGTAAGGTTCTTTTGAAGGTTTTCTTCTGCATGCCGCTCAGAAGAAAACCATAGGCTCGCGTCTCGCTAAGATCGAACTGCACCCATCATGCCTGCCCTTCATCTGGGTTAATTCAGCTGCCGCCTAAATAGCTTCCAGTGGCAGTACCAGATATTTGATGCGGGCTATTATTGGGTCCCCTCCCTATACTAGCTTGTGTTTCTCTATAGCTTTCTCTACAAGCATTAGCAATGTATTTTCAATCAAAATGCCCCAACGCTAAACATGACTAACTGTCTCCACCAAAAAATAAAATGAAAAATGAGACTAATGTTTACTACAAACCCACACAATGGCTAGCAAGATGTCATAATTATAAACATAGCACTAGACCGGCCTGAACCCAACTTAGCAACTCCAAGGACCTGGACCTGAACCCTTGACCTTACCCAGCTTCAAGGCTTTATTATACGCAAGCAACTAGTGGTGGTCCGTCCATACATACATCATTGATATCTTTCTATGTCTACTTGAGGTTCGGTAAGTTTTGAAAACTATTCCCATGAAAATAGCCTCTTGATCCTTAAGTTCTAGGTGCCCTACGTTTACTTGTTGAAAAGAATTCTATAGTTTCAAACAAAGTATTTAAATTACACTATTCCGCATCCAACAAAAGGTCTAGCAAGAATATAGAATTACCCAACAATAAACTGGAATGGAATCCAAGCCTGATAATAAGGGCATTGAATTATTTATCCCAACAACACAAGTACTTCAGTTCAGAATGCCTTTATAGAAGATGGTCCAATGCAGCTGGTAAAACCGGCGTGAAAAATTATCAGTAATCTAAATAACTAGGATCACCAACATACTCTGCAATTTGTTCGAGCCGCACCTTCAGCAATTCATGATTATCCACATCTTGCACAACACCAGTTTCCTCATCCAAATCCTTCTCCACAAGGCTCCCCAAGACACCCTTATGCTTGCCATACAGAACGACGACTCGGCCTCCCCGGCGTGGGAGAGCAGTCTCCAAAAGGCCTTGATCCACACCTTGGATGAGCTCCCTGCTATCATCCATAGTGATGTCACAAGTGGTTGGCCCGACGACATCCACAACTTCACCCTTTTTCAAGTACAACCTCCCTCCTTTAAAACCTTTGCTGATTATTCTCACCCTAATGTTGCTAACAAGCCAAGAAATGGGTGCAGCCTTATTTTCTTTGACTTTGTGGGATTTGTTTGATGGTCCCTTATCAGGTTTTGCCTCGTGGACTTTTCTTCCATCATCCTCACTTCGTTTATCTTTTCTTCTTTCACCAACACCCGCATCCCTCCTCTCCCCACGCCTATGACCATTAATTGAATCCCTGCGCTCATCTCTATGTCTTCGATCTTGTTTATCTAATTCCTTAAGCTTCTTAAGACACTTCTTTTCCTCTTCCGAGTGCAACTCTGCAATCTCGTGAATATGCAGAGTCACTTTCTCCCCACTCCTCAAAAGTTTCAAAGCAACCAAAGGAGCCTCAGGATCACTGCCTAATATATCTATAATTTCTGCCTTCGAACCCATGTGCTTTCCATCAACCACTCTGACATCATTACCTGTAGAAATCCATTTGGGTTGATGAGAATCTTTTGAAGCAGTGGAATTCTGTCCCTTATGTTTGCTGTCAGGCATGTTGGAGACAAACCCTAACCCTTCCTTAGCAGTCCTCCTATTAATCTGGAATGCTTTCACATCTTCTTTGGCGTTTCTTCCAATCCCTTTCCCTTCAGACCACCCATAGCCAGCAAGTAGTGCAGCACCAAAATCCTCAACAGGCAGGTCATCAAAATCCTCAAAGCCAGGATCCTCAGGCAATGCCTTCAGGTCGTCTTTCAATTTTTGCAATAGCAAACTATCCACTCCAGGTGCAGATTGCTGAGACCCATTAGGATCAATATCATCAGATTTTTGCCTCAGATTCAATCCGAAGGACATGCCAGAATCATCAGCAACCCCTACTAGGGATGGAGCCTCAAGCTCAAAGCAGAGTTGAGAATCCATGGGAGCATCACGAAGAGGAAGATCGAGATTTCGCATCTTCTTCTCAGGTCTCCATTCATTCTGCTTAGGAGGGATTATGCGGTTCCTATGGCCGTTTTCTGTTGGGGCTTTAGAGGGATCAAATTCTGTAAGGTACTCATGTGAAGTGCTCTTCTCACTGTTCTTCACAGAGCCGCTTTCATTGAAGTTTTGTGACGCTCTGAGGCTTGGCCTTGACGTTTGTTTTGAAGGGAGAGAAAAGGACAGTTTCATGATTCTGAGCTCTGTCTACACCTTCAAGAGTTGACAAGATACCTACAGAAAGCCAAGACAAAATCGTAAACAACATCGACAGATTTACAATGTAAGATTAATTTACTCCATCTTTCAAATAAAATTCAGACACACCACAAAATCATAATCGGGATTACAGAATGCCTTTTATGGTGTACTTTTGTGTTTAATGGTTTACTATGTTCGAACTTCTGAATGTATTTGCCCATCTACGAAAATTCAACCAAAATGCAACAAATCATTAAGGACAAGTCATAATCACCTTTTAAAGTAGGGCTAATGGAGATTTTATAAATAGGGGCTGGTGAATATAGGATCCCACCCGAAACTACTTAATTTTGTTACAAAACTCTCTTACTCCCCCCTCCATTCTTAATCAATTTCTCTCGAACTCTAAAAATAATACCGATCCTTCTCCTATCTTCTCCATCACTCCCTCTCAAACCCCAACTCCTTACTCTCCCTCCCAGCCGCACGCTCCCTCTAAGAAGGAAATCCCTAATAATCCAGCTCCATGCTCGCTGGGTTTTGCAAGCGGAACGATCTACTTCCAAAAAATTATTAACTTGACAAACAGAACAATTGAACGATCAAAAGACGCCAATTGAAATCCAAATAAAGACTACCCGCGGTCCTAATTTTGCTGCTGTTCAGCTTAATTTTCCAAGGAAAAGAAAAAAGAAAAAAAACCCAACTCGAGACCGCAAAACCAACAGTTTTCGATTCATGAGCACCATAATTAAAACCCTAAAAAACTAATCGTAAAAATCGAAATCCCAAAATAAAAAATAAAAAATAACGAGTACCGAAATATACCTTAAACTGCTCAACGGATCAAAGGAGAGGAGGAGAAAACCGCCGCGGGAGGGCGGCGCTGCGGATCGAAGGAGAAGTTGATTCGGCTCCACAATACGTCGAAGGTAGAGAGAGAGAGAGAGGTGGGTGGACCTTCGACTGGGAACAAAGGATGGCTTTCGTTTTCTTTGGCTTCTTCTCGAGGCCCGTTAAGAGATTCCTCACAGATTTAATTATTTTTATCACACTGTATATTTTTTAAAATAGTATAATCTACGTCCAATTATGTTCAAATTAATAATGAAAAAATTTATCAAAAATGAATAAAAATGTGAAAATTAAGGGAGGAAAAAGAAAATATAAATAAATTATTATATACTAAAAAAATTAAATATATATTTTATAATTCAAATACAAAAATTCATTTAGTAAAACCTCTCTTATTAGATCAAATGGTAATCTTCTTTCTCCCCTTCAACCTCGGATTCGTGTTTTGATCATAAAATAACAATTTTTTAATTTTGATAATTTAATTTCTCTTTGTTTCTTAATTTTCACATTTTCTTCTAGTCTTTTAATGATTTTTTGTTATAAATTTGGATGAAATTAAATGGTAAGGGCTTATTGGGTTATATTCCCTAAGTAAAAGGGCGGTGATAAAAAAATTAAAACTACAAAGGTCTCTTTAATAATTATTCAAACTATAAGGAGTGGCTTAGACATTTACCCTAAAATAATTTTTGGACCTACCTAATTTGACCTAAAACCCATGTTTAATCAGTTTGACTTGTCAACCAATCCATTTGTCATTTCTAATTTGAATTTTTATATTTCTTTTTCGTTTCACATTAATTTTTTTCAAAAAAATTGGCCCAATCTAAGATGCTCCTATTAAAAAAAAAATCAAAAAAAGGTAAAAGTAATTGCACTATAACTTAATTGACCATAGAAAAATAATATGACATTCCAATTAACATATAATTTCATCATGTATTGAATGCTCATTAATATTACGAACAACTAAAATATCTAAACTGTTTAATTATTTTAAATTTTTAAGCTCGATAGATAAGAAATTTATACATAACTAAATTATATGAAAATTAACATTACATCTAATTTTTTTTTTTTAAGTTCATTCAACCCATAAGATTTAAATTTGGAAAATAAACATCAAAAAGTTAATTTTATGTGACATAATGTATAAAGCCCTTAAAAAAAAGTTGGCATCTTTAATCCTTAATATAACAATAATAAAATGAGTTTCTTAGTTTGGGCGGTCAAAGCAAAATCGTAACATCAATATAATGTTTTTCCAACCCTAATTTGAATAGTCCAATTTCAAGATTTTTTTCCTCCTCAAACAAAGTGAAGTAAGGCTCACTATTTATCATTGAAATACTTAAAATAATTTTGTTCACCTTCTTAATTTTTTAGTGCTTCTACGTTATTCATTCCTTACAAAAAAAAAAAAAAAGGTTTTCCTCGGCGTTCTTGCTTGATTCAAGCACAAAAGAGTCTAACACTGTGTTTGGATAATTAAAATGAAACACGAACAAGAACGCATCAAATAGACATTCACCCACAAGGGAATGACCATTAATACAAATGACAATCCTGTGCATACCAAACAATAGGTGATCACTCCCATTATGGGAGCAAAATATCCCACCCTCACCCTCCTCAGTTTTGGCGTAGGTGGGAAGAGTTACCCTCAACCCTACATTTCTCAAAACAAAGTCAGACCAGTAAGAAGGGCCAGCTGGTAAATCATTTTAATCACATATGATTTATAACTAGCACAAAACTTGAGGACTTTAGCTCTTTTAATCAAAATAAACATTTTAATAAAAAAAAATTGAAGCCCTTTTAAACCATTTAAAGGAACAGTAAATTTGGAGGGCAAATGCATACAATTAGGAACAACAGCACTGGACAATATGTTTTTCTAATATCCTTTTAACTACAACCTCCAGAAGACAGAAACAAACAACCCATTCAGACCAAGATCTGCAGAAACAATAACTCAAACCCAGCCTGTGCTTATATGGGCAATATTGAAGACAAGGAAGATGCCACAACATTCAAGGAGGTCATTTAAGAAACAAGATTGCAAAAATTCAATCACAAACCAAGTTTAAGAGAAGGGAGAATAAAAAAGTTGTCCGCAAATGCCGACAAAAAAAGGTAAAGACTGCAGATAATGAAACAGCCACTAAAACTAAGAACAATAATACCAGGAGCTTCAAAGCCTACTCCTCTTCGACAACTCTTCCCTTCTCGCTGACGTAAATCCCATCCAGAAACTTCCGGATATCCTTGTTTTTAACATGGCATTTCTGTATCAACAAAAACAGTTGATGCAGAATCAGTTAAAACTGTTACAAATATACAAATCTTGCAAGTGGTTCTGAAAGAAAGGAAGGGAAACCTGGTTTATGAGGGCAGCAGAGCGCGAAACCAGCTCAATGTCATTCCCATCCAAAACCAACTCATCCTTAACCTTCTCTGAGCGCACAATTGATACACCGTCAAGCATTTCCACCTTTCTCACCTGATGCAAGCAACCAAAAATTACGGCCCAGGATTATGTGTGATCTAATAAAGTTATAAAAAGTGTGCCAGAAGGAAAATGGATAAGTAGAGAAATTGAACACAAAAAATAAAAATTTATTATCATTTCAAAGATCCAACATGACAACAAACAACAGTGTCTAATCAAATCTATTATATAACGACACCATGATGTCAAAGAAAATTCAGTACCAAGAGTTGTCCAAACTCAAGGATAATGGTGAGACCTGCAATTAGATGTAAACCTTTAACCGCACCACTAACAAACACACAGCCAATGCAAGAAAGAAAATAATACAGCAGTCCCGGCAACTTTTACTTAGGGCCCAGGATTAAGGTTAACCTAATAATATTGTAAATGGTACACTAACCCCACAACTAATGTCAACTTGATAAATCACCACTAGGCACTTCAAATAATAACCCATTGACATAACTTGGCAAGTGCTTCACATAACACGCACGGCATTCATAACAAAGGATTCAAAAGTCCACGTTGATAAAATATAATGTCTATCAAATCAATAACCCTCTAATTACAACCATAGTAACTATGTTTTTTTTCTTTTCCCTATATGGGGATGAAGCCCCAAACCAGCCGCTGCACCTGACACTCCCAGCACCTGACACTCCAAGAGAATGAGCGAGGGAAACCCCTTTCTGTCAAGCTCTACTAAAAACAGGGAGAACTAGTAGCACACATGCATTCAAATAAATGATAGGTACCAAAACATTTCCTACATCAAATAATTTATTTCCAGCTCCATTTCTCAAGAAAAGTCAAATTTATGAAAAACACACTTTATAATCCTTCCATCAAGACATTATCTCATAATCCACTGTAGTTCTAAACTTAGCACAAAATCTCACCGTATGGGATCAATCACAACATGAACATAATCAAATGAAATCAGCCCAATTCAAACCGAGCACAAAAGCTTGAACATGCCAGTGAAACACTAAAGATAGGCCAAAACCTTTCGGAAGAGCTTAAAACAGCACAATCTAAGGCAGATTAACATTAAATAGAGCTTTTAAATCAGGAAGAAGCAATCAATAAAAGGAACAAACACTAAAAAAATGACAAACTTCACTCAGATCTACACTGCATGAAACATATCAAACACCAGCAAACAATAAGAACATCCCAAGTAAGTATGCCCACAAACTACTAATACCAAAAAAAAAAAAAAAAAAAACTGGGAAAAAAGGGTAACGAACAGAATACCTTCTTTTCACCGAGAAAGTTCCGGATCTCGATGGCCTTGTTCCCGTTAGTGATGCTAGCGTTGATGGGGAAATGCGCATACACAAACCGCATCTTGTAGCGGTAGCCTTTGGTGACTCCAGTGATGAGGTTATCAATGTGGCTGAGGGCCGTGCGGATGGCGGCGGTGGCCTTGCGGGATCCGAACCAGGCATCGATCTTGATCTTGCGCTGGCCGGAGTCCTCGTCCTTGATCAGCTGGAAATCGAGGTTGAGGTGCTTGAAGTCGCGGGTAAGCTTGCCGCGGGGGCCCTCGACTTCGATCTGCTTAGCCCTAACCTTGATCTTCACACCATCAGGAACATCCATGGTCTCCGATGAGAGGATTGTCTTCATCTTGGCGCCGGCGCTGTGGTGTGTGGAGACTAATAGTTTGTTAACGTTCGAACGCCCGGCGAAGCAGATGTAAACCCTAGCTATTAATAGGAAGCCGAAATGAAACCCTAGGGCAAATGCAGAATAATGGGCCGATGTTGGCCCATCAAGCCCATTATGTTATGCGGGCCGGTTTACTCATTTATATTCATATTTTTTCTGTTTATGGAATTTTTTTGAATTATAGTAATACTTAATTTATTTGTTTGCAATCATCAGAGAGAATTTTGGCATGTAACATTTATCGATAAGAGAATAGGGGTAGGTAATATTCATGGTAAAGAGGGAAAAATATAAGATATATTAGTGGTGGGGAAATATTTTTTTTAATTTACAGTGTTATAGTCTATTGTAAAAAAATTCTTGTACTTATGTTCTTAAATATCAAAGACACACATGCGATTTCATTTGTAAAAAATCTTGATAATTATATTTTTTAAAAATATAAATTGGGACTTTTTATAAATGAATTTCTAAGATGTCCTTATGTCCATGGATGGAAGCACCAACTTTTAATTCATAAGCAATTAAACCAATAAATTAATATCTCTTTTCAATTGAATGAGCCAAAAAAAATTTCAGAAAATCATTTAGGAGAATAATAAATTTTAATTTGTGATGATTGCATCAAAGACAATTCTCCACTTTTTTTTTTTTTGAAAATCTCTCTTTCCTGTGGGTAGGATCATAAAATATGATTTGTGCTTCGCACAATGGTGAATGTAAGGAGGGGAAATGGTAAATAAATAAATATAATCAAAATTTGTATAGTTTGTCATCCTAAAATGTTTAAAATTCTCTTAAGCTACCAACTTTCTCTTTTAATTTCCCTAAAAATTAAGTGTCATAATAAACCCCAAGCACTCGTTTAGTTTATGAAATTGAATAAAATAAGTATTTTATAGAAATATAACATAAATAATGAGATGAACATGTGAGTAATAACTCTTTTGAAGGCACATGGGTGCAATAGGTAACTAATAATTATTATATCCTTGGCAATTGATAATAGTTATTCTTATCTATTTATCTCATGATTCATGAGAGTTGTCATTCCACTTATTCTATATTGCAATATTACTCTTTTGATATTATATTTATATGAAATGCTTATTTCATTCTATTTCGGGAACTAAACGTGTTACAAATCTTCTCTTTTTGTGCAGTAATTATGAAATCATATTTATGCTACCATACTTTTAGTCAAATACCATTTTCCTTTTATATAAACCCTGATTTATTTAGTTCAATTGGAACAACTCCTCTACTTGTTCGAGTATTTTTCTGATATATAACTTATTATATATTAACAATTCGTAAATTTCAACTATATAGATTAAAAACCCATAAAATAACCTATGAACCTATTAATTTTAATCTAATTTCAAGTTGTTTAGGGTTCTCATCTTAGAAAAAAAAAGTCCCAAAATAATACTAAAAAATAGATAAAATTCCAAAGTAGGTGTATGGATATGATCTTTCCCAATATAGGTATTGGTCTCACAATTTACTATTGCGAGACTAAAATTGGAAAATCATTCTCACAATTACATATTGCAAATCTCACAAAATTTTGAAGAAATAAAGTTGCACTGTGTGGCTCCAACATACAAATTTATGGTGCAAATTACATTATTCTTTCGTCCAGTACATTTTTAAAAAATTTGAACCGCATAGATGGAAATAATAATGAAAAATACAAATGCCTATCAATTTTCAATTCATTTGGAGATGTAAATCTTATTCATCCTAAGTAGGGATAAGTTCAGGATTATTTTAAAGCTTGAATCTTTCCTTACTTTGGATGAATAGGTTTTACATATCTAAATCACCTAAACTTTGATAGGCATGTTTGTTTTGTATCTTATTTCCATCTATACTGTTCAAATGTGTTAAAAATGCATTGAACGTAAGAATGATGTAATTTGCACCATAAATTTGTTTGTTATGCAAACTCTCCTTTAAAAAAGTAGCACTTTTGAAAAGAGAAACATGCATGTGTTTCTCACGTACAAATTTATGGTGTAAATTGTATTATTCTTATGTTCAGTGCATTTTTAACACATTCTTTTCATCTGTATAGTTCAAATTTTTTAAAAATGTACTGAATGAAAGAATGATGCAATTTGCATTATAAATTTGTATGTTAGAACCACAAGGTTCAACTTCCTTTCTTCAAAATTTTGTGAGACTCGTAATATATAATTGCAAGATTGATTTTCCAATTTTAGTTTCGTAATAGTAATTGCGAAATCAGCACTTACATTGGAAAAGATCATATTTGTACACTTACTTTGAGAATTTTTTTTTATTTTTAGTATTATTACGGGATTTTTTTCCCTCATCTTGCCATATACATACATATATATATATATATATGAACAATATAATGATTATGAACTTCTATGAATTTCATTCTTTAGATCATTACCTTAGTTATCTTGAAATTATATAAAAATTAGTAGGTCTATAGATTTTTTGTGCCATTTTTAATCTACACAAATGATATTTTTGAGCTCTTAACATGTAAAATATTATTTGGCGGACAAGTCAAAGACGAGCATCATTTAGACCGGTATAATAGTCCGTTCGTAATTTGATGGGGGCAAGTCAGAATAGAACTTTAAAATTCACGGGATCTTCTAAATTTGGTTGAGGCAACTAACTGCCCATGTTGTATGTTAGAGGTATGACAAATATCAGTGCAGTATTAAGGGATATAGAGAACAGTCTTTATTAAGGGATGTAGAGAACAGTCTTTAATCATTGTAATTAGGGCTGTCAATGAGACAATGTGACTTGCAAGTGGCTCGAGCTCGACTCAACAGATACTCAACTCAACTCAAAAAAAAAAAAAAATTTGAGCTCAAGCTACTCGAGTAAGTTGAGTTCGAGTTCTCCGCTTCCCTCCCTCCAACTCATTCCTCTTATACTTTATTGCAGAATTTTGTTCTTCTTTTTTCCATTAAAGAGGAGATTAAACATTTGATCAAGTCCACTTAGGTTGTTCAATTGGTAAAGTCACTGGATTATGAGCGACGAAGTCGAAGCATCGAAACTCGACACTCACAAAAATTATTCGCCATTTAATTGGCAGGCATGAAGAGGGGAGCCTTTGCACCAACCTGAGGGAAAAAAAACATTCAATCAAATAAAACTCTATTTACCAAAAAAAAAAAAATGCATTTGTTCTCATACATAACGGACACGTGAACGTCTTTCTTTGCAAATATTATACGTCCAAAATTTATAATTTTAAACCCTTTTATAGTGGGCTCTTCTTTTATATGGTGGCACTATTTCTAATCTAATAAGGCCAAAACAAGAAACCATCCCTTTAATTTTGGCTAATTACTCATTTGATCCCTGAATTCCAAAATCCAATAATTTGTTTCATGAACTTCACTCTACTTTCTAGTACCTAACACTGTTAATCTTTCATCAAAATCGTTCGCATAAGATTTTACGTGGTATCTTTTGTACGAGAGAAAGTTTTAGCTAGGGATAGCTAGTGTACAAGATTAATGAGAAGTACCGCTCTCCTACAAAGCATGTCATAACTGTATAAAGACTCGACGTTCACTATAAGGTGGCAGGTCGCCACCAACTCATGTAATGCTCAGCAGTATTAAGTATTGATAAGTAGACAAAAGCTTGATTATCAAGTTTGAAAGGCAAATTAATAACTAAGCAAAGTTCTAGGAGTGATTTAATGTTATGGCCAAATAAATAAGAGATGTACCTTAAAATGACGACCTAATATGAATAAAACAATGGCATCATTTTCTCTTTAAACAATTATGAACAATCACCGAAAGAAAGGATTCGAAAAGAGCTTTGCGGATTCCTTTGCGGAGAAAGAGAGAAAAGAAAGGAGCTTTATGGGTATACTGATCGAGGAGGTGGAAGTTCGTGGGTGGCGGGAGGAAGAGAAGGGAAGAAAAAGGTGGGCCTTGCGTTTGGCATCGGAGCAGACAAAATCATCGACTGGCCGCGCATTTTGCGTGAATCACAAGCTCACATACTGCAAAATAATATACCATATGATCCCCCAAAGCCTTAAAATAACAATAATTTAATCAAAAAGCATTCATGAGACGAGATAGTATTCAGTCCCATCTCCCGTCTTCCTCTTCTTCTATTTCTTTCTTCCTTCCCTAAATCTAGACCATCACTGCCCACAGAGACTTCCACCCAATCGCTCTCTCTCTCTCTCTCTCTACCATTGCTAAATCTGAAACGTGTTCATCATCTTTTGCTTGCAGTGGCATCTCATTTGCCGTATTTTGTTGGGGCATTGGGTTCATTCAATCTCAGACGGTAAAATTCTGCAGCCCACCCCTCTCATTTGCCGTATTTTTGCCCCCCCCCCCTCTCTCTCATCCCTCTACTGGTTATTCATAGATTAATGGATTAGCTAAAATGTGGGTTGTTTCTTTAGCGAATTCTGGTTGTGATTGTGAATGATGATAATCAGGCTCCCATGAATGATGATGAAGGGTAAAATGGCGAAAAGAAGGGTATCGAGAATCGGGAGCTATGCTATTTCTTCTTCCATCACGGACCCCTCCTGCATTACCTGCACCACCTTCAACATTCTCGCTCCCATCTACAAACGCCTCAACGAAGAGGTACTTTCCCTTATTGCTTATCCATCCCCGACTTCTTTCTACTTTACCCGTTTTTGTTATTATTCAAGTTTTCATATTTTTTTCAATTCAAAGAGGTTTTCATGGATTCTATTTTGTGGGTTTGTAGAACCATGTCGTGTAAAGTGATGGGTGTCTCTTGAATCTCTGGAACAGGGTCAGAACCGTCGTGAAAGCGATTATAGAACGTATTGGCTTGCAAGGAACCATAGGATTTTGGATTGGTTGTTATGCGAAAGGTCTTCCATCATTTGCCTTCAGGTTGAAATTTACTTTTGCCTTTTATTTTTAATCAATATGTCGTATGCTCTGCCATGTTGTTTTTGATTATATGGGGTTCGTTCTTGGTTTTCGTAGGAGCTTTGGGTTGGAAATGATGAGCTCGTGTATATGTATGAGAAGAGATTGAGTGATGCTGGCTATATAACATTCAAGCTCGCCCGGACCAACAATCGAGGAGATGGTATCATGCTCCTTCCTATAACTTGCGAACTCATTCTGAAAAAATTGATAGCATCTGATAGAAAAACTTTAAATAGATTATCTTGTTTTATGTTTAGTTCATACACCCATTTCTCATCCCAAAAAAGACGAGAAAAATGTACCCTTCTATTTCATCATTATTGACTAAATGCACTTGTATTCTAATATTCCGGGCGAAGGGAATAAACCAATGTATTGCAACTTCATATATGTATATCTGAAGCCTGTTTATTAAAAATGGTTTTGTGGATTGGCTGTCGTTGCATAAGTTTATAATTCTGGGAGTTTCATGCTATTTTGTGCATCGGAGATGTTCAACCTTTGTGCAACACTTCCAGAAGTCTTAGGAGTGACTTTCACGGATCAGCTCCACATCGAGCACTGCATGAGAAAGAAAGCAAGAGTTAGGGGACGCATATGCAGGGTTAAATAGATCATTCAAATGATGACTTAGTGTGGGGATGTTTGACGGTGTTGGGGAAATACCGAAGTCATTTATTTTACTCAAGATTTGTGTTTCCCTTCCCAACTTGAAGTTTCATTGTTCAAGTATTCAGGTCTCCTGACCGCTGTACATAAGGACTACTTCAAGGTTCTGAACCATCAAGATTTGCTCTTCAATGATTGTGGAGATCGTGTTGCACAATTGTTGCATGTTGAATTAGCTGCTCCTTTCTCACCAAGCCGGAAATGTATCACTCGGCAAGAAATTCTTATTGTCAACACCCATTTACTATTTCCTCACGATTCAAGTCTTTGTTCAGTGCGATTGCATCAGGTATATACCCTCAAATTGCATATTAGTCTAGTGCCTTTCCTCTTCATCATGAGTTCATCTTACCTTTAGTTGTGTTTGCTGTTCTTAAAATTTTCATTTTTCTATTAGGTGTACAAAATTCTGCAGTACTTAGAATGTTACCAGAAAGAAAACCGCCTCAATCCCATGCCCATCATCCTTTCTGGGTAAATACATAATCAGCCCTTCATCCGAGAACTTTCATCTTTTTTGGAACTGCATTTAAATTGCATTCTCTCTCCCCACTTTTTATAGGGACTGGAATGGGAGCAAGCGCGGACATGTTTACAAGTTCCTTAGGTCCCAGGGGTTTGTGTCGTCATACGACACTGCTCATCAGTATACTGACACAGATGCACAAAAGGTCACAATCTTCACATTCAAAAGCACACTTTACTTCTGCTTGAAAATCTGTTTATACTCTTATTGGTTGGATATGTTGGATATGTTTCTCACATAACATTCTATTTCATTCAGTGGGTTAGCCACCGCAATCATCGGGGAAACATTTGTGGTGTAGATTTTATATGGCTTCTTAATCCTAACAAGTATAGGAAACTATTAAAAACAAGTTGGAGTGAAGCTCTATTCAGCATGTTCAAGGTAACCACTTAATTTTTTCCGCCTTGCTTTCCTTTTTCTGCAGACCTCAATTCTTTGCCTCCATGTTTCTCGTCTGTTGAAATTGAGAAAACTGAACTTGTTAAACTTGTAATGAGATAATATTGATAATAATAGGAAACTGAAACTACAATTCTTCTCCCAAATAATAAAATGTTTTTGTTTTTATTTCTATAATTGCTTTTATTACTGTTATTTGGGTGGTGCCAGCTGCCATTGGAGAGCGCTTTGGCCACCTATACAAATAGCTGTTCAATATCATGTTTTTTAATAAAAAAATAAATTTCTTTGAGCATTTTAATGAGCAAGCAGAGCAATTTGTTGAAGAAGTAGCTCTTTCCAAGTTCGAATAATCAATTATGTCATAAAGAAATTGAACGTCCTCCAAGAAAATCGTGTTCAAGGTTTGAGATCTATTCCATATTGCGAAAAACTTAATTTTCCAAAGGACTGTGTCCTAAACTTCCTCAAACAGTCAATAGCTTCTTTAAACTAGTTCTCTTGGACCCAGGGTCCTAGTTTTTTTCGCTGATATTTGTA
Source organism: Santalum album (assembly GCA_034195605.1). Taxonomy (NCBI): domain Eukaryota; kingdom Viridiplantae; phylum Streptophyta; class Magnoliopsida; order Santalales; family Santalaceae; genus Santalum; species Santalum album. Next base: position 24,034,384 of record CM067259.1, read on the forward strand.
ATCGTAAAATGTTTATATATTGCCTAAATCAATGTGCTTAATGCATTCAAATTTATCTTAGTCAGACAGAATAAATAACTGGCTTGAGCTTTGTATCTCTAATATGGAAATTTCCCATTTCAGTATCTTCTATGGAGAGCTTCAGTGACAGAAAAATATGCATTTTCCTTTCTGAAGTCTGATAACCAAAGTGATTGTATCACTTATACTGGTTTCTGTGAAGCGCTACGGCAGGTATTATAAGTTTCATCGAATAGGATTAAGGCACTTTTAAACTACAACTCTAGACGAAAAGAATAAAGATATTTCCTCCAGTTAAGCTTTAGACTGCTGATGTTCTGTCATTATACAGCTTAATTTAACTGGCCATCCCTATGGACTCAGTGATGAAGAAACAAAGGACATGTGGCTCCAAGCAGACATAGATGGGAGTGGTATTCTTGACTATAAACAATTCCAGGTAACTCACGTTTAGTTGATTTCCTCCCTTTCCGTGCTCTAATTTATGCAGTTTAAGTACCCTCTGATAGCTATATTGCTGATAGAAAACCGTCTTCAAACTAGAGAACCATAATTATTAGGAGTTGGTGCTTGAGCTTCATCGCATGTTCAGTACTGCTGTTGGTTGCTGGTACCAGTGTTCTTTCTCAAACCATTTATTTGAAAGGTTGCATTTTAAAGTGAAATTATACCTGTTATTTCTTAAATATCCTCGTGTTATTTGTTGTGAATGAAAATTTTTTTTTATTGGACTTGCAAAAGTTCTGGAAAGGAAGTACTTCAAATGTAACATCCTTGTTGGGCTGGAAATATGGTTATCATCACTGATTACCGTAAAGATGATTATGCACGCAGAATACAGATTACGCCATTTTGTTTTACGGGAAATTTCTTCTACGGAAAGTACTTTCAACGGAAGATATTTGTCCTTGGACATTGAGAGAAATGTTCTCATTTCTTGGTTGACATGTATAGAATGATTCCAATTTTCAAATCGCAGACAGCTCTGCTCTTTTCTGTGGGCGACTGGTCGCCTAATCATAACAGAAGAAGATTTCATTGTAAAGATACTGCTTTCCCTCACTCTGGGGGAGCCTAATTTTGTGCCAAAAAAAATTTATTTTTTATCTGCACAAAATATGCATTCTGTGTTCTTAGACTAATGGTTACATTGTGGTTGCAGGAGCGAATTTGGAACCCTGCATTATCAGAACAAAGCGAAGAATGTGGCGCCCAACCTAATGTAGTAAAGGACACGGTCCAGCAAACTATTGGCTTCAGCGTGAAGAACGCGGTCTTGTTTCCTTCTGAGGTGGAGAAGGGAATGTGGCCTGAAAATTATTCTCTCTCTGATCACGCCCGTCTCACCGTCGTGTTCTCACCAGTAAGGATGCCTTGCTCACAGCTGATATTTTAGATAGTTCGGTCTTCCATTTGTATATAGACACGAGATTAAACTGAGGCTGTCGAAAGCACGATGAACGGTGACAGTTTCACCTCTTTGGAGAGCCTTGGCAATTTTGATTCTCCCACGTTGTACTGATGTATATTGTTGCTCGGAAATACAAGAAAAGATTTTCTCGGACATGTTTTGTTTGGCTCTGTGCTGTATTTCTGAGCGTGAAGAGGGTGTAAAGAAGAAACAAAAGAAGGCAAAAGGGGGGAAAAAAAAAAAAAAGGGTTGAATTTTTGTGCAGTTAGCCAAATGTTGTAGAAAGTTGCTGGGAACATTTCGGTGCTTAACGCTGTGTGCGTGAGTTTGAGATGGAAGAGGAATGAAAGGATTCGGAGGGAGAGTAACAACTTTAATATCCGAAATAATTTGTAGCCCTATGGCAAATGAATTTACATGGGTTGCTACCATTTACTTTTCCTCATCGTATGAGTCCTATTTCAAAAATTCAAATAGTTTGAATTGAAAAAACATGAAGATCTATAAACTTTGATATGATTCAAGTTAACGTACACTTAAAACATATATGGTGAAATATCAAATAATCTAGAACAATAAAACTGTTTTGAATTTCTCACTGTTTAGATTATAAGTGCGTGATGGCCTGAATCACATGAAAATTTACAAGTCTTCATATATTGGCATGCTCTTCCAATCTTGTTTTATCTCCGTTCCTGCTCAAACATGAAATCGATTGAGTAAAAAAATGAAAGTTTGAGGATCAAATTCCTTACAATTAAAGTTGAAAGACCAAATTGTAACGAAGTGAAAGTTCGAGGGGACATTTTGGTGTTTTTACCTATATATAATAGGGTTAATTAATTTTTAAAAATGTGATATTATTAGATTAAAAAATCATGTAATTGCACGAGTCATTTAATTATTAATAATTACAAATTTAATGCATAAAGTCATGAATAGATAAGTATTAAAATAAAATAAGCATAGGGTAAAAGAGTTTTGAGTGCTTTAAATATTTTGTTGATTTGAAACAAATATTGGAATCTAAGTGATTGCTAAAAATATTTAGTATGGGCATTAAATCGAAGAGCATAGAAAAATGAATCTAATGATACATAATTAAGTTAGATCCAATGAGACAGAGATGTCCAATGTAGTATTGTGCTGTTTTGGATTTTTTTAATAATTTTTTAAAATAATTTGAATTGTACGGATGGAAAGAATATACAAAAATACAAAAGCATGCCAATTTTCATGAGATTTGAAAATACAAAGCCTACTCATCCTAAGCATTGAAAATTTAGTATAATTTTTAAATGTCTTTTCTTTCGATGCTTAGGATGAATAGGCTATCTATGTCCAAATCTTATGAAAATTTACATGCTTATGTATTTTTCCATGTTCTTTTCATTTGTATGGTTAAAATCATCTAAAAATTTATAAAAGATAAAAAATTATAAAACTGTACAGGATTGCACACTTTTTGGACTACAGATACCTCAAATCCAAATCTAATGTCAGACTTGGAAAAAAGTATTTATGAGTAATGCTATAAGTGTTAAAAGAAAATTAGTATAGAAGACATAGAGTCTCAATAGAAGTCTTTCGTAAATGACACATGTTAAAATTATATTAGTTTAGAATATTACACGAGATGAAAATGGGTCTTACGTGTCATTAACGGAGCTCTATCATGCGATTAAAACAAAGCTCACATGTTGACACCGGAGTTCCACACGTGCCAAAATGAGCTTTACCCGTCATCACCCGGTTACCATCAGCTTGTTATTTTCTATACATATAACGATTTAAAATATAATAATTAACAAAAATGAATCTTTTATGTGTTGTCATCGATTCATGCCTTGATAAAAATAAGTCTAATGTATTGTTACTGGAGTTCCACACGTGACAGAAATAATTCGTACGTGCGGTCACCCGATCACGATGAGATTTAATGGGGATTGTTTTTCCCAAATTATTTTATCCTATGAGTTGTTTTTTTTCTTTTTCTTTTTTTGTGTCACAAAAAATTACACTGAGAGGTAAAAGTTGGCCACCACAATTTTTTCCCCATGACGAAGCGTCTCGTGTAAGCTTCCCCCCACTTTATCCTCTTTTGCCAAAAGCTTCCTGACACGTCATTTAAGTGGGTCCCACTCCGAGATGACCTTCTACATCCCACGTGTCTTCCGCTTATTGGTAGAATCACCTCACAGTCTCCGTTATTGTGACAACTCCGTTATCCCGTTCAGTCTACGTTTCCCACTCTACCCCCATTGAATCTTAGAATTCACCCCCTGACCTAGACCGAACTTGCCGACGAGGCTAGGGTAAAAATGGAAACGAAAACGCGGCTGGGATTTACGCGGTATATACGAGAGCGAGGGAGGGAGAGAGAGAGAGAGAGAGTAGAGCCTACTCGGCGGACAGTACTCTTCAGTGTCTTTCACTTTCCCTGCGGTTTCCGATTTTCGCTTTATCATCAGCAGGACGAACTTGCAGTCCTCTCTTTCCAGTTCCTACGGTTTTCCATTCTTGACGCGCTTTTGAGGTGATCGGTTTTCGATTTGTTGCTCTCGTTGCCGATTTTAGGTAATACAAGATCCTTGTTTGCGATTTGAGTTGAAGAAGACGGAGGTCGGGGATCGGAGATGGAAGTGTTGTCCTTTAAATCTTTGCCTCTAGGGTTCAGATTCCGACCGACCGATGCGGAGCTCATCGATTACTACCTGCGCCTGAAGATCAATGGCAAGCACAAGGAGGTTCGAGTCATTGAAGAGGTGGATGTCTGTAAATGTGAACCCTGGGACTTGCCTGGTAAGTAATCCCTCAACTTTGCGAAGTTTTTAAGGCTTGTTTAGTTTTTCGATTAGTTGTTGATGCAATAAAGATAGGTTTAATTTCACTTTCTGTTTAATCTGGCAACTGCTGGGTGAATTTCTTCATGATTTATCGTTTATTAACAGTAATTCTGCTTGCAACTTTAGGTAATCTGCGTTTTTTTTTCCCCTTTTTGTTGGCGTTTCCGATTTTTGATTTTGTTGAGGAAATTATAAATGAATGAACTGGTTTGCGCAGGTAAATCTGTGATACAGACGGACGACCCAGAGTGGTTCTTCTTCTGCCCACAGGATCGGAAGTATCCGAACAGCCAGCGGCTGAACAGAGCAACGGCGGCAGGGTACTGGAAGGCCACGGGAAAAGATCGTAGAATAAAATCTGGAACGAATTTGATCGGGATGAAGAAGACGTTGGTTTTCTATACAGGGAGAGCCCCTAAAGGTCAGAGGACTAATTGGGTGATGCACGAGTACCGTCCCACTCTGAAGGAGCTTGATGGCACCAATCCTGGCCAGGTTCAACTACTGTCCCCTCCCTCCTTATTGAGTTCAGTTATGGGTTATGAACTTTGTGTTGCAGCTGCTAACCTTGTTTTAGTAATCTTTCCATTGTTTAATAATGATCTACTGTGAATCTAGATTGTAGTCTTTCCGTTAGTTTATATAGTAGTGTTGTTAGTCCAAAAAAGGTTGTCTCTTTGTGAGGGATAGAGGCACTTGGGTGTGAAGAGTCAATTGCATAATATTTTTGTTAAGTGTCTCAAGTTCACATAGGCTTTAATTCTTTACAGGGTGTGGTTTTACTCATTATGATCGCGCTTCTTAGAGCATTAGGATGGGTTTTGAGCATTCAGCCATAGCTGTAGTCATTGTATAATGAGAAATGTGAGTCTGTTTTGTCTGCTTTCTTCGTGCCCCTCTATCAAAATGGTCAAAAGGGTAGTTTTCTTGCTTCCAAGTTAAGGTAAGTAAGGCGAACTTGCTTCTTATTCCCATGTTTATTTGATTTTTGAAATCCTCAAAGACCTTTGCTTCAACACAATCATTAAAATCTAGTGGGTTTTGTCTAAGTTCTTTAAGAAGAGCTTGTCTTTGAATTGTGTGTGTGTTTACACATGGGACTTAGTATCGGATATAATTCTCAGACGTATTGGATTACATATCAACACTGGGCCAAAATGGACTTGCTAGAGTCTGGATATAAAAAAAGTGCATGCTTTTTCTTTTTGGAAGAGATTTTTTGTTCAGCTGAAAGGAAATCATAGTAATAAGGGAAAAAAGCTATTAAAGTCTGACTAATATGCTTATTTATTCACTTTCATGTTTATACACATGCACATACTTGCACTTATATACATCTAGAATGTAGAAATTACAAACTATGGTAGCATATTGAAGGTAAGGTTTCATCTGCAGTGAGTGAGTCCTAGTTTTTAATTTGAAGTGTTGATTAAGGTAAAATCTTATGTAAATTGGATCAATCATTCTTTCTTTCAGGGAGGGATGGTAAGTCGAAGAAAGGATATGTTTATAAAAATAGTGGTTTTCAATTTCATAGCATGAAACACTTTTCTCAGCTTGATTTTGTCAACTAGTTCCTCATTTGAAGCGATCAATATAATGAAGGCACACAGCCATTTATTTACTTTCTTGCAATACAACATAGACAAGCTTTGTCATTTGTTTTTATTTTTTATTTTTGTACTTTGCCTGTACTGCATTTCTGTGTATATCTATTCTGTCCCATTCTTGAAATTTAGTTCAATTAAAATGGAACGTAAAAAAAAAAAAAAAATTATTTGTTCATCTTGTGCAGGAAGCTTTTGTTCTTTGCCGTTTATTTAGGAAGGAGACTGTGAAAACTGAAGTATCAAACTGTGATGAAGCTGAACCTATAGATTTATCTCCAACAATCACCAATTCTTCCCCTGAAGAGGTGCAGTCTGAGCCAGTACTGCCTGAAGTAACTCCAGATGTTGAAATGTCGGTCGAAAAGGATTCCACAAATAATGGAGGCTTTGTAGCTGAGGATTCTAATGGATTAACCTCTGGGAACTGGATGCCAAGTCAGTTGCATAGCATAAGCAATGCTTCTTATGGAGAAAATAAGGTTGTGGGACCTGCAGCCAGCGAGGTGCGAATACCCACTAATTTTCAGTTTTATATATTTACCATCTGCATGCGGGAATGAGTAGGTTTTTTTTTTTTAAATGGATTGTTTAATCATACAAATGGCGTTCAGATAATTTTATGCTACTTTCCTTGGATCCACAGCTTGAAGAAGACTTGAAGAATGAGATTTACGGCCACATACTGGGGTCAGCAGATCAGAAAATTTTCTCCCCGTTGCATTCACAGATGCATTCAGAGCTTGGATCTTTATTCTGTTACCCTGCGATTAATGACTTAAGCAATTGCCATAACGGTGTGCAGTCACAGCACGGGACAAATGAACAGGATGCTTATATTACTGAGTTCTTGGATTCGGTTTTCAATAACACTGATGAGAACTCTTATGACGATTCCAACAGTCACAATAATTTGACCACTGAAAATGAGACCCCTAAGGGTGGTGTTACATCATGGGAATCAGACCCTGAAGTGGTCCAACCACAGGTAAAATGATGGTCCCATTTTAGTTTGCACTTGTGGCAGTCCTAGATGCACAATTGAATTATATCGTGTGTTTAATGTATAGCTTGGATACAATTAATTGAGATAGATTTTGTAAGTTGCAATATCGTATTAATTAACTTGCACACAGATTTACTTCTAATAAATCATTACAGCAAAAGGCTTAACCTTGCACTGTCTTCATTATTTAGTTTCATCCGGATTTGGTGGGCTGTGGGTCATTTGAATTGCAGAGTAACAGAGAGTTCCAAGGGCAGATGGTAACAATTCATAAAGCTCATGGAAATCCAGCTTTGGAGGGAGATCGCCTACCCCAGATCGGGGCTCATTTACAGTCCTCATCTCCTGAGCAATTCTATCTCCAATCTGACATCCATGAAGACTTTAAGGAAGTTGCAAATACTGTTGGAAACAGCAGTATTGGTGGGACTGGAATCAAAAGAAGACCTCGCCAGCTTGAAAGTTATCCAGGCTCCGAAAATTTCATGGCCCAGGGAACTGCTCAAAGAAGAATCCGTTTGCAGCGGGACCTCGATGTTGGGCCCGTTTGCTGCAACAAGAAAGATCTAAGCTGCAGTGCACGTGATTATGAAACAAAACCCACCGTGGACAAGGTGAGCATTTTCTGAAGCTAAAGTGTGAAATGTACATGTTTATGCATTGATGATTTTGAACAATAAATTGCCATTTATAGGACGAAGGAAAAGCTACAGAAAAGCCCCCAAATGGGAGTGGAAGTGACAGTGGTGTTTTTGCTACGGTGGAGGATTCCAATTCTTGGAAGAAACCCTATTTTGGACAGCATAAAGTGATTGATGTGTGGTTTAAAGTTCGTCCACGGTTCAACTCAATCTCGTCTCGGGTCTCCTTGTTGAGGACGGTAGTAGTTGTAGTTCTCTTCATTGGCTTTGTTGGCTTGTGGAGGGTGCCACATGGAGCTGCATTAGGTTTTTGATGCAGGCAGGTTAGGGAATAGTTTTTGTTTATGTAATTAATTAACAGTAATTTATATTAGTACTTCATTCTTCGTTGGGGAGGTGCTGGATGGACTTGTCGTCTGTGGAATTGTAGAAGATGGCGGTTTGTGCTTGTTTATATATGTAGTTATATTTTCCTGGGATTATATATATATTTCATAATGAAGGTGCTTACCTGTAAAGTAGGAAAACAACGCGTTGATAATTTCGGAGGTTGAGGAAGATCAAAATCAGAAGAAGATTCCTGAAGCAGGGGAAGAACTTCCCTTGAGAAGAATCCTGGAGACCTTCCACAAGTAGAAGAGTAGTCAGACAAAGGACGGTCCGCATGCCAGTCTATGAAGATGATCTCTATCCCAAGGAGTGACCTGGGAGGACCCTCAACTCTCAGGTTTAAGCTAGAAGATTGGGCAACCATGGTAGATCTTAGCATTAAGGGCACCCCGTGTATAGCACTTGTAGATACAGGCTATACATGGTCTGATAATCCTCTTTAGCTATGGCAGAATGCCAAAGCCATGCTTGAGGCAGACATCGTCTTAAAAGACCCTTCGATAGTAATTCGAAGTAAAGGGATAGTATATCCTGATGGAATGATCAAGGAGCTTGAGAAACAAATTCCTGATCAATCTTGGTCTAATAAGACATAGTCAAATTCCACATAGGAGTGTGGCATTCATGGTTATGAATCAAGCTAAGGAGGAGGCAATTCTTTTAATAGCATTCACAATGCTAGTAGGCTTTATGAATGGCTAGTAATGCCATTTGGATTGAAGAATGCTTCAGGAATCTTTCAAAGGAGGGTGGATAAAGCATTAGGTAGATTGTCATAGTTTGTGGTAGTCTATATTGATGGTGTTCTAGTATTTAGTTAAAATACAGAAGAACATCTTGAGCACTTATGGCAAGTGGCTGAAGTGTGCAAAGAAGGGATGATCCTTTCAGAAAGAAAGGTCATCTCGATGCATCCCAATATAGATTTTTTGAGATTGCAGATTCAAAGAAATAAAGAGCAACTCCAGTGGTATATTGCACTGAAGATTGCAGAGTTTCCAGAGGTTCTAGAGGACAGGAAGCAAGTCCATGCTCTTCTAGGTATTTTTAATTATGCCGGGGCATATATTAAGGATCTTGCAAAGATTGTCCGACCAATTCAAGAGAAAGTTTCTAGTAAGAAACCATGGACATGGTCAGATAAGGATTCTAAAGTAATTCGAACCTTAAAGGACAAAGTGCAAAACAGGAAGAATGGTGGGATTTCAGGAGATATCAAGGATATTTCAGGATTATCCAGATAGCTTGGAGTCTTAATATGATAAAAGCAAGAGCGGCAGGAGATTGTGCATTTCTCGCAGATGACGACACGTTGGCAGTTATCGAGGGAGAATATCTGTAGACGAAGGCAGCAGCCCATCTAACAGAGCAGTTTATCAATAGTGGAAAAAACCTTGATGATCTCAAAAGATGGGAAAAATATCCATCAGAGATTTAAGAAAATAAGTTTCAGAACCAGAAGACCTTTAGGGAAATGGCAAGGTATGGACCCCGAGAGGATAATGATGAAATTATTGAGGCACCGCAGAACCTAGAGTAAAGGCAGGAAGGCACTGGTCAGACAGGTGTCATATCCCAGGCATAATCAATGGGGTAAAGAGCCCGTTTGTTATACGGGATCCGACGCATCCAGCAGAGCGAAACAGCGTTCCATTCTTTTCGGCGACAATTGGTTATGTCATATTATTACTTTATTAAAGTAGCTTTATTAAAGTACGAGTCAACAACATGTGTTGTCCTTACTTTATGATGATTTTATCTTACTTTTGAGTCGGGGATGAGTCGGCAAGAGTTGTGCTGTCCATCTCGCTTATCTATCTAAGGGACTATCGACCCTTGTGTTTGGTAGAGGAAAATCAATTGAGAAATTTGAGGAGGTGTTCTCTCAAACTCTCTCGTCTCTTTTACCACATAGGAGATCTTGCTAAATAATAAATTCAGAGATAAGATCTGAGTCCAAGCCCGCACTTACTCTTAAGGTAGTCTTTTTTTCCTCCATGAATGATTTTGGAGATGACTGTTTAGATACCGTTCTTGAGTCTGCACCAGATGTGTGAGATACATTAGTGGTATCAGAGATAGTAAGGCAGATCCCAGTAAGGAAGTTACTCTTAAGGTAGTCTCTTTTTCCTCCATAGATGATTTATTAGATGACTGTGTAGATACCATTGTTGAGTCTACGCCAGATGTGTGAGATACATTAGTGGTATCAGAGTCAGTAAGGCAGATCCTGATTAACCGGAGTGGCAGTATGGCAATTCCATGAATAAGGGCTTGTACTACTAGAAAGCTAGAGCACAATCTAAATTGAGGTATCTTCAACATCGTATTAACTAGATTTGGTTAAAACGATATATGCAGATACCAGCTGCTAGATTGGCATTTAAACCAGATCTCGATACTATTTGGTTACAGCAAGAATTCTTGAGGGTTCAGCAGAGGTTGAGGCCCAGATTAGGACTAGACTGAACCAAGCTAGAATTTTAATAAGAGCGAATAGAGAAAACTTTGGGAGATCTAGTTGACAAGCAAGAATCAAGTCTGCTATAAGGCAGATTGCTAGATAGTTAACCATGGCTGGCAACGGGAAGGATGAAAAGGGGTCATCTCCTCTTAATGTGAGGGATGTTCTAAAGGAATGTGAGAATAGGATAGCGGATCTGGAACAACATCTAATGACACCTACTTCTCATGTCAAGGCTAGTATATCAGGATGATATACAGCTGAGGATTATCCTAAAAGATAAAATACGAAGAAGGTATGAGTTAGGAAGACTCCAGGAACATCCAAGCTTGTTAAGAAGAGATCCATAAAATCATCACCCAGGAAAAATGCGATATAGAGGAGGTGGAGAAAGTCACTCGAGATTTAAATGAAAAGTTTAAGATGGAGGAATTATAGGCTAGGTTAAGGGAAGGAAAGAAGAAAAGATTTTCCTCTCTAGAGGCTTTCAATGTAATGCCCTAGGAGGGTAAGCTAGTATGGTAGCCTCTAAATCGAGAATCATCCATGGGAGCGAAAGAATGTTTCATTTGGGGAGATGTTTTAGAAAGTTAGCGAAGACATTTGTCCAAACTATTCGGGTCGAATTCAGGAAGAATTTAGACTCAACAAGAGTAGCACCCAAAAATAATATATTGTGGTTAATGGCATGGTAATGCGAGATGGGAGTAGCACCCAGCCTTTTTTTTTTTTTTTTCCTAGAGAATGTTTATGTGAAAAGAGAATATAAGTGGTGTAAATCTAGACTTGTATTACCCTTTTTTTAAAGGTTTTTTTTTTCTCGGGGTAGTTGCAGAAGGAGGATAATTATTTTTCATTCGCGGCTGAGGTTCGCATAAAAAGGTGCCTCCAGAGGAAAAATGCACAACCATGCGGTGGAAAATGGCATGATGGGGTGAGAGAGCCTCGAACTGTCGACCTCAGCATCACTCAGCAGCCATGAGACCTACGCGCTAGCCAACGCAAACTTTCAAAGGTTGTATATCTCATTCATATTCAGGTTTGTGTGGGGCCACCCTTGAGCCCTCCTCATTCCACTTTCACTCACCCACTTCCATTGGGGGAATTTTGTACGGACAAATTTAAAATTTGCTAGTGAAAATGATGATGTGTCAAACTTTAACCACTTCTTTTATTGTTATCGGATCAAAATTTCTCTTAAAATAACCAATTAAAACTCACTATATCTGCATTTCAGTATTAAAATTGTTGTTCGGGTGTAAAAGTATTTTTCATTTGGGCACGATAGTCTATGATTTTTTCTTCGATTACAATTTCAAATGCAGCATATAGATAAGAAAATTAGATTACTTGTAAATCTGTAAACTGAGGGATTAGATTTGGGTAAATTAGGACCGTGTGATACGGGCTCAAGCCCGGAGGTCCTCAATGAAGGGCTCCATCTACCACGATTCTTGATTACCCACTCTCCTCTCCCACATTACCACATGTTGTTTTAGGCCACCCACCATGCATGCATGCATGCATGCTGTCTAAATGACAAATTTCACAGAACGGGATAGTCTTGTTCAAGCCAAAAAAAATCAGCTATGACCATTTCTCAGCTGTGCTCATCTCACATGAATTCAAGAGCTTAAACTGAAATTAACCCAACCATCAACTGGACGTCAGGATGATCATCCACAATTCACTAGATATTGGGGAAATCTCAATGAGCACAGTCATCAAAAATAAAAGACGGCCATATGATAATACTAGAAAAGAAAACATTTTTGAGAACAAAAGACGCCATTATGGAAGTTGTCCAAGTTCTAGAACAAGAATCAGGGAAGAGAACCTGGTGACCCTCTAAACGGTAAACCAATTCAAGCATGTTGAGTCTATAGAATCAAGGGATCCCAAAACACAAGTAAAAGCATTAGTCTTTGGTACTGTGAGCCGTGGTCGACGAGAACTTATTATTGGGGGCCGACAAAGTGAAAACAGTCCATCATAGCGTCGAGAACATTTCCATCCAGTGCCTTGAGGGCCTTCACAGCCCTGCACCTCGACACCCCCGTATATTTCATGACTAAATCAACGTCCTTAGAGTACATGCCAGTCTCGTCATCCTTTTTTTCCTCATCCAACTTCTGTGCTCCCCAATCTGCAGTAGCATTGTCCGACTTCGCCATCTCAGCCCCCATTTCTGGCATCCTGAATAGCCGGGCGGCCCGTATCTGCATCTGAGACCTCGAGTTCTCTACCTTCACCTCCCCAAAAATTATGTAGGTTTCAGAAGTACTCTTAAAAGTCTTCTGGGCTAGACATGGAAAATAAGACCTGAAGATAAAAAAGAATCAGAAGAAAAGCTCACTCACATCGTCTGTTCTCTCGATGGTGATCCCAGTAATGCCTGTGATAGGTTCAATGCCCAGCTTCAACATTCTGTTGTGGCTGCTCTTCTCACTCCTCCGCTTTGAACTCTCATTTCCTCCTGCACCTCATTTTTCAATTATAAGGCAAAACTACTTGTTATCACTGGGCAGCACAAAAGTGCACATCCCAAAACAGGTAGAACAATTAATAGAACAGTTGTTCTTATAGATTGAACAATGCTCAAAAAATAATCTAGGATGAAGAAATTAAATTTCACAAAAAGTTCAAGTCTGTTGTACGAATAAAAAAGATCCAAAGAAGAAGAGAGTAAAAAGGAACAACATTGAGCATCCACTTTGACTGGTGCAGGAATAAAGCAATCAAATGGCCTAAGAAAATGACAGAACTACGTGGGGAAAAAAACTCACCCTACAAACTTCACAGCATATTGCATTTACTTGCCGACAAAATGAATGAAATATCCAAAATGTATACTATTTTATTAAAGCTCTTAGGTTACACAAAACTAGCCCTAGCAATCCAAAGAACCATGTTGTAAGCAAACCATAATAACCAGGGACTTTAGTGGTAGAACCCATTTTTCCCAAACGAGTAAACAATGCCTTCTAAAAGTGTTCAATCGTGTCAGGGTGTGGGATTCAATCGATTAGAAAGAAGTTTGATGTAATATAAACTCCATCATGATGAAACTTTCATATGTTTCGTCATGGAAATCAACATTCTCATTCCCACCATTACAAACTATGTCCCACACAACTAAGTCTATCATTAAACAATCTGAGTGTAACAGAGGATAATCACGAAAATATAACTCTATTTAGCAAATCACTAATGACAAAAAATGTCAAAACAAGGCACAGACATCCAACAAGCCCGCAGAATCCCTGTGTCACTAAAACTATACGACCATAAAACAAAACCCATCAAGAGAAAGGACGGACTCGAAGAAGTCTAAAACAAAGGTTAAGAGCAATCACTTAAAAAATAAAGACAATGGGAAACGGAAGAAAGGAGAGACCTTGGGCTTCATCTTGCTTATCCTCCTCCTCCTCCTCGATGTCATCTTCACTGTCCTTCTCGAGTAAGGGCCCATCCTTCCGTTCAATATACAGTAGGATCAGCATGTATGCAAAATAAAAATAAAAAAAGTTGGAGGGAGCGAGAAGGGTTAGTAGTATTACCAGAAGAGGGTGGTTCTTGTTGAGATCTTCATCAGAGGGGGAATGGTGGTGGTTGCTCTCGGTGTCAATGGGATTCTCCATAACAGGACCCGGCATCGCTGATCTCTGCTTGATTGCAGCCCTGAGCGAGCGAAAGAGAGAGAGAGAGAGAGAGAGAGGAGAGAGAGGAGGGGGGGGGGGGGGGGGGGGGGGGGGGGGGGGGGGGGGGGGGGGGGAGGGGGGACGTGAAGAAGGTAGTGGTGTTGCGCCACCACCACGGCTGTATTTATGTGCAACTAAACGGGGTTTCTTCGGTGGGCCCATCCTCTTTTTTTTCCCAAACCCTAATCCGTTCTAGGGTTTATGCCAGGGCTGCAAGCGAGGGAATGGAATCCTTTTAATTTCACGTCATTCGTTAGGTCATTTAAGTTCTCAATTTTTATGGACTTTATATCAATTTTCATGAGATTTAAAAATTTATAATTTATTCATCTTAAGTATTTAAAATTTTAAATATTTTTTTTTCAGCTTTCTTAAATTTGAACAAAATTATTGAAAAGTTTATGAAAATTAAGTATTGCAAGAACTTGATAAATGTAAAATTGAGAGAATCCTGATCCCCTTTCATCGCCTTAAGATCTTCTCAATTTCACATCTGTCAAGTTTTACGTCAAATTCTTTCTCAACTCAATTTTCATGAACTTTTCAATTATTTTGAGCCTTACGTATAAAGAAAAACATACCCATACACAAAGTTATAATAATTTTTATAAGATTTGAAAATATATAACCTATATATCCTAAGCATTAAAATTTAGGGAAACTAAAGATTTTTTATAAATATTAAAAGTATTAAAAATTCTCAAAGCTTAGGATGAATAAGTTATATAGTTTCCAGATCTCATGAAAATTAACATAATTTTGTATTTGTATTTGTTTTTGTTTTTGGAATAAAAATTCAAAAATATCCTCATGGCCTAGGTCATTTTCTAAGAGCCCACATGTGATTTAAATTTTGTTTATCACACTCATTTTATTTCTATATTGTTTCCAATAGACCCATTCCATCCCTTTGTCATTCAATTCTGTTAAGTGAGAGGACTTATGGCAAGTCATTAAATTTTTACATCAATATTTCACATGAAAATCATTAATAATAATGATAATAATAATGATAACAATAATAATACTTGAAAAATAGGAAAAATTAAGAAAGCTTAGTAAAAAAATAAAAAAGTCCCTACCTATATTTTCAATTGTCATGAATCTTAACATTTATGTCTCAATTTAAAATTTAGAATAGGAATGCTAGGACTTTAGTACACTTTCTCCAAAAGAATCTTAAACTTTAATTTTATTATTCTATATACACACACCTCTCGAGAACAGAGTCTCGCCTTTTTTATTTTTTTATTTAGATTTTCTTAATTTTTCTGTATTTCAAGTATTTTTCAAAATTTTAAAAATTAAAATTTGAAATAATGATGTAGAAATATAATAACCTTCCATGTGTCCCCCAACTATTGAATGGAAAATAGATGGAAGGCTTCTATTGAAAATAAAACAAAAGTAAGAGGGATGTGATTTAAAAAATAATTAAATTGGGGTCTCTTAAAAAGTGATTCAAATCACGAAAGGTCTTTTAGAATTTTTCCTATGCTTTTTTGATCCATGTGGTTAATATTATTGAAATGTCAATGAAATCTGAGTTGACGAAGAACAATACGAATGTGAAATTGAGAGGATCTCAGGTCCACATAGTTTTGGGTCTTATTTTTTTTTAAACATTACAAAATGTAATTACACCTAACTTATATGCAGCATATTAATTTTTCTCATGTATATATGTATCTTACTTTATAAATGGACCTGGGCGAAGAGTACAAATTGGACCAACTGCTTTTATGGTTTTCACATATTGCCCCTATACAAATGTGTAATGCCTTATATATCCTTAAAATAAAAAATAACTAAAACGCCCTTGGAGTCAGAATTTTTTTAAAAGACAAATGCCTGAAGACCCGAAAAGTGAAAAGGTCAAAATAATCACGACACCCAACTAAGCTCTACATAAAAATGAGTGAAAAATTCACAAAACATTTAAAACAGAAAACAATCCTAATGACATTTAATACTCTTGGGAGTGCAAAATAGTCACAAAGCTCCAAAATATTAAGCTATAAAAAATATACTAAAATGACTATAAATGTTCTTAGAAATATATAATACATAAAAATGCACTAAGGGTGTGGATAACCCAAATTAATTTGGACTACTTGCTTTTATGAATTTCTGAATTTGCCCGTTACCTTGTACGTCCTAAACGCATGAAATGACCATGATACGAAGCACAAAATACTTGAAAAGTCCCTAAAAGCCCAAAAAGATAAAATGGCCTAATGAATCAAAATGCCCTTGAAAGCCTAGATTGCTCCCCACGACCTCTGAAAGCTCGAAATGCCTGAAAAAGCATAGAGATTCAAATTTGTACCATAACACTGCCGGGATCTTATCTTTTGTTTTTCACCCAAAATGGATCTATCGCCCTATTCTTCCTTATTTCACCATATGTTCATTCATGTTCTTCACGTTTAGACCCATGGTTTATCTTCAAATCTGGATTGCACAAACGTACTCCCTTAAACTCATCTCTAATACCCATGCATATTCTTTAAGGATCTTAATCGAAGGTATTCCATCCATACCCACTATATTGGATGTAAATAATCATTATCTTTTCAGATGATGTGAACAATGATCCCCCTAAAACAAATATGATGAATTTTTTCTCCTCATTTTTTTCCCACAAACCATCTTCAAAAGTGTATTATCATTCTCAAATATTAGTTTAATGTTCCCACTAACTTAACCCCAATTACTATAATTATCATGGAGTGGTGTACTAGTAAAGAATTTTTAAATGACCAGAAGGCCTTTGAAAAACCTCTTTTTGTATGTTACCCATGCCATTGTAGGAGGCAATCAAAAAAACTTAGCTCATTTCCTTGGTACAGTTGGGTTTGGCCAATGTTCTGCTGCACATGACAGAACAAGGCTGCCTACTCTGGAATTGTTGGTGCACCCGTGGCTGAGAAAACTGCACCTGATGATGACCATGTTACTAGTCAGAGATAGATTTGGTCAAGTAAATAATGGAGGAAGTATCTCATTGCAGGTAAGAAAATAAATGAGTAAATTCTTCCTGATATATGTAATGTACGGATAAAATCTATTGGGTAAGAATCTCAAACTCTACCTCACGTCAACAATTTGTTATATTTAAAGGAACTAGATTAGTGTATAGAATTTGTACACGGCTAACCAAGCCTAGTACTGAGGTTGAGGATCAGCCTGCAAGGCACAGCAAGGGTTCAAGTACAGCTTCAGATGAAATATTCTCGGTCTGACAATAATGCTGAGTTAATTAAAATGAAATAAAAAAAAAAACATTGCATCTCACAGCTTGTGGCTGAAGTTAATCCCAGTGAGACTACTATTATGCGAATTCGTTCTCGGCAAAAGACCACCTCAAATAATGGTGTCATCCTCTACTAAGAACAAAATGGTGTCATCTAAAAAATCTAGATGGGAGAAGTCCAGCTATTCTATCCCACTCAGCACATCGAGATGAGTCTACAAAAATGAAAACCTTAATGGAATCTATATATTGGCCAACACAATATAAAGCACCGACAATTGAGGATGGTTGAAGTTAATCCCAGTGAGGCTACTCCTATGCAAATTCGTTCTTGGCAAAAGATCACCTCAAATATTCGTAAGGCATGAGTACTACGAAAGCTAACTACACTCTCCGCTAAGAACATTGGTGCAGCGGGCTGCAACTTATTTTGGTGCAACATACATAGAAGAAAAGTTTAAAAAAAAAATCTTTGAAATAATATCGTTTTGAGTCTTATTTTTTTTGGTTTTAAGCATTACAAGGCAGCACATAAGTTGGGTGCAGTTGTTACCTTGTGATGTTTTAAAAAAAACACAAGTTCTAAAACTACATTATTTTGGATCTTGTGTTTTTTCTTAAAACCTTTTTTGTGCGTGTGCTACAACTAACATAAGCGCAGTTACTGAACCAAAGTTAACCCCTTTATATAATATAAATATAAATATAAATATATATATATTTCATTTTATTTTAATTTGGAATTGTGGAAAATATGAGGCTGAAATGTATAGACGAGTGTAAATAAGTGTGTAATAATATAGAAAATTACTTAAGTACTAAGGCAAGTACAATTATATGGACTCGTGGAATTAGTTATCAAATATATATTATTGTGTATAATGTTATTTTATATTATAATATAATATAATATATTATATTAGGATAAGAAGAAGAAGGAGAAGACAAACGAGAGAAAGAGAGAGAGAGAGAGTGAGGGGACAGTAATATATATATATATATATATATGTATATGATATGAGGAGACGGCAGTTGGCAGAGTAAAAATATATAATATTATATATATATATATATATATATATATATATATATATATATATATATATATTATATGAAGGATGAAGAGGGAAACAAAGAGGAAGCAGTAGGGAGAGAAAAAGAAAAAAAGAAAGCAGGAGGGAGCCGAGAGCTGCAGAGGAGGAAAAAAGAAGAGGGAAAAAAAAGAAAGAGAAAAGAAACGTCGAGCTGCCAAAGGAAAGAAAAAAGGGCAAAGATAAATCTCGACCCTACGATCAATCCAGGTAAGGGCAATCTAGTTTTTATGAGGACAAATTTATTCCTATCCTTGAGATTTGTTTGTTTCAAGGAATTTCAAACCTTTTATTGAAACAGTTTGATTCCTATTGATTTTAGTTGAATCTATTTGATATTTGAGCCATATTTGTTGTTTCGGGCATTTTCTGATATGTTCATATTGATTTGTTCGTCCGATTTGTGGTTGTACGTATTATTTGAGCTTGAACCGTTGATGTGGCTGTCAGTGGGAATAATTGTTGGGTCCCACTAACCCAATTATTGTTGTTATAATTTTTGAGATCCTAAGCATTTAATTGAACGTGGTTGGACCTATTCGTTCGGTCCCACTTGTTATATTGGTTGATGAATGTTGTGTTCGAACCTGTTGACTGAGATGAACAACCGCGTAAGCGGGAATGGGGGACCCCGTGCTTGGGTTAATGCACGTATGAGCTGTTAAGGCTGGTTGACGGGCCCCGATACATTGAGTAGACCACGTGCTTGGGTTAAAGCACAAATGTTGGACCCCGTGTCTGGGTTTGAGCAGACGCACCGTTCATGACCCTTGGGGTCTCTCAGTGGTTGAAGGTTCGAGCTAATATATGTTAAATTTATCGTGTTGACCTTTTCTGAGCATATTTTGACTGATTGTCTCTTACTGGGTGTTCATTCACACTCACCCTTATCAGTTGATCATTTTTCAGGTAAACTTTTTAAAGATGAGCCGTACGTAAGTGGTGGCGGCGACAAGGGGAAAGGGGTCACCAATAGTTAAACGTTTAAGTTTTTATAGCTTCAAGTTATTATTTGAGATGTAATGTATCCCGTAATACGATTTTGGGCGGGTTGTACCAGTCCCACTTTTATGTTTGTAATCGGAAATCATTTAGTAGATGATGAATAAGTGCACCCTAGTATACCTGTTTGGGATAAGAAAGGTGGGGTGTTTCAAAAAGCCCCCATTTCCCTAATCTTAATCTCCCAGCGTGCAACTACAATCCTTTCCTCTACTCCAACCCTAATCCCCCTTTCCCTAAGTTCGCGATCTTTGGACACTTTTCACAATCTGTAATCTCTGGTTGGGTTTTTCGAGCACGGTTGAGCCCCTCCGTTGCGGTGACTGAGGCTTCTTCAGTTCTGGAAGGCGCTTCGCATCATCTGTTGGAGTCGATGCGGGCGGCACCGGCGTCTCTGGAGGAGGGACTCCGGTGCAGAGTTTCTCTGAAGGCACCTTGCATTGTTGGGCGACGACGAGGGTTGGCTTCTTAGCGAAAAGGAGGACAAGGACTTCGTTCCCAAACTGAGTGCATGTCTGATTGATTTCGTTGTTTTCGGGGACTTGGAATTCCTTGTGGAATTTGCTGCGCTCATTGTTGCCGTTTTGTAGCGGCCGCTCGCCGCTGATCTTTAGGACGTCAGCGGTGGTCAGTTGAACCCTTAATTGCCTCTTTTGATTTTTAAACCCTGCATTTTTCAATACTATAGAGTAAAAGGCCCCTCTGATTTTTCCCAAATTTTCTATATTCAGTAATTTTCAACGAGTGTTGCTCCTCCTTCTTCTTCTTCTTCATCTTTTCCACTTTTGGATTATATGCGATTCTCCCCAGGAAAATCGAAAAAACAGAAGATTTTATGCGGTTTTCATCGGTTTTGTATTTTTAGTCTAATGATGTGGTCAGTCGGTCTTCGATTATTTTCCCACAAAAATATGGTTGGTTGATCGGTTTAACCGATCAAAACCGAACGATTTTCACCTCTAGGTATTTCACATGCCTTATTTACATAAAATTCCCACTACAATATTTTATCCAAATACATCCTTAGTAATTTGTGAGTGAAATTTTAAGTTACCCTGCTTAATTTTATGTAGTTGCCCCTTGTTAGGTCCACAAAATGAGATTAACTAAAAATGAAATACCTATTTTATATAGATGGCACATTTAAGGACAAATATTCCCATGAAAAGTAAAAGAAATAACGAAGCAGTATCTATTTTAATTGACCACGAGCGAAATACAAGGCTGCCCTAGAATTTTGTTCATTTGACTCTCAAAATTTAGTAATTTATAAAAGAATATTAAAATTTACCACTTTGCCGTTGACATTTAAGCACATGATTTTGAGAAATTTGAGTGTACATGTATTCTAAAACTGTGAAAACTATGTTTATCAAACAAACTTTATTGTTGGATCTGGACTCGGATTCACTTTTCGCTTAATTATAAATATATTATGTTGGATATTTGAGTCGATAAACAGACAAGATAATGTTTATGTTGTTGACTGAACCATGAGCACTCAAATGTGTGGCTCTAAACGTAGTCCCCAGGGAAATACAATTTTAAGAAATTGTTATGAATTACAAGAGAACAAACTATTTAACTAAATTTTATATATATATATATTTAATTTAGAAGTCGTTTGATTGATCCAAAATAGATCATTTGTTTAATTTTCAATGCAATTAAATTTTTTTAGTAAAATTTGGAAAAAAAAGAAAGAAAGAAAAAAGCCAAATTTCAGTGTTGAAGCGGCTTTTTGCGTCCCTAAGGGGAAATTAATATTTTGTCACTTTTAACAACTATTTGGACTCTTGTTAACCAAATCAATATAGAATAATAATAGTTATAAGCCTATGGCCCTACCCCTAAGAGGGCATAACATTTACGAGCCTATGGTTCCGTCCCTAATGAGGCATAATATTTCCGAGCCTATAACTCTGCCCCTAATGGGGCATAATATTTTCGAGCCCATGGCTCCCCCTAATGGGCATAACATTTTCGAGCCTATGACTTCCCCCTAAGGGGGAATACATTTTTTGAGCCTATGGTTCCGCCCCTGAGGGGGTATAATATTTCCGAGTCTATGGCTCTGCCCCTAAGGGGTATAATATTTTCAAATCCATGGCTCAATCCTTCCTTAAACCCAAGACTCATTTTCATAAGGGATAGCCTTTTTTGTGCCCCATTCACTTAAATCGATGGTTCAATCCCTTCCTGAAAAGCTTTTTTGGCCCACCACCCAACATATGTGTTATCATCCTTTTTAGGGTTTTTCAATTCCCTCCCTATAGGATTAGCAAATGTTAGGCTATCACCCTTTTATAAGCAAAACTTTAGGGTTTTGCAAAAAAGGGAACTTCTCTACAAAGAACGGTGTTTAAAGAAAGAGAAGAAGAAAAGAAAACCAAGGTTACTCTACACTTGCTAGATCAACCCCATAGAATTACATGGGTCTGATTCTCCAAGGAGATATGTCGGAAACCCTATGGGTCCGATCCCTTCCAGGCCAAAAGGTTCCTTTTTTTTTTTTTTTTTCACTTTTTATCATCTTCTTCGTCTTCCCCTTATTATTCCAAATTAGGGTTTATGACCCTTTGTCATTAGAATCACATATTCCATTGGTGTTCATCACGAGATTCTAATTAAAAGTATTCCTTACCTATGCCAATAGATGTAAAGAATCATCTTTCTTTCGGGATGACTTGAATCTGAGAACCCCCTAAAACAGAAATCGACGAGTTTGCAACTCTCCAAATATCCGCAAACATTGAATAAATGCATAGCAATTTATTTGTTTATTTATTTATTGTGTAAAATTTGTGGGGAAAAATAATGCATGGAATAGTGGGCTGAAACCCCACCGAATAAAACACAAAAAGCTTATCCACTTTTGCAGAGCCAGAACCTCGAGTGGTAAACATGAATCTGTAGTTGTGTGATCATGTCTGACAATTTAAATCCCAAAATATTGGTTTCGAACTTTTAAAGTTGGAGATCAACTTTTCTGCACTATATATTGAATATCATATTTTTTTGATAAAAGATTGAGGGAAAAAATAGAACTCGAACTTTGAGGATTCGAGCTAAAAAAAAAAAATAAAGATACGCTCGAGAAAGCCTTTTTACATTTGAAGTACCCTAAGAAACAATTTTATTTTCTTTCTCGATTGCAAAGGACATAAATTCACGTTAAAATGGTCCAAGCCTTTTTCGATTTTCAGTTGCTTTTTATGGAGTTATGAACCTTTTAACTATTTACCAAAAAAAAAAAAAAAACTTTTAACTCTTTCATTTTTCAAAGTGTAAACAGTGCTACGCAATCTGATTGTGTGGGATCGAGGAACGGCCAGTCCTGCGGAATTACACCCCACAGTCATAAAAAATAAAATGAAAAATGCATAATCATGAGGCTGTTTTTAGTACATTATCATGCTGTGTTTGACTTGGTGGAAAATAATATTACTATAAATTTCTCATCCGAGCTAACTTGTGAACTGCATTACATCCGTCCAATTGACACCTTTACGTGGTGGTTTCCTAAGGCCTTTGATCGAGGAAGAAAGTCAACAATGAAGGCCTTTGATCGAGTCTACTGTTCTAATAAGTTTTGCAAGACAAGTTTATAGCATTGAACTCACTATATCAAAAAATTTAAATAAACTTAGATTTTGAATTGCTGTCAAACACACATTTTGTTTAATTCCAAACTCGTTTGTTAAAATTGAGTTCAAAACTGAGATTTTGCCTCTAAAATCAAACTTGCAAAACTTAGTTTTGTGTAAAAGCGTGTTAGTTGCCCAAATCATAACTTAGTTTTAGCATTCAAAACTCGGTTTCACGTATTTGGTAGTTTTTCAAAACTAAGTTTGGAGTAGCAAAAAGCATAAATAAAAAAATAAATTATGTATTAGGGCATTGCTTTCAATTAAATTTAAGTTAAATTAAAATAAACAAAAATACTAATTTTACTTTAGATTAAATTTTCATAATTAAACATAATGAATAATTAACTTGCATCATTCATATATATTTAATCATTCTCCCACCAAAAAAATAAAATGTACGTTTTAGTTTGTTGATTTCCTTTTCTTTTTTTTTTCTTTTGATTTCCAGCCTCTTTTGTAAATTCTAAAATCTCATGAAGATTATCACATTATTTTAAATTAGTATATTATTTAATCCACAAAATCGTATTCATTAATAAGTTCTTTACTATGTTTTTTTTTATTAAAAAAAAGGTGTATTGACGAGGTAATGGAGGCAAAAAGGAAAGAAAAAGAAAGGAGTGGTTAAGTAGAACAAAAATAGTAAGGGAGTCGGATGATATGTTATGATAAAGTGAAATTAGGTATTTTTAATTTAGGTGTAGGTGTTTTGATAACTTTAATTTGATCAAAACTTAATCTTGAGTTATTCAAAACCTTGTCTTTTAAATACACCTCCCCTAACATTTATAAAACTTAGTTTTAGGACTTAAAACTAAATTTGTATTCACCAAATACTTAAAACTTAGCTTTAAATGATAATCAAACATGTACCTATAATATACTTATTGTTATTATTATGAGGAAAGGGGGTGTGCAGCTTGGCCCACGCCAATTATGGGCATCCGCCCTTAAATGTACACTAATTTTTTAAATAAAATAATATTATTAATTATGGACACCTGCTCTTAAATGTACGGTAAATCTTTTAACAAAATAATATTATTTTATGAATGCGGCGTCCGTAATTTTCATGTGCCACGACATATATTCTCCTGTATTATTATCATTATTATTATATTATTAATCGTTTCAATGATTTTTTTGTTAAAATATAAAAGATTATATATAAAATTATAAAAAAAATAAGTATGTACTAAAAAATAAAAAATAAAAATTAAAAAAATAGTGATTAAGAGCATAATTTCTATATTTATAAAAAATTTTAAATTTTAAATTTTAAATTAATTTAGATGAATGGAATCAAAATATTCTCTACTTTTATAATAATATAGATAAATAGATAGATATAAATTATTATTATTATAATAAGAGAACAAAGATAACAGTTGCCCAGCTAATGGAGTATGGTTGCCGCGCTTACACAAGGTAAAAGGAGTTGCTAATTTCGGTCTACACCCGCTTCTTCTTCTTACTGTGCGAACCGCCCAAATTCTGCAAACCCTAACCGAGCTTCACTCCGATCTCCATCATCCGATTTGCAGTTCGATTCCACCACAACGACAATGGATAGTTCAACCCAAGAGTCCCGCCTCCGATCCGACAACCTCGTCACCTACGATTCCCCCTACCCACTCTACGCCATGGCATTCTCCTCCTCCTCCTCCTCCCCCCGCACCCACCCCCATCGAATCGCCGTCGGGAGCTTCATCGAGGAGTACAACAACCGGGTCGATCTCCTCTCCTTCGACCCCGACTCCCTCTCCGTCAAACCTAACCCTAATCTCTCCTTCGATCACCCCTACCCACCCACCAAGCTCATGTTCCACCCCTCGCCCTCCTCCTCCCCTGCCATCCTCGCCTCCTCAGGCGACTACTTGCGCCTCTGGGGGATCCGCGACGCCTCTACCGACCCCGTCTCCGTCCTCAACAACAGCAAGACCAGCGAATTCTGCGCCCCCTTGACCTCCTTCGACTGGAACGAGGTCGAGCCTCGCAGGATCGGGACTTCCAGTATTGACACCACCTGTACCATCTGGGATGTGGAGAGGGGTGTTGTGGAGACCCAATTGATTGCCCACGATAAGGAGGTGTACGACATTGCTTGGGGCGAAGCCGGGGTTTTCGCATCCGTTTCTGCTGATGGGTCTGTGAGGATTTTCGATTTGAGGGATAAGGAGCATTCCACCATCATATATGAGAGCCCACAACCGGATACTCCGCTACTGAGGCTGGCTTGGAACAAACAGGACTTGAGGTACATGGCCACCATCTTGATGGATAGTAACAAAGTTGTGATCTTGGATATCCGGACCCCTACAATGCCGGTTGCTGAGTTGGAGAGGCATCGGGCGAGTGTGAATGCGATTGCGTGGGCTCCGCAGAGTGGTAGGCATATTTGTTCTGCAGGGGATGATATGCAGGCGCTTATTTGGGAGTTGCCTACGGTTGCTGGTCCGAATGGGATCGATCCAATGTCTGTGTATTCAGCTGGGTCTGAAATAAACCAGCTGCAATGGTCTGCTGCGCAGCCTGATTGGATTTCAATTGCATTTTCAAACAAGATGCAGCTTCTAAAAGTCTGAGGTGAGAGAACGTAATTGATCAATTTATCTGTAGTGTAACATCTATTTTCTATTGAAACTTTGGCAATGGCCAATTCTGAGATTAGCTTGAAACAGTTCTAACTTGCTTTGTTAGTCAAATGGTCCGACTGCTATTCAACTAATTTTAGGCTTCCTCAAAACAACCGTTGTTGAAATTGACATCATTGTCAAATTTGCTCATTCTATTCTACTCCAAGGAAACTCCAAGCAAGCTGTTACATGTTTTTGATAAATCATTGGGTTTGTGATTTAGTTGTGTGTGCTTATTTTGTTTATATTCAGTGACTATTCGGCTTGTTATTTTTGTGAAGATTCTTGATAAATGTCCAATTTTTTAGTTGAAACATCAATCTCTGATGGGGAATGGAGGAAGCTTTGGCTTCTACACCAACACTGAATCCACAAATAAATCACAAGCTGCACTTGTGCTTGTTAGAAATTATTGATTGGTGAAAATCTGCAAAACCAATCATGCTTCAGATCTCAAAGCTTATGAAAGATTTGCCTGGGAGTGGAGGTGACAGCAAATGGCACTAACCTGTGCAATAATAAGATGTGCACACAAACGTTTTGATTATTGTACTTTTCAATAGTTACAAAGGCTTATGAGTTACAAGTTTTGCCTTACAATTTCTCACATTTTTTGACCTCTTTATTGGGAACAAAGGAAGAAAATTGTGGATGGGTGGGATATGTTTCTATATGTACTTAGAATACTTGGTATTATGTGCTTTCCATAATTTGCAAGCCTGTTTCCTC
The DNA here is from genome assembly GCA_034195605.1 of Santalum album. Classification (NCBI taxonomy): domain Eukaryota; kingdom Viridiplantae; phylum Streptophyta; class Magnoliopsida; order Santalales; family Santalaceae; genus Santalum; species Santalum album. Next base: position 24,060,835 of record CM067259.1, read on the forward strand.
AAAGAGGGGTGTTATGGAATCAAATGTGGACATGGTTCAATAGCATATATATACAGGGTTTCTAGACCCAGTTCAGGGGGTTCCAGTTGGATTGGATCATCCGTAGCATGTTTGTTAGTTAACCTACCTTACAAAGTTCACAACTTGGAATTGATGATGAACTCTTGGGTTTTTTCATCAACTAAAGCTTCAGCTTTTTAGTTAGCTAAAAATTGTAGTGGGAGGCTTTGTATTTGAATTTGTTTTCCAGATGTTGATCTTGGGGCTCTGTTGATGAATTAAGTTTATATACATGCTTCATGTGCGATATCATCAACAGGATGAGGTTTAAGATTCTTTTTTGCGCAGGTTCGTAGATGGATTCAAACTAAGAAAGATATGCAACTCGGTCAGCTGGATTCTTGATAAGTTGGGTACAAAAACACATGAATTGGATGCAGGTCTCAGTTGCAGGCATGATTTCTCTTGCTGACTATTCATGACCTGATATACATTCCACTCAGTAGGGTGTTTTGTGTTCCTTATGTGGGTTATTGGTTTCGTTTGGAGTAATTTACCGGGGTTACCTTCTCTTACTAGGGAAAATAAAGATGTATATATGACAATTGTTGTGAAGTATCATGTACTGCCACCTAAGATTCTGGTGAAGTAGTTTCTGTGCCCCATGAAAGTAATCGTTTAGAGTCCCACTTCTTCAGTGTATTAATGTTCTTATTATTGATGTTTTGAGCTGAGCCTGATTGTAGTTAAATGTTTATAGTACTTTCTGTTGCCTCCATTACTTCTATGCAAATGGATATTTTCTCAAGATCTCACTTGGCGCTCAGGGAGAAAAACAGAAGAAGAGAGGAGGGACGGTGCAAAAAATTCCTGCATTGAGCTTGTATGTGTTGGATTTACCCTAAGATGATTCATGGATCGATAAAAGATTTTGATCTTCCAAACCCAGTAGAAAGGTTAGCGTACAAGAAAGCAAATCATACGGAAACGATCCAGTCAAATCTTCGGTTGGGAAATGATATGAGGTGTTCGGACATGCCTGAAGCGACATGCCTGAAGCGGTTGATTTAGTAGGAGGTTTACGGTGACAATGGCCCTTGGTAGATTTACTATGACTGTAGCCCTTGGGGATCGAGAATGAATCGTAGTCTTTGCGGCCTATACGTCTCTATTCTGCCTCCCTACAACTCTCTTCTGCCCCCCTCTCTAATTGGGAGGAGCTCGTTCCACATATTCCCTCAGTCTTCCTCTGCCTCTTTTACTTTATTTTAGATTTATTTCTATCTGAGCTTTTCTTTTCTATTTTATTATGGTAAATATTGCACTTGGCAGACAGCTTTGGCATGTCTCCTGTATCATGATTTTCCTCCATTGACGCTTCTTGTTTCCTTTCCCCAACTGCTACACGTGAACTCTTATTTCAGCTACTGGTCAAGGCAATCTAGGAGGGAACTTTCTTAGGTTCAGGGTGCTTTCTCCATTCGTGCCACCTGAGATGCATGAAAGAGCAAAGTCAATACTCAAAAGCAAGCAGCGTCTTAAAGGGTTCAACGTAAAAGGAGAAAAAAGGAATTTGGAGATGGGATCCTTACCTAACAGTTTTTTTCAAGTGTAGTTCCTCAAAACCAGCTTCACATCACAAAGTTAAGCCTTGTCTAAGTCATTTGCTTCCATGATGCTTATTATCTTATGGGAGAAAGATGACAGGAGGAGCTAAACTGCAAGTGTTGGCAACTCGTTGGTCCTCTCTTCTTTTATTTGTTTTGTTTTTCTCCCCACTCATTATTAGACATTTGTGGCTTTTTCTTGCAAAAAGTTGTATGGCTTTTGAAATTTGTGGCATTCGTGATTTGCTTTTCCCTTGGCTGTTTCTGTTTTTAAAGGGAGTGAGTGGAGGAGGTGTGCTTGTCCATTCTCCATGTGTGATGAGCCCACCTCCCTTCCCAAATTTACCCTCCTCTGGGCATTCTATGCCCATTATGGGAAAATGAATCGATTTGCTATTGAAGCCTCCAAGAGGGAGCCGAGACTGGGGAGATTATTTTCTCATTGGAGGATTGGAACAAAAAGATGGATTTTCAGAAAGACTAAAGGCAGCTCAGTGATCATCATCGGAGCTTGCTGTTTAGTCATTAAAGGGTTTAGCAAAGAAGGGACTGATGTAGAAATTTGAAGATTCCTCAGCTAAGAGAGTTGCTCATCTGATTTCAGACCTTTTCCTTTCCTCTTCACTTTACTTCCCTGTGCTGGGATACCTCATCTTTGTATCATATCATCATCTCATCCTTTCTTTTTCATTTTTTCTTTTCTTCTTGCTTTGTTGCAGAAACACCCTTTGTTGTTTAACAGAAAAGCCCTTCCCTCTCTCCACCCATACACCAAAGTCATTAGCCATAATACCCACAAGAGAGAATCAAGGCCATGATAAGCAAACCCTTTAAATTTCCCTTCTCTTTTAAGTTTTACACTTACATAATATATGCTTCTAATCACATTACCAAACAAACACCAAATCCAAGAAACCACACAGTAGTACCCTTCAGAACATGTAAGTATTGATTCATTACCTTTATGATTCTTCAAACAGAAGTAGAACACTGGCTTCCTTGTTTCGTGCTCAGCGAACCAGGGAGGGTGGTCGGTCCGAACGCCAAGACCGCGGTGCACTTCACACTAAGAGGGTACCCACTAGACACCCATGTCCCGATCTTCCATCGAACCCTTCCGTTCACCATCAGACCGATGACCAACTTTCCGGCAATCTGATCTTGGCCCACATCGTACCCGAAAGACGGGCCCATGGGCATCCCAGTCGTGTCCAAGGACGCGGTGAGGAGATTGGTGTCCTCTTGGCCCTGGTAGAAGTCTGGGAGAGAGGCACGAACTGTTATTGGCTGGCTCTTGTAGGAGGCATAGGCTTGGAGGGAGTCATAGTAAATGCCGACCCTTTGGTTGGGGTTTTTGGAGAGGAGGGTGAATTGGAGGGATGAGTTGAGGGGGAAATGGTTGGAGGGGTTGAGTTGGTAAATGTCAGTTTGCTTGAGGGAAAAGTGGGGTTTTGAAGGGTGAAGGATGAACCAAATGAGGAGGATTAAAGAAAGGATTGAAGTGAACAGCAAGAATAGCTTCTTGTAGAGCTTGTCAATGCTGCACAGCCCCTGTCCTCCTCGCTTGGCACAGTGCTTGGGAGATTTTATGTCTATTTGAGACATTTGCTAGAGAGAGAGAGAGGGAGAGAGCGGGGTGCAGTGGTGCAGTTTTGAGGAGTTTGAGGAAGGAGAAGTGATGGGGGGTTAATAAAGGGTGGAGCAGAGGGGCAAAAAAGGGGGCAATAATTTTCTCATGGTGCTTGTTCGAAATCTCGAAAAAAAAAAAAAAAAAAACATTCAGTGCTCGGTAAGGTTAAAGATTTGGTATTTAAATTCATACACATCAGGACACATGTTCCGCTTAATTATAAATTTAAAATAAAATTTTTCTGCAAACGCGTCATAATATGTATAGATATGAGTATTTTAATGCTTACGCCTAATGAGTATTAGAAATTTTTGGCTTTGGAGGGGTTGCTCATGAAGATGGTGGGAGTTGGGGTATTTGCCTTTAATAGTTTTCTCTTAATTTTTAACCGTTATTTTGGAAGTAACCTTTAGTTTGTGGGTTAAGTATATCTGATGGACCCAGCAGAACAATCATGAATCTGAGCCTGTGGTCCCCTGTGTTGTCAATGGCTGTAGGGGCACAAGTTGTGGAGGAATAAAGTGCAGCGTTGAATGGTTTCTTAATCATATGAACAAAGTACAATGATTTTCAAAAGGTAATGTCATATTTGTATCGCTTAAAATCACACTTATATCGAATTTTTTCTCATAATAACCTAAAAAAAAAATGTATAAATATGGCCTACCTTTTCATCGTTTTTTAAAAATAACCTACTTTTATAAAATCACACTCTCTGAGTGCAATTTTAGGGGAGCCACGTTTGACGGATTCTGACACGGGCTGACGATTCGCGCAAAAAGAGAAATCGGACTTCCCAAGTGCAATTTCACTTAATTTATTATAAATCCAAACAATTAATTGTTAGATTGAACATGTAGCCCATGTAGCAAAATAATTTTGTAAAGAGGATGATGGTCTCAAGTTCAAATCTTTTTTACTACATTTTCTTTTGTACTTTTTCTCCATATTAATTTTCTTTTAAAAACTATAATAAATTTTACTTTGACCAAATATAATACTGAAAGTTATACAATCCTTAAAAACGCCATTAATAATTTTTTTTTTTTGAGAAAAGGACATTAATAAAATTATTTTTTTTTGAAAAGGACATTAATGAAATGGAAAAAAAAATTTAATATAACTTTCAATGTTATATTTTGTCAAAGTAACATTTACTATAGTTTTTAAAAGAAAACTAATATGGAGAAAAAGTACCCAAAAAAATGTAGTAAAAAAGATTTGAACTTGAGACCATCATCCTCTTTATAAAAACCCTTTGCCACATGGGATGTATGTTCAAGCTAACAATTAATTGTTTGGATTTATAATAAATTAAGTGAAATTGCACTCCCCAAGTGCAATTTTAAAAATAGCACTTGGGAAGTGCAATTTCTCTTTTTGCGCGATCCTCAACCCGTGTCAAAATCTGCCATACGTGGCCTCCCTAAAATCGCACTCGGAAAGTGCGATTTTACAAAAGTAGGTTACTTTTGAAAAATGGTGAAAAGATAAGCCACGTTTATAAAAAAAAAAAAAATTTAGGTTATTATGAGAAAAAAATCCACTTATATCTCCTTTTCTATGAGGTTATTGGTTTGCTTTTTTGTTTGGGAAGAGTTTCGAGCGATACCCATTAGCCTAAGTTGACATGTTTAAATCTTGTAAAACTACTACATATTTATACACATACTGGACCCGATTTACTTAGGAATTACTGTTATGAGTGGATGCAATTTTCTCGAGAGATTAGTGGCCTGGTTGGTGGGTCGTATACCCTCGTATATGGGAAAAGAAGAAAAAAGTCACACGTACGTCTAGGTTTGGACTTCAGTCCTCAAATTATTTTCCTTGACCTAAATAGGTCAAGCATGACAAGTGCAATTCACATTCACACTTGCTTTTTATACACTGAAATTAGTTTCTTTACGTGCGTGCATAGAACACATGTACACCCTGTTTGAGTTCTTCACATAAATGGGAATGAAAATTACCATTATCAATCCTTCATTTGATGATTGCACCTAGAAGTGTTTATTCGGTAAAAATTACTGATCGAATTAGGATTCACCGACTATAGGTTTTATTACCATTACCGATTGAATTACAACTTTTATCGACTTTTGCCGTCTGGTAATCAACAATTTCGACCTACCTATCTACTGAAAATTCATAAAAAATAAATATATTTTTAGAAAATATTACTTAATGGATTTATTATATATATTATATCATATATTCAACTTTTTATTCACTCGCCGAGTCTCTTTACATTCATAGAAAGATAGAACCATACACATTTAAAGGGTCTTTCAGAGAGTCAGCCATTCGTACGTGTCAAGTTGAATAAATGAATGCAGCCTCAACCAGAGTTGCATTCTTCTATGCTTATGAAAATCCACGAGAAACAACGGGGCGTATTGTATGTGCCAATTGTCATTTAGCTAATAAGCCTGTAGATATTGAGGTTCCGCAGGCAGTACTTCCTGATACTGTATTTGAAGCAGTTGTTCGAATTCCTTATGATATGCAACTGAAACAGGTTCTTGCTAATGGTAAAAAAGGGGCTTTGAATGTAGGGGCTGTTATTATTTTACCCGAGGGGTTTGAATTAGCCCCTCCCGATCGTATTTCTCCTGAAATGAAAGAATGCAGCCTCAACCAGAGTTGCATTCTTCTATGCAAGAAGAAGACTTAAAAAACCAAGCTATGTAACATTATATATATATATATAAAATATTGCATAAAATATTTACAAGTATATAAGTATTTTGATAAACCGGTAAATTCCTGACTAAAAATATTTACTGATCATTTATCGATTTACCTTTTCTAAAGGAAATTTACCCATTGTGGAATTATTGGTACCCTTAATTGCATGGAGAGCAGAATTTGCACTAAATATATGAATTTAATGAATGACACGGATAATTATTCTATTCTTATTTCCATCTCTTCCCCTGTTAGTTTCTCATTTTCATTTCGTAAAATTCATTGCAGGGGCTTGAGAGAGAGAGAGAGAGAGAGAGAGACGCAACAGGAATTTTAGTTCCATAAGTGTTGTACATTATGCACCATGATGAAAGGGAAAGTGTTGGGGATATGTGTGGTACCTCTGTGTGTGAAGTGGGAGTGTGCCAGAATCAGAGAGCACAAACCTTTTACAAATAATTGAAGTGAAAGTGAAATGCTTTATGAAAGAGCCCATTAGCCTCATTGAGTAGCCATTAGCCTTTATAATTGATTGCTTTGTCAACCCAAAAACTTGTGATACCACCACCACCATCCCTCCCTCTTTCCCTGCCCACCTTGCATGAATTGTTGAAACTTTGATATCTTGGAATTGGGCGTTTTTATCTTTGATAATACGGGAGCATACTTGTGTTCCCTGGTTCGAACTGCTCCAACTAGCAACCGGAATCGGGTAAATCAAAGATGGATAGCTTTAGGATATAAGATACACAAACAAGATGCAAAGAGGACATGAGCTTTATACACAAAGAGGACACAAGGTTTACAAATAAAAAATCAATGAAACTTTACCACAGAAAACTAAAAGTAAATGCATGGTGGCAGTTGAAAAGATGAGTGAAGATGGAGAATATGTGAAGGGGACTTTTGAAGCCCCGTGAAGGGAGGATGGCTACCTTTGAGCAAAGAAAAGGCACAATACATGGCGGTTAGGCGGAGTTTGGATTGTGAGAGTGAGATGGGATTGGGAGTAAAATGACAATCGAATGGTAACATCAATCGAATGACCGGTTGCAAGGGCATTGACCAGATCATGTCCTTTTATGTTACTAAATATCGAAATGGAGATTAGAGTTTTCATTCTCATTCGATGTGCAAAAGTTCTTATGTATCTCTGTCCAGAATCTCCGCATTATAATTTCATTTTTTGAGCAATTACATCTGGATTCAAGCAATCCCACCTAACCATTTGAACTAGGTAAATTAGAGATAAGCGATCCTGAGAATTTATATGGATGAATCAAAGTGAGAGTCTCCCACTTTGCCATTGAGCTAACCCTTGGGATTAATTTAGAAGCAAAACTTTACACTACGAAACAGTTGTGGGACTCTCTAAAGCTCTCACTTGATAAATCTTGCTTCCTCAGAGGAATATTAATTATTATTATTATGTGCTACAACAGGCTTCTGCAACAGCAGCACTGGTTTGAAGTTAAGGAAGGTGGATTTGCTTCTGGAACTCTCTCTTTTTTTCTTTTCTTTTTTTTCCCTCTCCTCTTCTTTTAGCTTTTGCCTTTTATATGAATATATTTTCTTTCTTTGGACTTTCGAGTTATTATAAGTATTATTGAGGTCTTCAGGTTCAATCAAAGAGAAAGGCAGTGGGACCCATGGCTTTCAGTGACCTCTCATCCTCTCTTACTTTGCTTCTCCAACCCTGCTTCAGATGGTGCCACAAGTATGCCTCCTGTCTAAGGGCCTGTTTGGGAGCTCATGGAAATCCTTTTGAAGAGCTCAAAAACAAGCAGTTAAATTTTATCACATCATGAGTATTTCGATACGAAGATTGTGCGAATGATGTACAAATACAATCACTCTTTTGAACGAGCTTTAAATTGAAGTTTTGTCTATAATGATAATTTCAGTATACTGCCATGCTCAGATAAGCACAAAAAAGCATAAAGTAAAAGAAATGAAAAATGAGAAGTTTTCTTTTGACCCATTATCAGTACCTATAACACAAAGAAGAGTAGAGGATGCATGAGAAGAGGGGAGTCCAAATGAATGCAGGCCAACCTGTGGATTAGGCCAGGATTGACTGGTCCCAACATGCCCATGGGACTGATGTACCTTAACAGTAACCCTACTCAAAAGGGAAAAAGAAAAGGGGAAGCTGCCAATGGAGTTACTTGTTTTGAAGCCTTTGGATTTTCCCATGTTGGCATCTCTAAAACTTGAAAAGGGATACTCTACTAAAACAAGAGCAAGCTTCCACCTTCAGAATGTATCATGCTGACACTTCATTCAAATCTATACTTATTTTGCATACAAAAGAACCTTTTCGATCAGTATACATACTGCATACACCCAGCTTTGCTATACACCCAGCTTTGCAATCACGATTACTCGATCCCCGAATTTAAACAGCAGCAAGGATTTAAGATGCATAATAGTTTAAACATCCTGTAAAATCTATTGTATACCAAGAGATTAAACAAATTATGCCCTGAAAATGAGCTGCAAAGACTAGCTTTAGAACCTCCTTTCAGACATTAGCCAAGGTCGACATTTACAACAGAAATAACTCGGAAAGCATGACTCTTTACTCTCATCACAAGTCGAGTAAACAATTTTGTTGAAATATATATATAGTTCTTTAAAGTTGAAGAACATGTCGAAGAGACATCATGTGGAAGGACAATAAATCGAACACATCAGGGCCTGAAATAAGGTATTTCCGTTGAATTCTTGAATTCTCAGAACGTTGCAGAAAAGTGAATAGAAAACATACAAATACCGACTTTTCGATGCTGATGTTTTGGTTAAACCATGTGATTTCCATGGCGGCAAACTGAACATACCTTGTGCCCCTCATTTAGCACTAATGACTTACTTCCCATCATTCTTGTTCTTTCAGAAGAGAACCACACGGGAGGATCGAAACAGAAAAATATACACAGCCACTAAAAACTATAGAGAACTGGCAAGAATGCTGTTAAAAAAAAAAAAAATTATGAAGCACTGTTCTCTTAACAGAACCCATTAAATTTGGCTTCATCAATCCAGAAGGAGATTCTTCAAAAATAAAGGAACAGCAGAAAAGAGATAACCAGTCTTGCAAATTTCAAGCATCAGAAATGCAAAAACTGTAGCGCAGTATGACAAGCCTGAACATTTCAGAGCTGCAATTCTCTTGACTGGACTGAAAGGCCTGCACTTTTCGAAAAGTAACACAATTGTGTTTCCGAAAGTCTAGTACAGGGAAACCTTAGAAAACATTTAGACTAAAATGCTACAACCTCTTTTACAGCAAACACACGATCATTGTCACTACCTACACGGATGGAAAACAAGCAAATCAATAAAAGTCTGATTTCCTATGCTTCACTACGTACATGGACATAAGCTACGTTGGAACCTTCCGGCAGGCAACTTAGGCTCCCATTCTCCTTTTAGCTGGAGGGTTTGTTCTTTTTTTTTTTTTTTTTTAACTGACTAGAAAATGAGGTGCCTTGGCAATTTTCAGCCTCCAGCAGTGAGGGGATCGACTTGCGCCTGACGCACAAACTGTCCTTTTACACGAGGCCGTTGCTCTGCTAGCTTTTTTCTACTCTCATATCGGACCTGTCAACAAGTATCAAATTCCCCATTATAGCACACACACATACTGTATTATCACTACAAGTTAAATATGCTTGCTTGCCAAAACAACGCCCACTCACGCTGATTTGCAGTCTTGAATGAATAATAAATAAAATGGAGTCCAGTAATATTGTAGAAGGATAGAGGACATTACTCCATTCGGATTAAAAACATTTCATCAATCTTTTACACCACTTTGAACCCTTTGAAACTCACTTGGCTTGTGTTCAGAAACAAATGCGCAAATGCAAAGTAAGTAGATCACAAAAGAACTTAATAGTGACACAAACAATTTACCTTTTTCTCAAAGCATCTGTCTTTCCTCTTCAAGCGAAACTTATTAAGAGCCGCCTCTCTTTGAGTAGACCGATGAGAGTTTCCATCAAAAGTGGATAAACCTTCCTCATTCGCACCCTCAGAACCAGTTCTGACACCAGCTACTGGATTGGAAGAAGTCCCGTTACTTCCACAAATGCTCCCACTACCAATGCTATTAAGATGATTTGCAGTACCATTGCAGAACCTACCACTGCCACTCTGATCAGTGGTAGTAGAAAAATGCCCTCGATCATCTGAAGATTCCAGTTTGTCATTTTCCTTGTACCTACTTTGGCTGTCCAAATTGTTGGCATTTGGAATTGATTCAAAGATTCGTTTGGAGTCACTAGTTTCACTCTGAATTGGTGATGGGCCAGATTGTACAGGAGGTTGTACAGTCCCAAAGCCAGCAGAGAAACTATCAAAATTTATACCTCTCACTGGGACATTGATTGGAACCACTCGCTCTTGAGAACAGGAAATTGTAGCTTCAGCTTGTCTGAAATGACCAGTAGGCATAGAGCTTACACTTCTCTGTGCATTTAGTGTCAAACAAGAGGCGTCTGAATTATATGTAGAGACATGGGTATGCAAATTCTTTTCAGAGTTGATGCCATTTTCTTTCTCTTGAGAACAAATACTACTTGGTTCAGGACGTAAGGGCAGTGATCCCCTATTAATGTACCTGCATACCGAATACTTACAATTATCAAAAAGTCCAATGGAAGATCAAGTACCAAAACTGTTTGCAATAGTAATTTTTTATTTTGAAAAATCTCATTTATGTCAAACAACTAATATATCTGCATTTGAAACCTTAACCTTGTTATCATATCATTTTTAAATTTCTTACATTCCTTGGTGCATAGACAATTAGGCACTGCAGAGCATTAGATTAGTCTAATATTTGGTAAAGCTTGCAACTTCAGAGGATTGGAAGACGACAATCAAATTCGGCCACCCATCTTAGTGTTGCCTAACAGAACCCCACACATCGTATATTTCTTCTAGACCATTAGGAAATTATTTTTTTTATCAGAAGCATATGGACTTTCTAAAGCTAATGTTGCATCAAACCAAGAAGAATTAAAGGGCATAGAAACTCACCGTGAGAAGGCTGAGGCGTTGGAATGGTTTAAGGTCTGTTTCTCATCTGTAATTTGATTTTCAGAGCCACAAGGATCAGATCTTCTCAAGGAAAGATCCAACTGTGGAAAAGTGTCAAACTTGTTTTGAACAACGTCAGACCCAGACATCCTGCAACTAAATTGCGGGTTACTATCAAACGCTCCAATGAGATCAATGGCTTCTTTACAAGATCTGAAAAGCGAATCATTGTTGCCACAAGCCTTGCCAGTGACATTAGGATCCTCCATGTCCCTCTCTTGTTCCACATCCTTTTCCCAAAACACTCTATTACCCTGCTTAATGGATGCCACTGCTGGTCCTGCAATTGTCGATAAGCACGGAAAATGTCAAATACTTCTCCAACGATTGAGCTCAAGAGAACAAAGCAAACTAAAAAGCCCTCCAAATTAATCAAAAAGCTAGCATCTTACCACTAGCTTCATTCTCCTGTATAAGCAATTCCTGTCCGGATCTGCTCCATTTCGGATGTGAGAAATCTTGCATATTTTCCACATAGGTGCTCTCAGCTTCCATCTCTGGCTTTGTACAAGAGCTCTGCAAAAAGGACACTCAATCAAACACAAAACATTTTGTAGAAGAGTCAACACGCGCCCCCCCCCCCCCCCCCCCCCCCACCAAAAACAAGTTAAGCATGAATAATGTGTTCAACAATTGCAACTACATAGGAAGGAAGTAACTTCGCCCAACAGCTCAGAACATATTCTCATGCAGATTTACTAATTATCTATGCTTGCACTTACTATGTTATAATACTGTAACACGGAAAAAAAAAAAAAAAAAAAAAGGCACCGACCTGAGAATTACTTCCCATCACGATGCATTCTTTATTTATCGGTGAACAAGCCTTATATCCACTAGAATGATTACTGGCGCCATTATTTTCAGCAGTGGCTTCAACCTTTCTCTGTGCAACACTCTCATCCTGGGGATCGCTTTTGCCAATAGTTGACTGTTCAGGCAATGTTTAAAAAGAAATAATTAGAATGCAAATTTAACTCTCAAATTACCATACACACACACACACACACAGATATACATATATATGGGTACGAGAGTGCGTGTTTGTGTGTGTGTGTATTGAAAAAACTCAGCGAATGTGGAAATTAAACGTACAGATTGCCTTCTCCAGACATGCTGCCACAAATTCCTCAGTTCATTCCTCCTAATGGGCTTAACAAGAAAGTCTGCAGCTCCTCTCAACATGCAGTTATACACGGTGCTAATCGAATCGTGCGAGGACATCACTGCATAATCACATATGAAGTACAGGATATTGTTAAAACATAATTTTAAGTGCACCCATTTGAAAAGACTAGATCATGTAAAAAAAAAAAATTGTGGAATTATTATCCTGAAGTTTTCAAAACGGCATACTTATGACGGGGATGTTCTTGCAGATCTCATGTTCCATAGTCAAAGTAAGAAGAGCGAATCCAGATATCGATGGTAACTCCACTTCTGTCAATATGAGGTCTATGCTATGAGGTCTTCTCTTCAGTACCTCCCATGCCTTTAAGCCATCAGAAACAGCAGCAACTGCTCAAAAACAGGAAGAGAAAAAGAAAAATTGTTTTGAGATCCTAAACTAAGATACGATCGGTACAAATTGAACAAGAAAGAACCGAAATTCCAACACATGAAGAGAGAGAGAGAGAGAGGGAAAGTCTAACCTTTGTAGCTGCATTTCTTGAGGAGAGCCGCAATGATTTGCCTGGTGGAATCATCGGCCTCAACCAACAAAACCCTTAGAGCCATGCGAGGAAGAAATCTCTCCCACCTAACCATCGCCCCATCATCCTTCCCGTTCTCTGAATAAGCCTCCTGCAACACCTCCAACTCCATACCCTCTTCACCGCTCACACCCACTTCCCCCATCTCTCTCTCTCTTCTCCTTCAACCTTTTCACTTCAAACCCAAGAAACCCACAGACAAAAACCCACACCCTCTCAATTTCGAAATCTGCACAGAACCTGAGAGAAGGGATACCCAACCCAAGAAAGTCCCCGCCTTTTACCTAAAAATTCTCAGGAGGGGAGGGTGGAGGAACGAAATGAAAATATCTGGAAGGGCCCAAAAGGAAAAATGGATGGACGGCTAATATCCCACCTGGGCTCCAATCCAACGGTCAATCTCCCCATTTCCGCGGCCACTGCGTCCGAATCGAACGGCTCTGACAACAACTCAAAGAAAATATCTCCACAGCGAAGCTGTTGTCGAACCAGTGAATGCCTGGGGGCCCACGTGAAGTGCCACGTCGCCCAATATCTAAAGGCTCTCATCCAATGGTTTCGTAGTGGTTGATTTGGTGGCGAATTCTGGATCTCTCTTCTTTTTTTTTTACTTTTTTTTTTTTTTTCATTTTCTCCTCTTCTCCCTCTCTATCTTTTAAGATTTTTATTCGCTGTGGGTCCCTTGGGAGGAGAAAAAGATTTAGAAGAATAGGGGAGAAGATATTTTCTGAGGGGGTTGGATCTCGCGGTTGAGAATTAGACACGTTTCGGATTAATAGACTGCCACGGGGTTCACGTGTCGTCCCTCAGTATTTCCCATCTTTCTTTTTAACCAATAGCTTATGGTTAATAGAAATCCCACGCCCGCGTATACAAGAGTTTTATAGTACTCGCCTTCTCATTGGCAAGAGGGCGCCCCGAGTTGATTTTGTTCAGCGACTGCCTGTGCCGGTGGAACTGGCGGCGGAGGCGGTTGCGCGTGGGTTTTTTGCCCACTTGCTTGCTCTCCGAGTGGGTGTGGGTTCATCATCCACTTCTTGGAAACTTTCTCCTTTTTTATTTTTCTTCGATGAGAATAAGAATAATTTCGTGAAAGGATACACAAACACGTGGAGGGGGCAGCAGAGCAATAAAAAAATTTTATTTAATAATTTTATGTACATAAAAAATTTTATAATAAAATTATAGAATGAAATGTATTTTAGTTAAAATAATTTTTATTCATATTATTATTCAAATCTATTTATAGAGGTCGGCTAAATTTTTGATATTGAGGAAGGGAGAGTCAATTTTATGGGTGAAAAAAATATTTACCATTTCATCAAAATGATTAGTATTTTTGACTCCTTAAGTCTATTATAAAGATACTGTTTTCAAAGTTTTATTACTACTTTTAAGTATGTTTAGTTTTTTTTTTTCATGCTTGTCATGCTACTCCCATAATCGTGTTTGTCCAGCTTAATCTACAAGGTTTGATTTGATTAAAACCAGTAAGGAATCCTAAACTTATAATGAGGGAATAAATAGGCCAATTCAATCAACTTAATCTAATCTGATCCACCCACCCCAACCTTTTAAATTGGGTGGGTAGCTTTTTACCCCACCAGCCTGCACACTCTTAACCCCATTTATTAAAAGCAGTGGACCCACATCTCTTTTCAATTACAACCTGCATGCTTTTCTTTTGAGTAAATGACACTTTAAACCCTAAAGTTTTATTGCATTTTGACATTGAACCTTGATCTTTTTTCCTCATTAGATTGAACCTTGGATTTTTACTTCCGTGTTAAATTGAACCCTGCTGTGAGCTCCGTCCAAATTAGTGGATGGAAAATGATTACATGCTTGTCATGTGACATTTTTTTAGGGTAAAATTGTCAAACTACATCCCCCGTCACTCCCTAAAACTCTTCCCCCATTTCTCTTTATCTTCTTCCCCCTCTCCCGACTTCTCACCTCAAAATCTCCTCCCTCAGATGGCATCTCCAGCTGCTCAGATTCACTTCCTTGGCGGCACGAGCTTCCCTTCGTCGTCTGCTTGCTCAAAGTCGAGGACGATGTTCTTAGGACAGAAGTTAGGGTCGAGCGCAGCTTCATTTGGGCTCCCTTGGTCCGTGTTCTTGAAGATGAGCCGGAGTGGGAGGTGGCGGTGGTTATCATCGGCGGCTCCCTTGAGGGTTGTGAGCGAGAAAATGGTTAGGATCGATCTAGGGACCACAAACTCGGCAGTGGCGGCAATAGAGGGAGGGAAGCTGATGATCATGACCAACGCTAAGGGGCAACAAATGACGCCATCTGTGGTGGCCTACACGAAGAACGGAGACCGGATGGTGGGTGCGAAGCGACAGGCAATGGTGAACCCCAAGAACACCTTCTTCTCTCTGTCAAAAGGTTTATGGGGAGGAAAATGTCAAAGGCAATTATGCGAAACATCGAACTTTACAAAGCTTGTGAGGTTTCCAAACCCAATCAAAAGTTTTCCGATTAATCTGTTGTTGTACATCTCAAGCTACCATAGATTTTGAAACTTCAAAATCCCTTTTAGGATCCCGCCGGACAGATGGTTATTAGAGTGCTCGAGATTTGTGAGCCTTTCGGGAATCTCCCCTTGAGACCTATAGTGATTCCACCTTGTAGATTGTTAAACCTTGGTGAGATTTTCTCTTGCCACTGAAGCCCATTACAAACTGAATCAAAAGGTACAGATCGGGACAATTCCTCACTAAGGAGATTAATTTCCTTAACAAACCCACTAGAGTTGTAGCCGATTCCTGTGAAGTTGCACAAGTACCCATCTTAAACCCATGAACCAAGTGTGCTGGTGTTCGATTTTGCTAGAGAAAACTTGAAGTTGAGCAGAATACGGAGCTCGTCGTTGGGTCTAATAGGAGTGAGGATGAAATAGAGTAAGGAGAAAAGCAAGAGTTTCGGGGAATTACATCACCGCAAATTGTTCCCTGGAGACATGTCGGCAACGAACGATGTCTTCGCACAAGGTGATTCTCTTGGCGTAGTAGGAAAATGGAGGGGGAGATGAATGGAAGAGAGGAATAAACATGAAACCCGCGGGACTCTCTCTCTCTCTCTCTCTCTCTCTCTCTCTCTCTCTCTCTCTCTCTCTCTGTTCTTTTTTGTTCAGTGGCGTGGAAATTCCAATGAAGATGAAGGGAAGAAGATGAAGAAGGGAAGTGAGACAGAAATTTGGCAGGAAATGACGCTTTAAACCCTAAGGGAGGGTGAGGGATGTGGTTTGACAGTTTTACCCTAAAAAATGGTCACGTGACAAGCATGTGACCATTTTCCATCCACCAATTTGGACGGAGCTTACGGCAGTGTTCAATTCAACACGTAAGTGAAAATCTAAGGTTCAATCTAATAGGGAAAAAAGATTGAGATTCAATGTTAAAAAGCGGTGAAACTTTAGGGTTTAAAGTGTCATTTACCCTTTTCTTTTCCTTCTTTTTCTTTTGTATGCTTAATATTTTTCCTTCAAGAAATTAAAAAAAATGAATATTTGAGAAAAATGATCATGGTTAGACTCAAAAAAAAAAAAATTAGTACTCAGTGAGCACCAACTTCTTATTTCTTAATCCATTCAAATTTTAATGTGATAAGTTAATCAACATCTAATTTTGGGTAATTCTAAGTTAAGGAAATAAAGATTTGTTGCCACATTTAAATAACTGGAGGCTATTCGAAAATATTGTACATTTAGTATCAGTAAAATTTGTAAGTAACGGATGTAAGATTTCAAGCTAGTGTAGAATGAGTGGTTTTTGTCCGTTGCTAGCGGACCAACCAACTTTGACCCTCCTATAAGTAGGGGTGACAATAAGTAGAGTAATGATCTTATGCCTCCCCTTAGCTTAATTTTGAAAACTTTACTTTTACCCTAATGAATAAACACACGAAACACGATTATCCTATCCTATTGGGTAATGGGTAAATGACTGCTCACAAGTACTTAAATTACAAAAACAAAGGATATCAACCTAATAAAAATTAAAATTCATGACAAAGCATAACTTTGTTTATATTGATATGTTGCATTTACTTATACAATTATATATTTGGTTGTCTATTACTAAAATATTCGCAAATGGTTGGGTAAAATAAATCACTTACTCTTGTTATATCCTTTTAGTTAAACAAGTGCTTTTTTTTTTTAAATTCCTTTTCCTACCCTTATACGTAAATATACTTAAATGAGTAAAAAAAAAAAAAAAAAATCCTTCCCTTAAAGAATAGGTAAACGGGCAAACGCAAAATATCTTCTCCGGAGTACTGGGCCCTACGTGAACGCCACGTCACCGGACGACTAAAGGCTCTCTCTCGGCCATTGTGGCTTCCGGTGCTGGTTGGTTGGTCCGTCCCTCTTCTCCTTCCCTCTCTAATCTTTGTAGATTTTTTATTGTGTGGGCCCGCGGTGAGGTGGAAAATGAAATTAAAAGGATGGCGCAGAGAAGATATTTTTTATGGAATTGATCTCGCGGTTGAGGACAGGACACGTGTCGGAGTATTAGAGGATTAGACTGATTCGTGGCGTCCAGTTTGATCCTATGGGCCTTATCTATCATTTCAACCAGCAGTTAATGGTTCAAAGAGATCCCACGCGCGGCACTGCGTGAGCCGGAAAATAATGCGTTGAACGCCTCATGCTTGCCAAATTTCAATCGAGCCCAACCTCAAGCTTTCCATAAGCCGCTCGAACTCGTCTGATTTAAGGCTCCGAGTTGCTCGAGTTAGTTCATTTAATACGTTAAACTGGTTTAGATTTGAGCCAACCTTATTTATATACATAAAAACTTTAAACCATAAATAAATTCTTTCATAAAACAATCTGACCTCAAAAGATGATGAACCATTGAAACATCAAACCCAATCAGTGTGACTTAAAAAAAAAAAATTTGCGGACTTTTTCATTGAGGAAAGACTCGTTTCCTGTCCCTATTTTTGTGATGCAGGATTGCATTCCAATTGCATTAAAGAAGGCTCATAATACTTAGCCATTCAGGCTTGACTTATCTAATCAGCTGAGAGCCTAGTCTCGAGCAACTTAAGAGCACCTCGACAGGTGCGCGTGGGTTTGGTCAGCAGCTTATGATTCTTTTGCTGTTGGAGGTCGTGGGTGGCTGGCTCATGGCTCTCAAGTGGGGGTGGGATGATCATACGTTTCTTGGACATTGTTTTTTTTTTCTCCCTTCTATTTTCCGTTCAGAGCAAGAATAGTTTTGTCCATGGATAGGCAAACACGTGGCACAAGCTAATTCCATGGTTGCATGTCACCAACCTCGTGCGGTACGAGTCATTATAAGTTCAATATAATTTATAGTGCGAAGCTTAAGAGACATCCGATTTGAATTGTATGGTAGAAAAATATCAAAAGAAAGAATTAGATGAGGATAAGTATGAAGAGGGTCAAAATTATCCTAATTTTGAATTATAATACGTGATAAAAATGAGTTTTACGTGTTATCGTTATCGTCGCAGGTTCATTTAGGATTCAAGATGGGCTTGGTGGGCATGATCGGGGAAAATTTTATTCACAATGAGCCTAATGACAAAAGCTAAGGTTATCCATTTATTTAAATTTGAAAATTAGGAAAATAGTTCTTTTACTAGGCACTTACTAGTGATCCATTAGCTCTTGAAATTTTATTATTTTGAAAGTTTAATGAGCTGGAAAGATCATGAAAAATTAACAAGGCTCCTAATTTTTCACCCTATATAATAGTGTTTTAGGACTTTCGTCTATAAAAAGTTAAGGAAAAATTTCTAAGCGTGTCCTTGGATAGTACATATTTTTTATGGTTTGCCACCTTTAATGACCATCAAATTTTATAAAAATTAGGCCTCCTTTGTTTTACATGATCTTTAACTCTATAGGCCTAAAACTTCAAACTATTTAAAAAAAAATTATGAATTAACTGGGGGACCAATAGGCGCTCGGCATAGGAGCCCGTCCTAAAAATTAGGTCAATTTGGGGTGCCTTTTTCTACCTTAAAAGCTCTTTTAGGGGAAAAGAAGAAGACCAAGAAAGAAGAGGGGTCTGGCGACAATTCTGAAGGACCAAAAGCTTTATTATTATTTTTTTATTTTTTATTTTAAAATTTTAATTTTTGGACAGTGAAAATGGTGCTATGTGAAAAGCTAAAATTTATAGCGCCTCCCAGAAGCTCAAAACTTTGCTTATTAGCAAATTTCCCCTCCTCCCCTAACAGACCCCGAAAGACCCCCACACTCTCTTGTTGGCCTTTCTTTTTAGTCTAATGGAACAGAATAATTAGAAAAAAAAAAAAAAAAAAAAAAGAGCCGCTGCTTCATGCATGGACCAAAAAAATCAGGAAATAAAGCAAAAACTCCAAAAAGGCTAAGGCGTAATAATTTTATATAAATGAAAAAAATTCAACACAATTATAAGAAAAAAAATGGGTGAAAATGATCATATTTCATTTATGAAAAATGAAAGCAGGAGCAAAATAATTGGTAAAAAAATTCACAAATTCAATACAAGCAATTAAAAAGTGAAAAAAAATCAAATTTCCTTTTTTTTTTTTTTTAACGGGAGTTGGTCAAAAATGGGTTTCTAATGAAGTTAGAAACAGATTCTCTTCATTTCATACCTCTATTTCTCCCTTCCGGCTAATTTTAAGTTATTTTTAAATAATTTTAATTATATAAATAAAAATAATATTACATTTATATTCACAATGAACTTTTAAAATGCAAAAATTATTTAAATTTAATATAATTTTTTGGGTGTATACAAGAATTTTAACATGTAAGAATTTGTATATGAGTATATATATATATATATTGAGATTTCGCACCAGAAACATCGGGTCGCGTGTCAACTCATGGGCTCCTCCTCCCTCCAAAACGACACCATTTTATCCGGTCCCTCGCTATGATAATAATAATATAATAATAATAGTAATAAACTATATATTTTATTCGGACAATAATCCTCCTTATCCAATCCGCCACGTCACCCACTCCTTCGCGCACACTGCTACTTACTGTGTGCAGTTCAAATCAAACCCTAATTTCCACAAATGGCGATTCTCTTCTCTCCCACCACTGTACGACCGAGTTGCTTCCACCGCCCTCCTCGCTACTCAGCCTCTTCTCCTTCACCCCTCCCTTGTTCCTCCGTCATCGCCACATCGCCCAAAGCTCCCCTCTATTGCTCATGGAGCTTCTGTTCTCTCGGCTCTTATTTCTTGAACGCGACATCCGCAATCAGATCCTTCGACATGATTTCTCCCAGGAAGAATCGGAGTAAGCTCTTTGTCGTCCGGATGGCCTGGGATGGTCCTCTCTCTTCTGTCAAACTCATCCTCCAAGGCAAAAACCTTCAGGTGAGTTTTCCCAATTCTTTAGTGACCCTAGAAAGAAGTTGTGTTTATTTATATGTCTGAAGGTGTTTGATCTGAATTCAAATAGAATGTGATTTTATCTGCTTTTTTTGTTTTTTATTTTCTATCTCACTGTTTTGCATTGCTTTGATTAAACTATGAACGTTTGTACTAGTATAGGATGATCTGAAGAAATTTGTTTTGCAGAAATGTGGTGGAAAATGAAAAATATGCTAATCCTATTTGAACTTTATCACCCTTTAAGAATTTAAATCTCTAAGGATATGATTTATCAAAATTTATGAAATTAAAATTTATCTATATTTTGATTTATATGTTTCCTTTCATTTTGTATCGTTTATGGTTTTGCATTTCCTTTGCATTTTCCATGATTTGCGCAGATGTTTTTCTTTCCCTTATCCCTTTGTTATCACAGTTGACCGACAGTGTTAAGAGACATGTGGAAGACAAGGTTGGGAAGGCTATTCAGAAGCACAGCCACCTTGTGAGGGAAGTTGATGTTAGGTTGTCGGTTCGGGGTGGAGAGTTTGGGAAAGGCCCGAAGCTTCGGAGATGTGAGGTGCCATTCTCAATGAAGTGTCTTTGTTGATCTTACCGGTTTTAGGTTGTGTTATGTTGTGTGGTTTATTCTTGTGAAGGCTTGCTTTTTAGGCAACTTTATTCACAAAGAAACACGGAGTTGTTCGTGCAGAGGAAGACTCAGAGACTCTCTATGGGAGTATAGATTTAGTATCCTCAATTTTACAAAGGAAATTAAGGAAGATCAAGGAAAAGGATTCAGACCATGGTCGGCATATGAAGGGATTCAATAGGCTAAATGTGAGGCAGCCACAGCCACTGCCAGTGGTGAAAGATGTGGAGGAAGACGTGGAGGAAGATATGGGTCAACAAGATGGTGAAAACTTCGTTGATGAGGTGATCACTTCTTTTCTAGACTTTTAATCTCTTTCTGTTTCTGGAACTTTTGTTGTTTAGGTTTTTGCATGTTTATCAATAATTTGCTTTCTTCTTTTATCAATTAAAAAATAAAAAATTTCTTATCTCCGACTCTTCCTGCGTAACATCAGATTCATAGTGATCAAAGTTTTAGATATTTTTGTTGTTTGTTTTGGTTGCAGCACAATTCCCACTTACCAATTCCCAACATCCATAAAATTCAAACACAAAGTTTTAGGTTTTTCCCAATTTTACTGTGCATAATTTCTTCAATCAAGGTCCATGATTGGGTTGCATTTCCCACTCATTTAACATTTGCTTGTAGGGCCATCAATCTGCTATTGCAATATGAGTTCCCAGTCCTTTTAAGTTGTCCGCACTCTCTTGAAGCAAATTCCTCAGCTGGATCATTACTTTAAATGTGCTGCCTGTCAGTAGATTAATTTTAGTAACCATAACTGATCTTGTAGCATGTCATGAAATTTTGATGACCTAGGGCTGTTTTTGGATCTTTGAAGGTAGTTTAAAAGTATTTTGACATGATCCTTACATTTTTCTACGATTCGAATGGAGGTTGATTCCCTCCTGTACTATGTACTCCAAAGCTTAATTTTGCAGTGATTTATTCTCAACTTATGCATTTACACATACACGCATAGATGATTAAGTAATGGTGTCTATTTACTTCAATTTCAAGATCAGTACTTGATTCTTTAACTATTGTTCTACTCTGGAAGCTCGTGCCTGATAAACTACTTCATGTGCATCTATTACAAATTGACAATGATAATTTCATGCATAGGTTGCAACCAATTCAAATTAGAAGGGCATATTCAGCAATTCACATTAAGACTCTTTTTACATTATTTTTGTCACCCCACTTCATTTGCGTTCTTAAATTTCTGCAATGGTATTATCACTGCTGTTTGATTTTATTTTTTTTTCCCTATCCCTTTTATGGGGTCATGGACAAGATCAAAAGCAATGTATATGTAAAATGTGAAAAACATCCACTAGATAGGCGCAACCATATTCCAGTAGATCAGAATCCAGAAAATCACAGTTTTTACTATATGTATTGGAGGCTTGAAAGTCATTTTGATCCTTCCACCTTCATCCACTTAGATCAATCTATTTTTTTTTTCTTTTTATTAAAAATTCCGTATGTCTAATTTACCCAAAAAAAAAAAAAATCTGTATGTCTTGTTGATCAACCTCTCTAAACTTGAATTTTGTTTTATATTATGGTATTATCATTTTCTGACTGCCTGTCTTGTGTTGCAATGTCATCCCGGACCTCTTCTCTAGGGGCATCTTTCAGAGAATACGCTCACTCCATTCTTGCATTTTTCAGATTGTCCGAACAAAGTACTTTGACATGCCACCGTTATCAGTAGAGGAAGCGATTGAACAGCTGGAAAATATCGATCACGACTTTTATGGTTTCCGAAATGAAGAAACAGGTATGGAGACTTGCTCTTTCGCTCTTGTCATTCCCTTGGTAAATCATATCTAAGGCGTTAGTTGCTTTATGACTTGGATCCAGGTGAAATTAATATTGTTTACAAAAGAGATGCGGGAGGATATGGCCTTATTATTCCTAAAGAAAATGGGAAAGCTGAGAAAATTGAGCCTGCGGTAGTTAACTCAACAGGGGAACCCTCTCTGGCAGAATAGATGGCCTTAGCTGAGGAGATGTCTTCGCACCAATCCGCAGTTCCATTTTCAACTCTTCTGGAGAATATATGGCAAGATAGTGTCATTTAGGGTTTAAGATGTAGAGAACACAGTTCAAGGTGAGAATAGATGTTTCTGTTGTTTGCAATTTTTGCAGAAAGACTGTATTCGCCTTGTTTAACTGCATATAAGGTAATTTCTATCCAGTACCCTGAAGGCATTGGATAATCATACCACTTTCAGAAATATTTATGACTCGAATGACATGGTACATTAGTTCTTGAGATTCTAAGGAAACTCTTATTCTCCTTCGGATCCGGGGGGAAAGAAAAATCCTACAAGTAAATGAGTATAGTTCTCGTCCGTGTTTTTGTTTGGATCTTCGTGGTGAATAAATTCAATGGTGGATAGTTAAAAGTCTCCTTCATTTTTGTGACAAATTTCTTCTAGAACTAAAGAATAGGGAGATGGATCTTGCAGGAGGTCTGAGCGTTTGAATGCTTGATATGGTGAAAATTGAAACAGATCCAAAAATTTTAATGTGGTCAGTTTTTATTCTTTATCTTTTTTTGCCAATGGAGATCATTACTTAAGTATCAAGGTTACATGTTTCAACAATCCAAACAAGGAAGGTACACGCCCAGGACGCCTCTTCCTTCAAATTCGTGTGCATTTTGATTGCACTCACGGTTACCATGGATCGCAGAACCTGAACTAAGGTTTTGAACCATAGATCTGCTTTTGGAAATAATCGGTTCAGAAGACATTGCTGGTTTTGGTGTCAGATGGACATAAGTCCAGGAATATACTCATTAGGGTTTGCCATAGATTGCAATGAAGCGAGGGCCACTGTTAAATAAATAAAACAAGAAGGAAATAACACACGCATTCTCCATTACAGAACTTCATTTCTTCCTCGCCTCAAATTCCTCAGATGACATACACAGTAGTTTGTTAATAGACATACCTTCCCCCATAATCTTCTTCCTCACTTCATACCTCTGCTTGATCCTCTCATCAAGCTTGTACCCCAGAAATGCAGGAAATGTCAACAGTTCCCCGATTTTGCGACCCATGTCCCCGATCAAGTACTCCATCTTCTCCTCCAAAGAACTTGGTTTGTACTGCAATACCTGAGGATGTTTCTTGCTCATTTCAACAATTTCCTCAATCCCCAATCCATACCTCAAGAACAGGTTGATGACCTCTTGCAAATTCCCAGAACTCGTTCTTGTGACAGCTCCCATTGCCAAGGCCAATTCCTTTGTTTTACACTCGTACCCAATCCTCAGTAAGAAACTCAGTTTACAGGCAAGGTTGCCCTCAAATGACAGGCCTAAGAACAATGGTGCTCTGATCAAGAACCTGAAGATTTCGTTTGAATTCAATCCGCAGTTCTTGAGGAATTCAATTCTGGGATGGAGCTTCCTCTTTTGGCTAGCACTCACCACATTTGGAAACACAAGCATGACCTTGAATATTTGCTCTCTGGTGAGCCCAGCAAATGATGATAAGAACTCCACATGACCTTCCACATGCTCCACACTGTATGCTAAAACGGCCGGGAGCTTCCGCAGGAGAGCTCTGGTGGCATCTTCATCGCCCCCTCCGAGATCGGAAAGAAACCCGATTCGTGGAATCAGCTGAGTGTTCAAGTCATAGTTGAGAGTCGCGGGCCGCCGGAGAACTATGCCGGCGCCCCCAAACCGGTCTAAGTAAGCCAATGTTGCTTTGATTTCGTGGGATGACTTGAGGCATATGGATTTAGTCAAGTTGATCTTGTTGAGAACATGATGGAGCTCCTCTTGGGGGATCCCATATTGAAGAAGCAATCGAGCTTTCAAATCGAAACCCATCAAGAATCTGGGTTCCGTCACCGTCAATAGCCGCCGGAGCTGGGCGGCTTCCATCTTCCCTTCTAAATCACCCCGAATGAAATGGATAAGCGGATCGATTTCCTTAGCGGTCAATACATCCGGGCGCTTCATGATCAATCGACAGAGAGCAACGCCCATGATTCCGAGTGATTGCAGAGATGCAATTCGGTTTCTTATACCATCAATGTCCTCTGTCACGAATCCTATAGCTGGATTCGTATTCGCAAGTAGATCGATTTCTTTCTCGCTAAGCCCAATTTCTTGTAAGAGCAACGAAAGCCTCCCTGAGAGACATGGCGAATGAAAGAGAGAGAAGTACATCGAGGAGAGCTTGTGGCCTGTAATGTGCTCGACGAATTGACTGTGAGAAGGGCTTACCGATTTCAGTGCCGAAATGGGAGGAAGAAGTGCTGCTGCATTGGATGAACAGGAATCTGGGGCCTTTGAAACCCATGTGAGCGAACGAAGGCTTGAATTGAGGAATTCTTCCAGTAGTCGCAGTGAGCTTCATGAGAGAGAACCATTGATGGGGTTCAGAAGTTAAATATGGCGTAGCAGATGGAGTGAATAGTACCTGCGAAGAAGAAGAGGAAGAAGAAGGAGAAATGAATGAAGAAGAGAAAGGGTTAAGGAACGTAGGAGTAAGAGTAACCATCACTGCATATATTTGTGTGAGTCGCGAATTGAGAGAAGACCGGTTTTTGCAGTGTAGGCGGCATTCATCGTCATGAATTGGATTTGGAGGAAAAGATTCCCAAAGTAATACTATGAAAAAAAAAGAAAAATACAATTCCCAAAAGTAGTTGTGCGGATTGTGAAATTTCCCAACTTCTCAATTGCAAGACCAATGCAATTTTTTTTGGGGAAAATTACACTTAACTTCTCTGTGATTTGAACTTGTTGTAAGGAACCTCCCTGTGGTTTGAAAATGAGAACATAGTTACCCTGTAGTTTCAATGAAGTGCAGAAGTTAACTTTTCCATCAAATCTAACTATTTGTTCTTTCAAAAAAAATTTATAATGTTTAATAGGGGAAAAAAATAGACTTTAATTTTTCAAATTACCCAAAATTAACTCCTTACCTCAATCACAATAGTTCTCAAAGAAATAGTCGTTTTTATGATTCTTAGGCCATAAAAAAAGATATATTTATTGTACCAAAATAATAGCCATTTGTTCATGCACCTATGCTTTTACCAAAAAACTTACTTAGAAGCTTAATATTCATATATCTATTTCTAGTTATCATGATTAGCTGGAATTATGAATATATAACCCCTACATAATATATATTCTTTCAAGATACAAGAAGTATAAAAGTGTCCATTTATTTGGGCACTACTATGATAGGAGTTAAGACATTAGTTTATGGGTAATTTGAGAAATTAAAGTCTGTTTTTTCATATTAAACACTAAAAAATTTATGGAAGAACAAACTGTTAGATTTGATGAAAAAATTAACTTTTGCAAGCCTATTGAAACTACATGGGGGTTATATGCTAATTTTCAAACTACATGGAGGTTTCCTATAACAACGTCAAGCCACAAGGGGGTTAAATGCAATTTCCCCCTTCTTTCTTCTTGGTTTCGCAATTGTGAAATGCGAGTTCCCCTCCCTCCTCCCCGCCCCCCCCAAAAAAAAAGTATGCCACTTTTGTGGAGAGGAAGTGGTATATGGAAAGAGCATCCAACTTTATCCTTCTTTTGTTTAGTGCATTTTTTAAAATGTGAACTATATAAAATGGAAACAGCATACAAAAACATACACGCTTATCAATTTTCAAGTGATTTGAAAATATAAATCCTATTCATCCTAGGAAAAATTTTAGAACTGTTTTTAAGCTTGAATTTCTTTTTCTATACTTCAGATAAATACGTTTTATATTTTTAAATCACTTGAAAATTGATAGGCGTGTGTGTTTTTTATTTTTGTTTACATCTATACGGCTTAAATTTTTCAAAATATATTTAACAAAAAAAATGATGTAAATTGCATCATAGATTGGAGTGAGGAATTGGAGGAGATCTTTCTTCAAACCCTTTTTTTTAGTTACTTTTTACTTTTATCTTGAAATAATGGGAGTAAATGAGTCTTGCAATTGTGAATTGTAAGACTAAAACTTATTTTGGAAAAGTTTGACTAAAACTTATTTTGGGAAAGTTTTGATCCATACATACTTTGGGAATTTTTTCTATTTGGGGTGTGCAGGTTTAATATATTTTTTTTATCACTTTCATTTTAAGAAAATAGTCCAATAAGTTCCTAGAAATACAATTTCATCCAAATTATTAGTGAAAAATTATTCAAATAGTGAATAAAATGTGAAAATTGAAAAAAACAATAAATTACTGCAACTTAAAAAGATAAAATTATATTTTATAGCTAAAATACAAAAGCTCATTCCTCAAAATGTTTCTTGTCAGATCATATGGCGCTAGCCCCTCTCATCTTTAACCTCAAAATTCATATTTTAATTAGAAAATTATTCAAATTTTCCTCTTTTTCTCTTGATTTTCACATCTTATTCTTCTATTTAATGATTTTTGGTTATCGATTTGCGTGGAATTGGAAGGCACGGACTTATTGGGCTATTTTCGTTAGTATAAGGAATGTGAATAAAAAAATTAAAACTACCGGTGAATCTCTTCAATAATGCCCCAAACTAAATAAGTTATTTATGATATTTAACCAATTGACCATTATTTTTATTGGTAATGCTACATGTACATCTTTCTCATACCATTCACACTGAAAGTGACTACATGACAAAATTTGAATGATTCTACATCATTATTTGACCAAAACACTCCTTATAGAGAATCACATAAATATTGTTAAAGTCATTATTTTGATGTGAAGGATGTATAAGTAGGATTTTCCTATTAATATCGGGAATTCAAAGGTGATGCCTTTTTCTTTTCCCGTCAAATATACGGGTACCCAAATATATTACATGAAAAACTATGATGGGTGGTTATCAACTCCACATCGTTAAGGAATTATTATTCTATTATCTTTTAAACTATAGAAAAATGAAACAAGGGTCTACATTTTTATTCCTACCATCTAAACAAGTGTAATAAAACAAACAGTAATACCTTAATTGAGTCGGTCAAGACCAAATCTGAAAAACACAAGATATGGCGAAGGATACAAATGGACGAAATGCAAATTTTTTTCAGTAGGAGATAGAGATCTCACATTGTAGCAATACCCAATCTCAGATCCCAAAACCATAATTTGGTATCAATGGAGTCAAAGAAACCCATGCAGTTCTCAAATTGGCTTGCAAAGATCAAAGTTTGGTATCAATAAACAGTCAACAACCCATCTGCAGAGAGAGACTTCTCCCTTGCAAGTGAAAAATAGAAACGTACACGGAAATGAACCACTAAAACACAGCAGTCCAGAGGTATAAAAATTTCAAGAGGGATATGAAGCGGTAAAATTAACAGATGTTGAGCATCACCGAAATCCTAAACATGAGTCTGCCACTTACAGTCTCTCTGCCAGCGACACGAGTGGTAGATTCTACAGTATGAAGATGGCGTAGGCCTCATTTTGCAGACGGCTACTACTTCAAATGTTGCTAAATGCAGATCCTTGGCCTTTCAGTTTACTTACTTGATGCAACTTCTGGGGGGGATAAATGACCCAATTTTTTGGCCAGTAGGACCATCTTCCACATGAATAAGGGGTGAGCCTCCATCTCTTAATTCCCTAGGAATTCGAGAAAAAGGAAATCTGCAAGGCAATTAGATCAATTAACGAATCTCAGGTTTAAAATCAAGCACAAAAGTTAAAAAGTTGGGATTGATAACGTCAAGACAGCATGCACTTGCCTCCGTTTAGAAGCTTGGTTAAAACCATCTGTACTTCTACTACTGCCGTCCTGTTGACTTTGTCCCTATACAAAGTAAGGGAGGTAGTTAAGATGTAATCTGCAGAATTCTTGACGGCCAGTCTGAATTGCATTAAAACTGCAAATAGCATATGAAGATGGGATTCTGTCCTTGTTATGAAATTGAAACCCTCGTTTAAGTGAAAATTGAGATTTAAAATGGTTATTCAGAAAGCTAGCTTCGTAATGGAAATAGGAAAATTGTTGCAAGCAGATAAAAAGCACTGCTGCTTTCGACAGCATTTCAGCTGAAGATAAGAGTTTTATGGAAACTAGCTTCTTCGCTGGCCCAAAGTACAGTTACAGCTTAAGCCCATCTAAATGTAGCCCTGGTCAAGCACATTCCAATGACAACATCCCCCAACACCCCCACCCCACCCTCCACCTCAAAAGGAGGAAAACAAAAAAAGAAAAAAAGAAAAAGAAAAAGGGCCGACTTAGAACAGATATGCTATAATGCTAATTTAGCAAAGAAAATGATCCGAAGTTTATAATTCACGAAGTGAATTCCAGGACTTGAGTAAAAAGTGCATTAGCTAGTGGAGTCTGGTCCCATGTTCTTCAGATTGAATAAAATTGGACTTGAACGAGGGTTTTATTGTCAGGCTCAAGATATAATAATCATCAAAAAACTTATCTGGGTAATGTATCTAGAGAAACTTCAAAGTGTCTGTGTGTGTGTGTGTGTGTGTGTGTGTATTTCAATCATATCAATTCTTAAGTGCTAAGGTAAAAGACCATAAGGGTCAATTGCATTACTAACTATCCTAGTTCTTCATCCCCTACATCGAAAAGTATAAACCAAGGAAAAATTTGAACATAGTCTCAACTGAATTTCGTGCCAATTTGATGCAGCCAGTACTACGACTGATTCACCTAGTACTGAGGGCCAAGAAAGAACTCTATTCCAGAATGACCGATGAGGCCATAACTTATCCCATCATAATTGTAACTTTAGGGATGATTGACTGAAGCATAAAAGATTTCTATTCGCAGCAGCAAAACTGGACAAATTCAAGTCTCAAAGCAGGAGAAGAAGATGAACAATGCAAGTCAACTTATTTGAGATCTTCAAGTGTTGTAGAGAAGTGTAGGTAAATGTAGATATTTTTCTGTGATTGAAACTCACCCATTTAGTTTTTGAGTCAACAAACTTACATGCATTTATAGATGCAATTGATACACCAAACACAAACAATCATTGCTGCAGACAAAAAGAGAGGGAAATTGAAGAATTGGGTGAGAGAGAGAGAATGATATATGTAAACTAGAAGAAGGAGAAAGCGTCGTGTAGTAGTAAAAGAGGAAGGAAACAACATTAAAACGCCTTATTAAAGCCGACTAGAATCTCAACAGCATAACAAATCAATCACAACCATCTTATAATTCTCATACAATTACTATTAACTTTAGTCCTACTAGTTAGCCTCCTAAATCAGCAAACAAAGGCAGCAACTTCTCTTGAACATGGAAAGCAGAGACACTTTTGAAAGAAGATTTGATAAATACTGAATAAAACATAAATGTGTACCCAAAATACCTGCACTTATCAAAAGTGGTGTGATTCAAAACAAAACATTCAAGAAAAACCAAATTAGTTACAGTGATAATAGTATTATTTATGGGGGTAGAAACAAGCATACATACAAATACATGATTTGGAACTATTCTTACTCCTTCCTGTGAGTCCTTCAACAAACCAAGCGGCAGCATCGCAACCTTAGGTTTCTTCCCACGACCGACACCATCGTCACAAGAACTCACTCCCCTCTTCTTTCTCCCCACATTCCGCCACCTGCATTTCTTGTCGCGAACTTTCCACACATTCTTCCTCCTAAACAGCCACTTCTCAAACTTCCACGACCCACAGCTCGTATCGATCACCGTCACTTCGGTTCGCGAAAACTCCTTCAGATCACCATAACACTTCTCATCATCATCATCAGCAGCAGCAGCATCATTCGCGCAATCCGCACCATTTCCACCATTCCTTTCAGCCAAACTACTATCACTCCTTGAAGGTGCCGTCGCGAAAACACCTTGGTGACTATCAATACTCGAAGATTTAGAATGGGCAGCGAAATTTCTGGGGTTTGCCTGTTTGCGGGAACTCTTTTTTGAACAAACATTTGGGTTCTGATTGGATTCTCCCATGATAAAGAGCTTGGCGAGAACATGGCCCATGATGCCAAACCAGTTTTCTTCGCCATTTTCGCCTGAGATCTCCTCGCCCCCGGTTCCATCCAGACCTGTTTTTGGCTGAGACGAACTGGAACCCAATTTC
Source organism: Santalum album (assembly GCA_034195605.1). Taxonomy (NCBI): domain Eukaryota; kingdom Viridiplantae; phylum Streptophyta; class Magnoliopsida; order Santalales; family Santalaceae; genus Santalum; species Santalum album. Next base: position 24,091,637 of record CM067259.1, read on the forward strand.
GGGTTCGTGGGATTGGACGAGTTAGGGTTGTGGGGTGTGAGGAAGTGATCGATATCGGGATCGGAGCTGGTCGGGAACCCTCTGGAGGATCGGAGCCGGTCGAGCCAGCTCGGGTTGGATCTTCCGGTCGAGATCGAACAGAGCATTGTCGAATCGAACAGAATTGGGAGAGACTGGTGGATGAATTCGTGCAAAAATGGAGGGAGATTTCGCGGTGGGAGAGATAGGGTTCGAGCTCAACTCTCTCTCTCACACGCTCTCTTCTCACGAGCTTCACATGACGTCGCGGCCACAGTGCGAGGTGGGCGCGGTATACCAATCAGTGTGGCGGCTACAGCCACCACATGATGGATAAGGCTGATAGATAAGCTCAGCCCAGGCCCATGAAGGCCCATGTCGAGTGTACCAATGCGGGATTTGTATTGCACACAAAAAACTACAAACGTGAACAGCGCGGCAAAATCATTTTTCAGCTTTGGGTACGTGTGGTTTGAGCTTTTTCATTAGAAAGGCTCTTTTCCACGGAGAGTAAGTGATCTTTAAATAATATTTAGAAAGCTCAAAATAATTTTTTTAAAAGTCTAACGATATTAATAAAAGTTAAAGAAAAACTCCTTTTTAAAAAAGTAACGGGAGGAAATTATCTTTTTCGGTCTCACTCCGAGTTTAGGATTAGTGTCTTGAGTCTGAAAATGACTAATTTGATTCCCCAAGAGTTTCTAAAATGTAGCTAATTTGGTGTGTAGTAGGTAAACAAGGTTGGGAAAGCCTCGAATGCGGCTTTAGATGGATAGTTTTAGAATTTAATATGTTTTTTTTTCTTCGTAATTTAGCTTCCTTTGCAACATGATCTAGTAAGGAAAAAAAAAAGTGCTCAGATTTAGTTTTTCCCCGATACCTAGTATTTTCTAAACATTAATTTATGAAAATAACATCAAATTTAAAATCTATCTCCATATAAAGCCCTAAGGGCATTGTGCATTTGGCTTTTTTGTTTCAATTTAACGGTTTCATTAAATTAGGAACCAAATTAGCTACTTTCACAAAGAAAGTAAATTAATGCTGATCCAAAACTTAGAGGGATTGGAAAGGTAATTTCTCCAAAGTTATAATAAATGACTTATTGGGAAAGATTTTTTATTACTTTCTCAAAAAGCCGAACATAGCTTTTCATTTCGGTCGAACCGAAGATATTTATCTATTTTATTTCTACCGAATGATTATTTTATTCTAATCATTGGAGAATAAAGTACTAAATGAAAATTAAAAATAAAGAGTGAGAGTTTGGATTTATACAATTTGCATAAATTCACCTTAAAATAACATAATTTTGATAAAAATAATTCTAATTTACTTTAAGAAATGATACACTTTTTAATGAAATTATAGCATTTGGAGCATTTTGAAAGTCGATTTACACAACTCCAAACCCATTTCCCTCTTTCTCTTAAAAAAAAATGCATTCATTGGCAAAGTTGAAAGCTACGGCAAATAATTATTATCCACGTGATCCACAACGCCTTGTCTTTAGTTGGAGCCACCAGGTGGATCTAATTATAATCATTTAATTAGAGCATTTAAAGACCCTTTTATAGTCTAAGATAAGATAATGTCCTCTAAGACCTGTATTTGTGGTCTCTACCCACACCCTGTTTACCCGTTTGGAATATAAAATAAGCCCCGATCGGCATCACGATATCTTATCAAGTTATCGATCATAACAAAAGAGAAAATAAAAAAAATAGGATTATCTTAGTTCATCTTACTGTAGGGGTACATCCAACAAAAAGAAATCCTCACCAATATTATTATTAGAGTCTCGGTAAAAAAATACCTTATATTGAAACAAGTGAGAAAAAAACTTATGTATACCCAGAAATTAGGGTACGATAAATATTATTCCTTTTACCTATAATATTGAGCAAGAACAAGAATAAGAGAATTATCAGCTAAACAATAGTAATTATAGTCCTTTCACATAATATTTATAAAAAGCACGGAGGTGACAAATTTGCATTGGAGTTTTCTTGAAGATTTCGATTCCTTGCTTCTGTATATTTTGGATACCTCAATGAGTTTTATAAATACTACGTGATTTATGTAGCATTTTTCTTCAAAATTGACAATACAATGAATACAAAAATTGACTAAAATTTATCCATCTTTTTATTAAAACATAATTGCTTGTAAGGCGTTTACCGATGATTAATAGAGGGAAAAAAAATCCAGCATTAAATATTTTTATGATTTGGGTGAATAGTAGGCGTTTGGATAACTTTTTGAGTTGTCTCTTACATCGAGGCCACTTATATTGCAATCAAAACATTAATTTAATCACCAATAATAGAAGAGTTGGTGTGAAAAAGTAAAATTTAAAAAAAAATTAAAAAAAAGAGTTCATGTTTTACAGGACCACCGTGGCCCATTGTCAGATTGGACTCGGCCCAAAGAAGAGACACCGGCCCAACCACGAGTCCCCACTCTCACAATAAACACTTGTCTCTTTTTCAAGGGAGAACTTTTTCAACATGTGATGGTGGAGACAAAGAAGACCACCCTCCACCACAATAAATAATAATAATAATAATAATAATAATAATTAATTAATTAATTAATTAATTAAAGATGGAATTTTACCCAAAGTTTTTCAAAGTTTCTGAGAGATCGAGATGTGTGGTATTTGGTTGGAATTGTTGAATTTATCCTGTTAAACTTGTAAGTTAGACTTGATGTGCATCTTATTAATAATTTTTTATTGATTTATTCAGTTTTTATGAAGGGGTAATCATATTTATATTTTTTTCATAGACCTTTTTTTTATTGAAATAATAATATGATGAAATTTAAATGGTTCTTTCAACAGATGTTTTGATTAAATAATAATAAAATAATCGTTTAAATTTTCCCACCTCAACATTTTCATGTGTGGCGAGGCTAAGAAATTTTATGAAGGGCGTGAAATTTATAGTAAAATCTTTTCTCTCCGCACCAACAAATATAATGACAATTTTACTGAAAAACATAAGGGCATGCGTGAGTGCTGAAGGGTGAGTTTCTTGGTTCTCTTGAGAAAATAGTGGTGTGTACGAGGGAGAATCAAAATAAGAGAGAAAAGATCAAAAGAGAAGATTGATGCGGTTGAGACTTGGTGAAGGGAAAATGACAACTTTGTTTGTTATGAAGGATAAAATTCGGACAAAAATAAGGGTAAAGGCTCAAAAAATAAAGGGAGAACGACTTGGTTAGCCGTGTCTTTAGGGTGAAATTGAGAATTTCTTGAAAAAATAAGGGGGCAAACTTAGGCTTAAACTTATAATTTTGAGAAATAAAAAGGATAGCGATAGTCAATACCTTGAAAAAAAAATAAGAAAAATGGGAGGCCTTGTCAAGCGGGTGCTGCCGTGTCTTAGCATGAAGGATGGTCGAGTAAAGTTACTCCTGATCATTTTTTAAGGGCAAGAAAAATAATTCCAGGAAAAAAAAAAGAAATGAAAAGGAGTGTATAAAAGATCCGTTGGTTCCTTACCGCCATTATGATAAGTTAATTAAAAATATGGGATAAAAATAATATTTTAAAATTTAAATTTAAAATATAGCTAACTGCTTCATAATTTTTTTATTTTTTAAAATTGCTTCAAATCTAATAACATAAAAATTTCATCTTCGACTCTTAATAGTCCTATACTTAAACTTCTTAAAATATTTTATATCTATCGAAAGCCGTTGAATACACATAATACAGTTATGAGATGAATAAAAAAATTATGAATAATTACTTATAAGAGGTACCTTGAATATAATTTTAAATTTAGGAAGTAGAATACAACAATTAAAAAGCAGGGACGAATATCATGATTTAACTGAAACTTTCGAGGGGGTTGACATAATTTTCCCCAAAATAAATGATCGAAATCTACCGCTGTTTCACCATGAAAGGGCGAATTTTGATGGCGCCCCCAGTTTATTTTCGGCTATGTTCTTCCGTTTTCAGGTTTTCTCGGTAGCTTTGGCGGTACTCGTTATTTGGGTAATTGGGTGAGAGTGGGGGGAAGAGATAGCGTTTGCGTGAATGAAACCGAGAAATTGTCATCACAGCCACTAAATTTGTTTTGTTCCATATTTATTACTTGTATCGTCTTTTGCAAATATTCGGTTTTCTCCTCTTAGTTTCGCTGATTCTGGGCCTCTAGTTTTTCCGAGGCCTAATGGCTTTGAACTCGCCGGAGGGTTTATCTGAGATGGTCTCAGAAAGAGCCGCAACTGGGGAGGTTCTTACAGAAACAATGGTGATTTTGGGACCCTTGTGGGTTGCTTTTCTTGTGGGAGTGGTCGTTGGTTGGGCATGGAAACCCAAATGGGCATGCGTCAGGAGGAACAATTTGGGTTTTCTTTTGGCCTCGAAAACATGCGATTCACCATCCCCATCTTCCCCAAGTGGGTCAGTTTTCTCCCCATCGAAGGGTTTTGGTTCGATTTTTCGGTCGAATTCGTTGAAGTTGCAGCAAACAAGTTGGATGCCGGAAAACAAGGTTGATAAGGAACCACTCGCGGCGGCTCCGCCGCCTGATGACGCCAACCGCAGGTATATGGGTTTTTGCACTCTATCTGTTTGTTAAATTGTCACTGTGTATATGACTCTTGGGATTTGCTACTGGTAATGCCGTAAGAATTATGCCAATGAGATTATAAACGGATATTGTTTCCTATAATTCTTTAATTTATTTCACTTCCTCTCTGCTCTGTATGATTCCCACCGTGGCACATGCTCCTATCCGCTATTTGCCTGTCGAGAGAGGAATGAATTTCTCACTGTTTGATTTTTGTTCATAAGGGAGGAGTCTTTTGTTTTACCAGAGAGAGAGTTAAAGCATTTACACCAGCTCGTTGAGTTGAAAGATGGAGGCCCTACTTGGATAAAGATGATGGATCGATCAACCCCTAATATGGCCTATGAAGCATGGCGTAGAGATCCTGGGGTGGGGTATCCCAAAGCTTTTTCCTTGTTGGACGATTGATGTATTGCCAAAGTTTTCTTGACCGTGAATTTTGTATATTTTCTGTCTCACATTTTTGTTTTGTTTTTTTTTTTTTTTTTGCCTCTGAATCTAGATTGGTCCTCCTCAATATCGTAGTAGAACTGTGTTTGAGGATGCCATGCCTGAGTTGGTGAGGGACTTTTTCTGGGATGATGAATTTCGATCCAATTGGGATGATATGCTCATCAGTTCTGCAGCTATAAAAGAATGTCTTTCCACGGGATCCATGATTGCGCATTGGATACGAAAGGTGAGGATACTTCTCTTTAAGCCATTTGAGATTTATACATTATAATGAACACACAAACTTAACTTTTCTTGTGCTCTGTGCTGCAGTTCCCATTTTTTTGTAGTGACAGAGAGTACATAATTGGTCGTCGAATATGGGAATCAGAAAAGTCATATTACTGTGTTACAAAGGTACGAGAAAAAATAATACTACTTTAACTACCCAATTATATTACAGAAACCATAGCTTGGCTTTGCAGTGCAACTGGTATGATCATGGAATTCACTATAGTATTGAAGCATAGTTGTTTTAGTAGATATATATATGCGTTTAGGAACAAAGATGACGAGAAGTAACAGAGGCATTTTTATTGCACAACACTTTTAGGGGGACCTATGAGGTTGTAAGGCACTTAAATGGATAGAGCAAAACTCTGATTGTAGTGCTCTCTATGAAAGGATCTGGAATATGCCATGTTTTGTTCTTCATGGTAACAGTTACTTAATTTCGGGTCTATTTCTATTACCTCATTTGGTTGACTTTAGAGATTGAAATTAATCATTTATTGCATTTGTTGTTGTTCATCGTAATAATTACTTCATTTCGGGTCTAGTTCTATTACCTCGTTTGGTTAACTTTAGAGATTGAAAGTAGCCATTTAGTTCCTATTCCAGCCTAGTCAAGAATTTCCATTCCACTGATTGCCTATTCTAATAGTTATTCCTTACCTATTCCCCATGGAATAAGTATTGTATTAGTTTTCTATTTTATTTTGTAAATCTAACATGGTGTTAGTATTTGCTTAGATTAATAAAGCAGGAAACACGATAAAGCCATTGTGATTAGTATGCCGGATAATTCCTTAGCATCAAACAGTGGGTTTTATATTTGTTACTCTGTTAAGCTGGCCTAACTAGTCTTCCATTGCATTTTGTTTGTGTTCTAAATTGCAAGCTGGATGTTCCTCTGTTTTCTTTTTCATGTTTCAGGGGGTACCCTACCCTTCTATTCCAAGAAGCAACAAGCCAAGGCGTGTCGATCTGTACTACTCAAGCTGGTGCATTCGAGCAGGTAAATTACATCATCTTCCTTTTTCTTCTTTCATAAACATCTTTCAGAATCCCAAGGGAAACATCTTTTTCTCAGTGGAAAACATTAAAAGCCAGATAGAACAGGGGGAAAGTTGAATCCTTTTGACTACCACATTTTGTCTGGGCGAATACCTATTAAAGAAAAAAATAATACTGGGAAGAATTTCTTAGAGAGTCCTTGGACGCGTGTTTCCCCTGGAAAATAAAACTGTTCAAATTAAATTGATGACGATATCCTATAATAATGGTTAGTTAGCCCAAGGCTCGGAGAAATAACTGAGATTTCAATTTGTTGTATATCGTATGTGATCCAGTGGAATCAAGGAGAGGTAATGGTCAACGTACAGCATGTGAAGTGCTACTCTTCCATCACGAAGATATGGGCATCCCATGGGAAATTGCAAAGCTTGGTGTTCGACAGGGGATGTGGGGAACCGTTAGGAAGATCGAGCCCGGACTACGCTTGTATCAAAAGTCACGGACATCTGGTGCACCTCTCTCTCGATCTGGAACCATGGCTCAGATTAATACCAAAGTAAATCCAGAATACCTCAGATCCTTTGGAAATGCCGATGATTTATCATCAGAGACTGAAACAGTGGCTTCGGACAATAGTACTCAGCCAGCGAGTTATGTACCGAAGCTCATTATTGTTGGTGGGGCTGTTCTTCTTGCTTGTAGTCTTGATCATGGGCTCTTGACCAAGGCAGTCATATTTGGCGTTGCCAGAAGGTTTTCAAAGATGGGAAACAAGTTGTAGGTTTCTCAAGACGCTGCATTAGTATTTATGTTTGTTTGTTTGTTTGTTTTTTCGTTTCTCCTTTCGATTTAGACTCTTCGAAGGGAGCAACTGTAGTATGAATTTGGCGCTGTATCGTGTACGTCAGATAATTTCTCTTAAAATGCCTCTATTTCTCTGATCTATTTGTTGTGATTGATGAAATTCGAACCTAGGGATGTGATTGTGAGAGGTATGTTTGTTCAAGCAGAACAAAGTTGAAGTGAGGGGAGCTTGTGGCAGTCCATTTCAATCTCAGTTATTTATTCCACCTTTTCATTTTGAACTTAAGAAATCTTGCTATCGCTCTACGCATGAATGATTATGATTGCATTTGACATTCATGCAAAGGTAAAATGTAAATCCATTTCTTGCCATGAGCGGAGAGAATTGAGATCTGAGTGAGGAATGGCTTTGCGAAAGACCAAAGGGAATTTGGGTCGTAACCTAATTTATGAATATGAGTTTTGCAAATCGAAAATAAAATGTGTTAAAAGAATTTATTTTCTGAGATAATATGTATAGATAATATATGAAAGGAGAAGCACTTTTAGCCATATGACACCTAACTTTGCACGTGCATGCACCACGTCCAAGCCCTTGCACGTACCATAGAAGAAAACCTCACCATCCAAGATGCTCCATTTCTCCCAAGATGAGTGGACTAATTTTTAAAAATTGTTTCAAGGTGTCCAAGGCATTCACTCACGAGATAAAATTCATACATATTCTTAATTGTTATAATGTTCGAACATTTTTTTCCTGATGGTAAGATGAGAGCCCTAAACATCTTGAAACTAAATGAAAATTAATAGGTCAGTAAACTATCTTGTGCTGCTTTAATCTATATAGTTGAAATTTACGTATTTGTTATAAACAAGTAGATGATAAGCGAAGGAGTTGTCCCTGAAATCATAAGTCAATTCTCGTTGTTTTTTCTTCTTCACAAGGCACTCTCATCTTCTCATGCTTAAAATTCTCATGCATCTCAATCATTATAATATTGGATTCAATATAAATGAAATACGAAAGAAAGAAAAGGTATAATGGATGTATATTCCCACCGGAAGACTTTGCCCACACCTCCCTTTCTGTTTTGCCCAAAGAACCACATGAAGTATATATTCTTTTTGTTAAGTACATGAAATAGTATATAGAAAGTGCAGAAAATTTAAAAAAAAGAAAAAAGAAAAAAACGATTTATCATGATGACATCTTACTGATTTCCTTAATAAGATTCAAAATATTTAAGTTCCTAAACTAATGTTTCATAGAAATATCCTTTCCATTTTGTTGAAGGTTTCACAATATTTTAGAAAGGGTAATGAGGTTTTTTAAAGTCAGTAGAGGCATTTCTATTTTCCATAAAAGGCATTTTTGTTTTCACTTTTTATTTAAATTAATAAATTAAGGAACTTCACCCCCTCCCCCCTTGAAATTCACTTAATGCCAAAAACAATTTTGGCAAGATATAATAAATTGAGAGAGAGCAATTTCTTTCTATTTCTCAAGGGTGAAAAATTATTTATTTTATTTTATATAGAACGGCATGAAGTGCATGGTCCTTTTTTGTTTTCCATAAAAAATTCTCTTTCCATTTTGTTAAAAGTTTCGAAATATTTTTAAAATGGAAAGGACGTATTTAGAGTTGGTAAGAGACATTTTTGTTTTCCTTTCCTTTTTAAATTTTGTTTCCCCATTTTTGTAATATAAATTAAGGAATTTTTTCCGCTTTTTTGAAATTTACCGCCAAAAACAATTTTGGCAAGAGCGAATAAATACCCATACATATAAATTTGCAGGCCAGTTTTGATGACTAAACTACAAAAAATAAAAACGATATATATATATATCAAACCACTATTATGTAACACAATTCAGTTAAAGTGAAAGCTTTCAAACCTGCAAATATTGGAAGAACAATAAAAACAGGGTATCCAAAAATGGTGAAGATCAAAACCCTTCAATTGGGTAGAAGAAGAGGCTCAAAACTTTGTAAGATCATAGTAAACATCAAAAGAAAAAGAAATCAAATTTCAAAAATTTGACTATCCTAAGGGAGCTCTAGTCGTCGAACAAGCCGAATCCCAGATCCCCTTCATCGCTCTCTTCCTTGATTTCTTCCTGTACAAAAATAAGAATACCCAAAAATAAATAAATAGTTCAAAGCGTCCATAGTTGAGTTCAAAGGGTACTTCAATAACAGAGCTTGAATGGAATTATCTCAGACAAAGACTCAAAACTGGGTCTTTTGAGTGAAGCATTACCTTCTTCTCCTCAACAACGCGTGTGGCGGGAGCAGCGCCGCTGGACGGAGCGGCCATGGCAGCAACAGGAGCCCCGCCGCCACCGGACCCAACATTGACGAGGAGATCATCAATGTCTTTCTTAGCCAACATCTTCGCAAACAAACTGGGCCAGTAAGATTCCACGTTCACGTTCGCCGCTTTCACCAATGTAGAGATTTTATCCGCCTACACAACAACAACACAAAAAGGGCGTTCATTAGGTCCGACAAACACTTGAGAAAGAAACTACCCAAAAAAAAACAAAAAACAGAGTGAAACAAATCTGGGTATCGTAAGAGGGATTACGGTGATGGGGATTCCATCGTCGTGAAGGATCAAAGCGGCGTATGTGCAAGCGAGTTCGCTCACCGACATAATTCTCTGACAACTATATCACGGTGATCTGAAAAATGAGAAGGACCGTTAACAATCAGTTCAGCACATAGATGAGCCGAAACCATGGAGGATGATTTCAATATGATTCCTACAGAGACACAGAATGAGAGAGAGAGAGAGAGAGAGAGAGAGAGAGAGAGGGAGAGAACCTGATGGAATGGAGATTCTGGGGGAGAATTTCTGCAACTTTCGTGATTCGAAAGGGAGTGAGGGAGGGGTGAGGGTTTTATAAGCCTAAGAGACGTTTGGGGGGGGGGGGGGGGGGGGGGGGGGGTTTCTAGGGTTTTGACGATGTGGGCGCGAGCGGCAGGGTTTTATTTCGTGGGCCTATTGGGCTCGTATTTTAATCTTCTTAAGCCCATAAAAAATTCATGAGTTCACGAAACTGACAACTTCAAAGCCCAAATATTAAATAAACACCTACAAAAATTATCCTATTAGGCCCATTTAAAATGTGGGTATGGATTAAATTGGGGAATTCCTCGAGATAATTGGTTTGAGGGGAATTCTCTGATTAATTTAGGCAGGAACCCCAGTTTACCTGTTTCCCCGAAACAATGTATAGGCCATTAAAGTGAGAGACTTTTTGTGGGTAAAATTGAAGGGAATAAAGAGAAGTCCTCCTCCAAGTGTAGATAGACAAGCTTTAGGAGGTGAAAAGCATCAAGAATGAAGAGTTTAAATGGGCTCCAAAAGATAAAAAGTTCTAAATGAATGCTGCGTATCAAAATTTGATTTGTATATGATAAAATTAAATCCTACATGCCCTCAACTTTGCTCTTTATATATATGTATATACGTACAAAGGTTAAAATGGGATTTATCCCTGAGGTCCCTTGGAGATCGGGTAGGGAATTTTTCCCCCATACCCGTCCCATGACCATCCCTAGCATGGATCAACTCAATTTGCATGGATATGTGGTGTGTATTTAAAATGAGAAAAACTAATATCTCGTAATTACATATAAGTTAGGTGCAGCCATTGTCCTGAAATGTCTAAAAAAATAAATACACCTTCTAAAACTACGTCCTTTTAAATCTTATTTTGTTTTTTTTATACGTATACTGCACCTTAACTTAAATGCAACTGTTACATCAAAATTAACCCCAAAATAGGAAAAACTAATTCAAATTTGTGATCACTGTTTTGTTTTTTTTTCATTTAATAATTTTTTCCCCAAAATTAGGAAAAGGAAAATAATTATAACCATCTCAGTTTGCCCGTGCCATTAGCATATAAGCTAATTAGCTCAAATTTGTGATTGGTGTTTTTTTTTTTTTTTTTCACTTAATAATTTTTTCCCTCCAAAATTGCTACAATTGTAACAAACTTTCTCAACAGATTCCAATGTCCTTCCCCTGCATATCGATTTACCAAAAAACCTATTTGCTGCAAGCAGTATAGCATACCATGCTCACTTCGGTATTAAGACAACACTGTATCTATCCATCCTTGCCTTTATACAATTAGCCTAACCAGCGAAGGTAAACAAATATATATATATATATATATATATATATATATATATATATATATATATATATGGGAGAGACCTTATTCAAACATATTAGGTGAGCCTCCAACAAGAACCACGTCACATAAACTTACAAATTAAAGTCAGTACCAAAACAGTGCGAGGAATTAAAATTGCTAAGGAAACATAAAACGTCAAACATCAAAAAATTCACTAGGGTTTAAAGAAACGACCACAGCAACATTTTAGAGTTTGAATTACATTAATAGGTCCAATGAGCAGGATTTAAGACTCGTCATCAAGCAGCTTCAAAGAGTTCGGGCACGATTACGTAGTGTTGAGTTTCAACCACACAGCAAGGGGATCAGACGCTACCAGATTGTGCCTGAAAACCGATCACCGTGAATTGACGAAGCACCAACATTTAGAAACAATGGTTAAAGAAAGGGTTGCGTGATGATCCTCAAAGCTTTCTTACATGGGCTCCCCAAGATGGCAATGTTCCAACAAGAAAATGTGGATGTTTTAAAAATCATTTCAGACAAGTCCATAAACAAAAAACCCTCAACGCAGTGTCACCATTCCTAATTAGGGCATAAATGTACCACAGCACAGCTGAAACTTTTTAAAGGCACTTATCAAAATGACGTCGTTACTACATAGAAGAGATTCCCATCATCCTACATTATGATAGATGAGCAATTCTTTTATCATTGTCATTGCAATGCTAAAAAATTTACAAGCAGATGCAAAGCCAGGTACAAAGTTTTCCCTGAGGTACCAATGGTCAATTCTTGATGGTGGTGTCAAGGACTTGTACTTCTAGGTAAAATGTCAATGGTGGTGAGTTATAGCTAACTGTGAAGTACGAGTGGCAAAAGCTTCGTTACAGCCCATTCATAGGCACCTTCAGAATGATGAGGATGCATGGAAACAAAGCCATGACAAATTCACCAAAGGCGAGGAACAATAAAAGACCCTCTCAACCCTCACAAATCTGGGAGCCTTGTGCACCAGGGTACCCCTTTTTTACCATATGAATTGAAAGGTCTATTACACGTAAACCCATTTGGAGTTGTGCACAATTGAAGTGTTGTGGAACTGGTAGCCCTAGCAGATTTGGCTACCAGGGATGTAGGCGTGCATACGTGAGAACTTAAGTCAATCTGATTTTGGCTCTGGCCATTCAAGAATTACTTAAGCACCTACAGTCAAGCAAAATTTCAGTGAGACCTACAACATAAGAGGAGTATGGAAAACAAACAACCTAAAAATGGTTGCCCAAGCCAACAACTAAAAGTATAGAAAAGGGATCAATAGGGTTTGCCAAAGATTTGTAGACATTCTATTGCTCTTCACCTTCAGCAGCACAGAAAAAGGAAAAGTTCATTTTTATTTTATTTTTTAATATGATCCAATCTTTGCAGAACTTTGGTGTATTTGGACAGAAAGAAACACAAGAATCTTAAAAGAAAAAGATGGCAACTCCATCAAAAACTTGGGACCACATTGTTTTCTTAGCCACTTTGGCTTGCAGCTTGGGGCCTCTCCAAAGCATTTGCTTCGAGGGATATCTTAAGAGATTGTAGGGCATTCATGCTCTCATTTTTTTCATTTTCTGCAGTTTATTTTACTTCACTTTTTTTGCCAGTTGTTTTCTTCTAGAAGGTTTTCACTTCCTCCACTTCATAGATTTCATCGGAAAATTCATCTTTGCCAAAACAAAAAAAAATAGGATAGGTGATGGGCCCTTCTGAATAACATATTTTGAACTACCTATGAGCCTTTATTTTTATATATAAAGAAAGGTATCAATAACAATATTCAATCCAGTAGCTTACCTAGTAAGGAGATCCTGACCTTGACCTTGATCTTGACCTAGGCCTGTATGATTTAAGAGGGAAATAAATGCAATAAAATAACATACAGAAAAAGTAAATCTGAGAATGGCAAAACAACTAAGTATTCAAATACCTGGACTGATTTGATTGGAGATGCTGTTCTAGATTTTGAAGTGGACCTGGAAACAGACCGTTCCAGTGATTTACTGCAGAAAGAACCATAACATAACTCAGGACCTTGAAAAAAATAGGGGGCAAAAATTCAAAAATTTCATACCTCCTACTCCTTTTCAAACTCCTGCTTCTGCTGCGACTCCTACTCCGGCTCCTACTTCGACCCCTAGGTGGGGAATCCTCATATTTCTTTACCTGATGCAGTTTGTCAAAATGAACCATAAATTAGTATGACAAACTGCTCTCACAAATGGAATCGTATCCTATTACATTTGAAATGTATCACATAAATCACATAAACAGAAGAGATATGTTTATTCAGTCAACATGCATATTATGCAGTGTTGAATATTTTGCAGGAGCCAGACCCAGAACAGAACATGCATAAGATGGGTGCTCCACAACAGTTCATGCATAAGATGGATGCTCCATAACCATACTAAAGATGAAAAATTAAGCCAGGAAAATAATGCTAACTTCCCACTGAACCAATAAAATCAATAGAAAATATACCCGAATATAAGTCCTTGTCCAAGGATTTCTGAATTCAGTGTCAGTGAGTTTCCGGATCTGAGTACCAAGGATGGTCAAACATCGGGTTAAAGCAAAGATGTACCAAATCAATATAATGTTTCAGCAAACAAATTTTACATGTAAACTTACAGCATATTTCATGTCTTCATAATTAGTGTAATCAACCAGACCAAAAGTTCCTGACACGTAAATACAACATAAATGAATGCCGGAGTGAGAAAGATGGAAAGGGTTTTAACACAGTACAATCATTTAAACAACCAAATGGTTCATAATCATGTTAATTCAATATTAAAGACATTCAGGCTAGATAACAATGAAGTGAGTTCAACAAATAATAATAATAATAATTAATCAAATTAAATCAGGTGCTTTGAACACCAGTAGTATCCAAATGAACTACGAAATGTAATGGATCCAGGTTTCAGAGAATGTACCCAAGAGGCAGACATGGTAGACAAGTTAACAGATTCAGGGCAATAACTGAGATGAGATTTGTGCCCAAAATTAGATTTGGAGCAATAAGAGGAGAATACACAATGGCGCCCAAATTCACCTCAAACCTGAAACCTCCGGTATAGACATTTCCTAAAAGGTAACTTGCATCTTTAACCCTTGAAAGTCTGGGTCCAGTTGCACATAAAACCCTAGAGTTTCTTTTTTGACAGAACAAACCTTGGACTCTGAAATTATGTCATTCTCAACTCAGATGGGATGGACATCCAAAATTGATGACAGAATCAATTTTACGTGGGGAGCGTATACTGATCTTAAGGGCATTTTTAGAATTTCACTTTCCAATAATGTCTTCTCTTGTTCCAAATCAAACACCCCCCCAAAAAACCCCAACTCACTAGTTACCAACTTAGAAATTGAGAAAAATGAAGAATTGGAAGAAAAACAGGAAGAACAAGCGGATGCAAACATGGTAAGACCTGCAGAATGGGAAGAAAGTTCCAAAAAAGTGTGGAAAATTCTGAAGTTTATAGAATCGGAAATTAAAGAACAAGAAGGATTAGAAGGACAATTCAGAAATTTTTTTTGAAGTTCCTCGAATAAAAAATTCCAGCATTTATCATGGAAAGTTCCAGAATTTTCATTATTGAAAAAATTAAAGAAAAAGAAGAATAACAGGAAAAGTATAAATTTTAGAAATTCAACAATTTGCAGACGGATAACTAAAGGCTCCATGAAGAAAAATGAGTACCAAACACTCAAATCCAAACCACAATTTAGCTTTGATCTTAAACAAACTCAGCCTAAAAGTCTTCATTTTCTTCACTAAAAAAAAAGAAGGTCCATACCAGTCAAAACCCTAAAATAAAAATAGAATAAAACCCAGAAGAAGATTGGACCTTACATGGAAAGAAGAATAGAACAAAAAATACGTACTAATTACTAAAGGTGCAGTTGTCAGCTTCCTATCAGCCAGAATTAGCTGCAATCACCATTCGTGCGAGAGCCAAGGGCCAGGGTTGAAATTTCAAGACCTTTGCACTAGAAACATCACAATCTAAACCACTTCACCATCATCGAGCAATGAACCCTTTACATTGCGCATCGTGCTGTGTCACCGATCATGTCTTTGAAGAGAAGGGGATTGGAAAAAGAGAGATGGAGAGCCCAGGAAGAGGAAGAGAAGATGAAAAAGAGAATGAGGAAGGTGAAATTCCACCATTACCCTCAAGATCAGCACATGCGACACATTACATCCCCAATTTTGGATGTCCATCCAGTTTTGGGCGAGAATACCAATTTTATAGTTCAGGGTTTGTTCTACTAACAAATAAACTATAGGATTTTATGTGCAACAGGCCCTAAGGGTAAAAATGTAGTTTAAAAGTAATACCATGGACTGAAAGACATCTCCTAAATACAGTAAATCCTACACAAATGAAGATACTAATCCGCAACTAAATTCTAATTAACCACCAATTTATTTTTTTCCATCTTCGTGACAAAAGAAAGTTGATATGTCAATTGATATTCTGAGCAACGCAATAAGTTTTAAAACATATTATAAATCATACCGTCACCATCACGGGAGACTTCTGCAAAACACACATCACCAGCTTTTCGCATATGGTCCTGAAATTGATTTAACAAAGGTAACAAACATGTTGCACAAAAAGTAAAAGTCTTAATAAATAATTTATTGCACCTTCAGATCTTGCCATGATGCAGAAGAAGGAAGCCCACGAACAATCACTGTTCATTGAATTTAAAAGTGCATCAACAACTATTTGAGAACAATTAAAAGCAGCAGAGGAATTATGATTTCAGGCAGTCATAGGAAGTTTCATGTATGATCTGTTTTTTAAACCTCGGTACTCAGAATGACGTGAAATTCCAAAGCGACTTCCGCCTCCACCACCACGACGGTCACTGGAAGATGATTGCCCTTTACCACCATGAGCAAGCTCAACCTGCACATGGAAGAAACCAATCAGCAACATCAATTATGAAATAGGTGTTTAAATGGTTCAAACTTCTTCTTACCCTCAGGCGACAACCATCGAAGTTATACCCATCACGGCCCCTGATTGCATCATCCGCATTCCGAGAACTATCAAACTACCAATCAAACAAAACAAAAAAAATTTATGGTCCAAAAAGGATTCTTGAACTCCCATGTGTCCCAGCAAAAAATGAAAATTACTACCTCTATGAAACAATAAGCAGGAGGACGAGGTGGAATTTTCAGTTCAATGTCCAATATCTGACCATACTGCAGACAACAGGAAAATTGCATAATCCAGATATTCAGAGGCCATCATGAGTTGGATACACTAATGGAAGATAGAAAAGGAATACACAGCAAGACATACAGGTCAGCGTAGATAGCAAATTTTCTGGAACAACATGCTTCAAGAAGATTAATCAAATCTTTTGTCACATAAAAACATCGCTGCAGAACAACCATGAATCTGAATGCACCATTGATCAATTGTTAATTTACAGTAGGATCAAGATTTTTTTCAAACATAACCTTTACAGTTATTGCATTATATGTTGGAGGTGACTCAAGTCTTTTATGTGTTTCCTTCATCTATTTGTCTGTACAAGGACCTAATAATCTATCACTACAGAAGGGTTATCCCGCTAAAATTATATTGAATAAACAAAGACCAGACTGAATATCAACTTTCAAAACAAGAATAGATACAAGTAACATCGAAGGTCAAATAATCAACTTTTAGTCACACGTAATCCTATTATTAACAACAAAACAGAGAGCTAGATCTTGATAATTATACTCATAGTTAAATCATAATTAAACAGGACGTAAAGCATCATAACAAGTGAACCAAGAAGAGTACTAAACGTGAAGCGGACGGTTACAAATAGAGCATTATTTCAGAAGAAATTGATCTTGAATTCTCAGATTCAATATCAAAAAGAAGTAAAATGCTGAACCATCATTAAAACTTAGAAATATTGACTTCAAACATTACCAAGTACAGATTTCAACAGAAGATAATCCAAGTCAAACCTTGTAGAATAAATCTTCAATTTCCCATTCTCTTATATCTGAGGGTAGGTTGCCGACATAGACTAAACGCAGAGAACGACCGCTCATTTTCAATACAAGATGTAGTTCGGGCAACAAAGTATGACTGCAAACATAAAGCAAAGCCTTGTAAATGATCTCATTGGTTGAGAATAAAATATTGAGTCTTTATCATTATCCACCGTTTGATTGGTGCATACTTAGTTTAGCAATAACAAGGTGAATGCAAAACCAAAACTATGAAGCAAACCAAGAGAGCAATCCCAAGTTGAGTGGGCTCCATAGGCTCCATTGCTCATATGCTCCAAGATGCTCCAGAGCTATATAAATTTTGAATTAAAATATGGTCCCCTCATCATGTCTCAAAATATTGCAGATGACCAGATCTTCAGGGAGTGAGCAAAATCCTCCAATAAAATAAAATAACCACAGCTCCAATCAGATATGTCCCATTCCCACTCTACATCCCTATGCATGACTGCAAAGCTCATTTTTATCCAAGCTCCAATCGTCTATCATAAAGAAAGCATTTGTGTCACGAGACGAGGCAAGATTGACATATATCCATACATTGACCCTACTGAGATTTTTTTAACTACATTGAAAAAACTTAACCCAGGAAAATGTAGAAAACTTACCCTGAAAAAAATGTAGAATGTCACCCTCAATATCTGATTCTATGCAATTGAAGCAATCTAACGTTAAGTCTCAGTGTAGGCTTACAAATTATAATAGGACGAAAAGCCTTTGTTGTCTACTTATTTTTTAGTCAATGCTAAAATTTAGCATATAAGAAGACTCAGCGGGATTCCATATTCAACTCATTAAAAGTATAAGGTTTACCACTTAATGCCTATCTACATAAGCAAAAGTATACAATGAAAGAGAAAAATGCAATGATAAAGTTATTAAGGCGGTATGGGGAAAGGGAGCTGGTTCCAAGATAAAAGCTTATCTGAAAATGTCACGATTGTCAAAACCCCATTAACTTTTTGGAGGTTCTTAGAGTTTTTGGGTGTACATTGAGAACATTATTCATTACTCATTTTGATGATGAATGCTAAAACATGACAGAACAAGCTAAGTGTTTTATAACCAGCAAATTTACAGCTTGTCATTCACGTGTAGCTTCAAGAAATAAAATAGGCTTCTTAAAAGGAACAAGCCAAATCTCATGAACTCTAAGGGCCAACGTTTTTTTTTTTTTTTTGCATATTTAAATGCTTCCATTGTGCGGCATATTTCGCCAAGGCTTGTCCACAACTAATGGCCTCACTGCCAGAGACTCCAGATACTGCGCTTTCCATCACTGATCACACTAATTCCTCAGCCCATTTCCCGGAATACAAGCCAGTACCAGATTCCCACGCACCCACCATCCTCTTGCTCTTCCTTCTCATGTAAGGCGCTCAAAATTGGGGGTGTGGACAGCTAAAACTGCAGTAAAATTATGTTTACAAACTCGAGAATATGTTGCTTATCAACAACTATTCATCAAGCATTATACGCCCTATATAGAAGTTCGAGATTAAAACAAAATAATAGATCAACAAAGAACCATTCAAGTGTAATGTAAAGCTTAAAGCCAATCGAAAACTTTGTATTCAACGGGACAGCATTAAAGGGATCCAGCACAGTTTAAAACCCTAGATCGAATGATTTGAAAGGGATCAGGTGGGGAAACATCATACCAGCGATTCGGTTCCTTCGTCTAATCTGAGTCCCCAAACGCTGGCTCCTCGAAGGAACGGTAGATTGATCTTGAGAGAGCTTGGGTTTTTGCTGGGATTGTACCCTTTGAAGACGAACAGGAGCGACGATGAGCCAAATGAAAGAACCCACTGACAAGCGACGCGAGCATTCTACATAGGTACCGAAAATGGGTAAATTATAGTCATGGTCCTCAAACCACGCAATACATTTTACTTCTGTCCACAAACTTTAGTTCATCACATACACGATTTCAGAAACCAAAAAAAAAAAAAACAAAACAGCAAACAAGTAGGTTTCGGTGTCGTCCTACCGCTTATTCAACCAATTTGCTGAATTATAAATAATAATAATAAAACAACTATTGCTAAATTTAAAACCAGGCTTCTTTGCTAGTGTTTTTTTTTCTTTTTCTTTTTTTTTTTTGTATCTTGACCTTTTGTCTCAAAATTTATAAATTTTTAATTGCGCAGATGAAGAAAAAAAAACATGAACTAATAAAGAAATGTGGCACTCCCGCTCTTGAGTTTGCTGCATACACATAGGATTGTCATGTTTGCAAACATCAATCACGATCAAAACGTACATCAGAGTTACAAACCCAACACTTTTAACTAACAAGTGTAAGAACAAAAATCATACATAATTTGAATAGACATGATGTGGGTAAGCACAAATTTCCTTATAAGAAACGAATTCGGTAGAGAGCATGTGCTTTTAATCCAAAGCACCAGATCCTAACCATCAATGACCCAAGATCCAGGATAGCCAATACGGGGTTGTCAATTATAATGATTCCATGTAACCGTAAATATGCTCTTCAAGCATCAAACCTTTTCATATCCTAGGATAGGTCATTTAACAAAATTTAAATAGAATATCAATGAACCCAACAATTTCATTCAACAATAGAAATAAACAACTCAGTTAGGCATTAAGGAATAACACAAGGTTAGTATCAATAATATTAATTGCAAAAAAATAGGGTAATCACACTTTCAATCTCATATGGCTAACTGTGCCCAAAACAACGATTAGGGTCCCAAAGAGATAATCACAAGCAGTTAAAGATTACGAGTGAAAGTGAATATGTCCAACATCGCTCAAATCAATATTTAAGGCTCTAAATACTTATAATAACAATAAAAATAACATAGTTGATAGGTTTAGACAAATATTTTCAATAACGATGAGATCAAAATTAAAGATTATAAAATAATAATAATAATAACCATCGGAAATAATGAGCTCAAATAAATATACCCAAAATGACCAACATAAATGACCGGAACAATAGGTATGTCAAATATCACTCGAATCAACATTTGAGTTTCCAACAATTATACTAACAATAACGGAATTGGGTAACATTTGTTTAGTAAGTTTGATTAACCGCTGATTCTGAATGCATCCTAAATTTGAATTGATTAATTAGGAGGTATAACAAGAGATGTCGAGTCTTAAATAGTGTCAACATTTCATTATATCAATGAACCAAATGTTGAATGAGCTATATATAAAATCTCAAAACCCTAATCAAATCCAAAATTCCCACACCAATACACCAACACAAAATCCCAAATCAAAGAATGCAGCGGTGGTTGTGATGGCAGTGAACATGGGTGAACATCGGTCAATTTTGATTGGTTTTTACAGAAAACCTACAGACCGACCAACCGACAATATTTTTCATGGGGAAAAAACCGAAGAACGACCGACCAAATCGGTTGACCGAAAATGAAAAAATCGATGAAAACTGCAAAAAAAAACCTACCGGCTGATGGGTTTTTTGGTTTTTTCACAATTAATCTGTTTTTCAATTTAGCACCTCTTTTAGCACTAAAAAATGTTATATTATGCTATATCTCAAATCAAACCAAAAATAACATAGTTCATTATAAATAAAATAAATAAAGTAAACGATGCCTAAAGTTCATTACAAATCAGACCAGCTACCCAAAGTTCATTGCACATCAAACTAAAAACAAGATAAAGCCCTTGAACAACATATTTCATTATGAATTAAACCAATAGATCAATTTGATCCCATCCATATTTTCAAGAAGCATCTTCTCCATCTCGTACTACACTCAAGAATTCTACAGAAATATGAAAAGAAAAAATGTTGGTTAACTTGTATAAATATTAATCAACCAAAAGAATGAAAATGAAAGGAAAAATATTTATAAAATAAATTATACCTAAAGCAATGTCATAATTATTTGAATCTCATCCATGTAAGTGTAGAGAAAAAGTTGGGAAGATCTCAGAATCGAAATTTGAAGCAGCAAGTGCCAACACTATTGCACCCCTTAAATCGAAAAAACCCTGTTAAACATATAGACCAATGGTCCAATCCAGAATCGGCCCATTAGCTTCATGGAAGGTCAGAGAAAATACCTAGACGGTTAAGTAGCGGATGTCAGCTCAAAACACAGTTGTGTTCCTAAGGAGAAAAAAGCTTTTATCCCCATGTCTTTATTCACTATAATGAGATGTATAACTTGCAATGTGAGAGTACTTTATAAAAGGAAATATTCATAATAGAACTAATATAAGTGAACCTATTATTTAACACTCCAGAAGCTAGTTGCCTACAATAACCTGAGGCTTGTCTAGGAAGAAAATCTATCATTATTTTCTTGACTCAGATGTTCAGCTAACACAAGTCGACCGCATCACAAGTGGAAAAATGGCACTTCAACATTTTAACAAAATGAAAGCCAACAAATACTTTCATTACAATCCATAAGTATATGCAAATCTCATATTATTATTACCTGGTCACATTTTCTAATTTTCACTCTTAAACACCTTTATATCATAAATAACCTCTCCATCTTCTCTCGATGCATGCTTTATTTTCCTCCCTGCTTCCTACTGCAGTTGTGAGTGTCTATTGCGATATAGAGACAAGTCTTTCTATAACTAGACCGTACTCTAAAAGCCCTTACTCATATACCAAGTGTTGGCAATTAATTTATATCCTAAATATTCAGAAACCAAACAACATTCAAATTTATATCATAAATAACCTCTCCATCTTCTCCTGATATAGGCTCTATTTTCCTCCCTACTTCCTATTGCAGTTTTGAGTTTCTATTACATTGTGGAGACAAATCTTTCTATAACTAGACCCATATACTGTACTCTAAAAACCCTTACTCATATACCAAGTGTTGGCAATTGATTTATATCCCGAACATTCAGAAACCAAACAACATTCAAATTTCTATCACAAATAACCTCTCCATATTCTCCTGATGCATGCTCCATTTTCCTCTCGGCTTCATACTGCATTGTGAGTTTCTATTGCGTTGTAGAGACAAGTCTTTCTATAACTAGACCCATATCCCGTACTCTAAAAACCCTTACTTATATACCAAGTGTTAGCAATTAATTTATATCCCAAACATTTAGAAACCAAACAACATTCAAATTTATATCATAAATAACCTCTCCATCTCCTCCTTGATGCAGGCTCCATTTTCCTCCTTGCTTCCTACTACAGTTGTGAGTTTCCATTGCGTTGTAGAGACAAGTCTTTCTATAACTAAACCCATATCCTATAATCTAAAAACCCTTACTCATGTACCAAATGTTGGCAATTGATTTATATCTCGAACATTCAAAAACCAAAAAACATTCAAAAGAACAATCAAGTGTGCAATGAAAAAGGAAATCAAAACAGATAGGTTAAGCAACATAAGTCAAAATTTTTAGAAAATCAATGCAAATTTCAGATCTTATTCTCAGCGTAAAACCCTTTTTCATAACTATTGAAAGTATTCAATACCATGGGGAAGGATAATTTTTTTTTTTTTTAAAGAAGAGGGATTGAGCTAAATTGAAATCATGTTCCTAGAGAGAAATGCACTTGCCTTTTTAGAGGGATTGAACCACTCGTTAGAGGAGAAGTAAAGTGTGACACCCCCACCTTTCTTACTCCAAACAGGTGTACAAAGGTGCACTTATCTATCGTCCACTAATGATTCCCTTTTACTACACAAAAGTGGAATCGGTACAACACGCCCACTACCATATTACAAAATTTATCACAACCCAAACGACAGCTTAAAGCAACAAAAGCTTGAAAGTTTAACCACTTCTTTAACCCTTACCACCACCACCACTCTCATACGGCATGTTTGTACGGGACCCACCTGAACAAGTTTTAACCAATAAGGGTGAGTGTGAATGAACACTCAGTAAGGGATAATCAATTGGGTGCAAGTCCAAGAAAGTTTAACACAACAAATTCAACATAGATTAGCTCGAACCTTCAACCACTGAGAGACCCATAAGGTCATGAACGGTGCGTCTGTTCAAACCCAGACACTAGGTCCAACTCTTGTGCTTTAACCCAAGCACGGGGTCTACTCAATGTATCGGGGCCCGTCAACCAGCCATTACGGCTCATACGTGCATTAACCCAAGCACGGGGTCTCCCATTCCCGCTTCCGTAATTGTTCATCTTAGTCAACAAGTTCAAACGTAATATTTATCAATCAACATAACGAGTGAGACCGAACAAATGGGTCCCACCACGATCAAACCAATGCTTAGGATCTTAAACAATTATAACAACAATAATTGGGCTAGAGGGTTCAAACGGTTATTCCCACCCATAGCGAAATCAAGGCTCAAATAATATGTACAACCACAAATCGGACGAACAAATCAATAAAGACATATCAGAAAATGCCCGAAATAGAAAATATGGCTCAGATATCAATATATTCAACTAAAATCAATAGGAACCGAACTATTTTAATAAAATGATTGAAATTCCTTGAAACGAACAAATCTCAAGCATAGGAATAGATTTTCCTTATAAGAACTAGATTACCCTTACAAAGAAATAATTATCCTTACAAAGAATAGATTACACTTACAAAGAATGGATTATCCTTACAAAGAATGGATTATCCTTACAAAGAATAGATTACCCTTACAAAGAATGGATTATCCTTATCCAAATTGATTCCAAGGTTGAGTTTTATTTTTTTTCCCTCAGCAGCTTGACATTTCTTCTTTTTCCTTCTTTTTTTTCCTTCTTCTTTCTTCCTCCTCCCCGCGCGGCTCTCAGCCCTCCTCTCTCTCATGCTTCAATCTTCTCTCTTCTCTCTCTCTCTCTCTCTCTCTCTCTCTCTCTCTCTCTCTCCCGTTTCTCTTCTCCTTCCTTTCCCCTTCCTTTGCTCTACCGCATGCACATATATAAATAAAGATAACAACCCATTTCCCTTTTTTTTTAATCGCACTCACACCCCTTCCCTTTTTTTTATGCACTAACACACACACGTCCCACCCCACACTTATATATGTATATATATCCACTCACACACACTCACATCCACCACACCTATATATATATATATATATATATATAAAACACTATTGCCAGCCGTTACACACACACACGTCCCACCCCACACTTATATATGTATATATATCCACTCACACACACTCACATCCACCACACCTATATATATATATAAAACACTATTGCCAGCCGTCACACACACACACATCCCACCCCACACTTATATATGTATATATATCCACTCACACCCTCTCACATTCACCACACCTATATATATATATAACACTTCTTTGCCAGCCGTCACACACACACACACACATCCTGCACTTACAAATATATATATTATATTATATTATATGCTATATTATGTTCAATTTGTATACAACATATAATTCTAGTGTAGTTTACACATGCCATTTATCCACACAGCCACTTATCAGTTCATATTTATCATTTCTTTCAAATTAAGATTAACTTAAAATTTAGGGGTATTACATAGAGTGCCATAGAGGTTGTCGATTGGGAGGAGTGGATGTCATCGCTGCTAGGTTGGAGAAGCAGAGTGCCATAGAGGTTTGCTTTCTAATACATATATTTCATTTATATTAGTATTATATAAATTATATATATATACACACATATATATTATATGCAATCGATCAGTTTTCATGGTTTTTTGGGTCGGCGACCGAAAATTAACCAACCGGTGCAGTTTTGCACTGAAAAAAACCGAGACCGAACCAATTGAGAAAAAAACCAACCGATGTAGTTCGGTCTTTGTCAGTTGCAATCAATTTTTTGATTTTTTAGTTCGGTCTTATTTCCTTAGAGGTGAAGTACATGGCAATGACAAAACGATTTGGGTCACCACCAGAGAAGCCCCATTCCTAGATTCATCTAGCATCCTTAGAATCCCCAACCAGAGTTCGTGCACTCCTTAGTCAAACCCATCGTGTCATTTGATCCATCATAGTGAAGGGTTTGAATTTGAAAAGTGAGAGGAAGAGTGGATGCGAGGAAAGGGGAGAAAATGAGAGGACAAGGTTGAAATTCTTGAAATAAAGGAGGGCATTTTGCTTTTTTTGATTCAATAATAGTGTTTTTCAAATTTATTGCCAAGTGCTTTCAAATGCTCCTAATGGGACTAGTTTCGATAGAATCAGTGATTCTGAGGCCAATCAGCCCAATCAAACGAAACCTTGGCGTGGGTTTAAATGAACATTTCTAAATGTGTTCCGATCAATAATTAGGGTTCGGAGAATAACAATAACCACAAATATGACACTTCTCTTCAAGTTTTAAATCGATGTCAAATTATTAAAGCTCATGCAGCAAAAAGAAGCATTAAAATCTTATTATTTTATGAGTTTTTTTCTTGGTATACCCTAAAAGAGGTTTTTTTTTTCCAACATACCCCGCCTTTTCAAAACTTTCTTTGTTTACCCTACTTTTGTAAAATCGCGGAAGGCATTCGCATTTTCTCTGCCTCTCCCCTATATGCTCGGTGTGACCTGTCAGGGCTTAGAAACATGAAATCGCAGATGTGGCGCTGTGTGCAGAGTAAAAACCCAGATGTCGTCCTCGTTTTTAGATCCGCTATTCGCCCCCCCCCCCCCCCCCCCCTTGGACACCTTCCTTCTCCACTTCCCCTTCACCATAAATGAACCCGTCGTTGATTTTTTTGTCGGCCTCGCATGACGTCTTCATTTCTCTAGGTGATTTCTAATGGTTTTTCACAAGTGTTGATCCACCTTGTTGTTTTGGTCTATACTCGAGATTCCAAGGTGCAATTTCTGGGCTCCCTCCCCATATATTCGGTGACTCCTTCACCATAAATCCGGCGATTACTAATCATTCATTGTTTGAAACACTTTAAAGGCTTGATTATCATTTTGATCCCTCCCTATGTTATTTTATATGGTTTGAAGCAGGTACTGTATTATGTTTAATTACATTTTTCATGTTCAATTATTCTTTGGCTATAGTGAGTAACCATAGAAAATTATTGCAATAAAATTAGGTGCAATAATACTGTGATAATATTGTGTTTGTTATGTTTGGGTTGAGACATTAGGTTGTAATAAGTTATTGCAATAAAATTAGGTGCAATAATATTGTGATAATATTGTGTTTGTTATGTTTGGGTTGAGACATTAGGTTGTAATAAGTTTTTTATTTTATGTCACTGTTGGGAGCATACAAAAATAGGGCCAATAGTTTTATTGGTTTTGTTGGACTGGTGGAAGCTCTAAAATTACGGCCAATCAATTTTGGTGTTTTTATTGGACTACTAGGGGCATAGAAAATTTGTCCCAATGTTATTTTGGTTCTTTGGGTTATTGGGAGCAAAAAGATATAGTCCCAATAATTTGTTATTTTTGATTGAGGCACTTTAAATAAGGCCAATTAAATTTGCGGGGTTTCACTGGTTTTTATTCTTGGTTGCTTAAAACACATAAAATTAGGTGAATTATTTGATTTTCTTAATTGAAGTTTACTTTGTTCACTTTTCTCTAATTTATTTATGTTATTTTCAATCTTGGTTGACCATACTATTTTATTGAAGAGTTATTCAATGTTAGTTGTTTATTGGTGTGTGTATTGTTAAATGAAGTGTGATATGAGACATATGGCCCATCACATTTCTCCCGGCCCATTAGACCCCTCGATTCTTACCTTACAGTCTGTGCATTGATCAGAGGCTATTTGGGATGAAACTATAGGCGAGGGGATCAGACATTCAAACGGGTTGTGGTCAATAGTTTTTGCCTCATTGATATGTTGTGGCAGGGTGGCTTCTATGATGTGTATAGGTTGGGTGGCATCAAACTCAACCACGTGTTGATCACTGCCTTTGGTCAAGCGGTGATGCAAGAAGACTCATACCTTTCATATACTGATTGGAGAGGTTACAGTAACAATGCAAGATGTCGAGATCCTGCTTGGTCTCCCTATTAACAATTATGCAGTTACGATCAGCGGTGGCGGCCCTTCGACTAAAGATGAATGGGCTGATTTGTGCAAGTAGTTATTAGATGTGCATCCGACTCCAACAGAGATCCACGAAGGAGCCACGGTCAAGATAGCTTGGTTAGTGGACTGGTTCGGTGCCACCCTCCCAGATGATGCCACTGATGAGCAAGTTGCGTCCCGTACTCAGGCGTATATGTTTATTTTTTTTGCTGGAGTTCTTTTCGGTGATACATCTGGATATCGGTCGAGTCTCCATCTACTGCCGTTGCTAGCCGACCTTTAGCAAGCAACCCTATATCGTTGGCTTTGTTGCTGCTCCCGACATACAGTGCAACAAATTGCAGGGTCTATGATATTACTATAGGTACTCGTATATATAAGATTAAGATTTACTACAATAGGCCAATATTTTACATCGTACCCTAACACCATTTATTATGCGAATCTCATAATTGCAATTGTGGGCGTGGGAGCGCTTGGTTTGTGTGCAACTTACGAGGAGACGGTATACACTAGAGGTTCTCAAGAACCATCCACTCGCTCCACTCGGCGCCAGGTATGTCAATTACAATGCATAGGCTCACTCAACGGGATTTTTAGGGTCACAATCGATCAACTAATTTAAGCTTTTCTAATTATGCACGGTTAGGTTGGGCCTTTTTCACTTGAGATGAAATCCACTCAAGTACTCGTTGCATATCACTTCCAATTCGACATCATTGATGAGGATGATTTTGAGTGGCAGCTATACCTAAACACCTCGCTACCAGATTACTGTTTGGCTAGACATGAGATATAGGCCGCAGGAGGTCCTGTTGATATGCTTCAACATCGTCTGGTGGCATCTCCCTTCCCATGTTGTTTGACAACTTGGTTTTCGGCAACCCATAATACTAGATGTCGATACGTTAAGATCGCTGCATCACCTCAGTTTACGAGGATTAAGGCACGTTGATTGGTCGATGAAGTGGGCTTCCTATATTGCATTAGGGGATCGCTGCTGTGATTTTGTGCAGAACGGGGTGCCCCCACATGGCCGCATGCATAGTGATGAGGACTACTTCACATGGTATTACTCTATCACTTGTCGTTTCGTGCATAATCCATCATTGAATTTGGGCCATGCCTTTTAAGGGAACACACGTGCTTCTGAGATCATAGTAAATATGGAATCAACTCAACATTTTTTTTCATTATGACTTTCTTTTACGTATTGCTAATATTACATTTGTTTCTCGCTCGAAGTGTGGAACCATTGTAGGCGGCTTTCATGAGCTATCGTTGGAGGAGTAGCCATCCCCCTGCGTGATTAGGGTACAAGATCAATTGCTTGGGGTAGTTAAGGAGCTCGCATAAGAGCCCTGACTTGCATAGTGTGAGCAACCCACCCCTTAGCCTTGCACAACATTGTTGCCTCCCGAGACATCTCGGCGGGCACCTTGGCGATGACTAAAGACGTCACCCGACCCAGTTATAAGCAACATTGGACGTTTGCATGGCTATCACAGAGGGCCTAAGACATCCACAACACACCAACAATCAATCGACCAAGAAACCATTTCAGTAGGAGGGTATCTCACCTACCATACGCCATCTACATCCCCTATATAGTTTTTTGAGGAGTAGGTGACTCCATTGGCATACACAACTCTCGACGACCCGTCTATGCCATGCCATGATGAGTTTCAGGTGGGTCCGAGTTGTTATACAAATCTACCTGCCATGCATGTGCCGGCCTTCTCTTTGCAACTGGTCGATGAGTATATAGAATCTATGGATGTTCGGGAAATAACTCCCATTGTGATGGTGACACCTGAAGATGCTGGAAAGGACGAGGGGCCACAACCTGATACACCGTAACCGCCACGAAGATCCCAAAGACCAACTCGAGAAGTACGGTGGCGTAGGTGTTTCATTGGGGGTCTGTTGTGTTAGTCAAGTTCGTTGTGTTGATCGAGTAGAGCACCACTTATTTGAGGATATGTAATTACGTAGTTGTATGATATTTAGTTACTTTGATAAATGACGAGAAATGTTCAAACATCGTTGATTAAGTATACATATGCATACTATTAATATTTGTATAAGAGCCTAATTCCAATTTGCTTGGATTTGTTGTAATTGTTGTTATATAGTTTGAGCTCGTCGTCGATGATTTGACGTGGAAACCGCAGTTGGCGTCTGCGATTTTGAAAACGCGGTTGGCCTTCGTGATTTTGGGAAATGTAGTTGACCTTCGCGATTTTGAAAAGTGCAATTGACCTCTACCATTTTGAAAAAACGTGGTTAACCTCCACGACTTCACTTTTAACATCCCCAACCTCCTCTACTTTCCAAACACGTGCCCAAGCAATTAGATTATAAGTTTATGATAAGTAAAACCTCGAGCGGCCGACAATAACAATGAAATAGATAATCAACTTGCTCTGGATATGCTATAAGCAGAAACGATAGTATCCATAGGGTGCACACCATCCACTGCATGGATCACCTTACTGTCGACAGGATGGAGTTCGCTCAATCACTTGTAAGACTACAACCTACTCATTCGGTTGAGAAAACATAATGGCGCGATAGTCGGAGGAACCAGCCCCAATTCTCTATCGTCTCCTCACTCACGACTGCGAATGCTAGGCGGTATATATGTTTGTTGTCATCAGTACCCATTGTAATGAGGAGCTTACCTCAGTACTTTCCAACCAGAAAGGTCCCATCCATAATAACTACTGGCCAACAGTGCTCCTAGCCTTCGATCAATGTGTTGAATGCCCAAAACACATTGTGCAGTGTTTTCAGTGCTACCTCTTGCTCGGATTAAGGCAACTAACCCAAGGTTATAGTGTATGACAGTAGAAAAAAACCTAGGTAGTGTATTAAAGGACTGCGTCCAATCCCCAAATAGTTCTGCAAGAGCCTTTTACTTCCTATACCACGCCATTTTGTACGTTGGTTGATACTTGAACTCCTATCAGACATCTTCCTATCTGAGACTATCTTTGTAACTTAGCTGCATATACATTTTCTCTTTAATAAGGTCAGATATCATTGCAGATGAGATGCTGAAATGATCTTGGTTCCTCTTAGGAACATGGCAAGTATGATCCCCTCCATACCGAGTTACGATCCAGCCGGCTTTTTTGCCTAAGTGTGCTCGAAGCCTCCAGCAGCATCCTAACCTACGATGGCTTTTGCAAATCAGCACCAATAACTCAGAATCTAAGTGCTTCGTTATGAACTCTTTGCAAATTCAGATGTGGTAATACTGAACAATGAGTTGCGGTGTCTTCTTCGAGTCGAACACCAACCTTACTCACAAATCGTCCCTATCAAGATTAAAGGTTTTCGGATTGACCTGCTCATATGTTGACAACTATTCCTCTCTTAAAGTAAAAAATTCTTCATGAGGCTGATGGAGACGTGCAGGCCTGACATTCAGTGCACCCTCAACGGGGTCGAAATCACTTGCATTGTTATCGTTGGACCCCAAAGAGATGTCATTGTAATATCCCTGAAATCTGAGTTCATAGTAAATTTTACTAGCTCGAATGTTGGTATTTTCCTTAAATATTTTGCGTGCTTAGTCTACATAACATTCTAAGAAATTTTCACGGAAAAAAAAAAAATTTCGCCCGCGGACGAAAAATTTTCGGGTTCATGTGCAATTACCGAAACATCCTTGGCCATTAAGCCATAAATAATGATAGTAATAGTGGTGTATGACTTCCAAACCCTAATAGGAGAAATTTGTCGGTTTTGTAGAAGTTGGGAATAAAACCGAGTTTTGAAATGGTGTTTTTGACCCGGTTATGGATTATCGGGCGAGAAATATCTAACGAGTGATTGACGTGACATGTAGGGGCCACACATAAAATATGTGATGGAGAAGAGTTGACTTTGGGGATATTTTTAAAAGTCAAATGACCAAAATACCCTTATTGTTTTCAAAGGATTGCATTTTGGTGTAGGGGCAAAATTGGAAGAAAAAAAAAGAAGGGAAAAATGGCAATCTTGCCAATTTAGAGCCTTGAATCTCCTTAGGGATTCACTGTGCGTCATTGTGAGAGAGGAAAAAGAGAGAGAAAAGAGAGAGAAGAGAGAAAAGAGAAAGAAAGTGGGTTTTGCTTGGGAAACCTTTGAAGGAACTTGGATTTTCTTCCAAAGAGTTCAATTTCCTCCTTAAGCAAAGTTGTTAAGGTAGGATTCTCATCTACAAGTCTCAATTTTTAAGTCTTGATTCCATGTTTTGACATGCTTTCTCTTGGCAATAGATTATATGTTGATTTGAGCCTATAAATCATGATTATTGTTGTTTTCATGGTAAATTTTGTGTTGCATGACATGATGATTGTTCATGGAAGTAGATTATAATTAATCATCTCAATTAGGTATGTGTTTGAACTCAAAAAATTGGTTTAAGAAGGTGTTGGTTAAACTTTCCTTCAAGTGAATTTTTGGGAATAATGATTTATGTGCAAGCATAGGACACAGTAAGGTTTTGGATATTTTTCACCTAAAAGAATTTCGAATTTGAGGATGTTTTCTTCTGAAGAGTTATAGTTCTGATTAAAATCTATAGGTTTGGTTTTGGAATCATCTCAATCTGAGAAGTGTGGGAAAAGTTTTGGAATTTTTAAGTTGCTGCAGAGAATCTGGGTGGACTGTGTTTCCAGCCCAGATTGCTCCTGCACGTGAGGCTTTTTACCCATCTGAATGGCTGATTTTGAAAGAGTAACTAAAATAAGAATTGTGCATCTTTAAGCTCTTTAAACTTTCTCTTTTGGAGTCAAAACGTTTTAAGCCCTGTAGCAGAAGTTGTATCATTTCTAATTCTAGGTGTCTAAACTGGTATTCTGGATATTTCAAAACTGCAGTCAGTCACTTTTTGGCCTATTTTACATATCTAGAGTATGAGTCACTCTTTGAGGTTAAAAAGGAAGTTGTAGCTCTATCTCATATCTAGATATTTTGTTTCGGCCAAAACCTAAGAAAGTGTGTGTATCAGAAGTTGTCTCTATATTTCTGAAACTGGTCAAAACTGGATTTTAGTGACCAGATCTGTGCACCTACTGTGTTGGCCCGATTGGCCCTTCTCGAGATCAAATCTTGTGAAGTGTTCAACATGAAAGTTTTATATAATAAAGTTAACTAACTTTTATCTTTAAAGAGTAATACCATTTGAATACTATGGAAGGAGCTGTAGTGTTTCTACCCGAGGTCACTGTTTTTGCCAAAGTGCTGGCTAGTTAAATGTTTTGTGAGATGATTAAAGATTAATTGATTCCCATGAATGATTGATTGTTTTGTGTGCTGTTGAACCTTGTTAGTGTTTGGTTGAAAGCTTTTGATGGCTGCCATGTGAGTTGTCGCTTCGATAGTCATTGTTGGAATCGTACACGAGGCTTGTGTTGTTTTCAAGTCTTGTTCGTGTTGCTGGGTGTTCATTTCTGTTTTTTTGAATGCCTAAAGTTATGTGTTGATTTGAGTTGAACTGAGATGAACGGAACTGTTGGACCTCGTACTTGGGTTAAATAAGGTACACTTTTTGCCTATGCTGGCAGTCAATGGATCCATTAGACAAAATTGTTGGGGATTGCGTGCTCTAGTCCTAAAGTTAGAGCATAATTAGCTATGTTTAGCTAAAACGTTCATGACCTTGTGGTCTCTCAGTGTTTGTGGTTGAGTTGAATTGTTGGAGTTATTGGATGGTTGTGTTGCTCAACATTTGTTGGAATGACGCATGCACCCTTTCACTCACGAGTCATTTGTGTTGATTTATCTATTTGAAACTGTTATATCATTTGCACATGATATAACCTGGTAGACATTCTTCGGTATAAGTTTTCTACTGAGTGTTTGTCACTCATGTTTGCTATTTTACCTACCAGGTGATACCGAGTTAGCTGGGCAGGTCGAAGCGAGTAAGAGGACTGGGCAAAGGTATTTCTTTTGGTTAAGTTTGGTCTAAGTTGCTGTTTTTGTAAAACCATAAGGATGTTATGTAATAAGATTAGATAAAGTATGTTTCTGTGAGACATGTTCTGTAATAGAAGTTTATCAAACCTTCTACTATTGGTGGATCGTACCCTTTCGTATGGATGTTGAAACCACAGGTTTACCATAGCATGATCTATTAAACATAGCATTGTGTTATTGTTCCTTTGCTGGTTTAGTTGAACTTGACACACTCGTAGTTTTGCCAAAAGGTGCGAGAGGCGGGGGTGTCACAGTCATCTTCCTCGTTTGGAGCATCATTACCATCCTTAACTGGTGGATCGTCAAATGACATGCTTCACATATTTTGCGGCGCCAAACTGATACCCTGATATGAGTTATACATAACTTCATTTAATGGTGAGTAATACTGATCGTCATAACCATCGTGCCCACAGCCATCTGCATTCAAGTCGAACCCGCCATACGAGTGCTTTGTGCATGATTGTGTGGCCCAGCTGCTATGAGACTGGTAGGCCTAAGAGCATCGTGATCTGCCATTCGTGTCGAGTAATCCTCGGCTCCTCGACCGCTTATCAACGACTGACTAGACGCATTTATAGCGGGCCTTGGTGGATACTGGATTAAATCAATATTTACGTAAACCTCTAATGTTATTAATGCTGGATACAGCATAAACATTAGTAATATTTGCTATACAATGTCATTATTATACAAATGGCACGGAAAATATGTCGGTGATACCCCTACCCTAGCATGATGGGGTACTTAAATACAAGACTTACTCCATATAGGCTGCATTTGAGAGACAATAGTAACACGCCTGGTCAAGCAAAAATTCGAGGGTGACATCGCTGGATTAAATAAATATGATGCGCGAGTTGCCTCCCATGTAACTAAAAGACTGGTGTAAATTGCCAACGATTTCTCCTCCTTAATAACAAATTATCGGAACTGTCGATGAGTCCATCAAAGCTTTGAAGAAGGATGGGAAAACGATTTCTCCTCTCCTCACAAACAAAAGGCATGATGAATTGAAGTCCCATGGGGAGGGATGCATAAAGCAAATGAAATCAAGGTCACCAAACTCGATTTCTAGTGAATCCAAAAATGCGGACAGCATCCGCGTTTTTACTTTGTGCACGGCAACACGTGTCAGTGTGCGATAGGGGGAGTTAAAGGGGAAAAGTGAAATCGTGGACGACATAATTGGGCACACGACACCTATCTGCCCTGTATAGGTGAAAATTTTAAAAATAATTAAAAAATAGAAAATGTGAACGGCATCCGCGATTTCATATTTTCAAGGCTCTAACATATCGCAACGGGAGTGTCAGAGGGGAGGCTAGAGAAAACGTGGATGCCGTCCGTGATTTTGTAAAAGTAGGCTAGATACAGAAAGTTTTAAAAATGTGGGATATGTTGAAAAAAAAAAAAAGAAAACGTCTTCTGTTGTATACCAAGAAAAACCTCTTATTTTACACTGATGCATGTGAGATGATTGCTAGTTCGTTAAATTACGAACCCATCTCTATATGGATTTGGCAAATACAAGACATGCATCCCAATAAAGTTTTAAAACTGTCGAGGGCACGGTCCCAACAAATGCATGTGCTTTGACAATAAAGTTATGTTTAGCCTCTCTTGGATAAAAATAGCCTTTCCATAACTATTTTTAGCTTTTCAGTTTCATATTTAATTTCCATATGTAAGTTAAAATATCATTTTCAATAAATAAATGCAAAAATACTTTAACTGCTGATAAACCACTCAAGTGTTTCATTTCTTTCAAAATATATAAATGTGAAGCCTGGGTATTTTCCTGACAATTATTTTTTTGAAAGCCATATATTTTGTTATTTTCTTATATTTTTCAATGCGTTGTTGAATTTATTCATTTATTTTTGTAAATTGGTGGAAAATTTGTGTTAGGCCTTGTTTGTTTGGTTGAATCGGGTCTAAATGAGCCCATTTTCTAGATTCGCTGAGATGCAAACCCATTCAAAACTTTTGGTGCATGCTCTTAATGAGCTTTAAATGCCTTTGAGCGAATTGGACAAATTTTAAAGTCCAATTCGCTCAAAACCCACCATTCAGAGGCAAGGGACAAAATTATCCTTGGCTTTTCTAAAAAATTACAGCATTGCCCCTCCCACTTTTCCACATGTTTCTCTCTCTCTCTTGCTTGCTCTCTTGCTCGCGTTTTATTTAAAGTCATGTTTAATTTATGTTGTTTATAATATTATAATATCTATCGATTTACTTAAAAACTATTCTTTTGGGGGTAGTTACTCTTCCGGGAGGGCAGGCTGAGAGTTTTTAACCTTCTGTAAGAGCAAAGCATTAGTTGCTGTCAAAGATTTAATCTTGATTTTAAATAAAGATTTGATTTACCATCATGAAATAGTATAGGTTTTTATGGTTTTTAATTTATAAAATTTGCCGATATATTCTTTACTAGATTTTGGTGACGGCCTTTGGATTTCTTAACTGTCATTTTTTTAAATTTACATACTTGCTGTTCAAAAACTTTTTAAATCCTAAATAATTATTATAAGTTAAATGAGAATTAAAAAAAATTTAAAATTCAAACATAAAAATTTCCACTCTTTAAAATTAATTCACTCATGATTTCCAAATCTAATAACATAAAAATCTTATGTCCAATAGGCTCATTCAAATATTTTATGCCGATCAAAAGTTGTTAAACACACGAAAGTGCATGTAATCTGAGGAGTGTCAATAAAGTTTATACATATTTTTCCTCTCAAATCATCTAAGTTAAACTTAAAGTTTAAGCAAAATTACAAGAATTAAAGCTTCAACAATGAACTCCAAGACCAAGTACCAACCCCTTGATCGGAATCTAATACTGCTTTCATTTACTATTACAAAAGCGAGAGAAGACTTGACCCAAATTAGATATTTATTTTTTACTTAGAGAGAATTATTGCCCGCTAGCTGGTTAGACTTAAGGTTATATATATTTTTTATTCCACACTTTTGAATTCTTAAGTTGAAGAAAAGAAAATGTTAGATAAAACGATTAAAAATAAATAAAAAATTGAGGTCTGGTCAACCAATATGAACAACTTTGGAACGATAATTTAATTCTTGGAAAAGTGACGTCGTTTCGGTAGTTGCGTCTTCGCGAGAGGGGCGTCGATCATCTGCGGTTCCAATGAGGACACGCGCTCGCCGATCCCTGCGGGTCTACGATTCTATTCGATAGATCGCCGGTACGGCGTGAGCTCTCATCATGGATATTGCTGCATTTACATCGTGCTTTTCGAGAAAGGGGGGAAAAAATGTAAAGAGCCCGGTGTCCCTCTCTGCACTGGATAATCCTCGCCCCTCTCTGTCGACACGTGGCATGCATATGGGGCCGACCCACGGGTTTATACCGTACACCTCCACTCTTAATCTGCCACGTGTCACAGCATCCCTCGCCCATGGAATTGCCGCATGGATGTAAACGTAGATGCGTGAAATCCCGGCCACGAGTCGAGACTAGAGAGGGCAATTATAGCCGTGGCTCCTTAATTCGTTCCATCCAATTTTAATTTGTTCTTAATGTATAATCCGTCCGCATCTAATTATTATTTTTAGTTAAGTATTTTACTTTTTGTTAGTTTGAAATTGAAGTTATCATTAAATATTAATTAATTTATAAAATTACTAAAAGTTGGTAATATAAATTATGACTCGTTAATCTAACCTAGCTCGTTCTTAGTATAATTCAATCCGATCCGATGTACCATTTAGGCTTGATTCATGACTTGTCTTCACTTAGCCCGCTTGCCCCCTCTAGTCATGAAATGTTGCTTAATTACGTTTTTACACCTTATCATTCAAATTTTCAATTTTAACACCCATCTTATTACAAATTTATCACATTATTAATAATTATAATCCTATTTACACTAAATTTATGAGTAAATTAACGAGCAACTCCATCTTCATAGTATGGCATAAGCCACGATGTGTTATTTGTTAGATTGAGCACTTATCACTGCACCAAAAGTTATAGCAATTAATCAGAGTGCTACTGACGATTCGACTGTGGCTTAGTCTCGAAGCTTTGTCACCAAATAAATGATGCTGAATCTAATTATTAACGTGGTTGAATGATCTTTTTATTATTATTTAATCAAAATATTCTTTAATTGGACCGTATAAAATTCGCATAAATCAGTTAAAATTTGTTCTATGTTTCCATGATCATGGGCATTTCTGGAATTAAGAAAACAATCTGAGGGACTTCTCTCTAATGCTTTCTTTTTCTTTTTCAGCATGCGAAACGTTGCCATTGAGAAGAAGGTCCGAAATGTTACTGTAGCAAAAACGGACGATCCGAACAACCTTTCTCTTTTCTGTCTCTCTCTCTCTCTCTAGACCCATTTCACCCCCCTCTCTCTCTCTCTGTAGAATCTGTGCGCCAAGCACGGAAAAAGGAAAAGTAGTTTGTCTTACGCTTTCCTTCATCGATTCTGCGTACTGATGCTTCAGCTGTAATATTTAATTTCGATCGCAGAGCTGTGGGTGCTCGTTTGATCACTGGAGATGATTTAGACCACGCGAACGTACGGTTTGTCGATCGGGTTTTCCTTCAATATCCTTCTTCGTGGAGTCCTCTGGTCTTTCTTTGTTTGATCATCCGGAAACGGTTTGTGTCGAGGAGGAATTTGAATCTCTGGAGGTTGAGGGGGATCATCATCAGTCATGGCTTTCGTTGAGAATGGTGCGATCAACGACCTCGAGCAGCCGAAGCAGAACGGGGGCAGTAATAGGCCGCCTTCGGATCAGAATGGGTTTCACAAGCATCAAGTGAGTCAGAAGCAAAGCGCGGAGAGCATTGGGGTGCAGAATCATCAGGTGGGGGTGGGGAAGGGTGGTGGGTATGAGAACCATCAGCGATCCAACGGTGTGGAGCTGAGAATCAATGGGGACGACGGTGGCGAGGGATTCAAGCGCGATATTAGGGATTTGGAGGAGCTCTTGTCGAAGCTGAATCCCATGGCTGAAGAATTTGTGCCTCCCTCGCTGGCTAATCATCGCGGCTCCGGGGACAACTTTCCTTACATCAACAACTTTCTAATGCAGGCCAATTCTGGCAATGCCAACGGATATACTAATAGGCGGGTATGTGTTGATGTTGTCTTTTGCTATTACTCTTTGTTTGGTTACTGAGGAATTTACGTTTATTGCTTATCTGGTTCTTAAACATTCGGAAAATAAATCCCCAAAGAAAAGCACCCTTTTCCCCCCTCTAGATAAAAAGTTATGTTGGAATGAAATCTATGTTTGTACCATGTCTCAGATGATTAACTGTTTTGATGGAGTTGTGTTTTGGACTTTATAGTTGATGTGACACACGGATGTCAAAGTAGAATTGATTCATGGGAGAAGATAATTCATGTTTTACAGCTCCAAGAGAGGCTTAAATATAGATTCTTTTAATTACTGCAAGTATTCTGTAACCAGACTGCTCTTTAATTTGCTTACAACAAATTCTCTTTTGCTTTGATATATGCTTGATTTGCGGTTACTTTGCCTGATAGTTGCAGGTAATTAAAAGATAATGACACATGGATGTCAAAAATAGAATTGATTTATGGGAGAAGATAATTCACGTTTTGCAGCTCCAAAAGAGGCTTAAATAGATTCTTTTAATTACCTGCAAACTGCTCTTTAATTTTCTTACAACGAATTCTCTTTTGTTTTGATATATACTTGATTGGCAGTCACTTTTCCTGATAGTTTAGTTTGATTTCCTTTGCTAGAAAAAGAATGGTTATAGTCAAGGTAAACGGAGGATGAACAGTCGGACAGGTATGGCGCAGCGAGAAGAGGTTATTAAACGGACTGTTTATGTGTCTGACATCGATCAGCAGGTACGCGGTGGTCTGAATTCATAATTTGTCATTTTGCAAGTTTTGTGTTTCGCTTGTTCATTGAACTTCATATATTTTCTTTTCTTCCTGTTTTAAATTTAGGTTACTGAAGAACAACTTGCAGCATTATTTATTAGCTGTGGACAGGTGACTACTGCTTCATTTTGTGTCTATAGAAAATTTTATTTCTTGAATGTGTGATATGCTTACCTCCATATTGTCTTGAAGGTTGTTGACTGTCGAGTTTGTGGTGATCCTAATTCTGTTCTACGTTTTGCTTTTGTGGAGTTCACTGATGAAGGTTTGTTGTCGGCCTGTTAGATGATGCACAATAACAATTTTTTGTCTTTTTTTATTTTTTTGCTTTTCAAGATAGCTAGTATTTGACTTTCCTATTCTTAATATAAGATACTCTTGTATTTCTTTGCTTGCAGAAGGTGCAAGGGCTGCTTTGAGTTTGGCAGGGACTATGCTCGGATATTACCCAGTAAGGGTGCTGCCTTCAAAAACTGCAATTGCACCAGTTAACCCAACGTTTTTGCCGAGGGTGAGAACTTTCATCAATTATGGTCCTTATAATTCTTTGTCAAGGAATATCTATTATTTCACTTCTAAGCCAGCATCCTATTGTTGTATTGATTGTGCATCTCTTCCCTGGTTACTATGATATTATGGTTTTCAGTCTGAAGATGAACGAGAGATGTGTGCAAGAACAATATACTGTACAAATATTGACAAGAAGGTAGTTATGGACATACTCATCTTCTAATGTGGCTAAGGGCATTAGTTCCTATATTTATTTTTAATTTATTGTATTCTTAATGCAGATTACTCAAGCAGATGTCAAGCTCTTTTTTGAATCAATATGTGGAGAGGTTTGTGGATCATAAAAATCTCAGAAGTTCTGTTTCTTGAATGATAAATTGGAGGTTAGGTAATATTCCTGCCTGATGCAGGTTCACCGCCTGAGGCTACTAGGAGACTATCATCATTCCACTCGTATTGCTTTTGTGGAGTTCGTAATGGTAATCATATTCGAGATTCTGCTCTTCGTATGCAATCTCAGGATCGCTGCCCTGTTGTGTTTGTGCATCACTTCTTTACATTGTAGGAGTAGTTCACCTTTAGAATGGTTTGGACTTTTGGTACCTTATTATTTATAGTGGTTTTAACCATTTGGAGTCAAGTATTCTATAATTTGGTCTCTCCGTCTTTCCAGAACTATGCCATCAATGAATGAGATTTTAGTTTTTCTCAATTCTATCCATACCTTTGTTTGCAATCGCTGGTGGTTGTTTCTTGTTGTGAGTGCAGCAAAAAGACCAGAGAATAATGAACAAGGAAATGATTCATATATTGACATTTTGTGCTCCTTTACATTTTCTTTTCTCATCATCCGATAACCACCAGATAGTACTTATTTCATGGCTCTTTTTTTAATTACTTATCTTAGACATCTTAAGCTAGTCTGTCATCTAACTGAAATCTGGTCTCATAATTACTTTAATAACTGAAATAGATGTCAAAGTTCTTAGTATATTATGTTGTACCTGTGGTTGTAGAGATCTATACTGAAATTAATGTAACACTTTGATTTTATGCTCATAAGGTATGCAAAACATTGTGAAAGTGATATTTGGTATGTTATGATAAATGTTTTTTGCTAAGGGATTTTTAACCCTTTAGTGATTGGAAAATATTAATTCAGGATGTTAGGACAGTTCTATATTTTGCTTCTTGTCGTGATGTTAAGGGGTATACAAATTTGGAGGCTTTGAATGAGTGTTACATCAGAAAGCACTCTACCAGTATCATTCATGTTGTGAAGGATTCTGGTATTGTAGGACTTCAGTGTGCAAATATTCAATCACAGATGAAGTTAATAAAGAGAAACTCTTTTAGCTTTGATGTTTTAGTTCCCCCTTTACAAATTGAACCTGAAGTTATATATTTTATTAACCCGTGATGGGATTCTTTTGTCTGCATCTTGTTGAGTACGTTCAATATATTTACCTTTCTTGGTACGATTGATTTTGTATTTAGACAATATTCTTAGTTAATCATTATTAACTAAATCTTACTGAAATTTTGGCATGTATTAAGCACAGCATTATAGTATGGTAGTTGGATATGGAAAGTCTTTTAACCAAGTGGATGTCTTTAGTATTCTAGTATGTCAGTTGATCACTTGTAGACATCTCTTTGGAAATATTAGAGGTCCGGCTTTTGGAATGTTATACCAAAGTTGGGCTGTCAGTTACAGACAAGGAGCAAATCTTTAGACTATCTTGTTTACTTGCCATTTGGCAATTTGGAATTGGCACATAGCCTGCCTGCTTCCAGTCACAAGTCCATGAGATCTATAGACTATGATCATTGGCTTCTTTTATGCATAGTCTTTTACCAGCTAAGTCTGTAATGTTCTGCCTTGATATCGGCTTGAGCTAGAAATGGGTGTTCAACAATTAATAGGGATTGTATTTTGGATCAAACATGAAACAATTCCTAACTGGAATTGAACTTGTTTAGGACATGGGGGATATATTATATATTCTATAGTTTTCAAGAGGAAAAATCTAGTTCTTTATAGGAACTCTAATTTTTTTCAACATGAGCATTGAGTGAATGCACACATGTTCAAAGGCCTATTGTGTTTTCAATGTTTTGTTTTAATTTTTTTTTCTCTATTACATTCATTAAGATAAAAAAGTGATGTGTTGGATTTACTGATAGAAGACTTCAAAAGTATGTAATCACTTGAGGTGAAGCCAGTGGCTACATTTTCGCCTGCCATCTGCAGTATCCTGAAACTAGATATGAATTACAGTGGAGATATGGGTTCAAGTTGTGCACTCAAATCTGACTTGCACATTTAGCGTGCATACTCCTCACTATTTCTCCTGCTTAATGGAATAAAACATTTGCTACCAACGGGGAATTGTTTCTTAGCTTAAATTGAGGTGATTGGATTTGCACCAGCAGTTCCTGTCTTGTTTAAATGCAAGTTGAGTTCTAAATTTTTCCTAATGGTCACCATGCCAACCTGTTATTTTGGTTTGTACATCTTTTGTCCTTTATGCCGCAACTAATGAGTTGTTATCTCCCATTTTTTTTTCCCACTTGACATTGAGTCAGATACACGAGGCTGAACATTTGAGGTGAACACGGTTTTCTATGGTTCTCCATTGAGTGGCCCTGTAATTCAAGTTCTTTCCTGCTCTTGTTTCGATTTTCTATATTATGCTTCCCAAATGTTTCAAATTGCTACGAATGCACCTGTCCTCATATTTTGGCAATGTTACTACCATGTGTTCGAGACCTCCTCATTCTCCTGTCTTGATGACGCCTAAAGTTTGCTGATGTCATGGATTAGATCGTTAGAATAAGTTTAACGTTGGAATTTTAATACTTTCAGGCTGAAAGTGCGATTGGGGCTCTCAACTGTAGTGGTGCTATTTTGGGTTCATTACCAATAAGGTTAGCTTTTGCTGGTCTCCGTAACATTTTTTTTTTCTTATTCTTTTTCCCACATTTTGGTGGGTGAGGTCGTTTATCTCCTTGCCTTTGACTGTTAACAATTTGGATGTGCAGGGTAAGCCCCTCGAAGACACCCGTTAGGCCTCGCAGTCCTCGCCCGCCCTTGTATTGAGCTCTCCCCATATCTTCAGGACGAGTCTTTCGGTGATAAATATATTCACATATCTACATGCATCGTTACGGAGATGTTTTTGAGGTACTTGCGCATCTTTGTTTATAGTCGGTCTCCTGCATTTTAGGCCGGTGTCTGTCTAGAGGGGATATTTATGTTCGTCTCTTCGGTATGTAGAGTTTGGATGGGAATCTGAGGCTTTGGATGGTTAAGTTTGTGTCGCACACTTTGACGAACTCTGGTTTCCTTATTATCTTCTTAATGCTAAATGATTATCCGATAATCTTATCTTTACGTGAAAAAATGTTTCGGTAGCATCTTGGCATATTATATGGCCTGCTTTCTGTGAGCTTTGGCTTGATTTCCCATTGAATAACTTGTTATTGCTAGGCCCTGTTGAATAAGTTACGAGCTTTAACATGAATCGATACTCTTATTTTTCTTTCGAAATACCGTACTGGGAAGTTTGAATAAATGTGGATTAAGTATTTTTAAATTTAATATGGGGATAAAAAAAAAAATCAAGATTTAGATTTCTTTGTTTGGTCATTACATTATGGATGGAAGATTCAGCACATATTTGGATAATGTCAATGTATAAACATGATAGAATTCCATTTTGGTATACTTCGTCGACTTTTCCGAGATGTGATATTGTTATATTTAGTATAAATAATTAGATTCAAGAAATGTTAAAGTTTTTCATTATTACTTTTATGGAAAAAAAATATTCATAAAATAAAACATAGTAAATTATTTACCTAATAAAAAAAATACTTATTTTAAAGTTTAACACTAAAATAAAAGTTTTGCCTATTTTTTAATTTTAAAGGATAAGAATGGATTCAAACATTTACTATCTAAAAATAGAATTTATTAAATATAATAATAAATTTCTAAAATAAGTATTATTAAC
Organism: Santalum album; assembly: GCA_034195605.1. Lineage (NCBI taxonomy): Eukaryota > Viridiplantae > Streptophyta > Magnoliopsida > Santalales > Santalaceae > Santalum > Santalum album. Next base: position 24,135,407 of record CM067259.1, read on the forward strand.
TCGTTATTATGGATAATATATTTATTTATTACCGATATTATTACTATTATTATAGGTTATACGAGCTATGTATTAAATGAGAATTTTTTCAATCTATCATTTATAAGGGTAGTTTCGGCATTTTATTTTATGTGCACATTTCAGTTTAATTGAAATATCATATTCTCACCTCTCAACTTATGAATGTTAAACCTCCACTTAGGAATGTGACATTCTAAGAATCATACGTTATAGAATCATGAACACTGAAGCATGACACCGAGTAGATTTTACGAACTAAACGAGCCTATAAAGTAATACTACTCTTCCCTCAAATAAGTAATGCCGAACAAATCTCATAACTCATAGGTATTAAGTGGGACCCACGCGAAGTTAGCACCGCACAATGAGTGGAGACTTTCAAATTAGAAAGAAATAAATAAATAAAAGCAAAGATTTTCAATGAAAAAGGCAGCAGCTTTATAAAGTAATACTACTCTTTTCCCTAAAAGACAATCTCGAATAAATTCCAGCACTCACATTTGAAGTGGGCCCCATACACAATTGGATCCCACTATTATATGTGAATGGTGAAATTTGTTTGAAATTTATTCTTTTCCGGATAAATATATGTATTAATTTATTTTTGTTTTTCAAAAAGAAACTTTGCCACTAGATTAGTTTCCATAATTTTAGTTAGTTACGGAGATCTCCACTTTGATGAAAACTTTCCATTTCCCTCCCCACATGTCTGCTATTTACAGGGAATTCTACCCGCGATAAATCATTCAAAACTCACGAATTATAGTAAAATGAAAAGAAGATGATAATTCTATACAAAATAATAGCATTCCCTCATTATTTCATGATTTACGAGTTTAGAGCGATAGAGGATGTATGCACAACTCAATATTTATTTATGGAGACGATCAATAATCTCACTGTTTCTTGAATGACAAATTTAGTAGAAATAAAATTAAATAATTTTAGATTTACAGTCTTAAAGATCAAAAAGGAAAAAATCAGAGTCCATAAAATATCAATAAAAATTAAAAAAAAATTTAATATTCATAGCTGTTGTAGTAGCCTCATCATTTTACCATGCAATGAAAGATCAAGAGTGTTCATAATTTGAAATTTATTGAATTCACTTAATTTTTCGTACTTTGAGATTGGTTTGTTTCTCTTTTAAGGGAAAGATTAGCAATTTGAAGATAGACGATTAAATATAAGCACGAAAATAATTTTAATAATATTAGAATATAATTAAGGTGGAGTACAACGGGAATCATCCTTTCCCCCCTGGATGGTAGGAAGAAGATAAAGGAGGAGGAGTTTTGGTACTTCAAAACCAAGGAAGACTCGGACCCGCCTCTTTGTCTGAATCACTGGTAGGATTGGAATTCTGAAAAGAAGGAATGTCTGGCTTTTCATATTCTAGTGGAATGGCATAGATCGGAAATACAATTCCGGCACAATATGGGGTGGGGTGGGGTGGGCATCGGATTAGCAGGTATATAATTGTTGGGATGCCCCAAAACATTAGGAGTATAAAAAATTGCATAGGACTACAAAGCCTCAAATATTTATCTTTCTCCTTTGAATTACTCGTATATCCTATGAATTTCAGGTTCCCTAAGATTCCATTCATTGACTAGGATTAGTTGGTAAACTATTTCAATAAACGTATGATTTAACTTTCAAGAGAAACTAGACTTTGAAAAAGAGATGTAAGAAGAAAAAAAAAAATTATTTGGCAAACGAATTTGAATAATCGAATAGACCTGATAGAGGTTAACACTATAAGATAATATAAGATTGCAGGTATTCAAAATGTCACACTACAAGATGGTGGGTATTCAACTCTAAGAGTGATGATGTTTACATAAAACCCAGGCGCCCTAATAAAGTCTATAACCCCTAAAACAAAAGCATGCAAGAGCTTTTTTTTTCTTTCTTTTTTTTGAACAGTAAAAAGAATAATTGAATAAATGAGAAAAAATACGAACAAAAGATAACTACAAAAGTAGCCCTTAAAAAACACTCGACAACAGACTCAACGAACAAAAGAAATCATATGCCTCGTAACCCCAAAAAATAAAGTTGTGCATGATCTTAGCTTTTGTCTTGAGTATTCTATAACAAAGTTGGACATGTATCAATCATTTTCTCATGTTCCCATTATTTTACCTTTTTCTTGCCAATTGTTTCATTTAAAATTATTTTTGTGAGGACCTTGGAAGTAAACTCATCCATCCCAAAACTTCAACTTATTTTCTTTTAAATAATGAATGGAGACATACCTAGAGAAATCACTTTCCAAACTCAAAACACGTACGTGACTTCAAAAATCAAATTTCCATAGTCCAAAATAAAGGCTTATCAATGAATATAATGTGCCACGATTAACAAATTCTAACCGTCAAAATAATATTACTTTACTAACTCAAAAGTAGAAAGAAGATGATAATGATAAAGTAAGAAAATAATTTTCAAATAATTTCGTTATGTATTAAATCTTATTATATATTAAATTTTAATTTATCTTAAGAACTAAATTTACATATAATTTTATTATCTATTAAATTTTTTTGGACTATAACTATTTTAAATATTTAAACCCTAAAAATAAAATATTTATATATAAAAAAACTATACAATAATTGAGATATACTATTAGCATTTTTCATACACATTTAACCCATAAGAATAAAAATCTACAGATTAAAGTCAACTAAATCATTTTAAAGTACCTCAAAACATTTTTCATTAAAATAGAAATATATGAATAGAATTTATAAAAATATAAATATTTGTAGACATTTAGAGAAGAAATGTTGTCTAAAATAATATAAAAAATTCCAAACCAAGGATACAGGTCAATTTTTTTACCACAATAATTTTTTAAGGGATCGCCCATGACTAAATTTGTCCCGTTTTCAGTCCCACAATTAATTTGAAATTTTTATTTTTTTAATATTATTTCCGAGTTTTTCTTTCTATACTGTGGCTTATTACTGAACTTACTAGTCTATAAAAAGAAAGATGGACTTGTCCACCTCTCCACTCTCCAACACACAGCATCTGCATCTTCTGTCGTTAAACCTTCTCTCCAACATACTACCACCACACCTCTCTCCGTCTCTCTCTCTCTCTCTCTCTCCCCTTTCTACCATTCTTTCCTGTTTGTCTATAGAATACAAGGAGGCCCTGCAACTGTCGTTTGAAGCACAGAAGAATGGGTAATTGTGGTGTTCTTTGCGAACGAAGGAAATCCACAGATGATGAGCACCACCAGAGTGTTTTGCGGAAGGATCCCTTGGCTCGGCCTCCCGGCGAGAGCGTCACTGTTTCAGGGGAAACATCACGGGGCCTCCTTCCGAACCATGAACTGAAGATGAGGAAAGTTTACTCTCTTGTTCCTCCCTCTGTTCCTCACCAAACTACCGCTCCCATGGAAGGAGAGGCGAATAGGGAAGAAGAAGATACTACTGGACTGAAGAGGATTAAAGTCGTGATAACGAAGCAGCAGCTTCAAGAACTGAGGTTTAAGCAGATTTCAATGGAGAAAATCCTAGTAGAGCTCGAAAACAGAGCGTCTCTCTCCGGGGTTTCTTCTTCGGAAAATTGGAAACCGGAGCTCCAATCCGTCCCTGAAGGTACTGAATTACAAATTCCAGAGGATATTGGAAACCCCACCACCACATAATTCTTGAAAATCACTTCCCTCTCTTTTTCGGGGAAAAGAAGAGCAGAGGGAAAGTTGCAGGGGGTGAACACAATTTATTTTAAGCACACATCATCTCCGTTGCCCAATATCTACAGAGTTGTACAGAAGTCATAAGTAGAAGCAGGAAATCACCACACACAACAACACAAAAACAGAGCCACACCTCTACATAACACAAAAGAGTAACAGAAACAGAGAGATTTCACTGGATCTCCACATCGATCACCTTGCGCTCTGTTTTGATCTTCGGAATGGAGATGAAGAGGACCCCATTCTTGAGCTCCGCTTTCACCTTATCCTTCTGGCAGTTATCGGGGAGCTGAAGGCGAGTATCGTACGAGCTGAAGTTCCTCTCCCACCGCGAATCGCCGTCTTGTTCCTTCTTCTGCTCGCCCTTGATTACGAGAACATCATCCTCTACGAAGATCTTGACGTCCTCCTTGGACAGCCCCGGCATGTCGAACCGCATCTTCACCTCGGTCTCGCCGTCGATGATGTCCCACGGCGGCCGGAGCTCCCCGGAAGGGGCTCCGCTGCGGCCCGGGAAAGTCAGGGTGTCTTCGAAGATCTGGTCCACCGCGTCTAGCATTTGCCGCATTGTTCTCACCGGCGAGAATGGGTCCATCAATCCTGAAATTGCAGAGAACGTTTTGTAATTTTATTTGCATACTCCTCATGTAGAATTCTGATTACCCGTGTACAGAACTCAAAAGAATTAGTTCAATCAAGCGTGGACGCATATTTTTGCAGTTCTGGAAGAAACATATAATAGTAATGCAAATTGGGGAAAACAAAGACGCAAGCTCAGGAATCAAATCAGAAATAACAAACTACCGAAGGGGGAAAGATCAAAACCCATGCGGCGAGGTCGGCGCTCGACTGCGGTTCCCTGATTAGCGCCGCCGCTGTGACTGACTTGAACGTCGACGGAAGAATCTTTCTTGTCGCCGCCGGATTCCGCCTTCACAATAGGAATCCGGCGATTGGGCTTAACTCCGAACCAGAGATTGCTTCTTCCGAATGCTCCATTCGGATTCTCGGCTTTCCTCGACACGAACGGCAGAGATGAACATGTAAGAGCCCCAGACGCCATTATCAACAAACCTGGCTTCCCTCCGCGTTAAAAGCAAAAAACGGTGGTGAATCACCGCGCAAACTGGTTTGAGGTTTGATCAGATGAAACTCGGTTCGATTGATGAATCGAGAAGAAAAACCCGGAGCAGGGTATAAATAGGATGAGAGGAGAGGATAGTGTGGAGAGATCGTGAAGGTTCCAGCGGATTGGTTCGATAGTGCACTCAAGCATGTTCTTTCCTTCTTCTTCCTCCTTCGGGAAAGGTCTAGTTTTTGCATTTCCCGCATAAACCCTTGTCTTTCATACTAATTTCCAGATTACTCCCCCCGATGCCTCTTCTTCTTGTGCCTTCGCTTCGCTGTAATTTCAAAAATTGGAGAATTCTACTTGTTATTTTATTTAGTTTGTTGAAGAGTAATATATAATTTGTGATTATCTCTACTGCTGTTATGGTGCAGAAAGGAGGTGGAGCAACGCAATTGGATCAGCTGCTTTTCATGTTTTTCTAAATTATCCCATACAAATTTAAAATATCTAAATTATCAAAATACCTCAAAAAGTAGAGAACGTTTAAAAATTTTAAAAGTTTAAAAGATCAAAATAAGTATAGTACATCCAGAATTTATACTATTAAAATAAGGTTTAATTTTAGTGCAGCACATCAAAAAGAGAGGAAAAAATAAAATAAGATCTAAAATAATATTATTTTAAATTTTTTATATTTTAAGCATCACAAAACAGTAGCTGCATCTTATGTCCAGTTACTGTATATTAATTTTTTTAAAAAAATATACTAAAAAAATTATTTATACTCTTAAAAATATAAAATATCTAAAAATATATTGAGAGTCGTGCACGCGTAGTGTGATGGGCCGAGCTAGTACTAATAACCGGGAAATGGTTTGGATGACGCACCTAAAAATGAGCCCAATCCAACCTCGCAATCATGTCTTCCCTCAATTATTCAAGCGGCTCGATGACCATCCAAGTTGGTCGGAATATAATATGGCCAAAGACGCGGCTTATTGCCATTGTTCCAACCTTTTCAAATCGAATGGCTAAGAGCATGGGAGAAAAGGAAGTATGAACTTCTACGTACGTAATTTCGACGCACAAATTTGTTTAGTCAAATGATATTGCTTAAAGGAATAGATACGCGTAAATTTTATTTATTCGAGTACACACTCTCTTTTTTTTGGCTTAATACCGTGTGTTAAGAAGGAAGGTACATTTAAAAATATCGATTACGAGATAATTATGGGCTGTTTTCAACACAGAGCCTATGGGAAAGGTGATAAATGTCTTTAGAACCACTCTTCTTTCATTCTTTTATAACTACATTGTAGTAGCTCTTTATCGATGGAATAGGATTTTTCTTTTTTTTTCTTTTTGGTTACGGTTGTCGTTACTTTGAACTGCTTAGACTAAAATAATTTTAGTATAAATTCCGCCCTCTCCCCATGAGAATCTTAGAAAACTCCATTTGTCCTTAGTAATACATCTTCAGTTTGGGTGCTGCCCTAAAACTCAAATCAAATAGCCCAATCCTTACCAAATCATCAAAATTTTGCCCCAACTTATATCGAGCAACTACGAATGGGATAAATAGCGTTTTAATTCAATTCCGCTTAGTTAATATTATCCTCATGGAAAATGAAAATTTTTTAAAATAGGGGGATTCCAAAAAATAAGAAGTGAAAAAATAAGTCAAATCTAGTCTAGTCATAATTATCAAATCTGACAAAGTAATTGCCTTGATGCAAGGTAGATTAGTGTTCGGAATTTTCTAGGTTATTTTTGGTTACGCTAACCTTATAATATATTCAAGTACACACGATCACCCATGGTTCTACTATGAGTTGGCCTACTTTGGGCCTTCGTCACCATATAATTGCAGTCATATATAACCCAACAAACTCCCCCTCGACATTTGCTCCTGTTGAGAATCAAACTCGTAACCTTGGTTTTGATACCACTTATAGGACGTCAGGTACTCCCACTTGCTTTTAGGAAAGGCGCAAACCCTAACCTTACAGTACATTCAAGTGCACATGAGTGCCCATGGTTCGACTGTTACTTGGCCTACCTGGGCCTTCACCACCGGACAATTGCTGCTATATATAGCTAACAATGATAAATTGATCGAGTTCCACCAATCGATTGGGTCATGGTTCGACCTGTGCAAATCATCCAAAGTTTTGTCAAAATCAACGTACATTTTGAGTTAACCTCAAATCTAGATCCATTCGATGTTCAGATTATTAATTCACTTGACCAACTCGTTGATCTACTTCAAGTTTAATAACTATGAGTATGTCCAACTAATATATCCCTAGGTTACTTGGACAAAGGATAGGGCTAAAAAGTACACAAATTCACTTAGTTGTTCCTTAAAACTACATCGTATCATCATTTCCTCGCGTTGTCATGTCATTCGTAATTATTAGATTTGGACCAATCCAGTGGGTCAATTTCATGACACACCAATACCGATCCCAAACCAATTTGAGTCTTATGTTAACCCAAGATGTATGTTGAACCAGTGAAACTCGCCTATCTGACGGGTCAAATCATGACATCTGCAACCCAAGAAGAATCGATCAATACCTAGTCGAGAAATTTACTAGAATATAAATAAAAATAAAGCTTTGCAGCTAGAGATTAAAAAAAGGAAAAAAAAAAAAACAACTGAACCATGGCCAAGTAGTGGAGGGGATGAATTCAGAGTAAGAATTCATGAGAATGATTTAGTCCATAGAGAATGGAGTTGGTGGAGACGATGAGATCGTGATGCCAAATTATGACTAGTTGCTGGAGCTTTTCCCCTTTGATCTGAATCTACCGTAACTACTTGTCGGAGCTCTTTCTCCCTTTTATTTGCTTCTTTGTTGTGACAAAACTAATTTTCGTGTGGGGTTTGATTAGGAAGTGATTGACACCAAAATATCCTTTGCTATCGGTGCAATGCCGTTACAGTCACACCATTGATCAAGGACGAAGAGGGAGAGAGAAAAAATAAAGAGAAGTGTTGCTCCCTAAATGCGTACTAAGAGGGGGGGGGGGTGAATCAGTGGCACCTAAAACTTTTGTCCCTTTTCTTTAATGTTCAACTAACCCCTTATTTAATTTATTTCCAACTGCCTTCAATCAACTTGTTGCTTACTTTGTTGTTTCTCTTTAACAATTTGTTAGTGAGCCATGCCTTGCTTGAATTATTCAATCATACATGTACCATCATTCACAAGCATGCAAATGACACAACGATGTATGTGGTTCACTTTTGCAAGGAAGCCATGTCCGAGGTGTGCAATAGCTCAATGCTTCTTCATAGCAATTCACTATCACCTACTCACAATGCTTTCCACGAGCTCCCTTTCACACGGGCTCACACTCCTTTAGCTCGCTTGCTAGGGTCTCACAGATGAGCACACACCTACGGCTTCACTAGCCCAAGGTGTATACACACACAAGATCAATACAATCATACAATAACCAATTGAGTGCCTGATTGGGACTTCTCCGTAGTGGCTAGCCTCACAAATGACCTTTCTCTAGGTTGATTACTTCAACCGTAGAGGAATATAATTAACAATTATATATTTAAAGTTTACAAATCACACAGCACCATACACATGAATGGATAACACTTATCTTCACGACATACAAAGTCAAGAGGGGAGTTGAGAGAATATGCTATCCACTCGGTGAAAACCATGGCAAGGAAGCTTGAGAAAGATGTATATCCACCTCTCCCTTGCACCACTAGCTAGGTTACCAAAACACCATGAAGACCACCATGCTTCACCAAACCTGTAAGCACCAACTTCTGTGAAACCTTACAAAAATTGGTTCACTAGATTTGTACAATGATGAGGATCACTTTTCCCTTCTATGGCATAAAGAGAAAATCTCTTTAAGTGGGTATTCTTTTGGGAGGAAGGATGAAAATTAAAAGCAAAAGCCCTTACTTCAATGACATTCATGTATTCGTTGAATGAAATGAGGAAGAAAACTGCTTTTTGTTGCAATTATCTCTCATAGAATTATCCACAACATCTCGCTCTAGCAATTTCTCTTGCAATCGTTTCTTCTAGCCAGTAGATGTTTGCTAACACATTAATGAAAGTATAATCTTCACCCTCATTTCATCTAGGGATATTAGATCATTTACACTTTTAAATTAATTCTCCACTCACATTTAGAATTTTTCCTCTTGCAAAGGATTTCACTATTTCATTTATTGCACCTTTATTGTTTCCTTATTGTATAAACCTCAAAATATTCCATTTGTTTCCAATCATCATTCAAATTTTTTTTTAAACTAAATTTGGTAATGTAATTTAGACCTTCATTGGTTAGACAAGGCCAAAATTAAATCCTTCAACAACCATTGATTGATTTTGACTTGACCAGACTTTATCTTTGATCCTGTGATCAACATAAAGCTTAGGTGGCATGCTACATCACTTAAGGACTCAACCAAGTGCGAGCGATATGCCTTGTCACGGAAATGAGTCACATTGTATGGAATGTGCAAACAATCAACAATTAAAGGTCAAAGTCAAAGTCAATGGTCAATGCTCAAAATCAATGGTCAACTATACGGACTCTTAGATATTTTGAACTTCTCCAACTGAAGCTAAAGTTAATTCTGCCTCTAAACATGTGTTGTGGCCCTTGCAAAATTTGACGTTACATTTTTAACTTAAGTTCCATATACAAAGTGTGTCATGCATCTTGCATATCATTGGCAGCTGTGCCAAGTGATGTATGTCCTAGACATCAGTGTATAAGGTTCCAACAATGATAATCTTGTTTGTACTTTGAAGGGGCTCAACAAAAAGAAGGCTCGATAAAAAGATTTTTTTAGAAGAAGGAAAGAGATAGTATGCGGCCTTTATATCAAGAATGCCCCAAATAAAAAAATAAAAAAGAATAAAAATAAAAAGAGAGGAAAAAAAAAAAGGAAAGAAGACCCCTGTAAAAGATATTAAAAGAAAATAATATAAATTAACATTTTATTATTGATTAATTTATTAGGAATAATCTCCACCCCATAATAGATATATATTATGTTAAGTTCTCATTTAAAAAATTATATTTTTAATTTCATTGTATTATATTATATTCATTTTTAGTCTACTTTGTAGTTAATTTAATCTGATTTGATGTATATATTCGAAAATAAATAATAAATTGTTCTCACTATACTATTATTATTATTATTATTTTGTGGTGTAAGTTTGAATTTATCACTAGACACTAAAATTTTGTACTATATAAATTATATTTTATAATCATTTTAGTCGTTTTATTTGATTATCAATATGAAACTATGATCTAATTATAAATTTTAAGAATTATATTATAATTATTATCGATCTGATTCGACCAGTGACTCGGCGGTTTTTTTAAAGTCCAGGTCGGGATTGGTCCTCATAACTATGATGTCATCTTTCCGTGCCCGGCACTCGACCCAAAACAAGACGATGCTTTGAGCCTGCGGGGTTCTCTATAAAACAGCGCCACTCTCGCCAAGCCGTCGCGATCTTCGCTTCTTCTGAAACTCTATTTCGGGGTTTAGGGTTAGGGTTTTGCCTCAGAGCCATCAAAGTATAATCACAAAGCCAGGAAACACATCACCGACTCTTTTTTGATGCAGCAATCGCCGGAGATGACCAACATTGCGCTTCCATTTCCTCCTCCTGAGAACATCACCACCGAACAGATTCAAGAGGTTATCCTCCTCTTCTCTTTGTTTTTCTATTGTTCCGTCTTCTTCATCATCATCTCCGGACAATGCGCGCTCATCCATTCATGCATTTCATAGTAGATTATATATGGCATTTGTTGTCAAATTTTATCATGGAAAAACTCTTCATGAATGTGTGTATCTGCGTTCTTCCTTTAGTGTTGATATTTACATTCCCAACAATTTGAGATCAATGAGTGTTTATGCTTCATTTCCCTTTGGTCTTTTATGATTGGTGTAAGCCATTGGTGGTTGTTGTTGGAGTCTTCTGAATGGATAAACCATTTTGAGGGCCAGCTGCTACTGAAATCTGGTTTCTTGTGATAAATGTCTGTAGGTAATCTAGGATTGGCTGCCAAAGAGGCATCACTTGGTGCCACTAGGTGTTGTGTGATAGAAGTGAGGATCCTTTAGTTTCTTCGCGTCTACTTGTATACAATTGATATTGAGGCAGTGGTAAATGCCTCCAAGTGTTGGCTGATGCTAGCATATATGTTTACATCCTTGATGTTGGGTAAGCTCAACGTTTGAATCCTTGCTGTTATTAGGTTTGATGCGTGAGTATTTACCAATTAAAAAGAAAATGCTGTCCCTGTACTGGACTATACTCTTATTCTTTCCTGACGTTATATGATTTTCTGATGAAGTCTTATGGTTCATGCAGTTGCTGGATGAGAACAAGGAGCTGATTCTTGCAATACTGGAGAATCAGAGTGTAGGAAAAGTCACCGAGTGTGCTGCGTGAGTAGGTTCACTAGAATGCTTTGTGTTTATGTGAGCCCTTTATGAGGGGCAAAGAAGCCAGTTTCAGGATAGTGTATTTGATTACTTACATTCTACAATGACATCTAAAGAACAGGAAATCATCAATAACTAGTGAAGGCATGGTAAGATTACTAGTCTTCAGTGGCTAATGAGAGGTATTTCCTTGTTCTTTATTTAGGTTAATCGAACAATTGAACTGCTGAACACAGTGTTTTCCTGTTTTTGAAGAGTCTGGTCCTGTACAAAGGATGGATAATTAGACTGGCCTTCAGAGGCTAATGAGAGGGGGGTCCCTGTTCTTTATTTAGGCTAATCTAACAATTGAATGGAGGAACAGTGTCTGTTTTCTTGTTCTTGAAGAGTCTGGCCCTGTAAATAGGATGGATGATTAGACTTAAGATGGAGGGAGGAGGAGGGACCATTGAATCCTGAAAGCTTTGGAGAAAAATGGCATAAATGGTTGTCAGCGAGAAAATGTCAGTCTGTGCTTCCTTTTTATTTATCTACAGTTTCCACATACATTCATGGCAATCTTCTCCATAAAAAGCTAAGAAAATGTCAGTTTGTTTGCTTTCTTGGTTTAAATATTCATTAAACTCTTTTTACCCCCTTATAAAAAAGAGAATTTATAAAAACACATCTGATCCACTACCAGGACAATCAGATCAACTGTAGGATGCACACTCATCCTCAGTACATCTATGACCTCTATCAGGTTTCAGTAAATTATCTACAAATGCTTGACTATTGAAACTCCTATAGACCTTTCTGGGTTATATTCTTCTTCATTATTTCACTCCAATGATAAACAAAGTCGACTCCCAATCCCTTTAGCAAAATAGGACAAGGAAAAATTATTGGCGACACTTCTAAGCTCTACTTTAGATTCTGTCAATCAGTTATGGATGCTTTGGCATTACTTGCCAGAGGTCAGCACACTATGTCAATCAACTTTTAAAGCAGTTGATATGAATCTGCAAGTGTAACGTCCACGTGTATGTGTGTGATAAAGAAAAAAGAGAGAGAAGGGTGCTGCTAGCACCTATTGCCCCTTAATTGTAGCAATAACTCATGCTCAAGTAAACTACAAAAACATGATCTTTCATATCACAAGGAGAAATATGCATGTGAATGTATGTTTCGTACTAGCTTACTGTTTCTTTACTTCCTATGCCGCGTGTACTCCTCTTTAAACAAACAGAATTGAGTTCTTTATTCTTTAATAGCATAAGAACACCAAGTTCGTCATAGTTTGGTGGTTATGTTTGGTCATTATTGAAGGCATCCAGATGTTGTTTTAACTCCAACTTTATGGTAATTGGTAGACCGTGTTGAGGTTAACATATCTCATGGATTCTAGGTTTACATGTGATGTTTACAGATCAATTGAATTTCAAGTGTTTCAGGTTTCAAGGTCAGCTTCAGAAGAACTTAATGCTCTTAGCTTCAATGGCAGACGTCCAACGACTGCAAGCAGCACCAGCACCGCATACTCAGGTGGTTAACGGATGAGCACCCCTCGTAAAACTCCACTTCAATTTTGAAACTCATCGCTTACTCTTTGACAAATAACTTCAGGCACCCCCACATTCTGATGCGCAACAAGGCCATAACATGCACAACTCTCCAGCTGCTGCAGCTCATCAACAAATAGGCATTTTTCCCCAGAAATCGCCGTTCCAATTTCCTCCCCTTGGGCCTCAAGAACAGCAGCTTCAACCGCAGCTGCCCCTGTTCCAACAACATCAAGCCATTCAAGGGCATGTAGGGATGGGACCTAATGGCATCTCAGCTAGTCATAACAATGCTTTGCAAACTGGACCTGCCAGTTTACATTGGAAGAAGATCGATGTTCGGGGAAGCAAACAAGATGCTCCTGAGGCAGGTTCTAGTGATGGTCAAGGAATGTTGGGCTTCGGTCAGTATAGTCGAATTAGAGAATCATAAGGATCAGGTTTTACCAAGTAAGATGGCTCCTGCTGGTTAGATCTTCTAGTTGTCAATAATGGGTGTGATTTTTTGGGTGCTGGCACACCACTAATTACCTCGCTATGTATGACTGGTAATGGAGGAGCATATTCATAAATTGGATAGCTACCTCTCGATTTTTCGTTCTCGAGAATATATTGCAGACATAGTAGTCCTGCCAAGATTTCTTGGTCGGGTACGAACGTGCCAATAACAGAGGATATTATGTTTTTGTCCCTTTTGCGCCTCACTCCTTTTAAGCAGTACATTGGTGCATGTATGACCTATCTAAACTCTTATACTTTTCCATTTAGTCAATAATTTTTTGTCCTTCCATGTGGGTGACAAATAATGTGCCAGAGGGCCTCATTTGGCTGTGTTCATTTTTATATTGTATGAGTCCGAGGAGGAGAAGCCCGAGAGACGGAACATTCTACAATTTTTGTGGCATATACATATATATATATATATATATATTTTTTTTTTAACGACTCCTTTAAGGAGGAATACACTTAAGGTGTATAGATTCTAACTATACGAATCGAATGTTTTCAACTTCATAAAACTTCAAATTTTTATGACCACGTAATCATATGAAAGATTCTATATATTATCAGATCATATGAAAATTTTCAGAATCTCTTATTTCTCCCCTACAATCCTGTAAGGTTAGAATCTAACCATTTCCTTTTGTATTTGTACAATGTTAATCAAGTCTAAGATCAGTGTTACTAAAAAATCCAAATTCTTACAAAATTTCAATCAGTGATTACAGTTCCTCAACGATGCACTTCACCTTTTTCTTTTCAAGACCTCGCACGCACAAACTTATACAATTTGCTAAGCCAAAGACTTCTAATGTATAGTGACTGTCATATAATATCATTACTTAACTTTATTATTATTATTTTACTCATTCTTTCAGTTGAGCTCACAACATTCGTGCGTAGTTATAAAACTCTGCTCCCGAGAAAATCCATTTCTCGTGCAACTAACTCATTCCCCTTTCTCATCATCAAAATGCATATTTTTCATAAAAATTGCATTCTTAATAGAATAGCTTAAAAATAAATCCCATATTAGACCTTCATTCTGTTAAAGAATCCTCGAGCAAAAACCTAGTAATGTGAGAAAAATTCCAACACCATTCACAAAATTGAATAGAGAGAATGGAATAAGTATTACAAAGAAATACAATATATAAAGAATGGACCATGAGAAAAACAAGTAAAGAATAACTATCTTTAACACCAAGCTAATACAATATAATATTATGTCATATTTCTACGAAATAACTAGCAAGTAAACGTGGTATAGGTGCCAAGTTAATAAATTTTGCAATCATACACCATCCAAACAAATCAAGACAGAAGCCGATTGACTAGGGTTCTATGAATAAATGGCAAATCCATTCAGCATAAAAATGCTATTCTGTAAAAGATCACTGCAGCAAATTGAATGCAGTCATGTCATGTCTAGTCGCCCAAAAAGCCGACCTGATGCACAAAGCTCCCATTGTTTGGAAGATTAGGGGTGGATTGCTTAGTAAAGATCATGAAAATTCAGTTAATTTTCCATCAACGGGAAGAAATACAAATCATTAACGATTACAATCAGAGAATTAAGCAGATCACAAAAGATTTCCAGGCATTGCAACAATATTCTTGCTCTGCACATTAATCCGGACTCACGGGGAAAAAAATCGTCTAGCAGAATCTAAATTGTTTCCTGCCAACCAAATTGTATGGCAACAAATCACTCATTTGCAAACTAATCCAACATTACTAAACATGGGGAAGAAAATTTTGAAAGAATACAAAACTGTGTTCAAAACAGATAATGATAGCATCACAAAATAACCAGGAATTTGTAGTTTGAGCAGACTCTGGAAACTACAGTTTCAGAAAAACATCACTTGGAGCGCCCATTTTGCTATGAAAACCTACCTTTTCATTTCCTTACAGATTTCATGCAATAATATCATTCATACCAATGCAATTTGAAAACTCCTGTCTTCCAATTTGTGTTGTGTCAGAAAAAATTTGGCAGATCATTTCCTCAAATGCAGGCTATCTAGAGAACAATGCTTTCCAATTAGTTGAATTGAGTAACTTGAACTGAATTATCATGACCCATTTAAGACTATCTTTTAGAAGTGAAAAACGGATAACATTTTGCAGTAACTTAGTTTCAAATATCTAAATCACTACTCTGCAAATTCTCAGATGCTCTCAGGACAGCTTGTTAAGCTCCATATTTTACTCAACTGGAAGTACCTCAAGGCACATCAAGCCATTATTATTAACCAAATCAACAATGATAGAAAATGAATACTGTACATCAATTTAATTCTTACATCGACCAAACCCAAGGTTAAAGATCATTTTCTTAATGCATGCACCTGCAACTGCACTATATACTTCACCCATTGTTTACTTTGTTGCAAGATATTTCAGAGGAAAAAAGGCTGCCATTAAATGCAAACTAGGAATGCACAAAATAAAAAGAAAAGTTACTACTCACCTATCTTTTGAAAGCCCCTGTCAGCCCAGTTGTCCTGTTAACAAACGTGATAAGATCCATAAGTTTTTGCCCAATAAGGACAGACGTAGTAGATAACCAAACAAGTAACACATTTTCTGAAGTTAAGAAGACACTAACTGCCCTGCTGTTTGCCAGAGATACTAGCATGCTTTCCATTTGTCAAACAATTGTTCTGAGAACTGCTTGAAACCAATCTGACAGGATTCACTCCATTTCCAACTGTCATGCGTATGGGCAAATTACCAGCCCTAGTTTCAGATCCATTTGATTCAAGTGCATCTGTAGCTTTGCTCAAAATTTTTGTAACATTTTCGGAGATGCCATCAGAATGCTGATTCTGCATAGCCGAAACCTGAAAACCATTCTCAGCCGCATTCTCAGGAGCACCAACAGGGTAACTCATTTAGAACAGCCCTCTCAGCCTTGACAGATTTGGAGTCAACCAATGGAACCTTCTTCAGTCTGTGAGACTGCGCCATGGGAGTGACAGTGACAGATGGCAACAATTTTGAGGAAGGAGATGAAGCCGATGCAGCTGCAGCAACCTTTGCAACAGCTGCTGTAGCTGCTACGATTTCTTGAGCACCTTCTCGAAGTTGAATAGAATCTCCTTCAATTACAAATAACTGAAATTGCAAAAATGAGATCCTCAGTCAGCTTATATTATGCACCTTCTAACATTATTCGAGCAGATGACTGAGGTGTAAAGAAACCACCACTTCAGGGTGACCAGCCACAAAGTCATCAAGCTTTCCGTACTTTCTCTTGTAATCATGCCAATTTAGAGGTGCGAGCATTTTACTAAGCCTATTTAGTAGCTGAACTCGACAGAAATAACAAAATATTACTGTCAAATTAAGTTAGAAGAAAATGAGGGAATTCAAGTGAAAACAACCTTATTTATCATTCAATGAACTTACTCACCGTTGAACTAATACAAATTCTACCACCAGATACAGGTGGGATGGTACGAACTATGCAGGCCAAAAGTGATCTTTCACCAAGAAGAGCAGCCCCTGGAAGATTTCCTGCTGTCACTGTATTTGTCTGTCCAGTTGAAACATATGGTTCGGCCAAAAGTGCCCCTGTGGCACTATAAGCTGTAGTCATGTCAACGTAATTTACTGGAAGGTTCAGTCTGTCAGATGAATTGATACTGGCAGCAGAACTCAGTTGTTCAATCGACTCTAGTCCATGATTGCTTGTAGTGATGGCACTCCCAGTTAAATTTAAGATCAGCTAAATTTCAACATTGACCAGCCACTTTTGATGATTCTATGCTGACCAGTCTCACAGATGGGTTTACTGTGATCCAACTAAAATCAAAAGAATTGACTAGCAGAATATTAACAAACCTTGTTCTCACTATTCTGTTCAAAGGAGTCCAGTCCTAAAGAATCATGAAACTGGGAAGAAATTTGCTGCAAGCTTTGTCGTGGTTGGGAAGTTTGGTGGATGAAAGCTAACATGAAAATGTAAATATAAAGGTACCTATAGTTTTGAACCGTGACACCTTAAAGTACCTGTACTGCCTCAGTTGATGACGGCATTGCAGAACTGGGCTCCATTGCTTGGCTGATATGAACATTCATAAACTTCGGCTGAACAGATTGATCAATTACAGACATGTCATAATTATGATTAGCATCTGATCTCATCACATTCTGTTCAGTTCGTGATGACGGATATTGGTTGTGAGTTGACACTTGTGCGGCTCCTGATATACCCTGCTGGCAGAGATAAATAGAGAGTTTAAACTTGCTAAGAACAGAATGCAAAAGAGGGTTTATCTGTTAGTACCTGCTGGTTCTGCCAATGTTGGAGGGATGAAATTGCTGGCAATGAGTGGAATTGGCCAGCATGAGCAGCACCAGATTGAGAAATCTGTGATAGTAAAGAGTGAGGCACACCCTGTTGATGCATAAATTAACAGGTGCAGAGCAGTCACCTGCCCAGGTGGAAGGTATGCGGGCATCCCAAATAAAGATGGTGGAGCACTTGGAACTCCAGCAACATGATTACCCTAAACAACAAGGACAATAAAAGGTTATGGGAACAGTAGAGAAAGAGTTCAAAATAGAAAAAGAAAGCCCCAATAAAATGCAGCCTACTTGTATGCCAAGACCACAAGTTATATAAATATATGTAGTACTCAGGGTCTTAACAAATTAAGATCACTCATGCAACCCCTCATTTTTTTCCCCACAAGGGAAAAGAAGCAAGCCATTTATGTGGTCAGAGGTATGGTTCAAAGTGCACATGCACAGAGACAACGAAAAAATGTTTCTGCATAAAAAAGCCTCCTCTCGGATACAAGGCTCTGTTAAATCGATTGATGAGCTAATGTTTGTCCAACTTGTTAGACCCAAAATTGTCAAACTTGCGAAACCAAAAATAACATTAGGCAATTTAGCAAAAATGGTATTCAAACTACATTCTAAGATTAGATGACCACATTTATCAAGCCAGGTAAATCCTGAATGCTCCAGTAACATTGGTCCGATTAACTAGCTACCTCTTCACTTTATACTTGCGCAATGCAAATCATTCTTCAAATGAAAATTACTGACAACATAAAGATAAAGGAGGGAGTCTGAGGAGACACTCTAGCCAACACATGGGCAAATGCACAAGCCATGGGCCACAGGTACAGGTGGGTGTGCATGAAATACAAAAAATTGGAAAGCCGACTGCAACCTAGCCCCACCTGAACCAAAATAGAGGCTGGGTTAAATTTCCAATCTTGGGCTTTGTTCGGTTGGTTTTGTGGGTAGGAGACCAATTTGACCCAACCCTACCCAGCTCCTACTTTATTTATTTCTTTTATAGCTTGAATTCTTTCTAGGGGGTACATGGTTTAAATCACTGTAACTTTCATGTTTATTTAACCCATTTCAAGCACATGAAATGATTTCTAAATCCTAAGTTGAAGGAAAGTACACCTTTCAAGTTGCAAACAATCCAATGCAACCTGGTAAAATATAAAGGAGATTCTTATAATTGCAAGCACGCGATGTAATATTGAAGAAGGACTGTTTACAATTACGAACTAGTAGACATGCATATAGAAGAAAAAACACAAGGTAGAGTTTTCAGCCATGAAAAAATGACTGCAATCACTAAATGGAAGACCTCTCTTTGCATTTAGCATATGCGGATTAAAGTGAAAGGTAAAAATAAGATGAATAAAGACCAAGAGAACTCATTGGCACTACAATAGCTATAACCACGCCATGTCTCCTACCTGAGTGGATGGATTGCTGGCAAAAGCAAATGCTGCACTATTATCTGCATCACCATTAAGCAAGGCCCCAGAAGCTTCACTTGATCTGCCACCTGCATTTGAATTCACTCGGTGTCCATTATTCTGTCCAAATTGAGGTACATCTTTTAAATTTGTTTTGGTTACACATGGCTCATCACTGCAGGTTCCACTCCTTTCTCTTGCATCAGCCAACTCAAGTTGAAGTTGTTGTACCGTATGCAAATGAAGTTTCTCCATCTCCTCAAACTAACGATAGTAGCAATAATGAAATTGATATCCAGTGTTAAACATCTTAACAAAAAGCAAAAGCATAGGGAAAAAAAATTTATATATTAGCTAAGCAGAAAATGATCATGTTGCTTGGATTAGGTTCAAACTTTCATCCGTCAACAATCGTTAAAAACATGATGCTCAGGATTATTTTGACAGCATAAATCTAACATGATGTAGAGAAGGAGTTTACTGTAAATATCCACAAACAAGTCGATACCCTCAGAAAGAAAAAAGAGCTAATAATAAAGTAAACTCAAATGCAAATGAGAAACAGAAAGCAAAGTACCTGTCTTTGACAACCAAGCCAAAGCTGATTGTATTTTTCTATACATCCACGTAGTTCAGCTAGCAGTGACTGGTTCGTAGTAGACTGCAACACATCCATCTCCTGAACACATGAAATCCAAGCTTGGGCTTCCCTTAGTTGCTTCTAATTAAAAAGAATGGCTTCCTGGGCAATTCTATTCTGAAAATGAGAAAGTATTAGAAAATGTACAACCTCTAATTCCCTGAACCAGATACCAAAGATGTTTACAAGTAAAAACCCGGAGATAAACCAATTAATAACATACTATGAAACTTCCATAGGAAGGGAAAATAGTAGATAGCCTTTCTAACAAGTGAAATGTCAAATTGAATAGGGATCATTTGCTTCTAAGGAACGGGTACAACAATTAGCATCAAAGCACCATTCTGTTGTGGATATAAGAAAAACATGGGCTGACCATGGAAATTTTACATGTAAAAGAAAAAAAAATGATGAACCACGATGCATGAGGCTCCTTGCTTTGTGAGAGTTGGGGGAGGGGTTCTTTATTGTATGCAGCTGACCCACTTATCTTTTTTGCAATAAGTAAACATTGGAGGAGGATGTCAGATATATTCTTCTCATCATACAAAAACCCTTCACCCTTGATAATAAGGGGGCCAAAATGCAATCACATAGAGAACATTTGCTTTAGGATACCTTCTTTTCAAGAGAAACCAACAACACCATAATGTAACATTTATAACAAACACAATCAAACAATAGATAATGTTACTGCCATAGGGTAGGTTAATTTTACAAATGACAAGACAAAAATTAACAAGGAACATTTGAGGAACATTTACTTAAGGGGCATGCAGTTACACACCTGTTCCTGCAACTCAACAATTCGCCTCTCTTTTTCTTGAATATGTTCTTGAAGGTCATGTATTTGATTAAGATGTTGAACTCTTTCAGCTTCAGAGTCATCATGCTCTCTCCTGCAGGAAGAATCACCCACCTTTATTAGTTTCACACAAAAAAAAAAACCTTAAAATTCCTAAGCAATGCACACCAGAAAGACACATGGAAAGAGAAGATTATAGGCCCACAAGGCAAAGCATCAGGGCAGGTATACAAAACTAGAACAGATTACAATATTTAACGGAAGCAAATGCCATTCAGATGAACAGACTTGAAATAATAAAGACTTTAACACTCAAAATATTCAAAGTTGAGTGGCAAGTACCAGAAGGTTGCCAATTCTTTATCTTGTTCCATCAGAAGATCCTCCTTGGCCCAAGCCTACTAACACAATAACAGGATTGGAGAATAATTTCCACAAGAACAAATCATAAGTTAAAATACAGTCTATGCAACAAAGAAAGCATCGGGAAAAATGCTCACAAACCGCTTCATTGGCTAACTTTATGTCATGCAGCTCTTTCTCTTTCTTCCCCATTTTCCTGTCCAACTCAGTTTATTGTCTGTTTTTCGCTCGTGCAGTGCGTCCTGTTCAACCAAATAATGTCTTATAAATTTTTAAATTACAAACTCAAAAAGAAAAAGGAAAAAGAAGAACTGATCATAACTTAAGCATCAGAATCCCAACTTTAATTTGTGAAACACAAACCTGAAACCTTGACTACAGCATTAGCATGCTCTTTAATTTGGGCATCATAACTGTTCTGCATTCCCATAATCTCTGACCTCACAACGGCCTGAGCTGTAAGCTCAATTTCTATTTGCTGCAAGCCATCTCTCTGCATTGCAACACTATGCAGTCAGCTGCTGAAGAAGGTCATTGTTGTCCAAGCTCCTATCCATGGTGATCGAACATAAGTTCAGGTTGGCACCCTCTAATCGATGCTGCACCTTAACAACCACCGAATCACCCCACACCCACGCCAACATTACTTTTGGGTCACATGATGGAATAGAATGGGAATGGACTAGGTGTTTCACAGAAATAGTATACTATATGTGGAACCGCTATTCATGGGAATAACGATCCCTCAGTCATTTGAGTCTATGGGATATTGTTCCTTACGTATTATATTCCTACGAAATAGATAATCCATTCGCATCCTATTCCGTCCTGCGAACCAGCTTTATATTTAACAACGAACAAAGATCTTAGGACCACAATGAATAACTCGTATATTGTTCTCTCATCGGAATGCCCCAACTTCAAACCCTCCAAACCCCGAGCATCTCACAAGTTAACTAACTCCATACGAACCCAAAATTCCAGAACAACATAAATAAATAAATAAATAATACTATAGGGTTTGTATCAAAACCTATTCGCAATGCAACTAGTGTTCACTGAACAGTACCTCGTCTCCGGCGTTTTGAATCGATTGATGCTCTGAAACGACTCGCCACTCTCTCCTGGATGACGGCATCTGAAGAGAAACACCGTGGCGGACAGTGGCACCTGCCGCAGCCTCCATGGACCTAAAGTGCTCCGAAACTACTCTCTCTCTCTCACACACACAGAGAAGAGAGAACGGGGATGAAAGAAACCCTAGGGAACTTGAAGGAGAGAGAGTGGAACTGAAAATGGGGGGAATGAATGAAATGTGAATGCGTGAGGGCGAGTGATTCTAAAGTTGGCGTAGATTTGGGGGCTTCGAGAAATTGAACGTTTTTACCTGTCGGAAGCTTGGCAGCGAGAAAGGGAGCGGGGGAACTCGAGGAGGCACCGGGGCAAATTTAATTTTAATACTATCATTTTATCAAAAAAAAAAAAAGTATTGAATAAACTGAATAGCAAATTTTATTTAATGCTATCTTTTTATCAAAAAATAAATAAATTAAATAAACTGAATGGAACATGCAAACGAAGGTACTTGCAAACGTACGAACAGATAAAACAGCAATTCATTTAAGACTATAAATAGGCCCTTTATCGACCCAAAAGGATTTATAAGCGTCGATTGATTTGGTTAAACTTATTTATAATTGTAGGAAAAATAAAAATTTTAAAAATTTAGACCTACTTAGTCCTGGTCCTATTCTGAACCATAGAGACCGAATAGATTCTCTGAGTTTAAACTTTCGGCTTTAACTTGCTTAAAAGGTGGTTCGATCATAAACCGAGGCCATCAAAATCTTTTCAGTTCAATCCAAGACCCATTTTTTTTTCTGATTAGAACCCAGAGGACCAGTCTTTTTTGCTATTTAGCTACCTAACATAAAGATCCTGAGTAAACGAGAAGGTGGAGTACAAAGGGTAGCCTAGGTTTCGCAATTGCGCTTGTATCACTTCACAATGGACATCACAGAGCGGTGCTAACCTTGGAAGATCCTTCCATGGATGCTCAAATTACAAGATTAGACAGTGAATTCATGGTTTACATTGTATTTGCTTGTTAGTGGATGAGGTTTGGGATTTGATGAGGATTCCCATGAAGTAAAAGAATCTAAATTTAATTCAGAACATGGTTGATTTTGGTCATGCTTAGGCACGTTGGGAACAATTGAGGCCCATTTAACCGCTCATTTAAAAGCTCAAAATGAAAGAAATAAGCATTCTTCACCATTTTATCGTAAGATCATCTCTTTCTTAATAAGGTTCAGTCTCATACCGCCCGTGAGCTAATCGCCGACCCACCGAATTGTTTTATCTCCCTCACGTTTGGGGCAAATGAATGGAAAGTGCAACAAAACTAGCAACAATATGTAGAAGTCTTCAGAAATGACCGTGACACCATGATCTACTCCAAGAACTTCTCGAAAGCTTTATTTGAATACTTTTTATTATCATTATTATAAAAGAAGTCCGAAATATATTTTAAACAAGGGTGTTAGGCTCATTGATTGCTCCGGAGAGCTGCATCCGTCCAAAAAAAACAATTGAGCCTCCGAGTAAATCGGATCCATATGTGCAAAATATGTTGAGTCGTCTCACAGGGTCTGGGTCTGGACAATATTAGTTTAAAGCCGAGGACGTTGCCCGAAACCTCCAAATAGAGAATTGAACATGTGACCTCCTCAAGCACGCAAGGAGTGCTTGAGTGCCAATTGAGGTAGAGCTCGTTGGCAAAATCTTTATGTTAATGAATAGAAATAGGAAAAAAAAAAATGGAGGAAAAAGGACAGATCATCATCTTCATCATTACGCTTGAGAGGAAAAATGACCAAGCGAACGTGGCTTAAGTGAGGAAGTAAAATTGACCTCACCTAATAAAAATTAGTTATGTTATTTAAATATACTAGATTTATAGGTCTTATTGTCAATTGGGCGGTGGGTTATCATGTCAAAGGTTTGAAACTCATTGCTCGTAAAAATTACTAGTCATTTACCTTGCGTGTGTGAGGAGTGAGCTCTTGCCTAAGCTCAGGGTTCTAAGTCCCTCGGGGAGCCTATTCTCTCATCACAAAAAAAAGACCTCCCACACCAATTTTTTATAGAGATTAGAGCTCTTAGGTGGGGACTCATCGGCTTCATCAAAACTAAGTTGTTTTACTAAAATGAAAACACTTATTCACTTAACATTTTTAATAAAGTAACATAGTTTTAGAGGCAGACTCTAACAAGTCCGTGAGTTTGTATTTAAGAACTTTTTTTTACTTCCTTATGACACAACTTTTCTTAAAAGTCAGCATTGACATATGAAACTTTACTTATTTTAATTCGTTCACGGCCCATCACCAAAAGTAAAATAAAATGAGATAAACTTTTTTAAAAAAAAAGTTATGTGGACCTATAATATTTTGACGATAAACGAGTAAAATAATTATTATGTTTGGCCTCAAAAAAATCTTGGCGGTATAATATTTTGACAAATAAGGTAAACTAAATGGGTAATGAATTATGTATAAATGATGATCAACAGCAGATCATGGCTTCCACCATTAATTAGCCGAGTGGTAACATGGGATTCAGAAGTATTAAAAGTAGAAGACCACGTTCATGTGATAGAGTAGCTTTCTTCATTGGCAACCCTCCAGGCTTGCCACCACCACCTCCCGTGATATTGACAATAAATGTAAAAAAATAAAGGTCACAAGGACAAATACTTTTTGAGGTGCACCTCATATGAATTCCAAAATATTATGTATATAATTTAAGAGAATAATGTATAGGAAGTCCACCTCATATAACATAACGTGAAGTGTAATTTAAATATCTAATAATTTTTTTGGTAAATAAAAAAAATCTAATAAATTGATAAAATTTACTTAGAACAATCATGTTAGTGTAACTAGAATCACCAATTAATTGAATTAAATCGACAAAAATATCAATTTAATTGCCAATTTGATCATTAAACTCTAGAAATGTGCTATTAGTCCCATGAAATTCTCCCTACTGACTAACACTTAACACCATCTATCAAAATTATTGATATAACATCTCATCTGACATCCTTTGTAGGAGAGGGGTATTTCTCATTAGATCCTACATGGCAACCATGTCATCCCCAACTAAAACTTTAGTCTCTCTTTCCTATCTCCCATGAATGGTTCAAAAGCCTCATCTCTCTATAGAAAGGATAGGTATTATTCACACATGATTCAACCCTTTGGACCGTTCAAGGAAAGAGATGAAGGGAAGACTGAAATTTTAGTTGGGGATGACATGGCTACCATGTAGGATATAATGAGAAATACCCCTCTCCCACAACGGATTCTACATGAGATGTTCCATCAATAATTTTGATGAAAGAGTAACGATATTAAGTATTGATAAAAAGGGAGAAAGTTAAGGAGGCAAATTATTTTATTATGAAGTTCAAGGACCAAATAGGTAACTAAGTTAAAGCTCAAAGGGTGATTTGATGTTTTGAC
This sequence comes from Santalum album, assembly GCA_034195605.1. Classification (NCBI taxonomy): domain Eukaryota; kingdom Viridiplantae; phylum Streptophyta; class Magnoliopsida; order Santalales; family Santalaceae; genus Santalum; species Santalum album. Next base: position 24,160,804 of record CM067259.1, read on the forward strand.
CAATTATATTTGAATATAACAAGATATTAACCATCTATCCATTTTCACACGGACTGAATTTTTAGTTTTACCCTTATAGTTTCTCTAAAGCGTTTCACTTGTCCCAAAAAAGGGTTTTTAATATTTACGCACTCCCCTCAGTTAAGGTTTAAGGTTGCTCGTTCCCTCTCGGTTAAGGTTTAAGGTTGTCCATACCCCTCAATTAAGGTTCTAGGTCTCTCATACCCTTCGGTTAGGATTTAAGGTCCCCAATACCCCTCGATTAAGATGTAAGGCCCCTCATACCCGTCTGTTAAGATTTGAGGTCATCTCTATGTCTTAATTGAGATTTAAATTTTTTACCGCATTCCTCAATATAGGGTTGTGTTTATTTTTAACTTTTCAACTTCTGAACGTTCGATTCATGAAAATTAAAGAAAGTTCAAAAAAAAAAAAAAAACAAAACAAAAAAAAAAAAAAAAGAAAAAACAAGGAGAGAAAGGGCTACAGATTGAGGTTCGAACCATAGACCTCAGAAAATCATTATGCGACACGTAGCCTACCGCACTTGTATTATGTGATTCCAACCCTTTCAAGAAAAGTAAATAAATAGTTATATTTTGTTATCATTTGAAGAGTTAGAGGGGACAAGATTTCTTTTATATAAAAAGCCTTTTCTATTATCAAATTTATGATAATTGATGCGCCCTTTTATTCCCAAGATAAAATTATGTTCATATTAACATTTTTCCATACATGAATAAATTCAGTTATGTTTTAGGTGCAAGACGGAATAAAGATATTTGTTGAGATCAAATTTAAAATTGGGGATCAAATTAAATAATTTGAATGGAGGTGGACTTATACATAAGAAACGATCCAAACCACTTCCACAATAATTTAATTTGACAATGAGAAAATAACTGTAAATATATAAATATGATAATAATTACACGCAAGATGTCATGCTGGATCCTCCCTTATTTTTCTCTTTAATTGATGGTTTTATATCATTTTTTTTAGTTCAATACATTTTAAAAAAAATTTAATTGTACCAATGAAAATAAAATACAACAAAAATATAAAAACTCTTAAAATGCATTGAATAAAAAAAATAATGCAAATTGGGGGAGGAGAATGGAGAGGAAAGAGATCCCATCATCTTAAGCACAACCAGAAGAAGGGGGGAAAAGAACTGCATATATGAATATCCCAAAAATTACATATATGATGTCACTCTTTCATCATCATCTTATCCACAAACAAAAAAAAAAAAGAAAAAAGGGAAATACAAATTGACGACAATTTTCCTGGTTCATATCGCCATGGTCAAACAAAAGCTAGCAGAATTGATTGATCCAGATCAAGGCCTAAAGCACAGAAAATGGTGGTGGTGGTGGTGGTGGTGGTGGTGGTGATGAAGGATGTTGTCCTTGTGGATGATGCCCTGAACGTGTTGAAACTCTTGGATGTGGCACGGGATGGTGATGGGACCTTCCCGATCGAAGCCGTACTCCGCCTCCGCCTCGTTGAGCAGCTTCATGAACAGCGGATGATTCACGTACGCTACCGGCACCACGAATCTCCGGTGCTCCTCCCCAACCCTAATCCCGACAAACCCCTTCGGAATCATCTCCCCATCCTCATCACCACCATCGTCGTAAACATCATGATGATGATGATGATGATGATTCAGGTGGAAATTCAAGGGGTTTCTCTGGCCGATTCCCATCTATGTATGTATATATATTTACAGATCTGATCTGGTCAATCAATTCTGGAAAGGGGGGAAAGGGACTGAGAGAAGAAATTTACAAGATTGTGGGATGAATTGGGGGTTACAGGAAAGGGGAAAGAGAGAAGGGCCAAGGATCGGAGGAGGAAATGGCGAGCTTGAAGAGGGAGAGGGAGGAGTCCGTCAAAGATGATGGAATATTGCTCATGATGAACGCATACGAAACCCTAATTTCTTAAACGGACACGGAGAGGATATTGGAATTGGGGAATTGGGAGGCTTTATATAGGGGGGTGGGGGGGAGGCTTACGGTTTGCTTGTGGTTAATAATTCCCGATGGGAAGGGAAGGGAAGGGACGCGGTGCTATGTTCTAGAGAAAGACCTCGTCATGCCGCCCGTCATGCCCTGGCCACGTTCACCTCCTTTGATTAAATGCCGCCTATTTTCATCATTTATTATTTTTTCATTAAATTAAACAGTTTCAAGAATCTCTACATTTGTTATTTATTTTTATCATCTCCCTATTAACAATAGTAATTTTTATCTAATATATCAATGATTTGCCACCGTTCATGAAGTTCTTGTTACCTCTACACATACACAACCCTCATTTATTAAACAAGGAGAGAGAAAAAAATCTCAAAATAATACTAAAAAAAAATCTCAAAGTAGGCGTACGAAATTAATATTCTCTAGTATAGGTATTGGCTCGTAATTCACTATTGCGAGACATTTTTTTTTAGCTTAGAGAATTGGTCTCACAAATGTCTATTGTGAGACCATCCAGTTTTTTGTCGGATCTTACAATTCTATATTGCGAGATCCTTTTTTTTTTCTTTTTTTTCTCCCTAGTCTCGCAAATTTGATTTGCTTGACCACTTTTTTTTTTTAAAGGAATTTGGTCTCGCAATAATGAATTGCAAGACCAACACTTATATTGGGAAAGATTAGTTCCATACACCTACTTTGGTAATTTTTTTTTTAGCATTATTTTGGGATTTTTTTCCCCATAGAGAGACGAGGCCAAGATAAAAATTCCAAAATAATATAGAAAAAAAAAAAATTCCCAGATTAGGTATACGAATTAGTTTTTTTTTTCCCAAAATTGCTTTAGTTGGTTGCGCATTAGTCAATTGTGCGACTAAATTTATTCCAATTTCTAGTCACGTAATTTCCAATTGTGTGATTTGTGCTATTGGTGTTGTTTTTTTTAGGGGGGAGGGGGTCGATGGAAAGAGGATCCATAGTGCAGTTTGCACCATTCTTTTTTTAATGCATTTTTAAAAATTTTGAATCGTATAAATGGAAACAACATACAAAAGTACACATGCATATCAATTTTCAACTAGTTTGGAATGTAAATCACATTCATCTTAAGTATAGAAAAGTTTAGGACTCTTTTTAAGCCTAAATTTCCCTGCTTTGGGTGAAAGTCTCAAGATGGACCGCAACCCCTATAAATCAGTTGAAAATTAATAGACATGTATATTCTTATATATTGTTTGCATCTATACGGTTCAAAAATTTTCAAAAATACAACGAAGAGAAAGAGGTGCAAACTGCACCATAGACCCCTCTCCCCACCCTGTCTCTCCATCAACCACCTGCTCTCCCCCTTCAACCTACCTACTATGGTTATGAAATTGGTAATTGTGAGATCATTATTTTATAATTTTCAGGCACACAATTAGCAATTGAGCAATACCCTAAAAGTTTATCACGTAATTGATAATTGCGTGATGAAAACTTATTTCAACAAAAACTTGATCTATACACTTAGTTTGGGAAATCTTCTTAACTATATTATTTGGAGATTTTTTTCTTGAGACTGGAATAGGAGGAAATTTTGTACACACTAAATTTGACATGTACCTGACTAATAGAAAGTGACACATTACTTTCCCTTTTAATATAGAAGACACGCATTTACAAGCAATAACTCTTTTGAATTCAAAAAATGAATAAACATGGATCTAATTAATGATTTATTCATTTTTTGAATTTGCAAGAGTTGTCTCTTGTAATGCGTTCCTTTTACGTTAAAAAGGAAGATAATGTATCGCTTGTCTATTGGTCAGGTGTGACTTTCACATGTTACATCCGATGTGTGCAAAATTTTCTCATGAAATGGGGAATTGGGAGTCTTTACATGAGAGTCGATTGGGGAGGTTTTAGGTTTGCTTGGTTAATAATACCCAAAGAAAGTACGGAAGCTGTGGTGTTATTTCCTTTCCTAGTTAAATTAGTCCACTGTTCAACATAGTCCTCAACTTCTACTACAGGGAGACAAATCACTACCCACTAAGCTATTGCACGCCAATGGAAAAGGAAAAGGAAGTTTTACTTTACAACAATAGATTGGCTGCAGCTACTATACCTAAAGTAGTGCTTTATACACACAGAAGAAAAAAAAAACCTGTGCTTTTTTTTATAAACATCACAAGATGCAGTTACACCTGATTTATATGCAACTGCTACATATTAATTTTTCTCATGTATATAAGAAGGCGATTACTTGTTTCTTTCCCCCTTTTGAAATAAAGACATGAATTTCTTTTTTAGGTTCTCTAATAAATGAATCTCATATATTATAAAATTTATTAGAAAAGGCCATTTATACCCCTATCTACACTTCCACTACCATAAAGGCCGAGGGGGGAATTAGACTGGCTAATTTTTTGGATCCTATCATCTGTCGCCATTTAATTTCAAATTACCTTACTCATCCTTACTCATCCTTAAACATATGAAATGACTACAATAATCCCCAAAAAAAAGGTACAAAATGCCAAAAAGACTTTAAAGACCCAAGAAAACAAAAAGTCTTAATGAACTAAAATATCTACGAAAGCGCAGATTGTTTCCCATAACTAACCCCCGAAGACTCAAAATGTCTAGAAAAATCCAAAAAGTTTAAATTTGTAGTAAAATACTTTCGGGATCTCAAAATACCTAAAAATTCTAATAAATTTAAATTAGCAAAAAAGTTCAAAAATAACACAAAGATAAGAAGCACGGGTGCGCCAAGCACAGTGGCTATATATGCGGGCGCGTGTTCATGCGTGCCAAGAACACGCATACCGCTGTGGCAGCATGGGCTGTTGCCGCGCAACAGAAAGAAAGGGAAAAAAAAAGCTCTTGTGCTGGCATATACCAATTTTGGAGTGGCTAGAGAGACTTTAGTTTGAAAAATTATTGCTATTGCTCTGCTGCTAAATAGCAATTGGGTTGGGGCCCAGCAAAGAAAGGAGAAAAAAAGAAATAAATAGCAGTTGGGAGTGCTTGTCATCGTGCCAGGTAAATTGAATTTATTAAAGAGTTTATTTATACTTGAAAATTTCGATCGAAAAATTTCATGCCAAAAAGAGTAACTGCAACTCGCTCATATACGAGGGAGTAATACTACATATACATCATTCACACAACCTTCACACTAAAAGGATGAAATGTTAGAATATGTGTGATTTTTTTTAAGTGATATTTTAGTCAAATAACAATACAGAACCACACATATTCTGTTACATTACTACTTTTGGTGTGAAGCATGTATATATAGTATTTGTAAGGTGAGCCCTTATATGATGGTGTGGCTTACCTATTTCGCTTGCGATCAGTAGGGTTGCTTTATCCAAAGAGTAAGATTAAATGAATAAATTAATAGATAAGTTTTATGGTTTTTATATGACCATAAGACAGTTTGGCCGAGTGGTCTAAGGCGCCAGATTTAGGCTCTGGTCCGAAAGGGCGTGGGTTCAAATCCCACAGCTGTCAACCTTTACGTTTTATTTCTTTCCCTCATTTTTAATTATGTTATGGAGTCTTAAACAGGGGAAACTCTAGTATTATAAAGTTAAAAATAATCATTTTACTCAATTAATGTTTTCATTTTCTAATTCTCTTTTATTATTAAATATTAGAAGAATAGGAGGGAGGTGTTAATTTATATTTAATTTTGTGCATAAATTTCTCATTTATGTGGTCTAAATATTCAAAAAAGTTATTTAATGGTTCATATTCTCTCGATAGTTATTAATAGGCCTAATAGTAAAAATAATCATGTACTTTCATCTTATTTTGATTTAAATCCTAATATTTTAATTTTTTGATTTCTAACGTGAATTGATACTAGTGAAGCAATTCTAATCTTCACCCTAATTCCCCATTCAGTTACATCCAATACCATCCACTTTTATTAGGATGAACATTGGTGTTATTATTTTCTTTGAGTGAAATTATTGGATAATATTTTAGTAATAAAATAGCATTCCTAATTTCAAGTTAGAAAAATAATACGAGCATCCATCCAAATCAAGTGGATGGGAATGGATGAAAATTAGGCCCGGACATTAGAATTACTTTAATAATATAAGTTTAGGTTAGAAATAAGAAAATCAAAAGTTTGTGATCTAAATAAAAATTGGATAAAAGTATAGAATTATTCCCACTATTACGCCTTATCAATATCAATAAGGACACAATACCTAAAATTGTGTGAAAATTTACGTTTTTGCTTATATTTTTCTAGCTCATTAAACAAATAAATTTAGGATGCGAGAGCATTGCAAAAAAATTTTCCTATTAAAAAATTGTTAAAATATTTTTCCCATCGAAATGTTCGATTGTACTCCACTCTTCTTCAATTTCTAATTTCAAGCCCGAAATGGGAGAGACTCCCCTGATTCTAATGTGAAAATATAGGGAATGTTACCAGTCAGTTTCCAATTTCTCACCATTCTGACTTCCAATTATCCTGCGTTTTCTTTTACTTTAAATTGCTAAATTTGCTTTTGCTTACGTCAGCCATTTGATCTAGAATTGCTTGTTTAGGTTATTCAAATGCAGCCATTCTCTTCCGATATTAAGAAATAGATTTCACAAATCAACTTAGTGCTAAACATATAAGCATATTGTTCTATGGACTCAATTGGTGATCATTATAGATCTATAACTACGCAAGATTTATACCTATCAATAACATTTATAGATGCTCTATTGCATACAAAAATTTGATGTTGTGCGTTCTCATGGTAGAATTGATATCTGAATTGATGAATATGGATGGAATAGTTATAAACGAAGTAAAAACACAGAATACTCATAAGCTAGACTATAGATGCAACAAAGCATTGTGACAACAAACATTAATATAGAATTGCATTGTGTCTAACAAAGCAGTCTCAACAACACATTTTATTTAAAATGTAAAAGATTCCTAAACCCAAGATAGTGAGGACCCATCCTCCTCCTAGCGACCTGCAGCCTAAGAAGCCCAGCACAATCACATCTCCGCACAAATCACTTCCATGGCGTCTTTGGCCTTAGCTGCAATTTGCAATGCACCAAAACCAAAAGGGTATATAATCATTTATAACAAGAACAATAAGGAAAAACCCTCCAAAAAATTACATTTCAATATAAGCACCTGATTACTGTGGCCACACTTCTTCTTCCTGCAGTTCTCTGCACGTGGATGCAGGCGAGCATAGCCTCTAGAACACAAAGTTTGACAAAGTAATCAAAAGTTCCAGAGGCAAGGAAAGAAAAATGAAGACTCAAAAAACTAGAACACAGTCAATGCAATAAGAGTGATGATTCAAGCTGATTCAGGCATAAATAAATAAAAGGAAAATCAGGAGTCAAAAGCTAGAACACACTCTGTACAATTATTGTGATATATAAATGAAGATAAAAGATGAAATTATTGACTTAGTTTCTTTCCTTATTATTCTGTTGCCTAAAAATGTCAAATCCTTGGCGAGCACACTTTTTTATTTTTCTAATATAGTCCTCTGATTATAAATTTAATATAAATCATAAAATCAAAGCGAGAATATTAAAAACATGACGTTCACGTATCAAGTTCCAGACATAATGTATAGATCTAAATGCGCAAACTGCAATATAATACTAAATAAAAAGTTGGTGGAGAAATAAGCAGATAAACACACGTCAGATTTACATACGTACATATATATATATATATATATATATATATGTGTGTGTGTGTGTGTGTGTGTGTGTATTCACAAATGAAGCAAGCTGGATGATGAGCCATTAATTTGAGATTTCAAACTTACTTGCGACAGATTTTTTCCAGCACCATATACTTCTCCGCTAACACAATCAAAGAGGGCTCGACTTTGGGTTTGCCACCTCTACCACCGCCGCGAAGCCTCAGAACCAAATGCAGAGTTGATTCTGTATAAAACAGAAATAAATATATAACCTAATCAGCATCACTATAAAACAGATCTCAAAGACGAACTAGAAAAGTTTCGAAAAACAAGATCTGCTTTCATAATTTTTTCTCTTCTACTGGTTACAGAAAACATTATTTTTTCAGGATGAACTAAAATAGCCTCAAAAGCCAGATCTGGTTGCCTGATTTTTTTTTCCTCTCCAAACGGTTACAGAACGCAGTTTTTTCCATAAACTAACACATGTTCGTTTTTATGAACCGTTTCATCCAACAGCAGTTCCCGGAGAAAAGCACAGAAGAAACAGAAGAAGAAGAAGAAGAGGAGACGCGACTAACCTTTCTGGATATTGTGGTCGGCGAGAGTACGGCCATGCTCGAGCTGTTTTCCGGCGAAGATCAGTCTCTGCTGGTCCGTCGGAATACCTGAAGTTCAAACAACACATCAAACCTCTACCACAAGATCGATCAACATGAAATGAAAAAACAACAGAAAATGCAACTCCCGCGAGGATCTCTTACTGAAAAGAAACTCTTCAACGAAGAACATAACAGTAAAAGAAATCGGCAGAAAGGTGAAACAGCAAACCTCCACCATAAGATCTATCTTTATCAAAAGAAAAACCACAGAGAACCGAAAAAAAAAATACTATTCCGATCGACAAGGAGGCTGTGGAAGGATGAAACATCATACGTGTGTAGAAGACCGATCATCATCAAAAGAAAGACCAGAGGGAAACAAAATTACAACTCCTGTAAGATCTTCAACCAAAAAAGACTATTCCCATCAACAAAAGAAAATAGTAAAAGAAAGCTGTAGAAGGGTGAAACATCAAATCCCTAACAAAAAGAAATACCACAGAGAACACAAAAACACAGCTCCCGGAAGGATTTTCAACAAAAAAAAATCTGTAGAAAAAATGAAACATCAAGCCTCTGCAGCAAGATCAACCATGATCAAAAGAAAAATAACAGAAAACACAAAAACACAGCTCTCCAACAGAAAAATGCACCGATCAACCAAAAAAAAAAAAAAAACTATGAAAAAATGAAAAAAACGTAAAAGAAATCAGTAGAAGGATGCAAACCTTCCTTGTCCATGACCGCAGCCTTGACATTGTCGACGGCGTCACTGGACTCGACCTCGAGCGTGATGGCCTTCCCGGTCAACGTCTTCACGAAAATCTGCATCCTCACTCTCTTCCTGCAAAGCCTAAGCTCCTTCTTCTTCTGCTCTAATGGAGGTAAAACTCACAACCCGTGGCTTTACCTTATGTAGGCGAGAGTGGGGGCGGATTTGTAAAGGTATCAATGCGTATTGCGTGCGTTTTTTTTTCGTTTTTATTTTTTTATTTATTTAAATCATTTATTAGTGTGCTTGGAGGATACGGTTGTTGTTTGGGACTCGCGCGAGTAGTACGAAAATTGCGCTGTGAGAAGAGGAAAACGACAGGGTGCGTAGAAGGACGACATGCATCTATATGCAGCGCGGTGTGCGCTGGTGATGACACGTGGCATCCTTCTCTTATTGCTAAATATCTCCTGCTCCAATGCTAAAGGGTAGGGGATATTACTAAACCCCAGTGGTTCGGGGGGGCTTGAACCGTGGCGTCTAAGATTATGTTGTTATGCTTTTCTTTTTCTTTTTTGTTAGAGATGAGGGTAAAGTTCGGCAGAGAGAAAATGAGAAATTTAACATAGTGAAAGTTCGAGCACTTAATCTCTATAATAAGGAGGTAAGTCATGAGTCAATATTTTTCATTTTTAAAACAGTGATGAACTGACACTTTAAAATGAACTTCATATTAGAATTAATATATCTTAACTTTCTTACAAAAAATTATATGTATTTATTTGTTGGTATTACTTACATTATTTGTTTGTAAAGTTTGGACATAATATCTAGGTGACATTCGATAAAATTTAGTATCCAAACTTGAATATTGAAAGCTAATTTGAATACCATAAATTAAAATTTAAAATATAAATCTGAATAATTATTTCTATTTGATAACTGATTTGCTAAAACATCTGAATAAAAAACATTTTCCTATTTTACTCCCACTATAATGCTATTTTGTTATATTTTTTAATAATTTGCATCAAACAATTGTATATATATATATATATATATTTCAATAAAATGAATAAACTAGTATTTATTTGTTATTTTTATTGTTTTGCGTCAGAGAAGCCTAAAAAAATCCCTCAATCCCTTTTTCATTTCCTCCCGGCTCTTATCTTCTTTCTTCTTCCATTATTTTCTTAGTTGAATATGAAATCAAACACAATTTAAGGGTTTGATTTCATTTCAATCCCAAACCATGATGGTGGGAATCTCGTTTTTGAAGCCAAACCCAGAACGAAACTTGATTAAATCAAATCCAGCGTTTGATTTCAAATTAAAGGCCTTAAATCGTGATAACGGGAATTGGGCATGATAGTGGTGGCTGGTGACATTGTTGATGGTGGTGCATCAATGTGGTGGTACATTTTCCCCAATCTTTATCTAATAAAATAAAAAAGTGGTTTTTTTGAATCTCTGAGTGACTCATGAGTCCCAATTCAGTGTTTGACTCCTTTTATGGAGGTGTTTGGGGGCTTGGCTTGTGATCGTCGTGCACGGGGGCTGCCATGGCATGGGGGTTGAGGGTGAGGAGACGTGGTCCAGGTGCGAGTGGAAAGAATATGGTTTTTCGGGGTAAAATTTCATTTTTTCAGGGGTATTCCCGTCCAAGGAGGTCTGAATGAGACATGAAATCATGTTTGATTTGTTTGGACTTATCCTTATGCAGTTTATAGGTACAAACAAACACTCTAAATTGTTCCATACCCAACCGATTAAAATTTAAACTCAATTAAGTGGTCAATCATACTGCACTCTAAATTGTCCCATGCCCAACCGGTTAAGATTTAGACTCAATTAAGTGGTCAATCATACTACACAAATGCTCCCTTGAAAAATGTCCAACGCGCACCCGAGGTAACATTGCAATTCAAATATTTGTTGGGCCCACAAGTAATTACACCCAAATTTATTTCCTTTATTTTGGCCAGCTATGTGATTATATTTTAGTTGGTGGATCCTAATTGAGTAAGGGGATGATACATCAACTTTCTATTGGTCGGTGAGACCTTTACTAGCCTCTTAGGTTCGCGGAATCTGTTAGGAATATGTTCGGGAATGTCACATTTCTGAAATCTCACATTCCTGAAAAAAGGAGATTAATATTTCTGGGTTGAAAGTTGATAATATGAGATTTCACGTGCAATATAATGTCGAAACTACCCATATAGATGAATAAATTGAGAAAATTCTCATTTAAGTATGTAGCTCCTATAAATTAAAATAATATTAATAATGATGATAATAATAATAATACTAGTAATAAATAAATATGTTATTCATAATAAAGGGTTGATAATGTTATTTTGAAAATTTTATTATTATGTTATAGAAATTATACTTTTAGTTAGTGAATGTTTGAACTAATTTCTTCTTACTTTAAATTTAAAAAATAGGCAAAATTTTTACTTTAATGCTAACTTTAAACTAAACATTTTTCTTATTATGTAAATACTTTGTTATATTTTATATTATGAATATTATATATATTTTTATAAAAGAATATTAGTGAAAAACTTTAACATTTCTTGAATCTAATTGTTTATACCAAACATAATAATTTCATATTTCGGGGAATTCGATTAAGTATACCATACTAAAGAATATCACATTTTGAACATCACATTCCGAGAAATCTGATGCTGAATGGGAATATAAGATTCTGCAAATCAAACGGGTTCTACATGTGCATGCTCAAATGCTTATAAAAATTATGAGTGCAGGGTTTGTGAGTAGGATTTTATATTAATAGTTCTACATCGACTTGATATATATTTTTTTTCATAGGTAAGTAAAATTTAGATTTTTCAATGTTTATCCCCCAACCTACTAAATGTAGAAATGCTATTCCATGCTTTAGGGTGTAGGGCAACCTTTATTCTCTGAATTCCACTTTAATGATTTCCGTAGCTCACAAGGGAAAAGTACGGTGCACAGCTCATGAAACTTTCACCAAAATGCTAATACGTGTCGTTGTAACTATTCTGACGATTTATGGCATTACTCATTGACTTTTCCTTCAAACTTTCAAAATTAAAAAAAATTAAAATTTTCTTTGGGACACCCTAATAACTTTTGGAAAAAAAAAATGTATTTCTGTCGTATCACATTGGAGAAAAATTTCTCAAAACAACATTGTTTTGAGTTTAATTCACAAATTTCATCTATGCAAATTAAATGAGCTTGAAAAAATTGTTTTAGTTCTACTCTAATACACTTTACATCTAATATCATTCATTGCATCTAATTTTAGACTTTTCGGATACCTTTTAAACTTTTTAAACTGTACAAATAGAAATAACATGCAAAAATATATAAATAGTTTCAAACTTCGTTGGGTTCCTTGAAGCCCCGAATGGATTGGATTGTTTTTGCAAATGAAATGAACCTGGAGATCATTTTGATTGCTTCTCCGATCTAGTTTCATAAGATTTAATGTTGTGTTAATCGTGTATTTTAGTGCTTGAAAATTGAGAAATCAAGCCCTTTAAAAATTATGTCATAATTTTATTGCTTAAATTAATATGTTTTAGGCTCAAATATCATAATGCTTCTATATTTTTATGTTACTTAAACCAGTACACAGTTAGAATAGTTGAAAAAACATTTAAAATGTTTTAAAATTATGTACATTTAGTGATATTGGGAGAAAAGGGTATTGGAAAGGAATTGGATCAGAGAACTGCATATCGAAGAGGTATGATACACTGTATGCATAATCCGTGGTCTAAAAATTTAGAATAGTGCAATGGTATCAATATCTTAGTAGTTCACGATATAAATGAGAATTGCATACTAAAATTATATGAAAATTGATACGTCATCTTTTTTTATTTTTATTTTTTTGAGCTCTCTCATTTTTCTTTTTGGGCTCTCTCATTTTCCTTTTTTTTTTAGTAAGACAACACAGCTTTATATAAAAAATTCCTGCTGCGTGATGCAATATGTTAAGCAAGGCCATAATCCTACGTGGCTATTACTTTCAAGAGTGGAATTGTTAATTTGACTGAGTTTATTTGTCGAAACAAAATAGAATGGATTCTTCCTCGGTGTGTTGACTAAGCTTATCTCTATATTAATACCATATCCTTATCCAATTTTTTTATTAAATAAAACAGGAAATTTAGTTAATAGTTTGTATTCCATAGAAAGAAGGTAAAAGAAAATGATAAACAATTTTATTGCATAAATGTTTTTTGTAATTTACCAACATATAATGGGCAAAGTAGTCATTTTGAAAAACTCAAAGAGGGATAAATGTATTTTTTTTTCCACAAAAAGGGCATGCCAGTATCTTTTTCATAATTATAAGGAGATACTGATGTCTTTTACCTTAAAATTAAAATCATTACCTCTTTGAATTTTTAAATATCATCGTCATTTTAGGTATTGTGCTCCTACGTATAGACACGGCCATCTTCAATATCAAAATCCAAAGATGAAATTGATATAAAAATAATAACTGGTTGGCAATTCCCATACAATTTAATTTATGTGAACAAAGTTTATTATTTGTTTTCCTTTGAAAGTTAAGCTATAACAAGAAGGAAAAAAAAAAAAAAAGGAAAAAGGAAGCACTTTGGGGTTTTTGAAAATTACTTATGATGCAAAAAGTGCTTCTCAGAAAACTCTAGGGGTTCGGCAAAAACTCGAAAACTGATTTTCAGCTTATTGTAAACATAGTTTGCCTTAAAAAGTGCTTTATGAGAAACCCAACTAAACTAACTTAACGACTTTTAATGTTAGTTCTTTGCTAGTAAATACGAGTCTTAACTTTGACTATTGGGACAGAATATCATCCTTAAAAGATGATGCTCAAATTAACATTTATAAAAATATAATACTGTGGCATAACATGAAAATGTCTAACTGTTGTAGCTAAAATCTAACACATTTTAAAGCATGCCACACGTGTTCGATTTTAAGGTGCATTATGAATTTTAACACTTTTTTTTGGACTTATTAAAGTTTTTTATTATTTTAAAATCTTTTATCCTTTTCCAATGTGTTTTATATCAATACTCTCTTTCGATTCCTATTTGCTTTGCGGCCATTTATTCTCACCAACACTACTCATACTTCATTTATTACTAAACGAAACTAATAAGGTAACGGGCAGTTTTAATAAAAATAAATTTACTCTTTTAAAAGTTTTCGCCGGAACAAAGTTAAAAATAAATCTTGATATAGTTTCACACACATAACCTAAGGTGGGCTCATCGCACTAGCCCATACAATGTTATGGCCATACAAGAACGTTTCTGAAACCTAAAATATTAATAAGGTGAAATCTGACTAAAGTACCCCTTGAAAAAATGAATAGAAGTTTATTATATAAAATTTTTAGTATGAATAATGTTTTAAAAGTATACAAATAACTCTACAGTGGCACATTCTGCCACAATGGCATTATTTAAAATCTTTGCAAATTTAAATTAAAACTAAATAATGCATGTGTTTTGAATAAAGAGTGTTTAGTCTCAAACAAGCAACAAGGTATTCTCTGAACTGAAGCGAGTCATCTCCATGGGAAACAATAGGGAGATCCATTTGCTCAACATATCGTTGAATTTTATGGCAAAAGATGCCTTGCAAAATGGAATATGTTAAAGTTAGAAATGATTATTTTAAGATGGTTAACAAAAGTTTTTTTTTTTTATTAAAAAAACCTCTCTTCTCCGGGACGTCAATAAAATAACACTTCCCTTTTAAAAAGTGTATCGACACAAAATACTTAAATAAGCAAACCAATGAATGTTTGGAACTTGCCTTAGCGATCGATCGCTTGTTGATGAAATTATAAATGTGGCAAACAAAAACAAACGTTATGGACTTGAGGAAATAAATCAATGAGCAGCCAAGTTTTTATGATCCACTATGTGAATGAACATAACACGTATGCAAAGTCAGAAGCTCATTTTTGACGTTTAAAGATATTTTCTGTGGCAGTTCTTTTTTTTTTTCCTGCCATATTCTAGAGAATTTTTAAAATTTGAATTTTTAACATTTTCAAGGGGATGAAGAATAGGATGGGGAATAAAATGGAGATCAAAGATCAGGGGTAAATTGGGAAAGGAGAACACTAGCCGTTAGGCCAGCGCCTTTATATATTAGATCGGAGAAGAGTGGAGGAGAGGAGACCTTTGCCGATTACTCTCTGGTGATTCACCGCCGCCGCCGCTCGCTCGAGATGGGTCTTAGTGCTTTCTTCAGTTCTTTTGCGGTCTTCCAATTCAGAAGGTTAGGGTTCTCATTCTCATAGAGCTGCTACACGTGTTCAACTCTGAAATCGGCGATTCCTTATTGAATCTTCTATCTCCGGAGTTCCCCTTTTCCTTCAATTTTTTCTTCTTCTTTTTCGATTGTTCACTACTCTGAAAACCCTAAACAGGTATCGATCGGGTGTGCCAACGGTGGAGCACTTGGCTTCGAGCGAAGGACCGCGTGAATTTTCCATTCTACTTCAAGATCGGCGCCTGTCACCGCACCGATGACGCATGCTCTCTTGAACGATTAGAGGGTTTCATTCTCGATTGGGTGCGCCAATGGTGGAGCACTTTGGCTTCGATATTGGGCACAGGCGTGAAATTTGAAATCAGGGATTCCTATTCATTGGGGTTTCCCCTTTTTATTTTCAACTTTTTCTTCTTCTTTTTGGATTGCTCACTACTCTGCAAACTCTGAACAGGTATCCTTTGGGTGCATCAATGGCGGAGCACTTGGCTTCTTTAGGCACAGGCGTTGAATTTTGAAATCGGGGAGTCCTGGTCATTGTGGTTTCCCCCTTTTATTTTGAACTTTTCTTTTTCTGTTGCTCACTACTCTGCAAACCGTAAACAGGTATGGTCGGGTGCGTCAATGGCAGAGATCTTATGCACGGAGAAGGACCTCATGAATATTCTATTCTAATACAAGGCGCGCCTGTCACTGTACCAATGATGCATGCTCTCTTGAGTGATTAGAGGGTTTCATTCTAGAGTGGTGCGACAATGGTGGAGCACTTGGTTTCGATCTTCGGCACAGGCGTGAAATTTGAAATAAGGGATTCCTACTCAATGGGGTTTCCCCATTTTATTTTGAACTTGCATCAATGGCGGAGCACTTGGCTTCCTTAGGCACGGGCATTGAATTTTGAAATCAGGGAGTCCTGCTCATTGCGGTTTCCCCTTCTTATTTTGAACTTTTCTTTTTCTGTTGCTCACTACTGTGCAAACGGTAAACAGGTATCGATAGCGTGAATATTCCATTCTACCTCAAGGCGCCTGTCACTGCACCAATGATACATGCTCTGTTGAACGATTAGAGGGTTTCATTCTCGATTGGGTGCGTCAATGGTGGAGCACTTGGTTTCGATCTTCGACACAGGCGTGAAATTTGAAATCAGGGATTCCTACTCATTGGGGTTTCCCGTTTTATTTTCAACTTTTTCTTCTTCTTTTTGGATTGCTCACTACTCTGCAAACTCTGAACAGGTATCCTTTGGGTGCATCATGGTGGAGCACTTGTCTTCAGCACGGAGAAGGACCACGTGAATTTTCCATTCTACTTCAAGATAGGCGCCTGTCACTGCTCCGATGATGCGTGCTCTTTTGAACGATTAGGGGGTTCAATTCTAGATCGGGTGCGTCAATGGTGGAGCACTTGACTCCATCTTCCGCACAGGCGTGAATTTTGAAATCAGGGATTCCTACCCATTGGGGTTTCCCCTGTATTTTCACCTTTATCTTCTTTTTCCATTGCTCACTACTGTTCAAACCCCAAACAGGTATCGATCAGGGATCCCTACTCATTGGGATTTCCCCTTTTTATGTTCAACTTTTTCTTCTTTTTCGATTGCTCGCTGCTCCGCAAACCCTAAACATGTCTCAGGGAGGAGGACCACGTTAATTATGTTGATCCACCCATTCATGATACCCGTCGGACCACTTCCTCCGCTGCATCCTAATTTTGATAAAGTTGAGGCCACTATTAAAGGATGAATGAAGTTGCTGTTTCCAAATTCTTCGTCCCCTTAAATTAGAAATGCTTGATTTTGGTATAAGCTTCTTGGAAGAAAAGTGGTCATTTTCAGTAGTTCAATTATTTGTTGCTAATGGCTTCTCAGGTTGTTTGAATAGGCTCAGTTTGAGGCCACTGATGGTTTGGAGAAGATAGTCACCAGGGAAACAATTCAGGTTCTCACCTTATATGAATTCTCAGCTGTTTGATTCAATTGACTGTTGAGACATGTACTTATATGGAGTTTTAAGGATCTGACTGAAGCCATTAGTTATTTAGAATAGAACTTTGTGAAATTTTAGGGCATGAGGCTAGTAGTTATTGTCAGTTATATCTATATTTTAATTTGGGACCAGGCTAGAGGAGTTCAGTAATTTTGAGTTGCGTTTATATTGAATTTTAGGGGCCTGAGGTCATTAGCTAATTTTAATGGCATATTGAAAGAGTTTTAGGGGCCTGAGGCGACTAGTTACCATAAAAGAGAGCCTTAGGATCTTTGTTCCTCATTTGATTTTCTTTCCATTTTTTTTTGCCAGGCTTGACTTCATTCTCATGTATAGTTTATGTTCACACAACACTACAGAAAGCAGTTAAGGTAAAGAATAAGGACCTGGAAACCTACATATTGAATTGTTGTTTGTGGAAGATTATGTGGTTTACTCACTTGATGATGTGCGATAAGTCAGATCGGTTATGCTTGACAACATTCTTTAAACAGGACTGTGAGATTGACGAAATATGTCCAGTTTCTATCACTCAAGTCAGAATTGC
This sequence comes from Santalum album, assembly GCA_034195605.1. Classification (NCBI taxonomy): domain Eukaryota; kingdom Viridiplantae; phylum Streptophyta; class Magnoliopsida; order Santalales; family Santalaceae; genus Santalum; species Santalum album. The sequence goes on from CM067259.1 coordinate 24,178,610, forward strand.
TGTTTGACTTAATGTTGTGTTTAAATTGCTGCCATCTGGTCTTTTTAGTGCTTTCTTCTTCTGATTGCTGTTATGTCAATTCCTATATTTATACTGCATTCTGGTGGTAATACTTGATTTGTATGACTGCAGCCTCATGTGTTTTATTTCAGATCCTGTTGTGTACATGTTTTACAGCAAGGTGTATTTGTTGGTTTCATACTCGTTTGTTTTAGAATCAGACCACACAACTCTGCTTCTGATTTTTTGATGTGACATTTCTTTCTCAAATAATTGACTGACAGTAATTTTTTGATGTGACATTTCTTTCTCAAATACTTGACTGAATTTGTTTGCAGTGTCAAAATTGTTGAGGATAGAATATCAATTTCATACATGGGCCTTGGGATGGATGGCAGTGATTAGAATTCACAAGTGGTATGACATGCTGCCCCTCCTCATACTTTTTTCTGCATGCTTTAATTTGATGATGGTTTGCTACTTTGATGCTTTAGCTTAATGAGTAATAATGATAATGTGTTTAATTTGATGTATTATAAGGTAACTTCTAGTTGCATTTTCCCTGCCCTTTTTCTGGCATCTATTGTCAGGAATTTATTTGTTCTCACTTCTCCGATTAATATTGGCAGCCAACCTTTTATCTGTACACACGCACATACATAAGTATATTGATGGACGCTGTAGGCAGCGCCAAATGCTTGTCCAGGCCCCTCTTCCTGTGCCATATTCACCCTTGTTGCCGTCCATATCCTCCCCATTATTGCTGCTGTCAAAAGTCCATTTCATTTTCAAGTAGATACCTCATTAGTCTTAGGTCACAGCAGCAGTATTCAAATTAAGCTTATTATGTTTGAATCATCCAATCAAGCAACTCGGAGAAAGACTTAATATTATGGGAAACATCATCGTACATATTTTTTTCCAAGTCATTATAATTTGGAACTGGATTTGTTTTAAAAATTGAAATTATGTTGTCCTCCATTTGGCGATTCCTCTCAATGAATTTTGGCATGTTGCACTAAGTTACTTATGAATGTATCCATGTAGTTAAGGAACACTTTGGGATGTATACCCATCCAAACATAGGGTTGATTGTCGAGCATACAGGCCTTAACGTTTACTATTTTACATTTACCAATGCAATTATTTGTTTTGGGTATATCTTTCTCGCCTTTTTAACTCCTAATTCGTACTTTTAGTTTGTTTATTTGTGTTTGTAATTTTGTTTTCTCGTAATTTTGGAACCTATAAAAGTTAAGAAAGGAATTTAGCTATGCCAAGTAGGAAATTCTTCATGATGGTGACTGGAATGGGTTGATCAATTTTGTAGTGTGTTAATGCAAGGCTCATATTTTTGAAGGCGGGACCTTGCAGACTACTTAGTTCTCAGTTGATTTATTTTTATGAAGGTTTTATTTCTCTATTTCTAAAATAAGATCACTATATTTCCCTTTTGGGACTAGTTTTTTCACGCACACACTACTTGCTGTAAATGTGGATCGAATATTGCCTGTTTAGTTTGTGTTGATGCTGGATTTTAGGAGAAAGGCTAATTTGACCTTGCGGACTGGTTAGTTCTGAGCTCCTAAATTGTTCATACATATTTTTATTGAAGAAATATCAGGGTTTTTAAGTTCTATATATCTAAGACTAATAATCTTATTTTATTTTCCTGGCAATAGTTGTTAGATCTATTATTACCAAGATCAATCAGGGTATCATGCAGCATTTTTTCCCGTGCTGCATTAGGCTCCAGCTTTGGTAGAAACAACTCAGTGTTTCCTGAAAATTATAGCAGAGCCTTACTGACTAAATGTTCTTTAGCCCTGTAGTTAGGAAAAACCTAAACGCATGTTAGTCCTGTAATTTAGAAAAAATTATAGGCATAATTCTTTTAGTATCTACTCAACCATAGGAGGACCTGCCATAATACCAGAGGGATAGTCCCCTGCTCCCTGACCCCAATCTTCATCAGAAGAATACATCCTCTTTGGTCCTTAGGTTACAGCCATATCATCCATGGCACTCTTTTTGTCTTTTTTTTTTTTTTTCAACCCATGAAATAATTTAGAGCATATTCGGTATGCCGGAATGAAAATGGTGGGAATGGAATAAGCTTGGGAATGAGATTGACAGGGGAATGTAGATTAGTTTTTTACATAGCCATCCCATGTTTGGTATTTCCTAGGAATGGACTTAGGAATAAAAGTTTTTCTTCCTTACCAAAATTGGTTACGTAGAAATGATGATGGGAATGGAATGGATTTTATTCGAGATGGTTTAGATAGTCTGACACTCAATAGTTAGTAGTAATAGAAAATACTCAACCCTCTACCCTAAACCCTACAAATTATTTTCCACATTTTCATTATTTTTCTGCATTTTATGGGGTTCCTCTCATTTATTGGTTTTTTTTAATTTGTAGTTAATAAATAATAGAGTTAATATTTTTTATTTTAAATAATTTTCACAACATACATAAAAAGTAGAAGGGAAAAATAATAACAATGGGAGGGGTTAGGAGAGAATAGGGAGCTAAATTCATTTTTTTTGAGAAGTTGTGGGGAGGAAATGCTGTTTTTGGAATAATTCTATTCCCATGAGCTTTTGATGAGTTAATACCAAGGAAGTGGGGGGAATTAAATTTGCTTCTGTGGTAATGAGAATGACCCAAAATGGGAGCTGGAATGAATGTAGGAATGAGTCATTCCATTCCCAAGTCATTCCTGCTTATCAAACATGCTATTAGAGTTTCCTATTAATTAAGTAGATGTGTGCTTAATTTGTCATGTTAATTTTGCAAGTTTCTGTCATTTCCTTTTAGTGGATTATGCATTTCTAGTGATGTTTTTCAACAAAAATAGCCATGCAGTGATCATCTCTATCATGTTTGAAGACTTAGTTGTTTTGAAGTAAGAGTTAGAGATAGAGAAAAGGGAGGTGACATCTAGGGTAAATAGTGCTTTTTTCCTTTCTATTCCTTTCACCGTATGCTTAGCTCATTTTTTTTTAGTGTCATTTTTGGTTTTCGGTCTCTTTCGATTCCTTTGCTGGTTCTCAACTAGATAATATTATTTTTGAGGTTGTTAATCCTGAGGGTGTCATTGATGAAACTGTTCACATCAAAGAGAAATATGGCCAATACTAAATGCTCGGAATAAAGTCAAATACGATATATTTTCGGCATGGACATTGCCCCATTCCTGTCGATCCCAATCCCTTCAGAAGTAGGAGAATTCTTCTTTTTAGCTGCACAATTTTGTCAGCCGGATCTCAATTTGAGAGTCAAGGATGTATGACATTTGATGGAATTACTTCACAATTTTCAGTTATTAAATGTTTGACCATTTGTAAATTTTTATGGGTAGGTCCATGTTCTGCAAACCCAGCAAATGGAACAAGACTCAGCTGTATCCCATCAATGCAGAAAAATTAACATTATCTACCCCAAGATATATAAAGGTACTCTGAAAAAATAGATTGCAGGCAATCATGACATACAATTTGTTACAAAATCCAGTAATATGTTGCTAGTTTGAATTCTTGTGCATACTTAGCACCTTATGCACGTTCTTAAAGCTATTTGAATACCTAATCTTACCTATTTGTACTATAATGTTTATATGAATACTTTGACTTACCTTTTTCTTCCTTTTTCTCCACAAAATACCACAAAATATGTGTATTAGGGGGTTGGGAGTATTTGCAATTGGGAGAAATCACATCCTTGACAAGTTTATCGTTTAAACATTGTGATGATTGCATCAGGATATGTTTAATCTTTGGTACCTGAATTTCCATTCGGCCCTGGACGGCCATCCCGGGACAGTGAGTTTGTGTTGCATTTTTCAGTTGACAGCTTCCTTGGAGTAAGGCACTGGGCTGATCAGCCGAAAGCTCTCTCCCTCCGTGGGTAGGCCTCTATTTTTTCAGGTGGTATAGGTTGTTTTAGTCCCCTCCCTGGTGGACTGTTTTATAAGTTGAAAGCCTCTCTGCCCTGGGCAGCTGACTTTTCGGTCGGGGTTGTCCTTGACCAATTGGCAATGGGTAAGTGGTCAACTGGGTACTTCATGCATAACTATAACTAGTCCCAGCTCAGAGTGAGACTCTCAACACCTCCTCACATTAACATGGGGAGAAAAATGGGCCGCCCTTTGGGTCAAAACTGACTGGGTCCAAACACTATGTCAAGTCTTCTTCCCAAAGCCAATTAGCAATCTGGAGAGTAATCCAAAATGGTACTTCAAGCATCTCAATAGCTAGTCCCAACCAAATATTGGACCATAACAAATAATCCTATCCTTTTACACCTTTGTTGCACACCAAGTTTACTGTCTTCTGTGTAATATGGTGCCTCTGACATGGTTTTCAATAGGAGGAAACTAGGCATGAAGTTCAAAAGTATGGTTTTGGTATTGGAGAGCTTGGAGAGGAATTGAAAAATCTTACTGACCAAAAGGAAGCAATCCAGCTAGATATGGCTGAGCTTCAAGGTTTGAATTATTGATGCTATTTATTTGGTTTTTCTCCCTCTTCCCAATAAAGATTAGATTTTAGATGGTGTACTGGAGATCATCTAACATGCGTGCAGTTCTTGAGAAGTAGTCAACATGTGATGTTTGTAATGATTTCAGTCTGTCTATGGAATTCTCTCCCTAGCTTCAGTAATATTGAGGGCAATCCACCAAGACACGTTTTTTTGTTTTCCTTCCTTTTCTATTTTTTTCCCCTGTTTCCTTTTTCTCTATGTTTTCCCTTTCTTTCCCCTTCACCCTCTTCGGGAACCCTAGTTTTTCTCTATAAGCTCAAAATTGTTACCTGATCTGAAAGATAAAAACCCTTACAGCAAATCTGGAACTGATTAGACTCTCCTTGTTCCATGACACTGCCCTCATTTCGCTGGCCGTCTTCCCGTGGAAGATCTGCCCCTCCACCCCATTTCCGCCGCCGCCCTCACCCCCATCTGGCTTATTGGGTTCACCACCGTCGACATTTCCCCTTTGACATCTGGTGCATGAACTCTTCCCTCGCCATTGAAAAGTAGAAGCATCTCGCGATGTAGAGAATAGAGAGTGACAACAGTGTGAGGAGAGCAACGGACCAGAGGAGGAGAGAGAGGGGGGATCATCTCTTGTCCCTTCTTTACTTTTTATTTTTACAGATTTATTATTGGAGACAGTTGTCTCCACTTGGGTTGACTGGGACAGTGTTGGTGTCGGTGCATCCTATTATAGTTCAATTATGATGCGCCTATTATTCTGGGATGAAATGGTTTTTAAGGATTGAAGGTCGTTTTTCATTGAATGCCCTCATTTCATGTTGACTCATTTCATATAATTAAATGGGGGGAAGTCATGGGAGTGACCATTCTTATCCTCATATGCTCATTGCATGACTTGTTCATGGAATTTGATCTTTCAATGAAATATGATTTTACCCTAAAAATCATTTCCTTAATGCACCTGATGTGCCTTAAGTGAAACCCCATGCTTGGCTTAAATACATGATAAATTACGTGGCTGATGACTCTTTTTAAAAGTGTAGCGGCTAAGAACTAACTTCACAACTATATGTGTCCTAGGCTTTTTAACATTATTCAAGAGTTTGTGTTGGTGACCATATTATACATATTTGTATCTTCTTTCAGTATTGTTGATACATTCTTGAGGGTTTGAATACTTAATGTTCTCGTCTACATATTTCCTCCTTCCCCTCATTTCATATTTTTGGAATATCGAGAATATTGAAGAGTAAATAAAAGATGGTTCCATACTGCAATGTTAATTGCTGAAACACTGGGAAAAAAACTAAAAGCAAATAGCACAACATAGTAAACATATAGTTTGGTTCTACATTGCTACGAAATCAGTTGAGCCAAATGCTTAAGTCATGTTGGTGTGAAACCGTGGCATTGATATTACGCTAAGTAACCAATTTACTTGAAAAGATTAAGATATTAGGTTGTGGACTCTCGAAGTATATCAAGCCTCAACACATTTTAAAGTATTTTGCCCATAAAATTTAATCGATTCATTTTTGACCCCCTGGTTTTAAAGTAATATCTAGGTTCTTTTTAAGTTTTACTTCAAATTGATTGTTTTTTCCTGGCTTGTTTGTGACATCCATTGTCATGAATTTGTTTGTTTTCTCACTCCTCCAACGAAAGATTAAATAAATTATATGTTGTGAGGGAGCTTCATTGCATTTTTTTGTGCCACGTTAGGTGGCCCGCCTTATATGGCACAAGAAACCTTTTGTTTGTACATGCACAGACATGTGATGGTGAGTTCAGAACTCGTATATGTATACATAGATAAATGGGGAGGAAACAAAAGGAGACTACATAAAAAGGTTACTCAGCCTCTTTGGGCAATTTCTAATAAGAAATTATGAAGGTGTGGTGATACCCAAATGTTGATTCATCTTCAATAACTTGATATGTCTAATTATTTTCTTTTATAAAAATTCTAGTTTCTTCTTTTAAATTATTGGCAACAAAGCCTATGATGCTTTGTGTGAGGTACTTATACTTATTTCTGCAACAGTGGCTCTCCTATATATATATATATCATAGATCCTCTTCTTTATTAGGCAAGGGTGAAGAGGGCTAGGTTCCCCCCCCAGGGACTTTGTCTGTGCTATTGCAGCTTTTTCTTTTATTCTGACAGGATACTTGTTTTCTACAATGTAAAATGCTTTATTGATGTAATCAGTTTTTGTATGGTCTGTTTCCACAGTCATTGAATTTGTACTTTCAATCCATTTACGCTGAAGGTATTGCAAATAGAAGTCTTATTGTCTTTGATCCTGTCCAGAGCACCTTTCTGAAATACTTTTCTTGAGAAACTTAGTCTGGTACATATCTCTTGTATTTTGTAATTTAGATCCATACTTTTTTGCCAAATTTAGTAATTTAAAGCTCTAAACATTGGACATGTTTTCTTCGAGTGCAGCTTTATGTTTGACGAGCCAGCTTTACAGTTTCTACAAGGTGCTGATTTGTTGTGGACATATGTTAAATATATCTAGGAAAGGCTGGGTCAAAGACAAGTCATGGGTAATTTAGTCTAAGAAGCACAATCGTCCCATGGAGCAAGGAAAATTCTGTATCTAAGGAAATTGTTAGCTAGGATAATTACGGAACCAACTAAAGTTTAGAGAAGGAAATGTTGATATGCAATTCAGTAGTGCAACATGTGGGCCACAAACTTAAAAGCTGGGGATCACAGGTGCATTTGTAGTCAAATGCTGAACTAGTTGCAACTCAAAATTAACCATGGGTTGACATCTTGGATGTCTTAATTATTTCAGTATTTCAGCTTTTTCTCATTTTGCTATCTTTCTTAAATCTGTTTGCTTGAAAGCAGTTGATGGTTGATTTGGGGTGTACCACAGCATATTCAAGCAAAATGTTTTTTTTTTTTTTTTTTTTTTCCATTTTTGTGGGTGTTTATCACAATACCTGCACCAATGATTCCTCTGGCACCCAGCAAGTTGATGCCAGAGGAATCATGATTGATGGTTCTGCTTCCGAAAAGTGAGTAGTTTATTAATTAACTACTAGTTCGTTATTGGGATATTCTGGGTTGTCCCTCTACTTTTGACTATTGTATTGATCAAATTGAATTTAGTGCTGAATGTAGGTGCGACATTTTTCCTTTTCAGAGCATTTTAAGCTTTAGTCTTTATTGAGCTGTGATAGATTTTGTGTTTTTTTTTAATGCTGATTTTCAGAATATTGCTTGGGATTGTAGATATGATCTTGCAGGCTGGTGCTTCTAAGCTCCTAAATTTTGTTGCCAGATGCAATATTATAGATTCTAGAAATTAAAACTGCCTATTCTTCCTAGTGCATTGTATGTTTAGAGTTGTGAGTTGTGCTCCTTACATCCACCTTTCCATTTTGAAGCTGTGGTTATTTGTGGCATGATTCTCTTTTCTCATGTACAATAAAAGTTAAAAAAACATAAAGTGAGATAATGTGTGGAGCTTTTGACATGTTATGGTGTTGTTTTATAGCATTTGCATGGGTATGAAGTAGGTAAATTTTGAACTGTGCTTGCATTTTTGGTCACGCAATGAGTGTACGACTTATCTAGAAGTCGCATTATTGTAATTGCTGCGATTCACCAGCCTAGCAGCAGAGTTTTCGAGCTGTTTGATCTCTTACACATGCTTTTTGGAGGCAAGACCGTTTACTCCAGCCAGTCCTCTGAAGCATATCAATCAGCCATGATTGAAAACTCTACTATCTCCTTAGTATTTAGTTTTTTCGTTTGATTATGTGCAGTGAATGAATTACTTAAATTATGTTGATCCACCAGTAAATGCCAATTTGCAGTTCTTCGCAGAAATTGTTGTATCCTCCAAAGCATACAAGTCAGCCATGATCGAAAACTCTTCTCTCATTACTAGGTAGTTATTTCTTTTGATTATATTCATTGAATGAATTATTTTAGTTATATTGATCCAACCATTAATGTCAATTTGCAGTTATTTGCAGAAATTGGACCACTTTCTCTCATGCATCCTAATTTTGATGAAGTTAAGGCCACTATAAAAGGATGAATGAAATTGCTGGTACCAAATTCTTTGTACCCTTAAAATAGAAATGTTTGATTTTGGTATAAGCCTTTGGAAAAAATATGGTCATTTTCAGTGCCTTTTTTTTTGGTTGCTAATTTGTTCTCGAGGGTATTTGAATAGGCTTAGTTTGAGACCATTGATGGTCCTCCAGGGAGGATAGCCACTGGGGGGAAAATTTGGGTTCTCACTTTATATAAGTTTTCAGCAGCTAAAGCCCATTAATGGTTGTGATATGTGTTTGTATGGAGTTTTAGAGCACTAGGCTAGTAGCTATTATCAATTATATTTGTGTTTAATTAGGGGGCGGGTCAGAGGATTTTAGTAATTCTGAATTATATTTCTATCGAATTTTTGGGGCTTGAGGTCATTAACTAATTTTAATGGCATTTTAAAGGAATTTTAGGGGCCTGTCTAGAAGTGAAAGGACTGTCATAGCTTCAATTCACTAGCCTAGCAGCAAAATTTACGAGCTGTTCTGTCAGTTACTGTTCTTTTAGGAGGCAAGAAAGCATCTTATCTGACAAACCCACCATGATGGGAAATGCTACTCTCTCGTTAGGAAGTTCTTTACATGAAATGGATTCCCTTTTGCTGCCCTCAGGAACCTGTCGGTTCACTTCCTTGGCTGCATATGATAAAATAGTGTAAACTTTATAAGGATCAAGAACTTATTGGTATGATTTCTTTGTCCCTTAAACTATAAATGTCCTTTTTTGGTATGTCTTTCGGAAGAAATGTTGGCCTTTTCTGGTTTACTTCGATTTTTGTTGCTACTTGCTCTTCAGTCTTTTTGTTTTGGATGAGTTTGAGACCATTGATGATCGTTTTGAGAAGATAACCAAAACGGAAGCTTCTTGGGTGCTCATTTGCTTCTATCAGCCAAAAGCAAGTAGATGTTCAAGAGTAATAAGTTTTCGTACTTAAAATAATCATCTTTGGTGTTGGGAAAAATGTAGAATGGAATTGTGCTGGATTTTATTCAAGCAAGTTTTGTGACACAAGTTTTCTCCTAAACCAAGCGTTTACTCGTGAGCATGTCGATAGACTTCGACTATTATTGACTGAGGCCTTTGATCTGTATACTTAAGGTTTTGGAACTGGTTACAATTCCAAGATGGTAAGTTCAAAAGTCATATGTATGTGTGTGTGTGTGTGTGTATATATATGTTTTGTGCTTTTGTTTCTTCCCTATTTCCTCGTTTAGACTTCTTAATTTCTTAATTTGAAATGAAACCAATTTAAAGCCTTGAAATTTTCATTGCAATGGCTATCTATTCTAATAGGAGATGGGGGGACATCCAAATAGGGTTCACGTTTTATAACCAAAAAAGGTCAGGTATTTTTTTTCTCCTTTTCATGTTTTTGTTTCTTCTTTTAGATTTTGGTCAACAAATTCTGGTGCTTGGAGCTTTCATTCACGTATGAGTAGCATAGTGACACTTATTTCTACTCTTGACATCTTATATAAAGTTTTTTGGCTTCAGAGATTCTCTTGTTTATATTCTATGGCGACTTCTTATGCTTCAGAGGCTCTCGTGTTTATCTTGGGGCGACTTCTTTATTAGGAGAGGGTGAGGAGTGTTAGGAGACTGGTCCTGAAGAAGGAGAGGGAGGAGGAGGCAGCTTTAGATGTTATGGTATTACCATTTGTAATTTATACTAGCACATTTTTAAAATTCAGAGCCGCTGCTCTTTATATTTGAGGGTCACTTCTTATTGGGAGAGAGGAGTCCGAGGGTTTTCAAATGAGGTATTTCTACTTATTGTTTTATTTTTTGGTAGGACAAAATTATGAAGGTGATTGGTTATATTAATTTTTTTTTTAGTTCAGTCTATAAGGTGCTTAATTGATATTATCAGTGCCTGTAGTGTTAGGTGTTATTCAGACCATGCTAGCATAGTCATCGAATTTATCAAAAAATGGACTCAGTGGATAACAAAGGAAGTACAATTTGGGAGATTGACGGTGTGGGCTCATGGTATGCCACTTGTAATTTTATACTCTTGGCAACTAGTATTGCATTTTTCAAATTCAGAAGCTCTTCTCTTTTGACCACCTGGTTTTACTTGAAGGTGTTCTCTTTTTTGAGCTTTGACAGATTGATTCTTTATGCTGGTTTTCAGTACATCGCTGGCGATTACATGAAGAATGTAGATATGATCTTGCACACTGGTACTTCTGAGCCCCTTTAATTTGTTTGTTCTAAGTTAATATTTAGTTTCTTTTTAAGTCTGAATTTTCGGGTGTTGGTTTTGAAATCTATTATTGGGAATCTTTTTTTTCACACTTCTCCCAAAGTATTATAGCTCTCAACTCTTTTTGATGTTATCGAAATTAGTTTCCAAATGCTATGCCAAGCATTTTTCTCGTCATTTAAACTATGTGTTCTAGACTCCCAATTTTTTTAATGGATATATGTGTGTCACGCTCTTTTGTATTATGAAAGGTCTCTTTGTAGATACTTATTTTCTATGCCGATTTTCAGTACATCGCTTGGGATTGTATGTAGAATGAAGATATGATTTTGTCTACTGGTACTTCTAAGCTCCTTAATTTTTTTATACTAAAGTAATATTTAATTTTTATTTCAAAAAAAAAAATTTCCCCTGCCCTTTCTGTGAGATCTATTATCAGGAATTTGTTTGTTTTCACTTCTCCGGTTAATATTGGCAGCCCACCTTCGAGCATTGAACCTTGGATGCCTCAACAAAGGATTAAATATTTATAGGTTGTGAGGGGGCTTTATTTCACTTTTTTGTGCTACATTAGGCGGCAGCCTTCTATTGCATAGGAAACCTTTTATCTGTACACGCACACACATAGATATATTGATGGACACTGTACAGGCTTATGCATGTGCCAAAACCAAGTGCCGGCCCCTCTTCCTGTGCAATAGTCACTCTTGTTGCCGTCCATATCCTCCCCATTATTACTGCTGTCAAAAGCCCATTTCATTTTCAAGTAAATACCACATTGGTTTTAGCTCGCAGCAGCGGTATTGAAATTAAGGTTATTATGTTTGAATCATCTAATCAAGGAGCTCGTACATATTTTTTTCCCCATTCATTATAATTTAGAACTAGATCTGTTTTAAAAATTGAAATTATGTTGTCGTTCATTTGGTGATTCCTCTCAATGAATTTTGCTATGTTGCACCAAGTTACTTACGAATGTACAACCCCATCCAAAGAATTAGGGTTGATAGTCGAGCATACAGGCCTTAACATTTACTGTTTTACATTTGCTTGTGCGATTCTTTGTTTTGGGTGTATCTGTGAAGCCCTTTTTTAACTCCTTATTCGTACTCTTTAGTTTGTTTACCTGTGTTTGTGGTTTTATTTTCTCGTAACATGTAAAAGTGTAGAAAATAATTTAGATATGCAAAGTAGGAAATTCTTCACGGTGGTAACTAGATTGGGTTGATCAATTTTGTAGTGTGTTAATGCAAGGCTCACAGCTGATTTGATCTTGCAGGCTGCTTAGTTCTGGGATGGTCCATTTTTATGAAGGTTTTGTTTTTCTGTTTCTAAAATAATACTATTTTTTTTCTCGCACAGACTAATGGTTAAAGGAATGCGTTGAACAAATTGAAAGTTGTAAATGCAGGTAGAATATTTCCTGTTCAGGTCGTGTTGATGCTGGATTATGGGAAAAAAGCTGATTTGACCTTGTGGACTGGTTAGTTCTGAGCTCCTAAATTGTTCTTACATATATTTTTTTTTGAAGTAGTATGGTGGCTTATAAGTTCTATGTATCTAAGACTAATAATCTTTTCTTCTTCTTTTTTTTTTTTTTTTGCCTGGCAATGATTGCTATATCGTTTATTATCAAGATCAATCATGGTATCATGCAGCATTTTGTAAAAACTACTGAAAATAGGGTTTCGTATCCTGAAAACTATAGCAGTGCCTTGCTGACTAAACATTCTTTAGCACTGTAGTTAGGGAAAATCGAAAGCCATATTAGTCCTGTAATTAAGAAAAATCTACAGGCATAATTCTTTTAGTAACTACTCAACCTCAGGAGGACCTGCCACAATACCAGAGGGACAGTCCCCTGCTCCCTGCCCCCAATCTTCGTAAGACTAATACACCCACTTCGGTCCTTTGGCTGCACCCATATCGCCCATGCCACTCTTTTTGTCTTTTTTAAGACCCACTAAATAAAAGAATGTGTTAAAAAAAATAAAAAGAGATTTTCATTAAGAAAGCTTATAGGCTGCTGTGTATTCTTCACCTCAACTAGGTGACCTGATCTGCCTTCGCTCAGATGTGGATTTAATTTTTGTGTAATTCTAACTGCCTGAGCCTATTAGCTACGGCGAGTTCTCTAACTAGGCGACTTGGCTTCTGTAGTTTTATTCTTCCTTTTGTTCTCTATATTCCTCCCTCCACCCCCTTTTCTGTCTCTTCGATTCCCAGTAATCATGCAAAACTAGTATATTTTTGCATCCCCCCGCCTCCATTTTGTTTTGAGAGGAAATAATTTTTTTCCCTAAATTGCCGTCCAATTGAGCGAACACCTGCCCTGTTCATAGTTTAGAGTTTGTTTTGCGAAAAAAAATAAACTCTAGGGTTTTATGTGCATTTTGCCCAAATTCTATGGGTTTAATCCCAAACAATTTTCAAAATTTGTGTTTATCGTTTATTTTATTTGGAACAGATGTTGCGGATTATGGCTCTTAATCCTTAGTGCTTCATCGGTCTTTTCAAAGTCTTTAATAATTTAGAGCACATTTGGTATGCCAGCATGAAAATGGTGGGAATGGGATTGATAGGTGAAAGGAAATGATTTTTTTGGATTGCTATCCCATGTTTGGTATTGTCTAGTAGAGGACTTAGGAATAAATGCTTTATTTTCTTTTCAAAATTCGTTACGTCGAAATAATGACGAGAATGAAATGGATTTTATTTGGACCCTACAACCCTAAACCCTACAAATTATTTTCCAAATGTTCTTACATTTTCCTCAGAATTTTATGTATGCTTTGTGGTTCATTCATTTGGGGTTTTTTAATAAAAAATAATCAAATTAAATATTTTCTCAACAAAAACCCCAAACTCTCACCCTAAAAACCATTTCTTCATTTTTCATTATATTTCTGCATTTTATGGGGTTCTTCTCATCAATTGTTTCTTTATTTTTTAATTAATAAATAATAGAGTTAATAGTTTTTATTCTAAATAATTTTCACCACATAAATAAAATGAAGAAGGGAAAAAAATAGTAGGAGAGGTTAGGAGAAAATAGAGAGCTAGATTTATTTTTTTGAGAAGCTGTGAGAAGCAAAGGCTATTTTAGGAATGATTCTATTCCATGGGCTTGGGAATGAGCTAATACTAGAGGAGTGGGGGGAATGAAATTTGCTACTTCCATGGTAATGGGAATGATCCGAAATGGGAGCTGGGATGACATGTGTGAATAAGTTGCGTGAATGTTCATTTCCTTGTTTGTTTATTCACTCATGCTTTGAATGTTGATTTCATGAGAATAACCATTCCCACATATTCCACTCCTAATATTAGGAAATCATCATTCTCACATTTTCAATTCTAGCATTGATATCATGATACCATGATACCATGTGACTTCCATGACATTGTGTGGCGCCTTAAACGCTTGATGTAACATTTCTATAATTTATTTATTTATTTTAGATTCATAAAACTATTTTGTTTGCTCATTTCGTTCCATTCCGTCATTGAACAAACCAAACATGTGAATGGAATAGAGTGGAGTGGGAATGGTCATTCCTATTCATTCACAGTCCCATATTTCCATTCCCATTTGTTTACATTCCATTCCTATTCCCTTACCATTCTCATTTCTTTACATTCCATTCCCATTTTTGTTTCCTTTTCATTCCCACCATCTAAATGCAAATGGCCAGTTCGAATGGAGAAAATAATAATTGTTTGTTTATGCATTCATCTCCAATCCTAGCATTGTCGCCATGATACCACTTGATTCCCATGACATTGCATGGTATCGTAAGTGTCTTGGTGCATCATTTCTATAATTAATTAATTAATTTTATATTTATGAAGTTATTTGAAGTTTACTGGCATAGTTCCTTTCATTCCATTTAAACGCTGAGCAAATCAAAGATGTGAATGGAATGAAGGTGGAATGACTATTTCATTCTCATCCCCATTTTTATTCCCATTCTTATCATTCAAGTGCAACCTAAAGGGCTTGGGATTGATAGTTACCGTATTTTGTAGTTGTATGTAAATTTAGGACCTCAAGGCTATTAGTAGTTATAGAAAGCGAGAGAGAGAGCGAGGAGGAGTGAGAGGAAGTGTGTGAGGGAGAGAAAATGGAAGAACTCACTTGTACCTTAAGGGGCTTGTATTTATGCAAAACATTAGAGCAATCATACATTAAAAGCCGTGTTAGTTGGCTGCCCTAACATGACAACTGCACATGTTGTCAACCAATTAGGCATTTATTGTATAAAGCTATTAACAACCTCTTGTTATTTCATATGAATCATGCCCAAGCTTGTCAAAAATATACTTAATTTGAGGCCCATTTAGAGAACAATAGTTCAAATCAACTTAGGAGGTTTGAATCACCTTCGTGGTGAATAGTGATTTGAATTTATTTAGGAGGTTCGAATCACCTCCGTGACTAAATAGTGGTTTGAATCGATTTGAGTGGTTCGAATTGCCCCCATGGGTGAACGGTGGTCAAATCTATTTAAGTGGTTCAAATCGACTTCGCGAGTTAATAGTGGTTTGAATCGAATAGAAGGTTTAAGTCACCAAATTTTTGGGCGATTCAAACCAGGGTTCAAATCACCTTTTTTTTGGGCAATTCAAACAGGAGGTTCAAATCTTCATGTTTTCTGGGCGATTTGAACAAGGGTTCAAATTAGGGGAGCTTTCCATAAAACTAGTGGTTTGAAATAGGACAAACTCTAAAAAAAACAGCCCCTGAAAGGCATCATAACATCAGAGATAGAAGGAGAACTGAGTTCTACTAAGTGTGCCAGATTTGTTTCCGGGTTTTTGGTGAGTTGGGTTGCAAACTCTTTGATTTTTGATTTTGGGGGTTCTCAGTTTCACATCTTCTTGAAATGGGAGATTTGGAAGAATAGGGGAAAGATGAAGAAGATGAACAGGGAAGAGAAATAGCCTTTTAGCTTGGAAGGGGTCGGACCCATAGGATTTCTTACATATCTCCTTGGAGAATCAAACCCATGTAGCCTTACGGGGTTGATGGAGGAAGGGTGGGGTAACCTTGATTCTTCTTCTTCCTCTCTTTTTGTAAGCATCATTCTCTATAGAGAAGTTCCTCGATGCGACACATCCTCCTTGGGTCTTAGGCCCAACATCCCCTCCTCTTATAAGGAAGGAATGAGAAAACCCTAAATTGGGATAACTCCTGAGTTGTGGGCCTGATAGGCTTTCCAGGAGGGGATTAAACCATGGACTCAAAGAAACATTATACGCCTTAGGGGCTGAGCCATGGGTTCAGGAATATTATACCCTCTTAGGGGCGGAGCCATAGGCTTGGAAATGTTATACCCCTTTTAGGGTAGATTTATAGGCTCAGAAATATTATACCTCCTTAGGGTAGAACCACAGGCTCAGAAATATTATACCCCCTTAGGGATGAAGTCATAGGCTCATAAATGTTATAACCCCTTAGGGACAGAGCCATAGGCTCGGAAATATTATACCCCCTTAGGGGCGATGCCATAGGTTCGAAAATATTATTACTCTATGTTGACTTGGTCAATGAGAGTTCAAAAACAATACTCCATAGGGGTTGAGCTATAGGCCTAGGACTGAGGTAATTTTTCGTTGACCAAGTCAACAGAAATTCAAAAGTGTGTTTATTTGATTAAAATGACGATTTCCTTCTCAGGAAATGAAGTGGCGTCAAAAATGAACATTAAAAAACTAGATATAATGTTAATTTTCATATAATTTTGTTATATATAAACCTCTTATCCACAGTACCTAAATATTAATAACAGTTAAACAATTTAGATCTTTTGATTGTTTCTAATATGAATGACTCTACCCAATACATGATAAAATTGACATGAGATATTGTTTTTCCATGATGATCAATCACTAAGGTCAAAATTTTAAAAATAAGCATCAAAAAGTTATTTTAGGTTGACACTGTATCCAACTCATCTACCATGAAGACTTTAACCTACAACTATTGGTTTTATTTTAGTTTGGTTTTACCCTTATTTTCTCCTTAATACCAGTATGTTATGGGCTGATGCCATTTTCTTAGGTTGCAGTTTGATATTGTGAAAGTAATGACCACGTTTGATTTGCTTAAGTGATGTGATGGAATCTAAGCATGCTTGTAACTTTAAATAACTTCATAAATATAAAATAAATAAATAAGTTATAGGAATGATGTGTGAAGGCCTTAATGGTGGCACGCAATGTCATGGGAGTCATGAATGTCATGGAATCACAGCATCATATGATGGGATTGAAGATGGAGGTGATGATTCCCAAGCGTTAGGAGTGTGTTAAAGAGGCGGAAATAAACTGTTTATATATGGGCTTACAATAAGTGGTCTCCAAGTTAGGGTTTCTAATAGGTTCAAATACCAAATACCCGTATTTATCCTAATACCAATTTATTCTCTAACACTTGCCTCAAAGTAAAGCTTGTGTCATGATTGTAACAAATATGACCACACAATTAATCAACAATGCACCTTAAATTTTAATCCCACGGAAAATATGTTATTTCTTCCATGAGCTTCCATATGAGCAATCGTCGCAGTTCTCCAAGCACCTAATTGATACAGATCCCATGAGTCATCACGAGATAAGTGTATCCTTAATGGCTGCAACAACAACGAGGACAAACACGGTACCAGATTGTGATTTCAAAAGATAAGAGACCAAATTGGAATTTGCAAAAATTCAAGGGGTAGAATGAAATTTTGGAAAACCTCAGGGACCAAGTTGGACTTTTCAGAAAACCTGAGGAGCAAATTGTGATATCAGCAAGCTGGAGAACCCACTCTAACCTAGGTTCTTTAAGAAGCAGCCACAGCCTTCAATGTAAATAGTTGCCGGCATCACCATCATGGAAAGTGCTGCATGCACGCACCGATTCTGCACCAACAAGGAGTATTGAGTTGGTACAGAACCCCAATGAATGTCTTACAGGGGCGCAATGGTCCCCCATTAGATTCTAAAAGGAGTGAATTTAAATCTAGAGAAAGACTTCTATCGTACGTTGCCACCATGAACGAGATGAGATAATTAAATTAATTACTTTTTATTATCTCAAAAATATTTTTTATCTTTTTTTGTGTGTGTGTAGTTTGAGCTAGATGTATTTTTCCCCCTTATTTTGGATATACAATGTCTAGGTATTGATTTATGTAATTTCTTCAAGAATGTTGTAATTTTTTTAATTTGATTTTGAATTTAGGTGTTTAATATTTTTAGTTTATTTTCTAGAATTCGCAAAACTAAATCTTCTAAAATTAATTAGAAAGAGTGACAAGAGTTGAAGGGAAATTGAAATTAAACAGAGGAATGAGGTTGGAAAAAAAAGGTGGAAAAGCAGGAGGAAGGACAATAATTTCTAAAAAAATTTATATAAGATGTTCAACACTCAAAAGTAACTTAGTTCAAAATATATATATATATATATTAAGGAGAAGTGAATATTGATGGTGTTAGTTGAAGGAGGAAGTAGGTTGGACAAAAAGCTAATGTGGTCTTCTGTGATCGGTCCGCCCCAGGAGTCTCATGGAGATGACTGACTACAGGAATCTCTCCTACCTCATTCTTCACGGTTTAGGATTTATAATATCTTAATATAAAATAGTGGAATTTTAAAGTTTTGGAATTTTGCTTATGATGGTTGTCCATTCTAATGTGAGATGACATGGTGCGGTGATACCCAAATGATGATTCATCTTTTATAATCAGACAGGATTAATTATCTTCCTTTTTTTTTCTTTTTTCTTTTTTTTTCAAATATGAGTTTCTTCTTTTAGAAAGTGGTCAACAAACTCTAGTGGGGTGCTACTTATTTTCTACTCTTGGCGCCTAATATAAAGCCTTTTTTTTTTTTTTTTTTTGCGCTTTAGAGGGTCTCCTTTTTATATCTTTGGGTGATTTCTTTATTAAGGGAGGGTGAGAAAGTGTTGAGAGACTACTCTCGGCACCTAGTATAGCACCTTAAAATTTAAAGGCTCTCCTATTTGTATTTGGGGGAGGGGGTAGCTTTTTGGGAAAGGGTTCGGGGGAGTCAGGATGGCTACGCTCCGAGTCCTTGTGGTTCTCCAATGTGGCATGTCAACTTGGTTTTTAATTTTCGGCAGGATACAGTTATGAAGATGATTGGGCCTTTATATTTTTAGCTTAGTCTTTATAAGATGCTCAATTGGTATAGTCAGTCCCTTTGGTGTTAGATGTTATTTATACATGCTTGCATAGTCCTCGAATTTATCAGAGAAAGGACGAAGTAAATAACAAAGGAAGTGGCTACTGCCCAGATTGAAGGTTTGGGTTTTGGATGTGGCGTTGCGCGCTGTAACTTTATACTCTTGGCACCTAGTGTGGCGCCTTTAAAATTCAGAAGAGTTGTCCTGCATATGTTCTAGGATCACTTTTTAATGAGAGGGGGTGTGGAGTATTGCTCATGGTTTTAAGAAGCGGCTACTGTGCATCGTAGCAGCCGCTTCGTAATGACATCAGCACGTTCCGATACCGCTACGGTTGTGACGATGGCGACGGCTGCTACGGCCGCTACGGCTAGAATAATGAGAAAAAAAATAGCAAACCTTAATAAGATGATGCATAGTAGTTGAGAGATATTTCTACATGTAGTTTTTATATTTCATTTTTTTATTTGTTATTAACAAAATAAGATGATTTATAGTGGAGGAAAGACATTTGTACATGTGGGTTTTGGAGAATTTTTTTTTATTAACAAAATAAGATGATGTATAGGGGAAGAGAGTGTAAGACCTCTAAATTTATATTTGAATTTTATTTGAATAAGTGATAAATATAGAACTAGAAATTGATAGATAGGTGCATTGTTTGTACTGAATGAAGAATTGAGATGATAAATTGACATGACCGAAAGGTCAATAATAATTCAAGGTTGGTAGATATGGTGAAAAATGGAATAGGTGAGCGCACGACACCTAATTTTCTATATATGAGTATGGTCGACGAGAAAGGAAAATTACCCTATACGTGTAGGATGTGTTAGTATAATGTAATGCATATTAATTTATCCTAATATAATATAAGATTATATATATATATAGGTGGGGCCGGGGGTATATATATATATATATAATATACAAACTATGTTAGTGAAAGAAGGTTGTACAGGAGTTAAAAAAAAAAAAAAGGGAAGCGAGAACGGGAGGTGAGAGAAGAGAGGTCGGGTGCTCTGGAGGAAAAAACCGCCGGAGAAGAAAGGAAGAAAAAAAAAAGAGAGAAGGAAGAAAAGAAAAGAAAACGTGAGGAGCCGTGGGTGAAGGAGGAAAAATTAATCTCGACCCTGCAATTAATTCAGGTAAGGGTGATCTATTTTTTTGTAAGAGAAATTTTATTCTTTTACTTTGGTTTTATTCTTTTGTGAGGAATTTCAGTTCTTTCGTTGAAACGTCTTGATTACTCGTGAATTCAGTTGAAACTATTAGTATTTGAGTCCTATTGTTGTTCCGGACATTATTTGGCATGTCTATATTGATTTGTTCATCCGGATTGTGGTTGCACTTGTTATTTGAGCCTGATTTATTGATTTGGCTACATTTGAGAATAATCATTTGAACACACCAACTCAATTATTGCCATTTTACTGGTTGAAATCCCAAACGTTGATTTGAACGTGGTTGAACCTATTTGTTCGTTCCCACTTGTTATGTTGGTTGTTGAATGTTGCGTTTGAACCCATTGACTGAGAAGCGGGTATGAGTAGACCCCGTGCTTGGGTTAATGCACGCATGAGCCATGATGGCTGGTTGACGGGTCCCGATACGTTGAGTAGACTCTGTGCTTGGGTTAATGCACAAAAGTTGGACCCCGTGTCTAGGTTTGAAAAGACACACCGTTTATGACCTTATGGGTCTCTCAGTGGTTGATGGTTCGAGCTAAACTATGTTGAATTTTTTGTGTTGGTCTTTCTTAAACATACATCGGATTGATTATCCCTTACTGGGTGTTCATTCACACTCACCCTTGTTGGTTTGAACCTTTTTCTGGTGGGTTCCGTAAGAACGTGTCGTAGCTAGTAGTTAAACTTTTACACGTTTGGTCGCTTTAAACTCCCCTTCGAGTTGTGATTAATTCTATAACACAGTATTAAGTGTGTTGTTTATGATTCCACTTTTGTGTTAATAATAAGGAACCGTTTAGTCCCATGTATACCTGTTCAGCGTATGAAAGGTGGGGGTGTCACAGAGAGATATTTCTATATGTGGTTTTTGTATTTCATTTTTTATTTTTTATTAACAAAATAAGATGATGTATAATGAATGAAAGATATTTGTATATGAGGTTTTTGGAGAATTTCTTTTTTATTTATTAACAAAATAAGATGATGTATAATGGATGAGAGATATTTGTATATGTGGTTTGTGGAGAATTACCACCATATAACATTTACTGTGATTGCAAAAACTTTTTCAAATTTATGTGATTTTCATTTATGATACTATTTATTAAAATCTTTATTGTTGTAGTGGTACAAATTAAGATATATGTAAGGTTTTATGTTTAACAGCGCACTTAAATTTATCTAAAATCTAAAAATCATATGTACTAGTGTTTACTTGATAAATAAAGTGAGTCAAAATATCTAAAAATCATTTGTAACATTTTTATAAACTTAAAATGTCAAAAAACAATTGTCGTGCGCTGCGCCTCATAATTCACATCTGTTATGCCCGTATACCATTACAAAACTCTCGTTACGCCTGCGTCCCGTTACACTCACGACCGTTACACGACGACGGCCGCGATTGCTATTTAAAACCATGGTATTGCTTCCCTTTGTGTTTTGGGGAGTTTTCAAACGTTGTGCTTTAACTTGCTATTTTATTTTTGATAGGATGAAACCGTAATCTCACATTAGAGAGTGTGGGATGTGATAGGTAAGTTCAAGTTTATGATTATAAGAGCATCTTCTTGGGTAGCTTTTTTGTGCGAGAATTTGCCCTATGGTAGGTTCATGGTTTGGGTTTTACAGGATGGCATCAGAGCCTACACGAGCCAAAAATATGGGACAAAGTGCTAGTTGTAAATTGTTGCATTGAAAAGCGTTGGAATCACCTAAAAGGGTGGGAGTCATCTCTTAAGGAAAAGGCAACTTCAAGGATAATGGGCCTTCGCTGTGGATTGCTGAATTTCTAGAATATGATAACTCTAGTAGAAGTAGTGAATATAAAAGGACAAACTTCAAGGATAATCAGTTTTGCTGTGGAATGCTGAATTTCTAGAATATGGTAGCTCTAGTGAATATAAAAGGATAAACTTCCAGGATAATCGGGCTTACATCTCTATCCAAAATAATCCAACAAATTATTCTAATCCGTCATTCATTGCTAGGGATGTTGGAACAACTAATTTACTACTTCATGACGAAGGCCATATAATGAACCTCCAGCAACACACGAAGGACTAGTTGTTTGAGAGAGAGCACATTGGGATACCCTATAACAAATTCGTGAAACACATATTTATAATATTTAAATAAAGCGAAAGCAAGTGGAGGAGCCTTCCTAAAAAAGATTAACAATTTATTATTTTGGATATCTTTTGGATAGTTATTTACACTATTTTTTATATGAATCATCCTAGCCAACAAACGGCATTTACTTTCGTTTAATTTGATTTTCAAGTAGCATATAATTTGCGATTACAAAGTTCTAAAATGATTTTATTATTTACTACTAGAAAGGGGTGATTACAAGTGGCATAAACACGAGTTAGCATGGGTAGATCAGTGTGGGCTAAAATTATTTTACGAGTGGGATTTGATTGGATTAGTTTATGGGTTTGATAGCTTATGTGTTTACATTGTCGTCATTATTTTTATTTCATTTATACTATTCTGATAAATCAACAGTTTTTTTAATAAAATTTTGCAATTTCAAACGAAAAAGAAAAAAAATGTAAAAAAATTAACTGGAGGAGAAGATATCGTCTTTACTCCCCTACTTCTCTTGTTTGTAACTTGGATAGGAAAAAGGGGAGATAAAAGTTAAAAGGGTAAATTACTCTTTGACCCCACCACAGCGCTTTGATATTTGTGTCATTTACCTTTTTATTCAATTTTACATTTTGAGGATAGTATTAATATTAATGAGAAATTATCGTAATATTGTGAGAAATTATTCATATTCACCCCCAAATTTTTAGTAAAACTGAGTTGTTTTTACTTCACAGAAACTTATAAACAGAGAAATTGTTGGGGGGAATTATTTCCGTTGTTTTCCAATCCTATGAGAGATCTGAAATCTCCAGTAGAGAGAATAAGAAGCAAATACAGAGACAGCGTAGTAAGTGAGATAGAGAAAGCAAAAGCAGCTGTGTTTCAGTTGGTAATGGTGGGAGAAGATTAAGTGAGGGTCGTTGAGAGGGGCATATCCGTAACTTCATCACATTCCCCTTTCCTCCATGTTCGGCTCCGGCGATGACGGTCTCACCGGAGTCCTCCTCCTCCTCCTCCGGGGCGGCGGCGGCGATGGGGGTCGAGGCGGTGGCGGTTTCTGGTCGGCGGTGGCCGTGACAGCCTTCGCTGGGCTCGCCTTTGCCGTCGCCGTGCTCTACACTTCTCGCAGGTAACGAAATGAAAAGCGAATTGTGAAATTTCGCTAGCCCTAGCAAATCCCTGTACAAACTATCGCAGTTGTCGATGACGTTGACTTCGTTGGCGTCTTCAAGCCCTAGTTCACCGTCTTTATCTTCTTCATTATCGTCATCGTGGATTCAATTTCGATTGGTTCTAGTGGTTGTTGCTTGTGCGTTTCTCTTTCCTGTTGTTGATTCGCGTTATCTTTGATGATGCTCGGTGATTTGCTTCACTTAGCATCAGATCTCGTTCGCAGAGCTTTCATATTTGCTTTCTCCTCCAATCTCGTGCTTCACTCGCCATTGTTTGATCCTTTCTTTTCTTTTTCGTTTTTACTTCGTAAAAACTGTGGTTCTTTTCAAATAGTTGTTTTGGGATCTAATTGTGGGAGGTAGATTGACTTGATTCGATGCTGCTTACGTATCATTTTGGTTAATTTGCTGATCAAGTTTAAGCTGGTCTGTTTCTTATGTTCCTTCTGTGGAAGAATAATGCTTGAACAAAATAATTTTCCCTCTCTCTTTAGTTTTATCCCTGATTACTTCTGAGACAGAATAAGCAAAGCAGCTGTAGGAACTGTTTCTTATTGGATTTGATAAAGAAATTTGAGTTCAATTGCAGAATAAGGACCATGATAAGAACTTGGAGTGAACTTTTAAGTTGAAAGAAACGGAAGCCATCAAACATTAAGGATTGTCCATACTTGGTTCTATTATTTTTGTCTTTGCTAATTTTCTAACTCTTATATATCAGCATGTAATTGTTAGCTTATATATATATATTGTTTTGATCAGTGGAAGAAAATTTGCATTAGGGGTTCCAAAGCCAGCCCATTTGCAGCATTTACAAATCTAGAGCATTAATGAGATCAGAGCAGTTCTTACTGTATCCATAATCTCTCATATCTTGCATCCATCTCTCTTTAAGATGATTCATGAAGTTTTTCTTCCATGTCAAAAACCGCATGTGATTGTTAGGTTATTGCAAGGAATTTGACGTGAAAGTTATATTAATCCATCCTCGTGGACAAGGAGTCTCAATTTGTTCTAGTTCTTCATCACTCTTTAGTTGTGGGGGAGAGGTTTTGAAGACAGTCAGAACTTTGAGCAGCACTATAATGGCTGAAATTTTTCAGCATCAACCTTTTGTGGAAAATTTTGTGATCTTATGTATTGGACCTTATTTTTTCAATCGTGAACTGCTTGATCAGTCTAAGGTCAGGGTTTTTTTTTGGAGCTTATGGAGGCTGGTTACTGGTCTCAAACCCATTTATATTCCGACACACTTTTTATGGGTTCTTTCTTTCAAGATTTCATTGTAATGGAAAATTATAGAAGGATGATAATACAGACATAACAAATATAACAAAATTTCCCCTTCTACCCATTGTAGCCAAAAGTGTGCGTTTTTTGTTTGGCTGGACTTATCATCTGCACACTCGTTCATTTACGCTTCAGGGGTAAGACACCAAGAGATTGCACTTAGAAGAAAGCTGTCAGGTGCTGCAGGTCTAAGGCTTTCTTATGTTGCTTGATGACATCTATGATCTGTTCTAAGTATTAGTTAGCTAATTAATGTGGATTTTTAATGCTCATTTTCTATAATTTTTCACTAATTGTACCTGTCACCTTGTTCTAGGGTTCATCTTAAATCACCTTGGTCTCTGAAGAAAAGAAAACAAGCCCTTTCACCCCAGCAGTGGAAAAGTTTCTTTACACCAGAAGGGAAACTCCGTGATGGTGGAGCTAAGTTCTTGAAAATGGTTCGCAGTGGAGTGAGTGACTACCTTTTCATGATTCATCTTATATACATCCCACTCACTTATATCTATTTTCTGCCTTGGCAGCTGAAGTTATAAATATGTGATAAAGTTGAAATCTCAAGTCTTTTATATTTGATTTTGATGTAGGGTGTTGATCCAAGTATTAGAGCAGAAGTCTGGCCATTCCTCCTTGGACTGTAAGCATGCTTCACCTTATATTTAAAGATCTCTGCGCTAATTTACTCATTTCTTTTTTTCTTTTTTCCTCCTTTAAATGTGATATCTTTTATATGGTCCTTGGCAGACTTAGATGGGTATTTTTGTGGTGTTTTCCTCCTGAAGTTGAGTTGGTCGGTTATGTCAGTCATGTCCAGAGGTGAAAGTTTGATTGCAGTAACATGGTTTACATCTACCAGGCCCCCCTAGGTTGCCAATATCGAAAATGGCATATCCATGCTGTTCTTTTGCAGACCTTCCTGTTGTAGCAGTGCCATCCTCTCCAGCATAACCTGCTTGTCCACCATACTGTTCCTTTGAACTTGGTCTTAACTGAAGCTAACTGCTAAAATATGTGGTTTGATTTCCTTTGGTAGAGATAAATGTTATATGTTTCACTACAATATTGTCAATTTCAAAGTGAAATATTTCAGTGGCCTGGGTTCATGTTGAGGTGACAAAATTGCAATAGTAGACCTGATTGCTTCATTCTCCTTCAAATTCATTTTTAAAAAGTCACCTTCAAATTTTAAGCATTTTTTGTCCAATAAATTTTCTTATAGCTTCTTTGAACTTTGATTCAAATAATTAGTTATATATATATATATGCTTTCAGATAATAAGCATTTATAACACAATGTCTATTTAAAAAAAAAAAAAAAACCTCGGTAACAATTTGAAACCAGCCGCACTGTCACTCCTACAGCATTTTATTTTGGTTGACTTTGCCTCTGAATTTATGAAGGAATTTTTTTGTCCAAGTTTTGTTATGCTTTTGCTTAAGTGTGGGATTTCCTGGCAAAAAATGTACCCGCTGGCCGGCTCATCTAAGTTTTAATGTTAAATCCTATCATTTAAATTAAATAATCATGAAAAGTGTGTCCGTTTATTTTGTAATGTTGCTGGACCAAAGCTTTACCATATGATTTTAAATTTACAGTGTAGAAGATCAAAGTCTGAACAATGGACTATGAATCTGCTGTTGCTGGACCAAAGCTTTACCATATGATTTTAAATTTACAGTGTAGAAGATCAAAGTCTGAACAATGGACTATGAATCTGCTGTCATCCTCAGTATAAGTCGTACTAGTAGCAGACAGAATGTAAAACTGAAGCCATTATCAAAATCCGATTGCTATTTGGCTCAAATTCTTTTTTATATCCAAATCACATTTCTGTCCCCTCCAGTTATGCATTTTCTATTCATTTTGATTTGGTTTCATATTATTTTTGTAGACAACAGAAAAGTTTTATGTTGAACGAGTTATTTTTTATTTTTTATCTTTCAATAGATATGACTTGAGGAGTTCTACAGAAGAGAGAGAAACTATCAGAACTCAAAAGAGGTATTTGCATGAAGTTTCCAATAGATATGACTGTTTCTTCGTTTTCGTCAAGTTTTGAGGTTCACTGGATGATGCAGAAAGGAATATGAGAAGCTACGGAGACAATGTCGGAGACTCCTGGAACATTCTGATGAGACCTTTAAGCTAAAGGGAACTGACACAACCTGCCACCATGGGGACAATGGGAAATTAAGTCAAGAGACAGACTCCCCAAATTCTGAAGATGCTATTAGTGGCAGAGAATCCCTCTCTGGTAATGAAAGGACTGTAGATTTCGAATACCCAGATGAACCATCCGCTGCATTGTTGGGAGGAACTGATAGCCCTAGAAAAGTTACAAATTCAAGTTCATCTGTAATTGACAGCGAGTCATCTGACTCAGACTCCTCTGAAGACCTGGAGGTGAGTCAGACTTTCACTCTTCCAGAATATGGGGAAGATTCTTCTCCTAACAAGACAGAAGTCCAATCAAAACCCTGCAGCAATGAAGACTTTACTACATGGCAACGGATCATTCGCCTTGATGCAGTACGTACCAATCCGGAATGGGCAGCTGGCTCCCCATCAAAGACTGCAGTATCCAAAGACATAGCACACCATTCTGCTGAAGCTGTGGGGTTGAAAGATTATGAGCACTTGGAGCCTTATCAAATACTCCACGCTTCTCGTTTAGTTTCCATTCTTGAAGCCTATGCAATCTACGACCCTGATATCGGCTACTGTCAGGGAATGAGCGATCTACTCTCACCCATAATTTCAGTCCTTGTGGAGGACCATGAGGCCTTCTGGTGTTTCGTGGGGTTCATGAGGAAAGCTCGGCACAATTTCAGGCTTGACGAGGTGGGAATCCGTAGACAATTAAATATTGTTTCAAAGATCATCAAATGCAAGGACTCCCGCCTCTATAGGCACCTGGAGAAGCTCCAGGCTGAGGACTGTTTTTTCGTATACAGGATGGTGGTGGTGCTGTTCAGGAGGGAATTGAGCTATGAGCAAACTATAATTCTCTGGGAGGTAATGTGGGCGGATCAGGCTGCAATCAGGGCAGGGATCGGAAAGTCTGCATGGTACAGGATAATGCAGCGGGCACCCCCGACTGACGATTTATTGCTTTATGCCATCGCAGCCTCTGTGTTACAGAGGAGGAAACTGATCATAGAGAAGTATAGTGGCATGGATGAGATCATGAGGGAGTGCAATAGCATGGCTGGGCAACTCGATGTGTGGAAGCTGCTAGATGATGCGCACGATTTGGTGGTAACCCTCCATTGCAAGATAGAGACATCCCTCTAATGGTAGCTCTTCTTTTGTGCATCTTGTTATCGAATCCTTCTCTGAGCTTGATCTCGAGCGGGGACTGCAACTGGTTCTTCCAAATCTTCTTCACGCGTACTGATCACATGGTTTATGTTGGGTTGAATTTTATGTTACTGATCACTTTCGGGGCTCAGAAAGAGACGGGAGGCAATGCTTTTGTGACGGGCTTTTATTATGCATTTGTTGTATTGAGCTACAAAATTCCACAATCATTGTAACTTAATGGATCAGGTATTAAAAGGGCCGTTGCAAAATTCACAAAATACTAATATATGTGCAGGGAATGCACCTGATCATGCAGGGGTGAACCACAGATCTCTGGAACACAGATCGGTAATGGGCGAGGTTAGCACATTCTACGTTGGGGAGAAGAAAGAGGCAATTACGAAATTAAATTAGGTTGCAATATTATTAGAGTACCTTTACGTGTACATCTTAAAAACATCCTTCACATAGCAAATTTTAATTGGTTTTTTATTGTTGTTTAGAGTTTATTGCATCAACATTTCATTGTGAAGGTTATTTCTGGAATAGTAAAATCACCAGTATTATCATACATAATTATCCTCTTATCGGAGTAGCAATATTTCCTGACGTGGTTGGGATTTAGAAACAAATAGCATAACTCTATTGAGAAACCTCTAAAACTCGAGGGTTGTGTCAAATCCAACCATGAAAGGGCATAACTAAAACCGAGGGTTGTGTCAAATCCAACCATGAAAGGGCATAACTAAAACCCAGTTTTGTTAAACCCTGCTTCTGTGGTGTGTTTGGGGGAGAAGAAAAAAAAACAGAAATTGCTTCTACGTGGAGAAGGCTAACAGTTTCAGCAAACATTATGCAGTCACCAGGCACAAAACTGCTGCCACAACGTTTAGAAACTACAATGGTCTTCAATGGACCACAACCCAAACAATAATGTGATACAAACACATGAAGAAGGCCAAAGGAAATAATATTGGTTCCCTTATACTGCTCAGCAAATTCAGGCAAGCTTAAGGCTGGTTTCTAGTCTTTCTTGGTATAGAGCCGAACTGCCAAGGCCAAACCCAGGATCAAAAGGGGAACAAGGAACTGCAAAATCTTGATCACAAACTCGGAGCTCTTGTCAGAATTGTAGGTTGCATCACTGGGACGAATGTAGGTGTGTTTCAGTGGAATTGTTGACGCATCAATCTCACCGATGTAAAATTCTTTCATCATCTCACGAGCATTATCACTGTGGCCCACATCTTCAAAATCGTTTGTTGCATCCTTTCCTGCAAAAGAAAATTGAGCAAAATCAGAACATATCTCACGCCATGGAGGCGCGCAATTTTATCAATCTAAAAAGTTCAAAAATTTTAAATTTGTAGAGCAGTAACAACACAACCACAACCATACCAGTTGCTGACAACAGCACTTCATCGCCTCCAGGATGATCATCAATGTATGAGGTTAGATTGTAAACCTGATACAACAGTTTGAAAGTCCAAGGTTAAAGAAATATCATTGTACAGAATAGAATATGAGCAGGCATGTCCATTACTCTATCCAGAAGTTGCATAATGCCAAACATTTGTTTCCAGAACCTTTAGCTCGTTTCCATGTTCTATATATTGATTTTATTCATATACAATATCCTTTACACGGAAGAAGACAAGAAAAGGCAAGAAAGGAAGCTTACTCCATACACCAAATTACAGTGGCAGTTGTAGATGCATATATTAGTGTTAGGTTTCTCGAGTTGTCAATAGGTATTTTCACCAGAAATAAATGCTTTGAGACATTGAAACCCCAGGGAGTGAAATGTAACTACTACTTCTGTCTATTGAATGCTCTTTATATTCAACTGATATGAAACCATCGAGTATGAGAGGGAAAAGAATCCTCCACACAAAATAGGTATCACAGGTTTTTTTTCCTTTAATTTTAGGACAATAGTGATCGCTGATCAAAATATAGCTTTAACCCCTACATCTCTCTCTCCCAATCTCTCTCTTAATGAATGTGTTTAATCAACTTTTAGGAAAGCAGACTAAAAAATGGCTGTGGAATTAGCCAAGAAGATATTCACCTATATCTCCTAAAGACACATTGAATTTGAGTACAAATAAGAAAAAGGAAACCAAACATTTGATGAATTGTTTGGGCAATGGATTTGTAAAGCTAATCTAAAAAGACAAAAACAAAAATCACCAAGAATTGAATTGCAAAAGGCCGTGATAGATCGCCTAATCTAGCAATGACTGAGCTCCAAGCTTTAAGAGTACTGGAAGGGGGAAAAGCATGTTATAGTACTAAATTGATGAGGGATTCATCTAGATTCTTTGCCTCCAAAGGGTTCTTTTCCTCTAAAGAGTTCCAAACAACAAGGTTTTATACAGGCTTGAAGCCATGCCCAGCTTTCATCTGTCACTTTCGAGCAAAGAACAAGAACCTATTCTTTGAAGGTTAAAATGATACTATTAAGCCAATTCACAAAATGGATCTATGATTCCAAGTCCACTTGTTGATTTCGAGAAAATCAAATCAGTTGGCCTTTTTCCCCTCCAACTTGAGATTTTTATTCATAGAACTGGCCAGATTCCTCAAAAACTTAAAGGACTAGCAATCCTTTTTAGAAATCAAATGAATTCTACGCAAGGAAAGGAATTTAATAAAAAAAGAAAGGAGATGAGTTCTTTATCACTTAGGAGATGTGTGAGATGAAAGTCCCATTCACAGTTTTGACGAGCATAGTGAAATTGGGGTACGTGTCTTCTTATTTCTTTATCTAAGTAAGTTAAGTAATAGTTTAGCAAGACGAGAGTTAAGCCTCCTTCACCCCCACCCTCTAAAGTGGTAAAGAAGGGCTCTTTAAATAAATATGAAGTAAGTCGCTGTTACTTCTTTTGTTGTTTCATGAAAATTGGGATTGGGAAGTAAGGTGCATGCGTATGATGGTTCAATTAGAATTTCAAGGGTCAAGATTAGACTAACTCCTTTTCTTCTCAAAATCTTCATACATCTTTGACAGAAGTTGATACATTTCAACTTACAGAAAACATCTTATACGTCAAAGCATTAAACACAGCATGTCCAATCACACATTATCCCGACAAGAATCACAAATCATTATATCCCTAAAACAGCTGAAAAATAGTCAATCATAATCTTAATATCAGATCCCTTATAACTTCCATATGAGAAGCCAGAAATCAGATGAGTACAAAAGTACATAATCAGACCAAGTAAAATCTGACCTTCCCAGATATAATAAGCCAACAATCATTGCTTGTGTTGTGCTTCGCGACTTCTTCAAATGACAGAGTTTTTGGATCTGAAGCCATTTTCTTGCTCCTACTGCTCACAGAGACACAGCCATCAAAAATTCTGAAAGGAAAAGAAACAACCAAAAAAAAAAAAAAACAGAGAGAGAGAGAAAACTATACAAAACACAATCAAATGATATTAAGATCTGAAAACAAAGATTCGGGGCGAAAAGAGACGAACACCTTTTGATTCAGAGAGAACGGAACTTTTAGTCCTCTCTCTCTCTCTCTCTCTCTCTCTCTGTCTCTCTGAATCTCCCGCTCTTACTGAAGGCTTTGGAGAGCGTAGACGGCTGCATATAGGTGGAGATCTGAGGCAAAACTCCCCAAACGCCCTTCGAATTCAGTGAAATTTACAAGGATTTGTGTTAAATTTGACGTAGGAAGCGGTGGCAGTTTCGGGAGTTCGGTTTACTGTTAATTAATGGAGAAATGGGAGAGTTTCGAAGCGTGGGGGAACTGACTGAGAAGAAGACAAATCTATCCATTTCTTTTTTGAAAATTGTCAGAGAAAATGCTAAAAATCGTGCAAAATTAAAAAAGAACACGAGGCTCCTAAATTCCAATATTTTATTTGTTGAAAATTAACTTCCCAAGTGTAATAGGGTTTTGGCACGCACCACGAATGTCGTTTTAAATGGCAAACACATGGAGAGTAAAGGGTGGCGGCTCCGCCGGACCAGCCCCACGCGCTGATCCCATTGATTATCATCTTAAGTAGGCAACTTCTGGGAAAAGTACGTAGTTTGATTGTCTGCAACTAGCAAACCCCAGCGGCCGATGCCCTTTTCACTTGATGCTGCTAAGGGCTCAGAACCATTTTAGCGTTACTTCCAGAAGCCAATTTGTGTTTGGAAGTGTCGGTAAATGTCTTTTTTATGTGCTGTTCTAAACCCTAAAATGAAATTTGTTTACTTTGTCCTAGATCTAGGTTATTAATTCAATTAGTATAATACGTGCCTTAATAAGGCTAAGCAAGGAAGTGTACAAAATGGATGTTATGTCATTGAATTTATGAAACTTGCTTGAAAATATTAAGTTATGTATATAGGAAACACTATCTCGAACAAATATTGTGGCAAAAATCATTGTGTAGCAAACTAAAACAAATTTTTAAATTGGATGCACATCTTTTATTTAAATGACAAAAACTCAAGAAATGTGAGCGGTTTGTAGCAATTTGCTAATTTTAGGCACATTGACAATATCTACTCTTTTTTTTTTTACAATTAGTTGATAAATATACTCTCTTTTTTTTTCTTTTCTTTTTTTTTTGTAAAAGAGGCTAAAGTTTGGGTAATAGGGAATGGGAAAATACTTTAACAGTTCAACATAATAAAGACCTGAACCTCTGACATCCAGAGTAGAGGGGCATGTCACTGCCAGTTGAGATAATACGTGCCAGCTAATTAATAAATATACATTAATGCTCTTTTGAGGACAGAATATAGGGTTGAATTAGATTAATTTGATTTAGAATTCAACATATTGTTTATGTAAAATGAATTTCATTCACGCCAAGTCAATGGTACCACTAGAAGAGCACAAATAATTGATTTAGATGAATTAATTTTACATCAATCTTATCCAATTTTGGAGCAATGGAATGTAATTATCTAAAATAATGAGATGTAAAGATAGTTGAATAACTGCAATGCCAGTCCCAAACCCAGTCTATTTAGAATGCATACATATTAATCAATTCTAATTTGAGTTATTTGGCTCCTATTGCTAGAATTGCCTCAAAACCTTTCTGAAATAATGAAACAAGTTTTTATCCTGTATAAGAGGTTTTTATTCGAAAGTACCTAAATAGTACAAAGTGTATTTTTAAAAATTTAAAGTGTACACATTAACTTCATCCACCAAAGGAGCGAAATATAAAAGGAAATACTATGATTAAGAGAAATAGTTACTTCCTCAAACTGTCTTTTTTGTTGATAAATTTAAGGGGGGCAATTAATGCATAGATGGCTAAAACGAAGGAAAAAGTTTTGGAGTTAATATTTTTTGGGAAAATTACACTGAACCTCCTTATGGTTTAATCTTGTTGTCGGAAATCAGTATATAACCTTCCTATGATTTCAATAGATATTGCAAAAGTTAACTTTTCCATCAAATTTATCCATATGTCCTTTCACAAACTTTTTTGAAGTGTTTAAGCTCCCAAACTATCCTGAAATTAATTCATTTACCTCAATTATAGTTGTTCTCAAAGAAATTGACATTTTTATTATTAGAAAAATAGGTTCTAATTTCTCAATCTATCTGAAATTTCTATCACGGTGGTTTTCAAAGAAATCGATGTTTTTATATTTCTGGTACCATGAGCAAAATATATTTCTTGTGTTAAAAAAAGTGACATCTGTATGTGCAACGTGCTTTCACAAAAGAAAAAAGAAAAAAAAAAAAAAAAAGACAAAAAAACTTACTCAAATGCTTATGACATCTACATAGTCCTTGTTTCTAACCAGCATGATTCATTGGAATTAGGAATATATAATCTCTATAAAAATATATATACTTTTTCAAGGTATAGGAAATATAAAAACATCTATTTCTTCGTGTACTGCTATGCTATGATAGAGGTTAAGGAGTTGGTCTAGAGATAATTTGAAAAGTCAAAGTCCAATTTTTTGGTCCTAAACACTTTAAAAAAATTATGGAAAAGAAATCGTTAAATTTGATGGAAAAGTTAATATTTGCAGGCCCATTAAAATTATAAGGAGATTAGGTGCTAATTTTTAAAACAGGGAAACTCCCTATAACTGGGTCAAATCATAGGAGGGATAGGTACAATTTCTTCATATTTATTTTTTCCAAAATTATAAACTTTTTTTTTCCCCAAAACTATAAGCTCCTCTTAGCTTTGCACTCCCAAAACTATACTAGATTACATTATTTTAACTAATGCTATTCATCTCAAGAAAAAGGTAATTGCACTTAAACCCATTACTCACGTGCGGGGTTGAGTTCCATATATATAATTATTATATCATTCCATCATTTTTAAGGATTCCTATGCATTCATATAAAGAACATGACCCTCAATTCGCTTTAAATTTGTTAGTATAGGATCTCATATGTATGTCATGGGAAACCATAAAGTCGGTTAAGAATGTGATGAGGTCTTGAATGAAAGTTGGCTTTGAAAATAATTGTTATGCATGGGGACCTCTTGTCACCCTCATACCCTCGCGAACAATACTATTTAATTACAATTTGTAATAATGATAAATAACAATTCCTTATTTAACTTTACAATCACTTATATAATTCCTTATGGGGTCTCTCAATCAAACAAAATTGCACCGTTTATATATGTTGGGAAAAACTACAACATTTACATCTGGTCGTTCGAATTTCAAATTTGGAACATTTAACTTCCCATAATTTAGAAAACGGATCAATGTAAAACTCCAATCACTAGCATGCAAAAAGAAAAAAAAAAAGGGAAAAAACTCTCATCAATAGCTCAAACGGGATAAATGACACTTTAAACCCAGAAGTTTCATCGCTTTTTGATATTGAACCTTAATCTTTTTTTTTTATTAAATCGAACCTCGAATTTTCACTTACGTGTTAAATTGAATCCCGCCGTCAACTCCGTCCAAATGGATGGATGGAAAAGGGTCATGTCCCGAGGGTAAAATAGGAAAATCATTGATCAAATTCATTTAAATTACAACTTACCCTTTTCTCATCTCAAATGGCCAAATGTTACTATTTGATTGGCCATTTTTTTCTTTTAATTTTTCTTTTCCTCCTTTCTCTTTTCCTTCCTCTCCTCTGCAATTGTTACCCCTACAACAGCCTCCGACTGCAATAATCTCCTCCTCACTTGATTCCTCCTCCACAACCTCCAGAAATCCTTTGGCAAGCTCACCTACGGCGCGAGGTGCTGGCCGGATTACGGCGCCCTCGTGGACACCGTAGTGTACGGCATGAACCTGATCGAGCAGAGCTGCTTCTCTTGCTGGAACATGTTCTCAATGCTGCAGGTGGCGTCAGGGTAGGATCTAAGCGGCGATTGTAGGGCCGGTTTGGAGAAGATGACGTTGGATCGACCGGCCTAAAAACATGGGGAAAATAAGCCCTACCGTGAGCTTTCGGAGGCGCCAATGGTGGTCCTCATCGGCAATATTGGCACCCTCACTACTATTGGTAGAATAGAGATCAATGGAGGGTGATTGTTGTTCTAATAGCTCGACGATGGGCAAAGGCTTGAAAGAAGGAGAAGAAGATAATTATGAAGGAGAGGAGTTGTGCCATGGAAGGGATGGCTTGATATCTAGAGAAGAAAGGGGATCCAGTTCGATATTGCTCTCCACACTTGTAATGATTGCGGCGCATACACCTTGCTAGCTCCGCCATCTATCGAAGCACCTACTGTTCGTTTCGTTCTCCTCACTTGAGGCGACAGCGGCAGCAAATAGGATACAAATGGGGAGCACAAGGTCCTGTCGTGTCCTTTATCGTTGGTGAAGCCACTACTCCCTCCACCGCCGAATACGTCTTGATTGGAAGTAAGGAACAGATGATGATGCTCCATCTTCATGTTTTTGGGCTGGGTGATCCAACATCTCCCTGATGATCTTCTCCAACTCAGCCTTGCAATCCCCGCTTAGATCGTACCTCGACACCACCCACAGCACCAAGAACAAGCCTTGGCACGAGAAGTCGCTCCGCCCGATCAAGTTCACGCCGTACACGGTGGTGTCTGCGAGGGCGCCATACTTCGGCGATCATCTCGTGCCACCGGTGAGCTTGGTGGAGGATTTTTGAGGTAGTGGAGGAGGAATTGGGTGAGGAGCTTATTGTAGGGGCAACAATTGCGAAGGAGAAGAGGGAAGAAAAGAACGAAGGAAAAGGAAAATCAAAAGAAAAAAGGATCAATCAAATAGTCACATGTGGCCTTTTTAAATGAGAAAAGAATAAGTTGATTAATGATTTTCTCATTTTACCCTCTAAAAAGGGCCATGTGAGGGGCACATGACCCTTTTCCATCCATTCATTTGGACGGAGCTGACGGCGGGGTTCAATTTAATACGAAAGTGAAAATTCGAGGTTCGATTTAATAAAAAAAATGATTAAGGTTCAATATCAAAAAGCGGTGAAACTTCAGAGTTTAAAGTGTCATTTACCCGCTCGAACGGTCATTCCAGCCTAGCTCCAATCTGGGCCACTAATCTCCATCCACACAATTGATGTGAAAAACTAACCGTTAAACATTTGAATGGGCCGTGGGTACTGTTGTAAGACCGTGGGCCGGAACAACGCACCATAGTGGGCCTAAGCCGCGGGCTTCTGTTTCGGGCCCCCATTTGAAGGCCCAGTACTGGCAAGACTGAAGTCAACGCCGTGCGTAAACAAACATTCTCCCATCTCCCGCGTGTCTCCCATACGTGCGATCCCTCCTCTCTCTCTCTCTCCCTTCCTCCCCTCTCTCCCGTCTCCCAACTCACTGTCAAACCTAACTTCCTCCAAGCCCTCCTCAGATTGCTGCAAAATCTGCAAATCAGCCTATAGATTTACATCTCAGGTTTCTTTTTTTTTTTTCTACCTTATTGCTTGCTCCTCATATATTTTGATTTCAAATTCATCCCTTCCATCTTTTGTCATCGATCCTCTTCCCATCGACTTCCGCTTACACAGTGCGCCGCTGTCTCCTGTTCTTAGTTGATAACCCTTTGTCCGTCGATGAGGGCGGCGCCTGGATCTCGGCAGTGAAACGAAGCTCGTAATGGGTTTGATCTTTGGTGTGTAGAGGGTTTATTTTTTCCTTGGGAATTTGTTTGCCGACAGTATGGTAATGTCTGATGATTAGCTTTCGTTTTTTTTCTCTTTTCATTCTGGATTCATTAGTGATGGAACTTTGCGTTAATTCTGGATCTGTTTAATTGACCCAGAATTACCTGATTGGAGCATTCAAGCCCGCGTGTAATATTTCGGTCGCATTTTCTGATGGAAAGTCTCGGAAGCAGGTGGTCCAGTTAATTTTTAGTTTTTACTGCTTTTCCGATGGCTGTTCTCAACTTGTGTGTCTTCGTTGCATTGAATTGGAAAGCAAAATGAAAACCAAATCAGTGGGTGGTATTTTTAAATCATTTAGTTAATGAAAAGTAGTCTTTTTTTAAAAAATTTTAATTCATACAAACTTTCGTGGCTGATAAGTAACTGAGATTGAATCTTCAATATTGCTGACCATTTCTGATCTCGTCGAATGATGCGGCATGTTGTGGCTGTAAGTGGGAATACAGTGATAATGTTCATCGGATAATTGAATGTTATTGAAGTTTGAAAATTTTGAGAACAGCATATATATTTTTAGGTTTAAATTGTGGATCCGTGGATTATGACGGAAACTGTAATGCCAACTACTGTTCTGTTGCCATTCAATTTTTCCAACATTCATTTGAAGAGAACTGTAATACATTTTAAATCTCTTTGGACTTACAAATTGATTCCATTATTCATGCGTGTTTTATACTGAAGCATCATGATGGTGCATATGTTTAGGCTCCAATAAAGAAGGAAAATGGTCGAACCATAATGGCTCCACTTTTTCATAGTCAAGAAAACATTGCTGGCAAGGTATTTATCCTGAATTGTGATTACAGATGTTGACTTCTTTCTGTTCCTGTTGTCACATTAAAAAATAAATGCAGTATGCGGTATTATTTTGCAGATCTCTATTGAACCAATTCAAGGAAAAAAGGTTGAGCACAATGGCGTCAAAGTTGAGCTCCTTGGTCAGATAGGTCTGATTCCACTTTGAGTTCTTAACTTCATAATGCTTTTAACAAGCAAGAATTAGACAATCATTGTACTATTCTATATTATGGCCCGCGTCACACCTTCTCGGCTTCTATTTAGGTGATCAATGCTTATGTAATTTAATGGTGATTATTAGATTTGTTTGAGTTAGTTTACTTCTTGTTTCTTTAGTTTTGAAAATATTTCACTTATATTTTTAATGCTGACATCACTCTACTCACATCACATCTATCCCCTATAATAATTATTGTTTTTAATAACACATTCTTCTTTCCTGCTTAAAAAATTATTAATCAGTATTTCAGGGGTGGAGCAATGTTTAGTGCAATTTTTTTTTCCTTAGTGAACTTATGTAATTATTGATTAAATCTAGATATTTTTCGTTTTTCAATTATGGGGCAAGTAGCCTTTGCTAATGTTCTTATTTTTCAAAGACTTTTTCATTTTTTAACCAATAATGACATGTTTTAAGCTTTATACAGTGTACATTGTTGACCTCTGGCATCTGTATTGTAATTGCCAAACCTGCCCTATTTTGTTGAAGAACACTTAGTTCACAGAACCTATATTACACTTTTTAATTAGGAGCTTTAAATTTTTGTGATTCTGTAGTGATTGATTTACAGCCACTTGTGACAAAATGAGATTATAGATTCAAGATATTCCTCTATTAGTTAGCTACTTATGGTACATGAAGAAAAAAATATAAACATAGAAGATAAGTTATTGCGTGCATTATTGGAGGAGCTTTCTGTTCAATCTCCTACTTGTCGCTGCTTATAATTTCTTTTCTTGCCTTTCCAAAGTATTGGTGCTTGTTAAGCTGATTTTGTAGTTATTTTAACTTCCAGTTCTGGATTGACAAAACTTTGTTCTTTCTACAGAGATGTACTTTGACAGAGGCAACTTCTATGACTTTACCTCCCTTGGTGAGCATGTGTAGATTTTTGTCTAATTGACATTGTAACATCCGGATTTCATATCTTGTATGATATAATAATCTTCGTTGCTTGTCATGCTTTCTGTTTTGTTCTTAGAGTATAGAGACATCAGTATTTGTGTATCTATTTTCTATCGAAGTGATTAGATGTGTTGCCTCTAAATCGTGCTATCTTTTTTTTTTTTTTTTTTTTTTTGTGCAGTTCGTGAACTTGATGTTCCTGGAGAAATTTATGAAAGGAAAATATACCCATTTGAATTTTCTACAGTTGAAATGCCGTATGAGACATACAATGGGGTGAATGTGAGGCTTAGGTAAGTTTTTCATTTCGTTTGAAAGTTTTCGAGGTGAATGTTGTCATGTATTCGCTCTTTATCCCTTTTCTTTTGTAATTCTCTTTGGGATGTCTATTATTGACCATATGGTTATGATTGCTTAACTTTTGTGCATGACCTCATAAATTCTGAGAGGCTTGGGTTGAGGCATTAATTTTCTGCAGTGCGGTCAGCATCAGTGCCTAACTCAACGGGAAGCCTTCTGATTTAATTTTATGTTCTACTTGGAGTTGGTTATAGTATGGCATTAGTTCTATCTGAGTTAGTAGTTTGATTACGATAGTTTGAGTTCCTAGATATGAGTATTTTGTTATGCTTGTTTGTGAAAGAGAATCGATTTGAAGGACTTTCAATATAAACTGAAAGATTAGTCTCTTTCTTGGGATTGTGCTGATATGTAGAGAGTTTTATCTCTGTAAGCACTGGGCCGTGTATAGATTTGTAGGCTTTAAGTCTGATGACTCGACATCAGGCTATAAACATATAGTCAAACTTGCTGTCTGGCCCCCTCAATTTTGTTGGTTTTCTATGAAAAGTTATCAGATATCTCATGCGAACAACAAGCATTTCC
This sequence comes from Santalum album, assembly GCA_034195605.1. NCBI lineage: Eukaryota > Viridiplantae > Streptophyta > Magnoliopsida > Santalales > Santalaceae > Santalum > Santalum album. Next base: position 24,218,571 of record CM067259.1, read on the forward strand.
TTGTCCTGTTGTTGCTTTCTCTAATTTTTTACCCTTAAATTTATTTAAGTGTTGCTTTGTTCATTTCTAAGCAGCATCCACTGATTTAGTGCTCAGCAATCTTTTCTGACGTAATTTGTAATTCTTGCTTCTTTTGATGCTTCACCATTTACATGTTCACGAGACTCTCTTTGTAACCATTGTATAAGATCTATATCATTTGGGTGTTAGGTATGTTTCTTGCAGATCTTGGTCTATTATTGTTAATGAAAGTGGGAATACATGGGGCTTGTATTCTGTTAACTGGCCCCCAAAAGCTAGTGGACATGGTTTGTATCTCCCTTGTGGGAGTTTGTGAGTATGCAGTTACTTATCAAAAAATGTGGAAGTAATTTTCTCTGTGCTTGTTAAATTAATGTTACCAGGAAAATTCTTTTTTCACAATTTTTTTTTTCATAAATGACAACTGATGTAAAAATTGCTTCCAAAAATGCCTTTGCAGGTATGTGTTAAAGGTGACCATCAGTCGTGGTTATGCGGGTAGCATTGTTGAATACCAGGATTTTGTGGTAACCATTGTTTTGTTTTACTCACGTAAATAGAATTGAATATTTCACAACATAAGAGTATGTACAGTACTAGGTTGCCTTGCATCTGAAAAAGCCGAATACCAGGCATTTAATTAAAAAATTTTAGGTCCATGGAAAATAATTCTTTTTATATTGATTTTGATAGTTTTAGGCAAGTTATAAAAAATATTTTAAAAAATAGTCTCGATGTGTTCCAAATATGATATATGGCCTTCATGTAATCTCTATAGTAAGATAATCGTGAAGTTCATCATTAACATTAAAATAAAAGGTTTACCTTTTTTTATATATGGAATCTCATTTTAAGCAAGCTATGTTACTTGGAGAGTATTTTAACGAGTGCATATACTGATTTAATGTCAAAGATAAGGCCTTTAAAAGAAAAAAGGAAAAAGAAAAAGAAAAAGCAAAGATAAGGCCTTTGTCTCGAACCTAATAAAAAACTTCAGTTAGTTTTACATGTTTAAAAGACCTGAATAAATAATGAGGTTCTATGTTTTAAATGAAAGACATGTAGAGGTTTACATGGTTTCCTTTATTTAGGTAATTTACAACCACAATACCAACATTGGGTCATTTAGAATATATTGGTCAAGGCACACCAAACCAACCTCACAAAGAAATTGAAGCGTTAACCTTCGCCAGTTCCAAGGATTTATCTGGTATAAATATGGAGGCATTTAATTTTTCTTTTAAGTTTTTCCCATTTTTGTCTGGCTAGTTAGGTCCCCTACAGATTAGCTTGATCTTTTCTCCATCAATGTTATCACTACGCATTGCATTTATCAATTTCTTGTCGCCTTTCTCCATCAATATTATCACTACGCGTTGCATTTATCACTTTCTTGTCGCCTGCTATTTTTTGTTATTCTTTTAGAATTTTATGATTATTAAGTAGGACTTCAGCTTTATTTTCTTCAAAGTATCACATGTTTGACAAGATGTGTTCCCCTCATGCTATTTACTGGTTTTATTTTTTTATCATTTATTTTTCCTTTAATTGATGTAATTTTTGGAAAATTCAGGTTTGGAACTATACCCCACTTCCAGAAATCAACAACAGTATTAAGGTCTGTGTAAAAGTGAAACGTACTTATGGTTTTGTGTATGGCATATGTATTACCAATAAAACAAAGCATATAGCCCGTGTCAAGCATAAAACCTGTGTGCTGGAAAAGCTGTGAGAAGTACAATAGTTTCTGGAAAGTTTTATCTACTTCTAGATTGATTTCTATTGTAAAATTGTAACACAATGCTTGTTACTGCCAATGCTGGCCAAATTAGCGGCTTCTTGCGTTACTCGCCAGTATTCAAAGTTTCAAATCCCTGTGTAATCATGTGATGAACTGGGAACTTTATTGAAAAAAAAAAAGGGAGTTCTAGTTTTTTCTTTAAGCATGGGAATTGATTTCCTGTCTGTGTAACATATGTCTGTGCAATGCTGCTAGATCTCAGTTCACTGTTTTTGTCATCTGCAGATGGAAGTTGGAATTGAAGATTGCCTCCATATTGAATTTGAGTACAACAAAAGCAAGTAAGTACACTCTAATTTCTTCAGCTAGTTCAATTGATGCTGTCCTTTCCCCCTCATTTCAGGGAAGAGTGCTTTGTCATGCTCTGGGCCAAGAGCCAATTGACAGTGAGAGTTACTAAGGCTAAAACTGGGTTGTGCTTTACCTGTTTTCCAGATTCAGCAGGGGAAATCTAATTGGGAGAATAGAGTTGTGTTTTTTTACTGGATTTTATAATCTGTAGGTATCATCTGAAAGATGTTATTATTGGCAAGATATTCTTTCTTCTTGTAAGAATCAAGATAAAAAACATGGATCTTGAGATCAGACGCCGTGAATCAACAGGATCAGGGGTTAACACCCATGTTGAGACAGAGACCCTTGCTAAGTTTGAGTTGATGGATGGTGCTCCAGTCAGAGGTACACTAGCACCCATACATTCTTTCTTTTTCCATTAATAGATTGGTTGAAGTATGGAAAATAGGGGGATACCATTAGTTCATAGCAGACCTTTAGTGTTTTACTCTTTTTGTAGTTTTTTTGCTACGATATTTTTATATTCTTATTACTGTTTTGTTTTTGCAGCATTTTTATTAGAACACATGGGCACTTTATAGTTCATTGTGCATGTCAGCTGAACTATTTTAGATTTAATAAACAAAAATGACAAGAATGTTTACACTAGTGGTTGATGACCAGGTGATTGTAGCTCCATGGTTCATATATTCAGTATCATTTGTTAGAATTCAAATATAAGTAGCCCCCTGTGGCGATGGTTGAACATAGGTGCAAGGTCTGTCCATGACTCTGAGCAGAATCATAGAAATTGTGTGTATATATATATATATATATATATATATAATAGAATCTGTCAATATCAAGACAGCCTGATGTCTAGTTGTTTGGGGATAAAAATGACTGATGACTCGTGAAAAATAAATATGAAAATTTATTTGCAAAATACATTTAGGATGTCATGAAAAGTAAACCGATTATCCATTAGTAAAAAAGCATTTTATGAATACAAACTAGGCCCCCCTTATGCTGAGTTGACAGCATTCCCAGAATTGATGTTTCACTGTGATGTCACTGGGCCTAGCTTTAGATTCATGGGGTCTGATCACATTTATTTTGTTCATTTGAAGGGCTTAAGCTTTAAAAACAGTCTCTTTGTTAAAAAGCAAGGGAAAGGTTGTGTACTATAAACGAACCTCCCCCCAGATCTCAAAGCAGGGAGCCTTGTTCACTCCGGTCCACCCTTTTATAGTGATTCTTTGGAGAAAAAAACCGTTTAATGATTTTCTTTTTAAGAAAGTTGTGAGTAGGTTTGAACTTCTGATGTGTGGCTTTAACATCATTCATTGTGGCTGCCAATGGAAGGCAATGAGTTACTTGTATTGTTGTTTTTACAGGTGAATCAATTCCAATCAGGCTATTTCTGAGCCCTTATGAACTGACGCCTACACATCGCAACATTAACAACAAATTCAGTGTGAAATACTACTTGAATCTTGTTCTTGTCGACGAGGAGGATCGCAGGTATTTCAAGCAGCAGGAAATCACAATATACCGCCTTCCATAAATTTCCTGAATTTTTATTTCACATGAAGCGCGACGCTCATCCATAAAAGGGAAGTCGAGATTAATTGCCTTATGATACCACCTATGGAACCCATGGAACTTTGCATTATGTGATCCATCGACTGGAACCAGACTTCTTTTTTTTTTTTTCTTTCCCTGGAAGAAAGTGCTGAAGGAGCTTACTTATTATTTGTTCTTTGTTGCTAGTTGTTGCATTTATACAACTATGTAAATGAGCAATCATCTAGGTGGAATACAAAGGGTTTTTTTTCCATATAGTTACAGCCGTAATCATGCAAGATTTGAAGCAATTATGCTTGGTTTGTTAGGACAATTGATTTATGTGGTGTTTCTGTTGAATCTTATATTTGTTTGACTAATCTTTTTGCTGTCTTGCATGTGAAGTGTGGGCTGAAATTCAGTGTGCTTGTTTGTTTGTCATGAATGGTAAGTGTTGTGTCTGGGAGAGGCTATACTAAAATGGTCGTGGCTATTCCATAGTGGTCAAAGCATCAAGGTGAGCCAAGGCGTTGGGTTGGGGAGAGCCTAGACGCCTTAGTGATAAGACACTCGCTTAGGCACTAGTAAGGTGTCTAAAGCGTGAGTAAGAGAAATATTGATTATTTAACTAAGCTATAAAAATATTTTAAAAGTAAGATGCAAAAGTGGGTCAAGATGAGATGAATAAAACATTAAAAAAAATATTTTAAAAGAAATAATACATTCGAATTAAAGTAGTATGTGTAAAGTCATTTTTTTTTATAAATATATTTAAACTATTTAGATAAATGAAATAATTTAGTGAACAAGATAATTGTAAAATTAATAAACACATTTTTTTGGGGTGATATTGTAAGATATGTTTTTTTTTTTTACCATTTTTGAATTAAATAAGTAATTTTCCTGTCTTTTTTCTTTTCATTTTTTTCCTTCCTCTATCTTTTCCTTCTTTTTTTTTTCTACAGCAAGGCATCCAAGGCGTTCAAAGTTCACCTAGACGAGCAAAGTGCTTGCCTTAGCACTCATGGACCAAGGTGTTGCTCGCCATGATCCATAGGAAGTGCCTAGATGCTAAGATGCCACCTAAGCGACACCTTGACAGTTATGGGCTGTCCAATTAGTATAAGTTGGGATCAGTGATTCCTTAGATCTCGTGGTGATCATTGATCCTGTTAAGAATTCAGTGGTTCCTAAATGTAAAAAAAGGGTAAAAGTTTCTGGCATATAGTGTAAGGGAGCCCCAACTTCCCAAGGAAAGAGCAGGTCAAAAGGTTGTGGAGTCGCTGTATAGGGGCTTTGTTTTTGGCACAAAATGTCATGGGTCAACTTCAGAAATAAGGAAAATTACATCAGACATCCTTGCTTGGAGTTCTAACAAAATCTCGATGTCCTTCTAGAGGTTTAATTATTGCATTTTGCTCCTTGTATATACCTAGGAACATTGTTATAATAAGCATACCTTATATAAGCACAAGGTGAGTACTCATTAACTAGGATTTGTTCTGAAAATTTCACCTTCATAAATTGAGAGAGTGAGGGTGAAAAAAATAGAACCTCTCATCATTCATGCAATTGTTGTAAGAGTGCTCATCAACTAAATGATAAAAGTTATATCAATCATGATCTCTTTCACATTCAACATTCAAAATGGAGGCTTTATGCATATGCATTATTAAATCGGATGGAAGTTGGGAGGTCTAGTGTTTTTATGCCTTTTCAATCTGTTGGAGCAATGGTGTATTGATGGAAAGTCTGCCCAAGTCGAGTGAGAGCAGTCTATCCTTAATATTGTATTTGCATCCTATTAGTACACTGGATTACAGTAAATCAACTTCTCAAGATAAAACAAATTAAATCAATTGAATATATTTAACAAAATATATTCAATTCTAAAACTATTGGAAAGAACTTTTGGAGAATACAATAGGAATATGTGACTTATTATTTCAAAATAACTGAAGTGCTCTCAATTTATAGACATCATCAAGTTTTTTCAAAAGAGAACGTGTTTATTCGAATGGTCATGACTTTTAATTGAATAGATATACCTTTTAGGATGAGTATATAACCATTCTAATAAGTACGACTCTTGATCTAAAATACATGGCTATTCACAATAGACAGAACCCTTAAAGAGTCTTACTATTTAATTGAACCATTACAAAATTTTAATTAACCATTATTATCACAAATTAAACCATTATGACCGTTCAATTATGTTTCTCTTTTAAAATATTGAAAATTTCCAACACAATCTATATGGGTATAGCTTTTGGAACAAATCCGAAGTCATTAGAACATGCAGAACGTGTCGTGGGGAAGAGAAGTAGACAAAGGGGGGGCTACTGACAGTGTTGAATGACATGCTCATGCGACATATTAATCCTGTGGCTATTAATGATACCATTTTGTTCCACATTCTGTTGGGGCATTATGCGTGGTGAAGCCGTGGGGTGATGGGTTGGTGGATTTTTAATTATTTTAGTATTGATCTGTTCGAATCTTTCTTTTCTTTTTTATTTACATTTTGGTTCTTATTGAATTTCTTTATTCGGAACTGAGCTACTTAAAATAAATATAGCTGGTCAACTCTTCATGGATATATATATAAAAAAACTAAATTTGATCATAATATCTTGTTTTCTCTTTAATCAACATTTTCATGAGAGGTTAGAAGCACATGATCTCATCCTATATATCTTACCTTATCTTACTACTATAAAGCCTCTACATGGATGAACAGTATCGATCCAATTAACTGGACCGACTATTCTTTTATTTCCTCAAATTGCTCATCTTCAATTTTTGAATTCTTAATTTGTTTATAATTTTCTTTAATTGTCCTAAATTGTCCTTATACAAGTTTATAATGCCTGTATTCTTAAAATGTAAAATGCTCAAAATATCCTTGGAAGCGGAAAACCCAACAAAAAGCTCCTAAATACTTGGAAAGTAAAAAAGCCAAAATGAGCATTGTATTCTTTAAAGCTCAAAATCTTTCTTACGACCACGTTACACTTCAAAATACCTGAGAAATTCACAAAATATTTAAATTGAATAACCATCCAAATGACCCTAATATTATTGCAAAATACCATAAAGTTCCAAAAATTGTAAACTATAAAAAATATACTAAAATGACTAAATATTCTTAGAAATACAGAATGTATAAAAATGCACTGATAGCTGTGGATTGCACACGTAGCGGGCAACCAAGGCTAGTGGTACTATAATGGGCTTGAGGAGGGTGAACAATACAAATTGGACTGCCTGTTTTTATAATTTTCCCAAATTGCCCCTATACAAATTTATAATGGCTTATGTATTCTTAAAATATAGAATGACTAAAATACCCTTGGAATCAGAAAATGTAAAAAAAAAAAAGCCTAAATACCCCAAAAAAAGGGCCAAAATGACCATTGTGCCCTCGAAAGCTCAAAATCTCTTTTACGACTAAGCTCCACTCCAAAGTGGCTTAAAAGTTCACAAAATATTTCAACTGAAAAAACAATTCAAATGATCCTAATACTCTTGGGAATGCAAAATATTCATAAATCTCCAAAATATTAAACTATAAAAAATATACTAAAATGACTATAAATATTCTTAAAAATATAGTGTGCGGTCAAGGCTAGTATATATATATATATATACACTTAATTTCGATGTGAATGATAATTAAATTGAACCTTTGGATGACATCAAAAAGGTTAAATTTCTAGGGGAAAAAAAGGAAATAAGGCCTAGCTCATTCAGATTATAATTTTATAACAAATTCTTTCATCAAACGCCATGTGAATGCATGAGGGGCCGGGGAGGGAGGACATGTTGCCCACTCTCATGCTTCCCAATCAATGGTGCCATGGACCAATTGGAGTGTTCAGACAGACAAGAGCCCCAATTATTAGATTCCACAACATCACAGTCTGGTCCCTTCACATCATGGCTCACACCAATAGAGCCCGCTGCATTATAACCGAGAACACGTTACGATTACCAGGATCGTGAAGTATATTTTTTAATCTAAACACAGATGAATCTGATTAGACCCACTAAGTACCGGTCGTTTGGACTGATGAAGGGCGTACTAAAGCTTTAGCATATTTCATCGGGTGATCATCTTCATCCACATATAAAGAAATTATTTTGGACATAAGTGCCCCCTAATAAGTTTTTGCTCATGACACCATAAGTTTAATAATTATTTCATTTTGCTTTTAAAATTTATGATCCAATCAAGAATGTATATTCTTCCTATAGCCTTCGAAAACTTCAACTCTATTTCACTCCCCTTGTAAACTCCCACGTAAAGTATTGAATAGAATGAGTTTTGCTGGATAAGTAACTTAACGCTGATGTGAGACTTGATTACATCTAAATAGCTTATTATGGGAATGACAGGACTTATCTTATGTGAGTATTCAGTAATCGACTGTATCAAAGCCTTTGATTCCTTTTCCGTTCTCACTTTATTTTATTTTGTAATATTTATGCACCGTTAACGAGGCATTTATTTATCGGCACTTGAGTTTCTTTCTTCATTTTTCTTCTAATACGTGTATATATACACACACACACATATATATATATATATATAAGAAATATTCTATGATGTGGCACTTCACCGAATTACATGAAATTATATTATTTTAAAAGGATAAATTATCTTTTTAAGAATATTTATCAAATTTGACGTAGTTTTAGGCTGCATCACATGGAACAGTACCATGAAGTGGGAGCCCATGTATATACATATGTATGTGTGTATTATTATCAAAACCACCGACAGCCGGTAGGAAGTACTGCTGCAGATCAGATCTGACAATCATTATTAGCTTTTTTTTTTTTTTTTTTCCAATGTGAAAAAAGGAGAAATTTTTTTTGAGAGAGACGCGTTTAGGCAAACTGTATAGCTGCTCCCACCCTCGCCCACCTCCGTAGTACAAGAGAATAAATCTAACTGCTGAGGAGGAGGGCAGCAAAAACAGATTTCTCTCTCTCTCTCTCTCTCAACTCTGTGCAACAATGGAGATTTTCTACTATCTCGTGTTTGGAGCATTGGGGGCCGTGGTGGCAGCTCTGGAGCTCGGCAAGTCCAACAAAGATCGCATCAACACTACTCCCGCCTTCAATTCCTTCAAGAACAATTACCTCCTCGTCTACTCTCTCATGATGGGTATACCACCCCCGTCTCTGCATCCCCCCATTGCTCATTTCTCCACTTTCATTCTCAGATCTTACATAATTTGATGCCTTCAATGCGTGATCACTTTGCTTCTGTAGCGTGTAATCAGATCTGTGGTGCGGGCTTTGTTAGATCTGTGCTTCGGGTCCGATCGCAGTGTCTAGTTCGGATTTAGGGCTCTGGCCCGGGTCTACTTTTGTGGTTAATGTGCGGTCACTGGTATAAACCACTGATCTGTAGAATACGGAGTAAGCTGTTAGTGTGGGTCTCAATCGTGGAGGCCGTCGTTTATTTTTGCGTTAGCAGTTTAGGACTTTGATCATTTTTTGTTTATCTAGTTTTGATTTTCGCTCATAATTTAGTATCACCGGAAGCCACTTTGATTGTTCTATCACCCAGTTTTGATGAACAAGTAGAATCGATAAATTATGATCACACAAGTTTAAAAAAAGAAAAATTCAGTCTCCCCCAGATATCTTTGCTTGCCTCAATACTCTGTTTTCGTAGTCTAATGAAGTTTAAGAGGTGTAATCATTAACCATAGCAATACTTTCCAGTGGTATTCTTATTAAAACTGACTCGGGTTATTTTAATGGGCCTAAATTTTTTTCCGTCTGACAAATTTATGTTGATGTGGAAATAGCTGGGGACTGGTTGCAAGGCCCGTACGTGTACTTCCTTTACCGTACTTATGGTTATGGGAAGGGAGAGATTGGACAACTATTCATTGCTGGTTTTGGGTCCTCCATGTTGTTTGGTACAATCGTTGGATCTCTAGCCGACAAACAGTGAGACTTTCTTCCCCTCTCATCGTAGCCATTTGTGCACCCATCTATCTACTGGTTCCTAATGAACTCATGCACCGGATGTAGGGGTCGAAGGAGGGCATGCGTTACCTACTGTATAACGTACATATTGAGCTGTATCACCAAGCATTCTCCTCAATATAAGGTTTTGATGTTGGGCCGCGTTTTGGGTGGTATCGCCACTTCTCTATTATTTTCAGCATTTGAGTCATGGCTTGTTGCAGAACACAATAAGGTGACTTCCTAAGCTAGAAATATGATTATAAATGGTAGCTAAAAAAAATTTTATGTTGTAAAAGTTGATTGAATGTTTTTCCTGTGAAACTAAGAACCAAATCGTCGTCTTTTAATATGTATTTCATTCTGTTCTCTGTCTTGTCTTTTAATTACGACACTGTTATCCTTGAATGTAAAATCTTAAGGTGTATTTACCACATTTCCATTGAGATAATTCTTGACTAGTTTGTAATTCTTGCAGAGGGGCTATGAACAACAATGGCTGTCAGTAACATTCTCAAAGGCAATATTTTTTGGCAATGGCCTTGTAGCTATCGTTGCCGGCTTGTTTGGGAATGTACTTGTTGATACCTTGAGTCTTGGCCCTGTAGCCCCATTTGATGCTGCGTCGTGTTTTCTAGCAATTGGTATGGCCATAATCTGGTCAACTTGGACTGAGAACTATGGTGACCCTTCAGAGAACAAGGACCTGCTTACCCAGTTTAAGGTTGCTGCGGTGGCCATCGCTTCTGGTAGATCCCTTTATCTGCTTTATATTCTGTCCTGACCCTGCTTTTCTAGTGGGCAAGTATTTTAAAAAGTTTAACTTTTTATCTGGGACTGCTCTTCTGAACTCCATACCTGGCTTTTGACTGCTTTACAGCGCTGAGTTTCTCTTTGCTCACTAATGTCCTTTCTCTCCCTCCTTTTTTTACATGCAGTACCAATTTAACCACTTGCTTCGTGATTCTTTTTTCTGTTTTTTTTTCTTCCACTCCTGTAAATCTTCTTAATTTGGATTTCTTTTCTCGTTTCCGTCTTCCTCTGCTAAAATGATATTCATTGTTTGCAGATGAGAAAATTGCACTGCTGGGTGCAATACAATCGCTGTTTGAAGGTTCAATGTACACGTTTGTTTTCCTCTGGACTCCTGCTTTGAGCCCAAATGAGGAGGAAATTCCTCATGGTTTCATCTTTGCGACTTTCATGTTGGCTTCAATGTTGGGAAGTGCTATTGCATCTCGGCTGCTGGCCCGTGCATCACCCAAAGTGGAGAGCTACATGCAGATTGTTTTTGCTGTCTCCGCCGCCTCGCTCATGCTTCCCATTGTGACAAATGCATGTTTGCTTTTAATTTTTCTGTTTCTGTTCCTTTTTTTAAAAAACCTTCAGCTCCTTTCTGATGTCTCTAAATGTGGAACAGTTCTTGGTAGCTCCTTCTCAAGTAAAAGGCGGAAGTATTTCATTCTCAGGGTGTATTCAGCTTCTTGGCTTCTGCGCCTTTGAGGCTTGTGTCGGGATATTCTGGCCATCTATCATGGAAATGAGGTCCCAATATATTCCTGAGGAAGCTCGAAGTACCATCATGAACTTCTTCCGCATTCCCCTCAATATCTTTGTCTGCATCGTGTTGTACAACGTACGTTTTTAATTTTAAAGTATTTGTTGTTTCACTAGACTTAGATCATAGAGGACTTGGCTCGTGGAGCTGCATGCTGAATTGAGATGCCATCTATAGCCAGGCACAATCATGATCAAATTCTTTCTACTCTCTTTTCATTCTTTATGAATAAAACTATGCCTGCTATATGAAAAACAAACCTCTTAACACAAGGGCTATGTGCATGCTTTGCATACTTCATTTAGAGAACTTAGAGGCGCTTGTGATCTTTCCTCCTGTTACTCACAATTATGTTGGTGTGCTTTTGAAGGTTAATGCATTCCCCATCACCGTTATGTTTGGCATGTGCTCGATTTTCCTCTTCGTGGCATCTATCTTGCAAAGGCGGCTCATGGTAATCGGAGACAAGACAAGTAAGTGCTGTCCTGGCTGTTGGCTTCATATATATGATTTGGTAATAAACAGGATGCTTTAGGCGCTGCCATTTTTGGTTTTAAGCAAGGGTCCTCAAACACGGCCCTGCCTTCTGGAATCCCAAACCTCTGGCCTAACACATGTACCTCTATTATGTTATCGCCTTGTGCTTCATTGGTTGCTGTTTCTTATAGCTATCAATGCATTTTTCATTTCAGAGACGGAAGCATTGAAGGATAAAGAACCGGAGGAACAGCCATTAAACGCCTGATTGATGTCAAGGGGAGAAGAGGACGTAAAAAACTCCGAGGGATGATGAAAGCAACCATCCGACTGATAAAGTGATTGTGTTCTTGTTTACTGAGGGTGTATTTGATTTGTAGATCACACTTTATAAGAGAAATAGTAATCTGCCCAGTAAAGAAGAGGAAGCGAGGGGCTAGGAGGAAGATTAAGCTTCTATATTATTTTTTATTTTATTTTTTTTTTGGTTTTACTTCATCATAAAGTAGCAGCCTACTGTGCAAGTGTCAAGTTCATTTTTTGTTAGCTTACAGAATATTCTCCTGTAATTTTAATATTCTTTGCCCTCTTGACCCACCAGTTATATATTGAAATTGCAAAAGTTGTGATGGTTAATTGTTTTAATTTTTTGGAGCACTTGGAGCTGGATTGATGCTGGACCCATATGTTTAGTTTTTGACTTTAAACTGATCTGAATGAAGAAATGTTTGAATTTGTCTGGCTGATCGGACGAAGCTTTCTAGCTAAGCTTTGAGAAAATGTATGAATTTGTGGGTGCTTTTATAAAAACAAAGCTAATATTTTGTTTCTCAGTACACGATTTTGATGGATTCCTGAAACATGCAGAAATCATGGAATAATGGATTAAGTGAGCAAGAAAAGAAAATGTAACTTATAATTTCACAATGTATAAACTTCCCGGCCGTGGGACCTAAATATTCAAAATGGTTGTTATATTTTAAATCTCTAAGTTTTTCGCTATATATCAAAGTGTCATTTTGAGCAGATACAATAATCAAATCACCTACTGTATTTTAAATTCAAGAACTGACAATGCCACACTGGTTTAAAACACACCCAAACACTAACTTGCATGTAGAATTCCCTAAAACGCTTATTCACAGTCATTAAAAAAAAAAAAAAAAAGGATCATATTGTTCAAAACAACTCTAAAAACATAGTATCAACCCTATGGATAATGTCAAAGAACAGGGCACCCATCAACAACAATTCCCTTTGCAGTTGGGCAAGAAGCCAAAGGGCACCCTTCTGGCCTGTTTCCCCACCACTCGATGCCAATACTCCTAGACCCCAATGCAATGAACAACAATATAGTCATGAAGGCAGTTCCGGCATCAAGGCCACCCGAAAGAACATAATTGTATCTCTCCCACCAGTTTTGCCGGTACCGGAAGATCACGAACCCTGAGATGAAAGCGACCACAATCCAACTGGTGAAGTTCACAGCAGCCGCCGGAGGCATCAAGGACGTGGCGCCTATCAACACGGGCATGTGGATATTGCGTATCCAGTTGCTGTTTGGGAGCGCTTTGTGCGCGAGCCAGACGAGGAGAGGCGCAATGGCTCCTCCTAGGAAGAACCAGTTCACAGTTGAGTATGTGCCAAGGTCTCCAAAGATACGTCGGGGCCCTACTAGTCCCCAAATGACAGATGCGTCGTAAAATACGCGGTCCATTGGACAAGTCCATGGACTGTCGTGTGGTAGTAAGGTGGTGTCGCAGAGGTTGGGGATCACCTCCATTAGCTCCCAGGCTGTTATTTGGTATATCAGTACTGCTATGATTGATCCCACCACCTGGAATTGTGATTTTCATCAATCTTTTTAGTCTTACAGTTTTATAATTTACTATTAGGACACATTTGAATGGAAGCAAGGGAAATGTGAATGAGAATACTGATTCTTATTCCACTATTTAATAGCATAGATTGAATGCAATGATGATTCCTCAGTCATTCCCTCAAATGAGGGTAATGACTACTCCAGTCTTATTCTTATTCCCTTTTAATTCCATTCCCATTCAGTTTGCACTATTCAACCATAGCCTAAATTATTATATACATATATACAAAAACTTAGGACACATTTAAATTGTAGGGATTGGAATGGGAATAAGAATTTTGATTTCTTTGTCATTCCATTCCCATCATTCAAAAACTAAAGAGGAAAAAGATAATGAGACAGACCTGCGCCATGAACATTGCCCTAGGCGGAATCTTCATGTAGTGTCCAAGCTTGAGGTCTGCTAGAAATGTTTGAGCTTGAGTCATGCTAATGTATCCATAAACTTTAAAGCACATGTTCGCGACAGGGTGTTCCGGGTACAAATACCCAATTATGTATTCCGTAATTACGTTCAGTCCTGGTTGCTGCTCAGCAGCAAGAAATCAGTAAAGATGAGCAAACATATATTCAAAATGGTAACATCACAAGTACTAAAACTGTTGAGCATATATATATATAGATGTATATATGGAACTTGTTGAACCTGGTTTGTGGTGGCAGCAATGATGCCAATCGGCAGTGTGAAGAAGAAGGCGATCCCGCATGCCAGCAAGACCCCCCACCAAGGCAACTGAAATACATCGTTGTAATGCTCACAAGCAAACAAAATTAGAGCGATGGTCAACACAAGTATGACGAGAAACCACCACATGGGCACTTGCTTATACTTCTTCATAAGCCTTGCGTGCACATCCATCTTTTGAGTCCGATTGAATGCCCTTCCTGTTTGGTTCCATATATCCCTGTGTACACATCAGTGCAGGGACAAAATGAGATTTGATTCCACTGGGTAAACAAACATTAAGAGAGCTCATGCAGTTGGCAGGCTATCTTTGGTGAGATGGAACACTCAGAATAGAATGGGATGGATTTTAGAGGGCAAAAGTAATTCTCTTCGCAATGTTCTATTCCAATGTCATTCACATCATTTCTTACGAAGAGCTAAAACCACCCAGAAATTTACATTTCTTTATTTGAGGGTAGGAAGAATATATACCTTCCATTAAAGAGTATGACGTGAACAACAGTAGCAGCAAGAGTGGCAAATCCAAGCCCATAAGTCATAGAGAAGAAAGTGCTCAGATTTATAGGCCCTGTTTTTGCATACACAGCCTCATCAAGCTGAAAATTAGAGTTCACAATATTCAGAATGTTGTACTCGGAACCATTTGACATGAACAAGCTGTTGGAATATATGGGGAAGTTCTTCGCATTATATGTGTTGCTCCAATAAGTGAGGGGCGTCATCAGATACATCACAAGGACAAATCCCGCTGCAATATTGGCAGTGGCGAACCATGGGCTAGCCAATGGGCTCCCAAGATACGACGAAATTGTAGACCAGTCCACCCCAAAGCTGCCAATTCCGAGGCCTGACATGCCTGATCCTAACTGTTGAACAAGAATGGATTTGGGAGCAATCCAACAAACCCAAGAAAAGGATGTTAACATCAAAAAGAGGTAACCGGGGAACACGTAGTACGCGAAGCTGCAGATGAAGACCATGAGAAAGAACTGCATCCGAGTTGTGGTGCCTTTAGGTCTCTTTTCCTTCTCATGTAGAGCCCTGTAATCAATTTCATTTCTTTTGGAAGTTTTCTTTCTGAATATGAACAGAATCAGAAATTGGATTGTGAGAAATTGTTTCTACCTGAATAATGACACCTGAACCAATTGACCTGGCCACCACATTTCTGCTGGCTCAACCAGATGTTTTCGGAAAAGCCCAGCCCAGCCAAACCCCAAAATCTGTGATTCAACATGAAGGATACAATGTAAGCATTCTTAGAGAAAACTGGCTACAGGAAGTTACAGTTACACACAGGAAAATAACAATTAAGCAAGTTTCTGAATTTTTAAAACTAGTCAATTCTTGATTACAGGTCTAGCATTTGGGCTAAAATTATCATTCAGAATAATCAACTGCTTGTGATCTCTGCATAGAGATCAATGTAGTAATAATCAAAAGAAGAAATGAATGGATAATGAAATTAACATATCTAAATAATTCAAATTATATTTCAATCAACTCCAAAACAATGTCAGTTTATCTCAATAATCATATGGCAACTAGTCATGAGAAACCTATTCATTTTATCATCATAAAATGTATCATTAGTTCTTCTCTCAAATGCCATCTTAGCAATTTTAATCTATTGCTAACAAAATCTTAGTCTCACCAAAAAAAAAAAAAAAAAAAAAAACAAGGGGAAACCCTAAAGCGAAACTAATTTTCAGTCCTCTGGTAATATTTCACCAAAAGTATCACCAATCTTCTGTCCTTTGCCAAAGAAGGCCCACATGACAACACCAAAAATTGCATCAAGCTTAAAATAAGCAAAAATCTGCATTAAAAAATTTCTCTATGGTTGCAACTCATTTTCTTTATTCTCCTCCATGTTTTTTTTATTCCTTCCTCTCCATATTTCCCCATGCTCCAAATCTCTCATGAACTTCTTGTCTTTGTCAAAATCCAAAAGAAAAAAAACAGTAAAATCACTCCAATTATCATATAAGGAAAAGACCTTGAACTAGTAAAAAAACCTCACCTGAGTAGTCATCATAATAATGAGGGCAGGCAAAAAGGTGAGGGACCTCTTGTACAGAAGCTTCACCGCCGTCAAAATGTGTGTGGCATAAACAGTTCCGGCGCCGGAATTCGCAAACACGGTGATTAAAACATGCTCTTTGATATTAAACGGTCCCGGATTCAAACTGAACTCCCAGTTAGTCCCTCGGAAGAACACCCTTTCCGTGATGGTCCTCGCCATCAAGTGCCCCAACGGAACCACCGCGATCTGCGCCGCCACGGACGAGATCACCATGGGCTGCGCGCGGTACCAGAAGAACTGGTTCACGAACGACAGGACGACGCACGACGCGACTCCCAACACCCACATCCGGAATGTGACCACCGGCATTGTGGGGTCGTCGGTTTTGGGAACAGTGATGTCTACCTGCTTCACCGGACACTCGTCGGATTCCGGGGACCGGGCCGCCGTGACGTCCGCCATGAATGCGAGAGCGAGTGATCGAAGGGGAGTTGAAATGCGGTTGAAGAAGAGAGAGGGTATTCTGGGGTTCGAACGAAATCTGAGAAGTGAGGGGATTGAATCTCTAAGAAATCATGGAGTTTGGGTTGGAAGAGGGAGACCCTTCTCCAACAAAGAGAACGGATACGGTTCGTTCGCTCCTCTACTGGAACAGTTCCACTACGGAATCATTGCGGCCCTCCACTTGAAATTGAAATTTTACCCAAATCTTCGTGAGAGTTGCGTTTTCTTTTTGATTTGACAGCTGTTCTTGGCAATAAATACAAATATTTGAAATTTTCAGATTTGCATTTCCTTCATAAACCGATCCTTTTCTTTTTTTTCTTCTTGTTAGAGAAACTCCAAATGAATTTGGGTCGCCATGGAGGAGTGTTGACTTGCACATGCTCACCGTGTTGACTATCATAGGTGACTTTGCATGTGGAATGTTAAGAAAATTAAAACAAGAATAGATACCAACTCGAACTATTTAAGTTAACACTTGCATTTATTTTATACGTAAATCCATCCCTTTTAACGTCTTGTGTGCAAATAATCGGCGACAGATGCCAATAATGTTTATTTATAATTTCTTTAATTTTCATTTATTTAAGTGCTTGAATTTGGTGAAATTGTTGCAGGTACGACAGCAACATTACAAACACAAAAGGAAAAAAAAGACTCATTTGTATGTGCATCTATCTAGATGCTTATAATATTCGTGTCATAAAAAAGATATATTTATTGTGCAAAAAAAAAAGAGACATTTTTTATGTGCATTTATCTAGAAGCTTATAATATTGTATACATATTTCTAATCATCATGATTAGTTGATATTATGAATATATAACCTCTGTAGAATATATATATTTTTAAGGTACAAGACGTATAAAAGCGTCCATTTATTTGGGCACCGCTATGATAGGAGCTAAGAAATTAGTTTATGAGTAATTTGAGAAATTAAAGTATTTTTTAATCATATCAAATACAAAAAAAAATTATGAAAGAACAAATCGTTAGATCTGATAAAAAAGTTAACTTTTGCAAGTCTATTGAAACCATAAGGGAAGTTATGTGCTGATTTTTAAACTACAGTGAGGTTCACTGCAACTGCGTCAAACCACAGATGAATTAAGTGCA
The DNA here is from genome assembly GCA_034195605.1 of Santalum album. Lineage (NCBI taxonomy): Eukaryota > Viridiplantae > Streptophyta > Magnoliopsida > Santalales > Santalaceae > Santalum > Santalum album. Next base: position 24,236,475 of record CM067259.1, read on the forward strand.
ATTTGCCTAAAATATTACTAGGATCCTGAAAATTTATGTAAACATCAAGGTATAAACTACGACTTGAAAATAATATGGGATCCTTGTTAATGAAGTTTAGTTCAAACCCACAAGCATACATATTGTTTTAGGTTGAATGTTGATCTTTTTCTTTTTTTCCTTTTTTCTTTTTGGCTTAAACCTCAAAGTTTGTAAACTTAATTCTTTGAACCTTGCGGTCATTTCGGTCCACGTTAGTGACAGAAACCCTCCTCACATACTTAATTCAAGGCTTAAACTAAACTTCATTTGAGTTTGACACTTCAATTTAATCTAATATTAGGTAGAATTAATTTTGAGGCCCCGTTGAATAAAATTAAAAAATTTAGCACTGAAAACTTTCAGCATTGAATTTGAAAGGATGCATTGTTTGATAAATGTTTGAAAATATATCACTTAATTGAATTAACTTGTGGATTCATCAAGCCCTAAATAAATTATTATCTTCCCCCGAAGATAAATTATTATCTTCCCAAAGCCTAAAACGAAGAATCGAGACACAGATAATCTCTAAGAATTGATAGAGACATTAGATAATCATTACCTTTTAGATATTATGGATCTCTAATGATATTTGGTAATATCTCCAATACATTGTATTTTTACTTTATCTTTGAACTGATTCTTCAATCAGTTAATTTACATTGCTTTAACCTTGCTTAATGAAATTTGCTTCGTTTCGTGATAGAATTTCATAACATGACCTGTTATCATTATCAGTATCATATTACGGAATTCTCTCTCTTAACCTAAATAAATAAATTCGTAATTATTTCTTATAATTAATATATCTTAAAATCCTAGTGCAATCAAATGAATGATGGATTGGTAACTTTTGACTACTGTGGAATTTAAGAAATTGGTGTCTAGACAATTATGAAACCTCCCATGATACACTGTACATAGCTCTTAAAATAACACTATTTATTATTATTTTATTCGAGTCATTAAGTAGTGAGGTTAAGTCTAATTTAATTTATTATTATTTTATTTATTCAAAATATTTTTTATTAAAAAAAGTAGTGGTTAAAGATATTTTATTGCTATTTTAACATGTGCTCGCCGCACAAAGGACAAAATTCTATCTTCTATAGAAAAAAAGATGGGAAGGGAAGAATGGTTCAAGGTTCCTCTAATTAAGGGGAAGGGAGGGGTATATGAATTACCCAGTTCGGATCAATTTTTAAGGAGGGAATGCAAAATAGAGGGATTTCAATGCAACTAAAATTCCTATTGAAAATGTTAAATTTGACACCTTTACCTATCTCAATAGAACACCGACACCTCTATTAATTATTAAAAAATATTTTAAATTAACATTTTTTTCCTTCACAGGTTGATCGAAGAAAATTATTTTATTATTACTTCAAAATGCTATTTATCATGTTATTATCATAATTAATATTCTTTTATAGAACAAAAATTGTGGTATAAGTACCTTATTTTATTTAATTGAAAAAGGATTGGGTGATTGCAAAGTAATTTTACAATTAAAAATCCATGGTAAATGGTTTTTTTTTAATAATTATCTTCATGTGCAAAAAAGTTAATTTAAATGATTCGGTGAGTATGAGCGTCTTTTTAAAAAACAAACTAGGTGTCAGTCCTTTCTTTTAGATAAGTGAGAGTGTTAATATCTTTTATATATTTTAAAAGTTTTCTAATAAATATTTTTTATTTTTATATCTAAAAATCGACCCTTTTCTTCCGTTCCAAAAGGATGCAATGTGATTCTTTTTTATTTTTATATTTTATAAAGTATGCTATTAGACAACGTGCTAAGGGGTAATTGAGATTAAATAGTAATTGAACTTATGGCCCCCTCCCTTCTCTCAAGACAATAATGACCATTCCCCTCTCCCCATCCATTCTCCCTCCATTCCTTCCTCTCCTGTACCCTCAATCCAAGCAAAGCCTTAATGCAATGTTTGATTAAGTTCAACTTCTCCCTTCAGTTTCGACCTCCTAGTAAATCTTAAGACTTTCTAAAATAAATTTAATTGTACAGATTGAAAAGGAATAATACTAAAATATAGGGTTATTAATTTTCATGATTTGAAAATACAAAATAAAAGGCTCCGAAGCAGTGAAAATTCAATAGTTTGCAAGGCCATTTTCCTTAGGGCAATAATTTGCTAAGCTCCAACAAGGGATAGAGGAGAGCCAAGAAGATAAAGAGTGTGGTAACCCTAGAGCAAATTTGGGAGTACTATGGTTAGAGAAACATTAAATTTTGCTCTCAAATATATTAACGTATGGGTTTGTTTTTCTTTTTTTTTTTTTTCCATAAAAGCATCCTTGCTAATAAAATTGGATGGATTCATGAATATAAGTTCAGATTCGAAAGCACAAAATCAAAAGTTTAGGATTTAAATAAAACTAAAGTAAAAGTATAGGATTATTTCTATCATGAGTTTTATAAACCTTTGATTTTTTTAAATTTTGAACGATTAGGGTAAATGTGTTTCATATTTTTAAATTTCGTAAAATTGATATGCATATGTATTTTATATGCTTTTTTAATTTATACAATTAAAATTATTTTAAAACTAAAAATTGACTATGAGGATATGTAGAATTGGGGAGAGAAGTTGGGGAAGGAACTTGATCCATACAATGTCACCCTTACTGGTAAGCAGCAACGAAAAGTTTGAGAAACTAATAAAATTTAGGGTTGAGTACCTCTAGGCCACCAATGTTGTTATAACATATCATTTTAATATAATTTTTCTAAATATTTAACGAAATTAAGTTAAATTTATTGCAAGTATACTAACAGTGAATTTGATACAATTAAATACGGAAAATATCTTTGAAAATTTAATGTAAAATGGGGGAAATGATCAAATATTGTGAGATTTTCAATATCCTAAATTTGATACACGTCCTTTTGGAGCCTTTGGCTCCACTTTGTTGCCCTAAGGGGACACATGGTTCCCATCTGGGGCATCTCCCATAATTGGAAATATTTCTGTATCCTCTCATCCCTCACCTTCCCATTATATAAGCAAAACCCTAAGGGTTTTGCAAATGGAGGCAATTCAGAGATCTTAACAGAGAAAGAGAGAAGAGAAAGAAAAAGCACAGAGCATTCCTTTTCATTTCCGTCTTCATTCACCGTTCACTGCCAATGGCAAGGTGAGGGTCTCCAGTGAACTTCCACGACTCTATGAGCCATAAGAACTACGTGAGTTTGATTCTCCTATGGAGATAAATAGGAAACTCACTAGATGGGTCCGACTATTAACAACCCTAATACCCTAAAACCCTAACAGTCTTAACCTTCTAATGGCCTTCACAGCTCCTATAGAGCCTCCCATGGCCAACTGTCCCTCATCTTCTTCATCATCTTCTGTTTTCATCCAAAATGGATCTATGACCATGTTCTTCATTCTTTCACCATCTGTTCATCCGTGTTCTTCACGTTCGGACCTATGGTCCATCTTCAGATCTGTATTTCACAGATGCAGCCCCTTGAAACTCACCCCTAATACCCACGCATATCCTTTAAGGATCTCAATCGAAGGTATTTCATACCCACGGTATTGGATGTAAATAATTATCATCTTTTCAGATGATGTGAACAATGATCCTCTGAAAACAAATATGACGAGTTTGTGATTCCTCATTTTTCCCACGAACAATGTGTATGAAATTATTTACCAAATAAGTGAAAGACAAGCACCATTAGACAAGTAAGGGAGTTGTTGCCAAAATGTAATATGCACGTAACATTAGTACAATGATACTAAAAGATCTAGTTTGGAAAGTATTCTTCGAAAAAGGTAAGAGTTTTGTACATAAACTATTTGAAAGCTTTTAGGTGGCGTTTGATAAAATTTAGTGATAAGGCTTGAATGCTGAAACTCAATCTGAATATGTAGATTGAAACCTGAAGTTTGAATCTGAATAATTGTTTATGTTTGATAACCAAATTGTTGAAACGTCTAAATAAAATATATTTTCCTATTTTACCCTTATTGTAATACTATTTAATTTTTTCAATAATTTGTTTTGAATAATTTTTTTCAATAAATTGAATGAATATGTCTATTGTTTTTATTATGTCAAAGAGGTCTAAAAAAAGAAAAATAAAGAACGAAATCTCCTTTTTTCTTCTTCCTCTTCTTCTTTTTTTTTTTTTTTTTTTTGTTTTTGTTTGATAATCAAATTGTTGAAACATCTGAATAAAATGTATTTTCTTATTTTATCCTTATTGCAATACTATTTAATTTTTTTTAATAACTTGTTGTGAATAATTTTTTCAATAAATTGAATGAATTATGTCTATTGTTTTTATTATTTTTGTTGTTCTTATGTCAAAGAGGTCTAAAAAAAGAAAAATGAAGAACAAAATCTCCTCTTTTCTTCTATCTCTTCGTTTGTTATTTCTCCTTTCTTTCTTTTCCACTGTTCTTCTTCTTCCCATTTTCTTCCTCTTCTCATGTTCCTCTTTTTCTTCCCCTTCTTCTTCTTCTTCCTCTTCCATTTTTCTTTATCAAAAACGAATTCAAATTTGGATTATAGGTTTTGATTACATTTCAAACTCCAAATCTGAGTTTGATTTTGTTTTTAGGGTTTGATTCGAAATCAAACCCTCTAGGATTTGATTAAATCAAACTCAAAATTAGTGGTGACTAATGGTGTGTATGATGGTGGTGGTCAAAAAGGGGCGGCGGTGACGGCAACAGCCGTAACCGTTATGAAGGTGGGGAGTGTAGGCATGAAGATGGGGAGTGTGAGGGAGGACGAGATAGTGAGGGATGGTGTGGAGAAGTGAAAGGGGCATGGAGGGAACAATGAAAAATGAGAGGGGGTGTTTTTGTCCATTAGGTCTGGATGTCTCCCTTGAGTGAATCAGACCTAATTTTGGGTTTTATTCAATCAAACCTAATAAAAGCCTATTCAAATATTCCACCAAACAATTTGAATAGCCTAAGATCTAAACGAATCAGATCCAGACTCCAATAAGACTCTATTCAGACCAAATAAATGCCACCTTAATATAATCTTGGGGGAACAAAATGTTGCCCCTTTTTAATAAACTAGACTTGGCTTTTAAGCTTTGTTTTCCACACCAAATTTTAAGCTCTTACATCACTAATAAGATGATTATCTTTTAATTATACCTCGGGATAGAAAAAATAATATATGATATTTAAAGCTTTTCTGCAACTATTTTAAAGTTGACTTAAGCCATTAAAACCCCCCGAAAGACTAAATGGTTGTAGAAATTTTACATAAATAGGGTTCATTGTCTCTCACTCCCTTTCTACGCTCTAATTTCAAGATTAGACAACGTAAATTATCCTTTTTTCCTCTGCTCCATCTCTTACTAATTATATAATTTTTCTTTTTAATATTGACACATTTTAATCTTTTTGTATATATCATCACAACATCTCAATTGCCCTTTTGAGCATCTAAGCCAAAATTTTGAATACCCACTGAAGCCACCCTAAGCAGGTAGTTTGAATACTTATTAGAATTTGAGATGTATAATAAAAGTTATAGAAAATGAGAACAACTTATATAGGAATATTAGATTCAAATTTAAGGGGGGGCGGGGGGGGGGGGGGGGGGGGGGGGGGGGGGGAAGTGACATAATAGAGTAAGGCAACTTAAAATAATAACACTAAAAATGGTGCATAACTAGTACTATAATAAATAAATACTTAGGTAAGTGGTACCTAATGTATTATAATAAATAAATAAAAATGGGTGATTTTAAGATCTAATAGTGGTATACATAAGTGAATACTTAGATATGTGGTACCTTAAGATATAGTGTTAAAAATATGTTTAAATAGAATCTAACTTAAATTTTATTTAAATACAAGTTGGCCACATGCATAACTTATCCTCAAATTAAGGGGTTCAAAAGTCCTTCCCCTTGTTCCCAAAAGTATCATTAGGTTGTAGCCTATTCTCCCTTCCTCTCGCAGAACCTTGAAAATTAAAACCAAATCATATGGGCAAAGTATTGAATGCCATGAATTTCAACATCTCTCACTTTCCAAATAAATAAATAAATAAATCAAATGATTGGGCATGAACATAACATCGTTTTTATTTTTTTATTGTGTGTGCTAAGTAGTCCAATTGGTAAAGATCCTTCTGCATTAGGAAGCCTAATGACTGATTCTCACCAGCATAGATTGTGTTTTTTTTTTGGGGGAGGAGAATATCTTTCCAACAATTTTTTAATCATTATAATATCCTTACAATTTTATTTTTTTTATTTATTCATTTGTAACATGAAAGTCCTACCATTCTGAAATCAGATGTTCGTGCGTATTTGGCCACCATTTCAAATTACATATTGGGAGTCAAAAATAATTTTATTTAAAATTTTCAATATTGCATTTTTGATTGGTACAAACTCAGTTTGTAAATGCACCCTACTATTTGCAAAATCATGGTTTTGACTAAATTAAAATTATCAAAATACCTAACTTATTCCTACCCTATCAAACCATTTGACTTCATTACTAACTTCCTTTTCTTTTTTTCTTTTTTATTTCTTGCTCCCTCTCTCACTCTATTTTTTTTCTTTTTGTGCCCCCATTACCTTGTCATTGCGTCTAATTAAGAAAAGGAAACTAGGAGAAAGTTCCTAATATAATTCTATGAATTTGAATAGCATACAAATTTAAAAAAGACATGATAATGTTCATGAGAACTAGGAATCTTTTAAATATCCATACATACAATTGAATCTAGATAGAGTTTTTGAGTGTCTTGATTTAACAATTTTTAACGTGAATGAACTCCAGGTTCTCTTACTTGTTCTAGTGGCTAGCAAAGGCCAACACAAAGGGGAGAATGAATGGCTCATGAATCGACTAGTTCTAAGCAGACTTGTGGAGCTACAACTTGGATTATCATAGAATAAGAGGCATGAAGGCGAGGTTTGGAGCCTTTCAACTTGCACCAATAGCGGCATTGAGTGACTGGAGATTAATTGAAAAGGTACTCCTTTAGTGATTGTGATAAAGAGAAATCTTGTAAAATCAAGTGCATCTTCGTAAAATTGTTAATCATACTCAAAATATATTAAAACAGGAGCATTGCAAACAAAAATTAAACCCTTTACCATACATCTTAAATATTCATGTTTTCCCTATCATATGGAACTATAAGGGGATTAAAACTTGATATGAATATTACGAAAATCAAAAACTTATATGAAATTCTTTTCTTTTCTTTCGGTGAGAGAGAAGGAATTAAGAAGGTGTTTGGTGGAGCTTATTTTTTGGTCAAACTAGCTTATTTAAAATGATTATGAGTCATGCATATGTTTGGCATAATCACTTTGTTTTAGAAATTAAGCTGACATTTTTTTTAAAACTAATTTGACCAAGTAAAAGACCACCATGCTCCTAAAATAACTAAATAATTCCCACCCATGTCCAGCTTTTTAATTTGAGAATATTTTGGCTTATTCGCTTCACTTAGACAATATTTTTGAAAATTAAATTTTCTAATTTTCACAATTGATTTTATATGCACATTTTCTAGTTATCGATTGAACTTAGTTTGTTATGTGCCCTTTTTGATTTTAACTATTTTCTATCAAACGATTTAGCTGATGTAATCACTTATGTTAAAACTATTATAATAAGAGACATTATTGATTTTTCATAAAATACTATTTCAAGTTTACTTTGATAAACACCTTACATTCTTTTGAATTAAGGATATTATATGCTCAAATTGAACTCAGAAAGGGAGTTTGAGGGAATTACTTGAGATTTCGGGTGGATTCGAGGGGAGCATTGGTGTAATTAAGAGGATGGACCATTAGTGGTTGACAAGGAGACATCAAAAGAGCATTATTCTATAACTGAGAGAGCTATTTGTCAAAATTGAAACTTCAGGGAGGATTTTGAAAATTTTCTCAAACCTTAAAGGAGCACTGGTGTAATTTTTCCTAATTTTTAGTCAAATTAAATAATCGATTTTAAATTTAGATTAGATTTTTCATAGCTAAACTTAATGCACAAGACCTTATTCACGCATATTTAGAGCGAAGAAGCTTATTTTAAACGATTTATAAAATCAATAAATGCAACGATCTGGACAGAGACATGGGACGGCTGCATGAAGGCATAATACAGATGAAACTAAGAATAGTACACTAAAAACTACCATGGATTATCAGTGGCGACGATTTTGATCCCGGAAAGTGGGATCTGAATCGAGGTAGCCGTAACAGCGATTTGCAGAACGAGAGACAGAGAGCGAGAGAGAGAAAATTGTGTTGAAGTGAGAAGAATCCGCGAAAGCTCTCCCTCAATTTTGTTGGGAAATAAAATCTCGACCGAATAGAGCAAACAGCAAATAAAGGAAATTGGATGGACACAGAAATTTACGTGGAAAACCCTTTCGGGAAAAAACCACGGGCAAGAAGAGAAAACTCCACTATAGAAGAGAATTACAAAAGGAGGAGAAGGAATAGAATGGGATGGAGTGGAGGGGAGGAGGAGCCTTTCTTTTATAGGCTTTCTCCTCCCTCCCCTTTCAACATTTTTTCGATGTGGGATTCTCCCACATGAATAGTGCCTATGAATAGTGTACAGCATTCTCCCACTTGGAGATTTGATTGAGAATCAAACAATCTCCACACCTTCTCTATCTTGCCACAACCATGCCGTCTACGTTTCCGCCAAGCCATACAAGGATCTGCACCAAATGAACTTGTCAGTGTTGATTGCCTTTGTAAGAGCATCTGCTAGGTTGTCTTTTGTGTGAATTTTTTGTAGATCCACACTCCCGTCTTCCACCACTTCACGAACAAAATGATATTGTACTCCTATGTGTTTTGTCCTGGAATGAAAAGCTGGATTCCTTGCAATGTGCAAGGCACTCTGACTGTCACAGTGCAACAGAATCTTCTCTTGTTTGTGCCCAAGTTCTTCCATGAATCTTCTTATCCAGATTGCTTCTTTACAAGCTTGTGTAGCTGCCATATACTCAGCTTCTGTTGTAGACAACGCCACAACTGTCTGTAGTTTAGATACCCAGCTCACAGCTCCTCCTGCAATTGTAAACACATAGCCTGTGGTGGATTTCCTTTTATCAAGATCACCTGCATAATCAGAATCAACATATCCTCTGACAGTAAATTCAGATCCTTCGTAACATAGAGCAGCATCCGAGGTTCCTTTGACATATCTTAGGATCCTCTTCACAGAATTCCAATGCTCTCGACCAGGGTTTGCCATGTATCGACTAACCACTCCCACTGCATGTGCAATGTCTGGTCTCGTACATATCATGGCAAACATCAAACTTCCCACTGCTGATGCATACGGCACTCGAGACATTTCCATCCTCTCTGCTTCATTGCTAGGACACATACTTGAGGATAACTTGAAATTAACTGGAAGCGGGGTAGAGATTGACTTACAATCTTGCATATTGAAGCGGCGCAAGATTTTCTTCAAATAATTCTTTTGAGATAGCCAAATCTTCCTGTTATTTCTGTCTCGGTGAATTTGCATCCCTAGAATCTTGTTTGCTGGTCCTAAATCCTTCATTTCAAACTCCCTAGCCAACTGAGCCTTCAGTTCTTCGATACGAACTTTGTTGAGGCCTGATACCAACATGTCATCAACATACAACAGCAGTATAATGAAATCATCAACACCAAACCTCTTGTAATACGCACAAGGGTCTGAACCAAGTCTGTTGTATCCAAGGCTCAATATGAAGGAATCAAATCTCTTATACCAACATCTCGGCGCCTGTTTTAAGCCGTATAGAGATTTGTTTAACCTACAAACCAAGTTCCTTTTCCCTGGTTCTTCAAAACCATCTGGTTGGAGCATATAGATTTCTTCTTCAAGATCTCCATGAAGAAATGCAGTTTTCACATCTAACTGCTCCAGATGTAGATCAAATGTAGCACATAACGCCAAAACTATCCGAACAGTAGTAAGTCGAACCACAGGTGAAAAGATTTCTGTAAAATCAACACCTTCTTTCTGAGCATATCCTTTTATCACAAGCCTTGCACGATACCGCTCGATCTGATCATCACTATTTCGTTTGACCTTGTAAACCCATTTGTTACCAATGGGCTTCCTCCCGTGCGGTAATGTTACAAGCTCCCACGTCTTATTCTTATGAAGAGCTTCAATTTCTTCTTGCATTGCTGTCATCCAAAGTGACGCTTCTGAGCTTTCAACTGCTTCTTTGAATGTTGATGGCTCCCCATCTTCTGTTAGAAGACAGTATGCAATATTGCCCTCCACAATATAATCAGACTGCCAGGCTGGTGTGTGTTTCTCACGAGTTGACCGTCGAACTTCTATAGTTTCAGACTTAACTGGTCCTTGTTCCTCGTGTTCTGGTATTGCTCCAGAAGAAACTTCTTGTTCAGACTTTTCTTCCTCCCGAATAGTTGTAGTCTCTGGAACTTCTATCGATGTGCCACCTACATCTTTCTTTTGCAGTTTATCTTCTGCAAAAATGACGTCCCTGCTGATGACGACCTTGTGGGCAGTGGGATCCCACAGTCGATACCCCTTGACTCCATCAGCATACCCCAAGAATCTACACTTCCTGGATTTTGGATCCAGTTTCGAAACTTCTTGGGAATTGTACATCACGAACACTGGACTCCCAAATGTGTGCAGGCGTGAATAATCAACTGGACTACCAGTCCACATCTCCATCGGTGTCTTCAGATTAATTGATCTTGTTGGTGATCGATTAATCACATAGCAGGCGGTGTTCACAGCTTCTGCCCAAAATGACTTTGCCATGCTTGCAGTTCTTAGCATAGCTCTAGTTCTTTCGAGTAGAGTTCTATTCATCCGCTCCGCCACTCCATTCTGTTGAGGAGTGTACGCCACCGTGAGTTGTCTCTTGATGCCTTCTTGATTACAAAAATCAACGAAGTCATCCCCCGTATATTCTCCGCCATTGTCCGTCCGGATGCACTTGATCTTCCTCCCTGTTTCTCGTTCAATTTGCGCTTTGTATGCCTTGAAAACTGAAAACACATCTGACTTCTTTCTGATGGGGTACACCCAACATCTTCTGGAATAGTCATCGATGAAGGATACAAAGTACCTTGCTCCTCCCAGAGATATAACCGGTGCTTGCCATACGTCAGAATGAACTAATTCTAGAATATTTTTACTTCTAGAATCAGATGCAGTGAACTTCAACCGATGCTGCTTACTTGTAACACAATGCTCACAAAAGGGTAACGAAACCTTTGTGAGGCCCGGGAGTAGTTTCCGTTCAGCGAGTACTTTCAACCCTTGCTCTGACATGTGGCCCAATTTTTGATGCCACTTCTTTGTCTCTTCAGCAGAATTGGTTGATGCAACTGATGCCTCTGCCTCCAGGTGAGTCTCTCCCATGAGTCTATACAAATTTGCAGCAATCCTTTCAGCCTTCATTACAACTAGCGCTCCTTTGACGATCCTCATCATTCCATTTTGGATGCGAGTATTGCATCCAATTTCATCTAATTGTCCCAAAGACAATAGATTTTTCTTTAAGCCCTTCACATGTCGCACATTCTGAATAGTGCGTATCATACCATCGTACATCTTCAACTTGATGGTGCCAATTCCAGCAATCTCCAAGGAATGATCATTTCCCATGTACACAGACCCTGCAGAGATAGGTTCGTAAGTGTGAAACCAATCTCTACGAGAAGTCATATGCCATGTTGCTCCTGAATCCAATATCCAAGCATCAGTGAGTTCTGATCTATCCTTGAATACCGTTGCTGCTTCGCTGTATAGAATATCAGCTTCGGCGACGCACCCTTGAGATGTTCCTGCCTTGTCTACACCTTTAAATCGACACTCGCTTTTGACGTGTCCCCTCTTGCCGCAATTGAAGCATCTAAGATTCCTCTTACCCCTCGATTTTGACCTCCCTTGTTTGTGACTCCCACTGGAATCACGTTCCATTGACCTTCCTCGGGTTATAGACAGAGCTTCTGCTTGTTGTGAGCTTGCCTGTCTGTCTTCCCTGTTTTTCCTTCGATTTTCTTCCTCCAGAATCGAAGCAGCAACATCATCGAAAACCAAAATATCCGTGAGAATATTATTGGTTAAATTGATGATGATTTGGTCATATGAATCTGGGAGACTTTGGAGTAAAATCTCAGCGCGTTCCTGTTGCGAAACCGTATGTCCCAACGTTGAAAGTTGAGAGCATAACGACGTCAGAGTGTGTAAATGCTCCGTCACCGATGTAGATTCCGACATCCGTAAGGTATACAATTTTCTCTTCAAGAAAATTTTGTTGTGAAGTGACTTGACTTCATATAATTTGATGAGGTGATCCCAAACCTCCTTAGCGGTTTTCTTCTCTTCTACTCCCGATAAGATATCATCTGACAGAGCTAGATGCAGATTTGAAAGGGCCATTGCATCTATCCTTTTCCACTTTGCGTCATCTGTGATTTCCGCCGGCCGATCACTGATGGCCTCCAGGCAATTATCTTTTACCAATAATGCCCTCATCTTCAATTTCCATAGCGAAAACTTTGTACCGTCAAATTTGGCGATATCAACCTTTGCTGCCATTGCTTCTATCACGAACTGTTGTTGAATACAGAATAGCTCCCACTATTTCACGTAAGAAATATCTCCTTGGGTTACCTTCAACTAGTATATTGTTAAATTAAAATGCACCAGGAAAATTTCCAGGAAAGACTGGAGGGACACAAACGGTCCGCTTAAGTACCAGACTCCTTAGACAAAATTTTCCTTAGACATGCACCTAATCACCCAATATACCTTTCCCGAATACCCGAAGGAAGATAAAACACGTGAATAGTGACGATATATTGAAGCGGCCCTTCAATATAATTTCTGCAGCACCTCCGTAGGATGAAACATCAATATCTAACTTATTTTCTGATGTGAAGGATCCACTTAAAAGTGGCAATCACAGAGCATACGATAAGTAGATATTAACACCCTAACCCCGCAAACAGCTCCCCAAGGAATTTTCCTTTTCTGATGTGGAAGATCAGACTATGCTGCAACCACAGAGCATACTTTGGAAAAACCTTGCTCTGATACCACTGTTGGGAAATAAAATCCCGACCGAATAGAGCAAACAGCAAATAAAGGAAATTGGATGGACACAGAAATTTACGTGGAAAACCCTTTCGGGAAAAAACCACGGGCAAGAAGAGAAAACTCCACTATAGAAGAGAATTACAAAAGGAGGAGAAGGAATAGAATGGGATGGAGTGGAGGGGAGGAGGAGCCTTTCTTTTATAGGCTTTCTCCTCCCTCCCCTTTCAACATTTTTTCGATGTGGGATTCTCCCACATGAATAGTGCCTATGAATAGTGTACAGCAAATTTTACAGCAAGAACCGGCTCTCGACTCCAACGGTCGTATTTGATTTTAAATTTTGTCCTAGGAGGTTCTAGAAAGCCCTAGGAAATTCTAGAAAGTCCCAGGAGTTTGAAATTTTTCTAACCGCTTTATTTATTTTTATTTATTTATTCATTTTGTCGATTTTTCCTTGCCACCAGGCATTTTTAGATTTGATTTATGGTTGTAAGTATTTCATGAATAATGACATATTTAAAATTTTAATATACAAGTTAAGTGCTCATCAAATAACTAAGCTTTTCATTCAAATAAAACCTATTTGAGGTATTTCTGGAGAATTCAGGAGGAGGCAGATATTTATATTTTTTAAATTTAGTTTCTATTTTTATACGGACCCCAAAAAGCTTTTCCCTTCCCACATAATGTCTTATTTATATAAAATCCCTACTAAAATATTTTATCCGTACACACCTTGAATAAACCATTTTTTTTTTTTTGGAGATAATTTGCTAATGAAATTATAAGTTACTCCACCCAATCTTACGCACTTGCCCCATTTTGGATCCACAAAAAGGGATAAAATAAGAGTAAAATAAGTATTTTATATAGATAGAATATGTTACTCATGAAAAATAAAGAAAATAACAAAAGAATAACTATTTTTATACACCATAGGGAATAAATGTATCATTCAGCTTTTCTTAAGTTATTTATAATTAAAATTTATCAAACAAGTAAAGAACAAGCACCATTTGATTATTTTGTACGAGATTCCCGTAAATAAAGGAGGATGAAAGAAACAATGTTTTTATTGGTGCAAAGGGTCGATGACTTATTCCACTGTTAATCTGCGCATGTCTACATAAACTTGACAAACGATCATCGATGATTCCAAATTTGTATTTTGGAGGATTATCCAAAAAAAAAAAAAAAACCATTACATTTGAACAAAAAAATAGCCTGCATTAATTATCTATGAAGTGAAAATTATTTTACATCATCTAAACAAAGAATCAGTATTCTAAAGAGACCGAGAAAAAAGAAACACAAAATAATAATAATATATCACAAATAATGGATTTCTAACATGGGGCAACAGAAAGCCAGAAGAATAAATTCCTAGCATTGAGCTTATGGGGGAAAAAATAATGATTTTATTTTTGGCCACCCAAAGTATTTTTCTTTGGAGAAAATTCAATAACATCAATAATTACCAAAAAAAAATAAAAAGAAAAAAACATTTCTTTCAATCTTCACAATTGGTCCAACAAGAAGCAGTGAGGAAACAAACGGAGTGTAGTTTATGCTCAGTTCTTCACCTTCCCTCCGGCGTAGGATCCTGAAAAAGTTAGCAACATGCCGAAGCTCCAACAGAACCCATGCAAGATTAGTACTAAAGTCTCTGCATTCATCGTTAACAGTTTGTTTTCGATGGTTGAATCCGATTAGGAAGGATTAGTATGACTATAAATTGTAAACAAACACAGAATTCATGTCACAAAATATAAATCAATTAACAACAAAATAGAACTGTACCAAATCAAAGGATAAGCATAACCAACAGCAGCAATGAATCAATGTTCGAAATACAACAAAATCGCACTGACGATCGAGGACTGAAAATATACGAGGTCAAGTGCAGACTACTGGTAAAAGGGATTATAATGGTCATTTGCATAGAATCCAACCGTAAACTAGAACGTACTCCGGTGCTCTACCGATGGCTTGTCCCGAGACATTGAACTCGGTGATTAGGGGGAAAAAGGCAAAAATCCTCGTAAAATATCATAATTTTGTAACTACGGGCTGAAACAGAACAATGCTGAAACCACAATTTGACATTGAATGGAGAAAAGAAAAAAAAAAAATCCAGTTCTGTGATCAGAGAATTGAAACTTCATAAAATTACAGAGATTATGATGAATAAAGAGACACTAAGTAACAAATATGGTACCAAACCAACATTAGCTGCTGCTTCATTACGATATAGATATCATGAGACATATAATCCTAATCCCCAAAGACAAACCAGAGCCCAAATGATCTTTCACTAGTTTGAATAAGTAAATAAAAAAGAAAAACTTTAAAAAGCGTTCTGGCAGAAATATAAAACAAGCTCCAAAGCTCTAGTAACCGCCCCTACTGAAAACCCATGCATCCAAGTCGATCCTAACGAAAGCATCCATTCAGAAATTTGTGTAAACTGCAGTGCTGTCGTATCACTATTGTAGATCTCCACGATTCAGGTGGCTCCTACAGGGATCCGATGTTTCACAATTTAGCGTGATTATCTTTCCATAGGTGACCTACTTTAATAGAACCTAGCGTACGAGTGTACAGTAAATAGTATATATCACCTGCGAAACCACAAATTTCAACGCTTGCCGCGATGCCCGCCACCTGACCTGGCACCAGGATAGCGAGCAAATTGCAGCCGTAAAAAGACCGACTCTCGGTCATGCTCGTCGAATTTATAACCTGCAAAATTGAGTTCGCCTAGTTTACGATGCGCAGCTGACCATGCTTTGAACGGTGAATTAGGGTGATCAGAAAGATGATGCCACACGAGCACAAATCAATAAACACATAAGATTACAACTACCCCAGCCAAAGTAAATAATTAGTTCCTGATAGACCTAATCTGCAACATGTCCACTGATTTCCTCATTCGCTAAAGGCAAACACCCCCTATAGGAAAGGGCATGCAAGCAAAGCCTGCTGATTTCAGAAGAAAATGTCTGTTACCAGGCTCGTTTGAACCATATAAAGAAACCCCAAGTTTTTGTCAATGTTCATAAAGCCCACATTGAGAATGGCAGTGTACGTATTGTACCCTGTCCATTCCCTTTATTTGCTCAGTGATTTGGACTTGGCACCAAAACTGCTAAAAAGGTGAGGGTGAACACAAAGATAGGTTCTACTGGCAAACCCAACACAGCATGGATTGCAAGAGGGGTGACCTCATGAATCTCCCTAAAACCCACTCTGAGTAGCCTTAGGATATCCCAATCAAGGAAATTGTCAGAAAGGCCTATGTAAGTGATCCTTCCAAGTTAGCTGATCAAAGCAAACTGGGAGGGTTCACTCCTCAATTGGGCAAGGATACCTTCCAACCTCCACATAACTTGAAGTTGCACTATGTTCTTGAATTATTAATCCGATGTGTTTATATATACATCTTCTGTTCAGGTGACCGTGGCATTTTGGGCGTAACATTTCCAAACGGTGACTCAATTTGAAGAAACACAAGGTATGATTGATGAAGGGTCACTTCAAAAAACAAAAGTAAATCGTTTCCCTCCTGACTTCTTCCAATCTAAGAGCGTAAAAGTACTAAACCTTGCTGTTCTAAACCTCCCATGCACCCATGCCTCTGTACATACCCAAGCACCATATCACAAATTATGCTAAGAGCTTCTTGCTAGTATTTTAATTTTTACCATATGACAAAATGCATCTACTAACTGTAAGACATGATAGCACATGCTAAGAGCATGCATCCGAATCGCATGTGGAACACCGCTAGTATGCACTTACTCGTACCATAGAAACATAATACATCTGCCTAAATACATATTCGTCACCACTTTACCCTCTGAAACTTGTAGGTGAAACAATATCAACACTTCTTAGTTTTTTGCATTAATATTTTTCCACATACCTATATTCTATTTCAACTTTATCCCTCTTATCCAACCACAGGCCAGCAGTGGCAACCACGACACAGTAACCCACGTTCTAAACAAGTCGACCCCATGGGAGCACCGCAATCTACGTGTGGAAAAGAATATAGAGAAGAAGCTATACTAACATGGTGTAAGGGCAAGTGGAGGGTAGAACAACCTGGAAGATGTGAATAATAAAGAAAACAAGAAAGCATTGTAGTAGCGATGAGGGTTCTCGAAATCGTACGGTTCGCAATTCGGATTGTACAATTCAATTCGATTTGGCGCCTAAACAGTTCAAATTGTAGGGTTGAATTGTTTTTGCTCCTGACTCATTTGAATCAGAACGATTTGATACAGTGAATCGTGTGATTCACTTGGGTTTCTATTTCTGAAAGAAAAAATGGTTCCAGATTGACGATTGAAGAAGATTGACAAAAACAGTAGTCGCACTTCTGGAAAATAAATTTTCATTTAACTGTAGTCCATTATCATGAATCTTTTGAGGAATCTTCGGTCATGGATGCTTTGCAGGAATCCGTGGTCATCCGCGGCAATGTTAGAGAGAATGAAGTGTTGTAAAGAGAGAGAGAGAGAGAGGGGGGGGGGATAGAAAAGAGGGGGGAAACGTCAAGATGAAATGGGAGGAATCAAGAGAAAAAGGAGAGGGATCGAGAAACAAAGGAAAAAGATGGAGAGAGAAGGGAAAGATATCACCTTGTTTTGAGAAATAAGGGAAGAGATCGAGAATCAAGGAAAGGAATCAGCTAGTTCAGAGAGAGATGGGAAGATATTGAGAAGAAGAGAGAAGGGACATAAATTTAAAATAAAAAATCTAGCTGTTTATTAAAAGCTATTTTCTATTTAAGGTTTGAAAGTAAAAAATTAAATGATATAATAGAACCTAGGTCTGCTGCCCCCCAAAAACAAAAGTCTGCCGTTCCAAAGCCCTAATTAAGTGCTATTTTCTAATTCATAGTCATAAAATAATATATTAAAAGGTATTTTAATTATCAATTTACATATAATGCGTGAAGGCTATTTTATATATAATATAGTTTACAAAGTTAATATTTACTTTGTCCCTGAATCTTATGATTCGTCAAGATATACAATTCCAAAAATTGGCAAAACGGTTCATGATTCAATAACCATGGTAGTAACTAAAGACTGTTCTTTCAAGGTTTCATTGAGAGGACTGTATTCACTATAAAGATTTTCTCCAATGTGCACAAGACTAGATGCCAGTTTGAAACAATTAAATTACCTTTATTCAGTATAGGAGACGTTAAAAACAAAACAAATATATAGAGGACACAATCAGCTCCTGAAGTCAAGTTTGGTATGAATTAAACATGACACCAATTTATCAAATATAAACTCTTCTAAGTCACTAAAGAGTTATTTAAAATATGTGTATTTTAAAAATATATGCTGTAAATTATCAGCACAAAAACTGTATTTTAAAATGTGTATTTTGAACATTACAACTAATAGTAGCTTGATTCTAGGCAAGGTCAATAGTTCAAGATCTTATAGCTAAATAAGTTGGGTGCACGTGCATTTACCAATCCAAAAGAAATTTTATTTTAATAATTAAAGGTAACATCTTCGCATATTGCCACTATGTTGCCTATTAATTTTTATTTAAGAATGAGATCAAATCCATGAATTAGAAAAATTATAAGACGAACATAAAGATAAATTAGAAAAGATAGCACACAGGGTCTGTGCCACATGACACCCAATGTGAACCAGAAAAGGTTTTTAATAACAGTGGGGAGTGTGTGCGCTTGTGGGCGGGTGGGTGTTAGAGCTTGGCACACATACCACTAATAGAGGTGAAAAAACCCTCAAACCAAACTCTTCGCAAATAACATCTCTCCACAAGAAAAAGATACACAGCACAGCAGGCATTAGTCTTCAACAATGAGGTGATAAAACTACTAAGAGCCTGTTCGCGATAGACCTAGGAAGAAGATCATTTTTAAAGTAAAAATTTCGAGGGGTTTTCCTATGTTTGGGTTCTTTAATATAAATTATTATATGTTTAATAATGTAAAGTTTTAAACAGCGCTAAGCAAAAATAATTAAAAATCCTTTCAGCTTAAAGTAGAAATTGTTCAAAGAATGATTTATTTCGTTCAAATAGGCTTCTCAATTTTTTTGTGATTTAGTTGAAATGTAAGAAAATGCAGCAACTTATACAAGGGAGTTTTCCCAAGCACATATAGTGAACCTTTTCACACTTTTAAAAACAGACATAATGCTAACTAAAGAAGGCTAGAAGAGAATACATATTATTTCCACTAGACACATAAAGCAGCAGATAAAAGCCGCAGATCTTGGAATCAAACGTATTATGAACTCACCCTGTAAGGCATCCATTGCCGTGGCAGCATGTGCTGGAGTGGCAAAATCCACAAAACAGAGTACAAGCGGATCTCCACCAGGCTGCAAAGGGCAACAATCAGCAGCGATTGATAAAGTAATAAAAAACTTCCTCGCAGGATAACAAACTTACATTTCTCGAGTCCTTGCTCACAAGTCTTACTTCCTTGTAGCCCACAAAAGGGCGAAAAATATCTACAGAACCAAGTAAAGGAGATGAAAACTAGAAAGAAATATCTTTTTCAAAGATAGAATGAAATTAAGGATTGGTAGATAAAAGGATACGAGCTACTTCACGGCGTGTACAATTTGCAGGTAAGCCCTCCACAAATAGGGTACTTGAAGCATCAGCAGGAAGGGGCATATCAGGCCTTCCACCTCCAAGCCCCGTGTTCCGGCCTTTCACACTTACCAAGGAATCCATGCCACCAATGGCAACAACACGTGGATCATCAACAGGATGACCAGCCAGTCCCCCACTGAAGGGCCTGACAGATTCTCCTCCACTATAAGAAGGAATTTGCTGGGAAACATAAACCATTAGTCATAATTTCATAGAGTAACAACACTAAAATCCAGATTCAAAAGAATTGAACATTAAGACATACTGCACTGCGCAGGTAACGATCATAAGATGCTCCGATGGAGTTGGTATCTCTTTGTGCCCGGCTAGCTACACTTTCATCATCACGAGCATAATAATTGGACAAATCATGACTACCAGGGACATCTATAAGGTGAAGTAGAAAATTTCCAGAAAATCAGCCTTTGAGAGAGATAAACATAAAAGGAAAAAAAAAAAAAACACGTGTTCTAACGGCAAACAATTAATACAAAGCATCATGGTGGGAAAATTAAAACAGGATAATGTTGTGGTGCTGCACACAAATCTATTAGAGATTCAGCACTCTCAGTCATAATTGTAAAGAAATTGAAGAACAAAAAAACTAAAAAATAAAAAAAATCAATACATAATATACTTTATGATTCAAACTGGAAATTGAGGACACCAATGAAGGTTGAGATGAAGGGCGCTATCAAGGGAAGGACCTAGTTGTTGAGGGTATGAGGCGCAAGCGACAGCGGGCGCCTTAAGAAAATGAAGCATATGCTATAAAAACAATCTACCATAATATAATCAGTTCAATTCGATATTCAAAATGCAAAAAAAGAGCACTTATAATGGAGAAAGAAATTAGAGAAAGAAAACTAAGGGGAAAATATGCTCCAGTCATGCCAAAAAAAAAACGAAAAAGAAAAAATAAATGCGTCACACCGCTCCTTGCTAGTGCCAAGGGTCATTAAGTGTGCCATGTCGCACCTTTTATAACTATGATCAAGGATGACGCTTGATTTCTAGGAGCAACTAGGTGTTGATTTTGCAGGATTAAAAGAGCTGCGGGGGTTTGTGTATGAAGTTGATTGTTAATATCAGCCAGCTTGAAAGGGGCCTAATATTCTTATTTTCTGGATATGAGTATTTTCAACATATTGCGGTTTATGTAACTATAGGTGATTCAACGCATGTCTTTGCTTAACCCTCTGTTGAGGATGCAGTGTTGTATTATGTCATTTTAGTTCTTTAATTGTCGAGATATCTCTCCTCAATGACCCTTTTGTTCTCTATAAAACCCACTGTTCTCAACCTTTCATGAGGATTTTTCTTTAGATTTTGCTGTTTCCTCTTGTTATGGGAATTAGACATTTCCTTTTTGGGGTTCTGTCGCCTTTTGCCATGGGAATTTGATGTGTCTAGGGGTTCGTGGGATTCTCATATCTCCCCAGAAGTGAATTGCTCCTATAGCACATTCTTCTCCTTTGACCTTTCTGGCTACCTATAATGTAATTACATTTAACCCTTTCGCTGGATCAAAAAGGCTGCGTTATTACATCTAGTCGGCTCAACCAATATTGCAAAAGGTTGTAAAGGTATGCTGACAGGAAACTGAACAAATACGAACTCAAACAAACATATCATAACAAAATAACTAAATGAATCCTAATGAAGGGGCAGCAGGTCAGTGATATGTTTATAGACAAATAAGCACTTAACATGGAGAACCATGTGCTTACAGACAAAGGACTCTTGCAACAGAGTTTAGACACTGATTAGATCCCATCTTCAATAAATTAGGGAGAAAGCCAGGCAAAGAAACTAAATTCTGTATTTCAGACGCAAATAGAAAACTCAAACATTGAAAGGACCTTCAAGTTCCGACCAACACTCATGAAACAAGTGCCCGTAACAAGCCAATAATAGAACAACGTTCTTAAAAACCTGCGTCGGCGGACTCAACGTAACCCAACATTAGAATCTGTATGCATTTCCATTCACGCAATCAGATCTCTATCACTCAAAGAATCTGCGTATCACAGGAGAACATCGCCCTACTGCTAGTCAAAAACCCTAACCCTCTATTCCTTTGCTGAGAAAACAATATCTAAATTGGAATAATCAACCTAGAATCTTCGACCGGTAGATTTCCCTGGTGTCGCGAAAATAGAAAATACTAGATTCAAAAATAAAAGGTTGGTATCTCCCACATCATTTGATCGTGTGCATGAGCATATAACAACAAAATAAACAAAAGACAGATAATAGAACCCTAATTTCCGCAAGATAGCGGATACACAGAAAACCACAGAGAAAGTGAGAGAGAAACGGAGAGAGATTACCGAAGTCTGTGCGAGGGCGTTTCCCAGGGACGAAAGAAGAGACGGGAGGTTGCCTTGCGTCATTATACCTCCAATAAGCGTCGGCCATTAGAGAAGAAAAGAAACGCGGTGGATGAGATTTGAGACTTGAGAATTGAGATTTGGTAGTTGGGATTTGATTCGGCCGAAGAAGGAACAATCGTAGTCTGACACGAGCTAGAGAGAGCGAGAGAGAGAGAGGACGAGGAACTGAATGTGGTTCCGGCGGAAGGTGAGAGAAGGCACCGAGGAACGCACCCCACCGCCTCGTTCTTAGAATTAGGGTTTTAAATCAAAGCGAGTCTTTTGAAAATTTAAAATAGAAACAAATTCTCGAGTTCTCACCCCAGAAAATAAAACAAGTTTTCCATCCTCCCTCTAGCTATGCCACATGCGCAAAGCATCCATCTAATGGCTTTTGATCGGTGTTACCACAAAATTTATGTGCAGAATTAGAGATAAAATGTTTGTATTATTAGATTTGTAGACCATGAGAGAAATAATTTTAAAAAGTGAAAGAAATTTTAAAATAATTAATTATATTTAAAATTTTATTTAATTTTTAAATTATCAAAGCTAATTAAATTATTTATCGATTTATGCCTTGAGGGGCTAAGGACCGTAGATAAAAATGGGGATAGTTTAAAAGAAGAATCATGGAAGAGGATTCGATATATAATTTTAGGGGAGGATGTCATCTTTTTCCAAAACGATTGAAGAGTGAATGGGACTAGTTGAAGAGAAAGTACAGATTATGGCCAACTATGGTAGGAAAAACTGATGACTAACATCATGAAGTAGACCTCACAACAATGGGATGACTATTTGAAGAAAAACGAAGGCCACTGCATTGAATTGAAAATTTCTATGTTACAAGCTTTTACTAGATGCAAACAATTTCGCCATGTGGGGTTACAACATTCAGATGAGTTGAAAGTGCTTTTTAATGGTGTTACGGCTACTAGGAGGAGTCAATGGGTTCCATCTCAGCGAGGATGCCCATTGATAATGCTGGCTCATCCTCCCTCTAGAACACAGATGCGCCTTCATGTCCATGTTGCAAGATATTGATCCATGATACAACACTTGATGGGACTCTCGTTCCTGCTATTATACTGGCCAACAAGCACAATATAAAGGAAGAGGAAGGGGAGAATGCTATCAGAATGTTGTTGCCACTTGTGATTTTGACATGATTTTACTCTTGTTTGAGCTAGATGGAAAGGAGTAGCACATGACTCGATGGTATTATTTGAATGTATATGTAATTTAAAGACATTTAATCATGCGCATGCATAATTGAGAAATGGGATAGGGAGAGCTTTTTTGGGTTCTAAAGAGTTGTTTCTCGATCTAGAAAAGGTTTCCATATCATTACCTAATAATTAATGCTCCGTACGAACAATATATAATAATGATAAATTAAGGCAATGCGTACTCATTTCTGTGCAGGATTTGCCGCAGTGGGGAGATTTATTATGGGTAAGCTCCAATTTCAAGGAAGTCAACTATCCTTAAAAAACATCAAATGACAATGGCAGTCAAAGCAAGCTGCTAGGAATTATGTAGGTCATTATTATTTCACCACCTTACGTAGATTTTTTAAGTTCTATATTATCATTACCTAATAATTATCGCTTAGTTCATCATATTTCACTACACTACGTAGATTTTTTAAATATAATAATATCATTGAAATCACATCAAAAACTTTACATCCTATTCGTCACTAAACATCAAAAGGTGATATACAAAAAAACATGTCCGAGATTCAACGTGAACCAAATGCATCAACATTTTTTTTTTTTTTTTTTTTGTGGTAAAGATCTTCTTCTGGCCTTGTGAAGGCATTAACCTTAATGATGGGAGGAAGAATCTATAGGGTTGGAACAAGGGGTAGGAGCCAGTGTTATCATTCCACCTACTTAGGACCACATGTGAACAATTTTTCCATTAACAAGCTCGCCAACAAACCCGCTAAGAGTTTATTCATGTTTAATTGTTAACTTAACTAAATTATTTTGAATAAAATTGTATAAGCTAACAAATACAAAAGAGTCGAACTTAAATATAATGAAACTCCAGTAATTTATGCTGATGCATTTGGTTCATGTTGAATCTTGGCCATGTTTTGGGGTGTCACATTCATCAAGGATACAACAAACGCCATGTACCCTATTTCCTGCTTTTGATCTACTCCAAGCAAGGCATCCATATCCATCCTTCCTACCATAAGAAATAATCAAAGAAAAAAGAAAACACATACTTCGTCTTCTTCATTTGGATCAAGTCTTCTTACCAGGGCCCTCCACCAAGCATGTTATTCCAGTACCCAACAGCATTTGAATCTCCTCCATAAGCCGTGCTCGAAACCTGCTGCTTCAAATCTTCGAAAGGAAACAAAGGCTTGCATGAAGCACCGGTGGTACCATTCTCTTGAGGTTGAGTCCCATGCCCACTACTCCCATCAAACCCATCTAGGGAAAAATTGTGAGGCTTGTATTCATGAAAACCACCAAACCCTGATGAGTAGATTCCGGCCCCGGAATTCAGAACGGGCAAAAATGAGTTCAGCCCCATTGAAGCAAACCCAGTGGGGATGGTAGGGTTTGTGTTATGATGATACCCATGGGATAAGGTGGCAATACTGTAATTCTGAGCGCTCGGAGCAAATACACTGGTTCTAGGGTTTATGGTGGCAGTATCAAAATTCTGGGTACATGGAGCTATTAATCCAGTTGTTCTAGAGTTTATGGCGGCATCATTGTAATTCTCAGTACTGGGGTAGGCCAAGTTGAGATCTTGGGCTGCATGGATACTAGTAACAGTGGTAGTGAGATTAGGGTTTCGATGGCCAGTGAAAAGCTTCTTATTTGAAGATGAAGGAGATGGGGAGATTGAAGCTGAAGGAGGAGGAGGGGTTGGAGCTGGTCTCTTGTTCTTCCTTGAGGTTCCACCAATTGGGACATTCCTGAGGCATCCACCTCGAGTCCAGTACCTCCTACATGTCTTGCAGTAGTGTCTGGGCTGAGTGAGGCTGTAATTGTTGTAGTAACAAAATTTGGTGTTGGTAGAATTGCACCTTGGACAGTTCAAACATTGCTCCTTCTGTGCCCTTCCCTTGTTATTTGTAGTTGGTGGAAGTGGTGGTGGTGGTGGCCTTGCACTTTCCATGGCCTTATTGTTCAGCATTCCTATTCCCTGCAAGTATTTATTTATTTATTTTTAGATTAGTAAGAAGAATGTATACAAAAAAAGAAGATTAAACAAAAGAAGGCAACTCTAACTCGCAACAGGCCTATTCCCTGCAATATTGTGATTATAGTTCTAGTACCTTAACATATAATCATCTATAAAAGGGTGAAAAAATATATATATACATGTGAAAATAAAAAGTAAAAAAAATAATTTAGAGAAGAAAGGTGGCAGGAAATAATCATTCCTATTCCCTGCAAATATAAAAGGCCAGTACTCCAAAAAATTATCATCAAATAAGGGGTGAAAATTTTAAAGCGTAATATTGGAAAAAAAATTTAACAAAATTAGAGAAGAAAGGTTGTATGCAATAATCATTCCTATTCCCTGCAAAGTATAATTATAGTACTTCAAGATATTATCATTAAATAAGAGGTGAAAATGTAGACAAGTAGAAAATAAAAAATAATAATAATATATATAGAGGAGAAATATATGCAATAATTTGCACTTCTATAGAATCATTATTAATGATTCCTAATCCCTGAAAATATTATGATTATAATTCCTGTACCCCAAAAGAATTGAAAGGGAGGTATAGCTGCTGTTTTTGCAGACTTTCAGGATCACAAACACAAAGCAAAACAAATTGCATTTTTCCATCATTTTTCCCAAATTATAATAACTTTTCTGTCTCTTACGGCAACCCAAAATTCAAAGCATCATCTCAATGCAAAAAAAAGTAAGTTTTGTTATACAGGAAGCTTTATCATAACTCAAAGTAAAGTGGCTCCTAATAAATTAGCCATGAAAACCCTAAACCTGCGGGGGGTGAAATGGAAAGAAAAGAAAAGGAAAAAAGAAAAAGAGATTGATACCATAAAGAGAAAAGTGAAAAGTTTCTCTGTACCTTTGGCCACTGAGGGGTGCCCATGGATTGTGAGGAAGAGAAAAGCAAAAAGGAGAAAGCTACTATTCTGCTGATCACCCTCTCCAGATGTCTGTAGTGTGCAATGCATATAATGGCTTGGAGGGGGGAAGAGAGAGAGAGATAGGGTTAGGTCTTTCCATCTTGCAGTCTTATTATTTAATTAAAAATAATGAAAACATGGTCAAAATTTATTCTATCTGTGTGGGTATGTTTGTGCCCATATGGCTGCTGTGTGGACTCTAGTGGGGTTCTTCTTTGACCAGAGAATGAGGGGAGCTTCCATTGGGGATTTCCCATTTTAATGAGTCTTTATTATTTTTCATTTTGCTTTTGCTAAGGGATTTTCTTTATAAAAGAAAATTCCTTTTATCTTAAATCCAAAGGGGAGGGCCAAATTTCTGTTGCCAAATATGGGCCTCACCCCATGGTTGATGACTATATTTAATCTAATCTTTGATTAAATTGAGTCAAAGAAGAGTGCATGTTAATGCCATACCTCATAAATGTGCAAAAATCAACCACAACAGCCTTTGACTGAACTGGGGAGTTGGACTTAATCCACTGTGCGCAAGGAAATGGTCTTCTTAGACTTAACTCCCTTGTGAAATAAGAATAATTTATCAATTAAATTTTGAGCTCCAATCAACCTCTGAAACTATATTTGGTACGAAAAGAATTTGCACTGAGTTTAATTAAAATAAGGTATGGTTTCACGGAGTCAAGATGAAAAATAGAGAGATACAACGTGGGGTCAAAATAGGAAACCTAAATAAGGGTTTACGTGAAAAGAAAAAGAAGAAAACAGGAGGAGGGGAGATTGCATGGAAACATGTTAACGTGAGGTGGTGAGAGGAGGAGAAAAATTCTTCTTGTGCCAATGATGGCTCGTGTTAAATCAAGCAACCGTACGAATGTCGATACATCGGTCATGAGAGAAGACATCCTCACAAAGAAAATCTGTGCTTTATTTTTTCTTTTCTTCTTCTTCTTCTTTGGTAAATAAAATTGTACAGTAATTAAAAAAAAATCTGTGTTTCATTACAAGAAAATCACAAAAGTTGATGATCCGCCGCCAAAATGTTATATGTGCAGATGACCGTCGCTAAAAACTCATCATTAATGGACAGTCTTCTCATAGTGTTCGTCGATAAATGAAAATTAATCAAGCGACTTAGTAATGTCATCGTACATGAGGGAAAAAAAATGAAATTTATATCTTTCCGTAACATAAAACATGCAACGCAATAAAAATATGAAAAGTTAAAATAACATTGAGAACTGATCTATGTCTACTTAATTAGAATTATGATGGAATCCATTGAATATCGTAGCAGTATGGATGAAATCCCGGATAGTTTTTAGTATAGTTTTGATAGTACTCACTAACGTGGTAGCACCGTACCGATTAAGAAGTTCTTCTTGTAATCTGGGTTTAAGGTGCGTGGAACTTTTTCTCTTATTCAAAGAAGAACCCTTGAGCAGAAACATCGGGATTTTGAAACTTAGGACAATTAATGCAGCACAAACTTTATCCTAACAAGAGAAAAGAAAGAAGCAACTTAAGTATGAACCTATTCAATGAGCAACCTTCTTTTTTTGAAGGAGATGAAGATAGCTTTATCTGCGAACTCGAATTGAAAATTTTCAAATGGGAATTATTAATAGTGGCATTAAAGTGGATTTCAATAATATATCCATGAAAATAAATAAATAAATAAAAGAGTGATATGAAAAATGGGTCCAATACATTATACTTGAAATCCACTTACTTTTATTTTGATGGTTTGATGATATAAAGATAAGTTTGAGTATGCTCAAGGGGTAATGACCCGGGATTTAGTCTCACTAATTGCATTCTTACATGCAATAAGTGGAACAAAAAGTCTGATTACTTATGAGTCAAGTACACTAACTCATCATTTGCTTGCATTTTGACGGGTTAATGATATGAAGATAACATTTTTTATGAGCATGATGTGGAATTTACTACTAATTACGTTTTTATGTGCGATGTGTTGAATTAAAAAGGCCTAAGGGTGAAAAGAAAATGTGTACTTACACCTTGATTTACATTTAAAACTTTTATTTTGTTATTTCTAATCAGGACCTCAGCAAGTGAAGCAATTTGATTCCTATTTATAGCTTCCATCCATCTTCGTTAGGTCCTGAACTATGTGGACAAAACATTCTATGCGATCATAGTGACATGATAGACAACATACACTTTATACAATGGGAAAAATTCTATACTTTTACTTCATTTAAAAGTAAATCCTGACTTTTATTTTTTTCTAATGAAGATAAGACATTAGTAGAAAAGAAAAGAAAATTGTTCAGGTGAAATTTAGGAATCTTTACTTTAAGATTTAAATGGAAATAATGTGAAAGTACAAGATGGGTTGCTCGTCATACTGGTATACGTGCAGCGTTTCTTACAGCATAACTGTCGATCGAGCAAAGATGAATAAAAATAAGGAGGACTTAAATTGTTTCACTAGTAAAAGTTTCGAGTTAAGAAACTATCAAAGTAAAAGCTTAGAATTTAAATCAAATAAAAGTGAAAATACATGATGATTTTTAACATCTGTCCAACTAAAAATTTGAGAATTTATGAGTCAAATACACTACATCATTATCCACTTGCTTTTTCGACGGGTTAATTATGTGAAAATAACTGTATGCTCTACTAATAATGACAGGGGATGAATAACTGTATGCGAAAATACATATGATCACTTGTGAGTAAAATGCAAAATCATGTTGACTGGATGAAAAATAGCCCGAAATAATACATAAAAAACACTCCAAAGTAGGTGTATAGAGAAAACTTTTTCCAATATAACTATTTTATGGTCTTTTAATTGTCAATTGCGAGGCTTGGATTTTTTAATATAGTGGTCTCTTAATTGTCAATTGCGAGACCAATATTTTAATATTTTAGTTTCGCAATTCACAATTGCGAGATTAATATTTTAATATATTTTCCCCCCTGAAAAAACCCTAAGTCCCACTTCTTCCTCACCATTTTCTCCCACGCTGCACAGCTCGAACAAAGTTGTCGCTTCTCCCCTCTTCTTCTCCTATTGCCTGTAAGTGTGCTCATACTTTTTTTTTTCAATATTTGTACCAATTTCTCCCCCTCCCCCCCCTTCATCCCATACATTTAATCCTTACTCCATACTTTTAATTTCCTTTCTTCCCTTCTCGATCACCGTATTTCTCTCATTGTATCAGCACCGCCTCCCTTTCCTCCTCCATTTCTTTCTCCTTTCCGTACATTCAAATCTCATTGAAAATCAGTCTCACAATTGGTAATTACGAGACTGACTTTCAAAATTCAACCTCGCACATCCAAATTACAAGACTCAAACTTATATTAAGAAAAGTTTTCTCCGAACACCTACTTTGGATCCCTTTCCTCCTCCATTTTTTTCTCCTTTCCGTACATTCAAACCTCATTGAAAATCAGTCTCACAATTGGTAATTACGAGACTGACTTTCAAAATTCAACCTCGCACATTCAAATTACAAGACTCAAACTTATATTAAGAAAAGTTTTGTCCGTACACCTACTTTGGATTTTTTTTTGGGCCAGGGGGGCTATTATTTGGGGACATTTTTTCATGTATATATATATTACAACATTAGTCGGTAAGATTTAGTTTAAATCATGAAGTATAGGCATCAGTTTACGTTGAACCCCAAACTCTTTTTTGCTTAAAATGAACCTCAATGTTTTGAATATTTGACATTTTGAGTCCTACCATCACCCCCATTTTGAACATTTCTTCTTTGTAAGCTTATATCTTCCTCTAACTTCTCTATAGTGGAAGAAATTTCTTCTTATTCTTTCGGTTCAAGGCTACAGCACCCATGCAAGTTTGAAGAAAAATTCGATTGAGAAATTAGATTTCCTTATTTCCTAGTCCAGAAATTCTGGGCTAGAAATTTTGGGTAAAGGTTTTTTTGGTTGGAAGTCAGAATAAAAATTAAAATTCAAGAAAAAATTGGGAAATTAAAATTTAGTCGAAAATTCTCAAAATTTTCAAATGAACATCCTTAGTCGCCATATACATACTATCTTGGACCAAGGGAAAAATCCTAGGTGCAAGTTCTCGAGGAGGCCACAATGGAAGGTATGTGAAGCACAGAAAACAAAAAGAAATTAATGCGTTTATTCAATTTCATCGATCTTTATAAAGAAACCAACTCTGGGGAAATTGTGAATAAGTGAAATTTGGGACTTGGAGAAACCTTATAAATTTTGCACATTTCACGTCAAGAATGAACTGAAATGTGGCGAGTGAGATTTTCAGATTGCATGTGAGATTCACTGGGTAACAGGTGTCACATTATTTAGAGGTAAGCTAGAATCGTAATGCTTTGAAAAGATTGGAATATAATCATCTAATAGTAAATATTTTGGTTAAATAGGTAACTTTTGCCAGAGTTCAGGTTAAAAATATAATTTAACCTTTTTTTTTATTGAACCGAGTATTGTACTCGTACTTAGAAAATCATATAATTACCCTATTAATTTTTTAGGGCCTTGAATTTGGGATATGGATACTTTAAATTTGTAAAACCATAAATTTGTGTAATTGTTCATTCCTGATCACTCATTGCAAGGGAGAGATAGAGAAAGAAACTGAAAATGAAAAAAAAAAAAAGTGATTAAAGCCATAGAAATTCATAAACTTATGACCTTTTCAAATTTTGGTCAGCGCTTATCTTTAGAATTTATTTTCCGTTTCCCCTCTCCAACCGCTTTACCAACAGCCCACTTATATCTTTTTGGATAAATTCTTAAAAAGAATTCCTAAATGATATAGAAAAAAGGGAAAATTTTCAAATTAGTTATATAGTTTCTTATTTTCCCAAAGTTTTTTTTTCCTGGTCACACATTTAATCAATTTTTTTCTTTGGCCACTCATTTGACGTATGGACAATCAATTTTAAGTTGAAAATGGATCACGTATTTTATCAATGAGTGACCAATTAAAAATACTTGACTAATTAAAAATTAATTTGTGTTAATTTTAAAAAGTTAGTCACGAATCGAAAAATTGTTCCAAAGTTGATTCCATAAATGCACGACTGGGAAAATTTTATTTTGGAAAAATAGGGAATGGTACGCCTAATTTGTGAATTTTTGGTTTTCCTTATATTATTTGGGTTTTTTTTTCCCCTAAATTCTTTCTATCAATGGCAGTATTGTAAATATACGGGGCTAAGGCGAAAGACTCGCGCTAGGGCTTCGTTGCGCTTGTTCTCCCACCCTGCAATCCTCCTGTCCTCTCCCTGCACACGGCTTCACGAGTCAGTCTCCACAGTCGCAAGCTTCACAAATAAACCTCGTGAGTTTTTCGCAATTTTGTACAGGGAAATTTCATTTTCTTTCACGTTTTTCTCTCTGCAGATACCTGTTAAAGTACTTTTGGGTATCATTTTTTCTCACTTCAGGTCAGCAAGTAGAGTGCAGAAATGGCGGCTCTTGCTTCTAAATGTTCTCGTGGTATGTAATGTTATTGGTTTTAATAGTTGATGGTTCGCTTTCTGGCGTGATTTCGTTAGTTTGAATGTAGCAAATGATATAGGATCATGTCATTTTTTATCTGCAGCTCAACCAATTTCCATTTTTCTCTGTTGCACTTGAGCTTTGCAGATTAGAACTCATAACAAGCACCTTTCATTGCTTGACTTTCCATTTCCTTTTGAAAAACCCATTTCTATGGCCAGGCGTAAGCTTCGCAATTCAGTTTAAAAAACCCAGAAATTAAAGAGAAACAACAGTAAACAAACTTCCAGCAAGCACACAAACGCACGATTTACATGGGTTGGCGTAAACCTAAATCCACAGTTGAAAGTGAGTGCGAAATTTCACTATGGCAATGGAGTAATTATAAGGAGATGATCAAGCCAACACCCATACCCTTTACGCCGTTAGAGAACAATCAATAAACTCTTAAATATCTTCTTCTATCCATGAGTTTCATCCAAAGGCAAAACAACAAGAAGAAAACTGCCCAAAACTGTTGAAAACTACACTTCACTGCTGGAAGAACAGCTTTGTAACTACTGCTGGTTGAGCCTTGTTTGGACCATAATTTTAGAGGTATAACTATACAATTTTGTTCATCTATGTTTCTTAGCTATGAATTATCTAATATAGGACAATGAGTACTTTGTATCAGGCCCTGAAGTTAATGTTAGCATATGCCAAGTATTTCTTGTTTAGTTTTACTGAAATTTTATGGTTTGTTTCAGTTAATTTGCACTAAGATATTTAACAAATTGAGGTTTATGAGTAGTTCTTTCTATAAATAATCTCATTATGAGCCACATGTGGAATAATGGTGTTGCTCCCTGTTGTGGTTTATGGTTAATTTTCACATCAACATATTTGGACTATACCAAACGTGTGTATCTTATGCAAACATGATGTAGAATCAGCGAGCCATCTTTGTGGGTGGACTTGGCATAATCGAGGTGTATGAGTTGGCTGTTGGATGGTGTTTGAGATCTAACTGAAGTAGTAAAGGGTTGTGCATGTTAAGGGTAATCCCTGGTACACATAATTGAGGTGCATGCTTTTTTATGACTTTGTTATGAAGCTTGGAAAAAGAAAAATTATATAGTGCTATTTTGTTGGATTACTTGCTTTGCCGTGTTTTGTGATGCTTTTGCATGCAAGATATGCGGATCTGCTTCTTTTGCTCAGATTTATATGCTAAAAAATTGTTAATGTTTAACAACATTAGCTACTTGCCTAATAGCATGTCTTCAGCTGATCCATAGTGATTGACTTTAAGAAAATTTTCACACTTTTTTGAGAATGTTCATTTGCTGAAACTCTACGAGCTTGTTAAAGAGAAGTTTGCAACATCAGAATTCATATTAAAGAGCACTTCATTCCAATTAAATAATTAACTGTTTATTTCCAGTTTGATGAAGAATTTCTGGTTCAATATGCATGGTGACGTTGTGGCCTTTGTGCCGATTTTGAAATACTTGCTTAAGTAGCTAATGTTTGTTAGCTTTATGGATAATTTGTTTACCTATGGTATTAGATTATGTGATGTCAGATAATGTGGGCTTTGTTTGCAGAATAGATGAACTTCATATGGTCTGATGAAAAGCAGAGTCAATTAATTTTACTTTTGTAAATGACTGATTCATT
This sequence comes from Santalum album, assembly GCA_034195605.1. Taxonomy (NCBI): domain Eukaryota; kingdom Viridiplantae; phylum Streptophyta; class Magnoliopsida; order Santalales; family Santalaceae; genus Santalum; species Santalum album. Next base: position 24,269,895 of record CM067259.1, read on the forward strand.
TCTTTCAATTTATGGGACAACAAAAATAGCGGGACTTTCATTGTTGGGTGGCCTTGGCAACAATATTTGTACTTTGCAGAGCACATTGCAGGAGACAACATGTGGCAATTTCTTTTCTCAGGTTTGTTTTCCTCTAGGCGTGCGACACTCCTTATTGGATTACAGGCTCTCCACTTGTTCTAATGCAGTTTGTTGTTTTATTTATTGGTAGCAAAAGGGATCAAATTTTTCTTTTTGTTTCCTTTTAAAGGACGGGGAACTCTCATCATGTTTAACCTTTCATATGGTTGGAGATACATGGAAATAAGAGAAAAGAAAGAGAAGAGAATAATAACTAATTTATTTCTTCTATCTGTTTCATTTATGCCCCCGCGTGTATTGCAGAAGAGAACTTTCATTCAGATGGGGACTAAACTCAAAGTTGTGGACAACTCAGGGGCGAAATTGGTAAAGTGCATTCAAGCTTTGAAGGGCAAGAAAGGTGCCAGATTGGGTGACACAATAATCGCATCGGTGAAGGAAGCTCACCCTATAAAATTGAAGAAAGGAGATTCCAAGAGAGGAGAACCTGTGAAGAAAGGAGATGTTGTGTACTGTGTGGTCGTGCGGGCAGCCATGCAGCGAGGCCGCTGCGATGGAAGTGAGGTCAAATTTGATGACAATGCTGTAGTAATTATTGACAAAGGCGAGCCAAAGGGATCTCGAGTTATTGGGCCAGTCCCTCACGAGTTAAGGAAGAAAAACCATGTTAAAATCCTTTCCTTGGCAGAGCATATTGTCTAGGGTCAGGGATACTTTGTTGGCTTTTATGACCATCTGAGAAGCAGAGCTTTCTTGGGATTCTATTGTAAGCTGAGATAGAAACTATATAATGCCAAGTCCTTTTGTGTGTTAAAATCGCAAACTGTGATTTCCTGTGGACTGGACTGCTAGTATCTGTATCGTAACATTTTATTTGAAATTTTGTAGTGGTTGTTTATGTTTGGGCTCTTAAAATTTCCCATGTCTCATTGAAAGATCCACACACCAAACATTGTGAGTGTAGAAATTTATTAGAAAAGATGAATAGTTTATCAAATTAAAATGTCTTTACCTTTCCAGTGTGCTGGGCTTATGATTTAGGTTCGCCTGACCCAAAAAAGTAACTGAGAACAGGGTACCACTGGTGGCGGATTTCAGAGACTGGATGCAAGAGTCTCACTCTTCTCTTTGCTATCTTCTCTTTCGTGCCCTCGCCTCCTTGCTCTCCTGCTTGCTGTGTGTTGAAATGGAAGACATTGAGGATTTGTTGATCGAGAATGGAGGCAGAGCTCCGCCTGGGCTTGGGATGTCATCCAGATCTGTTTGGATAAATCCAAAGCAGAAGAAACAACCTTAACTGTGCCATGATTCCCTTTTGGTTACTCTGGCCTATAAGATCTCTGGAACTCAGGTGCACCTCTCTCTCTCTTTCTACCTCGCTCTCTCATCCCATATAATTTGAAGTTATTCATATCTTTTTATCTTTGATTTGTTGTTGCAAACGGTATATATGAAGACTTTTGGTTGCTCACATATGTCTCTGTCTTTTGTTATAGGTTAGTGCTTTACATTGTATACAATAACTGAGGGACAATTTAAGGTTTAACTATATCTACTTGTTTTATAGATACCCCTAGATTTTTGAGACACTCCTCAATATAAAATAAAAATAAAAACTTGAACTGTAAATTTTTTGGCAAAAATCTGAATCGAGTGTTATTAGAGCTGGGAAACCCTAAAAAATTCATTGAGGCCCAATAGATATTGCAGTTTTATTTGGCTGAAATCAGCTTAGGTTATAAACATGTTTTATATTGTACAACTGTAAGCTAATTGAAAGGGTGAGAGGTCACTTACAAGCGGCTGTTGAATCTAAAAAGATAGGAGAGAGAAAAGGGATGGGAAGTGTAGATAGTTGAAAGAAGTTGGTAGTTATTGGTTGTTTTAAAGTTATTATCTTCGAGTGTTGAATCAACTTTCTAAAATAAATTGAATTTTGAAGTAGGAAGATTGGGAAATATATTTATCTAAGGTTGGATATTGAGGCCCAGAATTTGAAGAGCATGGGATTGAAGTTTGCTCTGATATATTTTAAATCATTATGAAGTACTGTAGGTAGGTTTATGTCTTGTGTGTGTTAGGCATTAACATTCTGAAGCTTTAGGTGGTACAGTTGTACAGTGTGTGTGTGTGTTTTTTTTTTTTTTTTTTTTTTTGTGAGAGTCCGACTCCACTTTATTTCTGAGTGCACTTTAATCTTATTTTCTTGCATACAAGTTCAACTTGTTGCACAACGCAGCAACGTCAGTTGACAATGCAAGCACACATGATATGCAGCATAGCCACACAACGAACCCATCATGTACCCATTGGAACACAATCAGTTCGATTAAACATTGCCATGCCATGTTAAAATGTAAAAGATCTATTTTGTTCGACAACCTGTTGAGGACTTTCCCATCTGGATTTAGGCATGTCCCAAGAGTCGAGTACTCTCCAACAAACCTCTTGATAAGTTTTGATATGAATTCTCAGAGATGGAACAACGTAGCCTGTGCCTTTTATATGCTACCCTTATACATGTAAAGTAACTAATTATGCATTAGAATATTTGCCGGTTTCACCATTATTAATAGTCATCAACTATTTAAGTGAATACTTTATTACTTTACAATTATTCTTCCCGTGCTCTTCAGTTATTTCAGAGTGATAGTGACTACATGGCCAGTCAGCTTTTAGCATTTGGTTATGAGCTGAGTGAAAATGCAGAAGAGTCAGACCTAAGGCTGATAAATACATAAGCATGCTTTTCTTTCCTGTTTGTTTTTTTTTCTTTCTTTCTTTTCTTTTTTTTTTTTTTCAGATGATAGTTTCCCTTATCCTTTTTATTAGTTTAAGTGTTCTTTTATAGATTATTTTGACGGTGGAATTGATAACTTTGTTGCTGCTAGCTCTAATAGTGCTTTTGTCGTGGCTAGAGATTTCCTAAATGTGTTTATAGTTGTTAATAAAAATGCTTTTGGAGGAATTAAACTGGTCTGCCTTGAAGCTGGACATTGAAAGTCTATTATCGATATAAGGTTTTATATAAATACGTTTTGGGGCTTAGTCAACAAGGTAAATTAGAGGTTCTAAAAAAATTATGGGTCTATATTAATTTATTTTTTATTTTTTTCTTTTGCTTTTCTTCTTAGTGGCAGGTGAAAAAACCCTGGCCATGTAGCACATTTTAATTGTAGCAATGAGGTGCACAATAAGACCTTGGACTTGAAAGTTGTAGAGCAACAGTTAGATCTGCATGATGCAAAAAGAGTGGTAATGCAGCATCAACAACCATGAGAGAGAAAAGATGGAAGATAATGATTATAGTAACAACCCTTGGTGTTTCCCTTTGTTCTACATTCCTGACAAAGGGGGGCTTAACATTCTCGATATGAGATGTGAGAATGTGAGATTCAAGCAAACTGGAATGTACACATAGAATAGAAAGTCCAAGCTACCCTTATAAATGAATAAATGGACCCAATTCCCATTTATGTAAGTAGCCATATAACTTATAATAATAATAAATTATAAATAAATAAATTATTCATAATAAATGTTGATGATACTATTTTTAGTTCATTATTATAATTTATATTAGATGAAACTTATATATTTAATGTTTATCTTCAAAAGAAATTTTCTTTCTCATGTAAATCATTTAATATACTTTGTGAATATAATTTTTAATAAAAGAGTATTAACTAGAAAATTAGTCATGATAATGTTTCATTCTTGGAATCTAGTTGTACATACTAAACATAATGATGTCTCAATAATGGGAACTCGACTAAGTCCACCAAACATAAGAATCTCATGTTTTAGGCATCACATTTATAGGCATTACATTCCCGGAAATGTTATTTCAAGTAAGAATATGAGATTTCGCAAACTAAAGGGACCCTTAGTTCATTATTATAATTATCTTGGTTTTCTCCTTTTCCGCCAAAATTAATTCCAGTTTTGTTGTTTCTTATCAGGTGAGAAAGAACGAGTTTATAGAGATTCTTCCTGTAAATGTTGGTTGTTTAGTTATTGCACTTATTGCTAGACAAGCATGCTTGTGATCACTTGGGGAGCTACACTTTTGAGAGCCTTGTAAGTATATGAATATGAATTTTTGCTAATTTGAATTTGCATAGGTATGTTTCACTGCTATTTCAGTACTGCAGGTTGGCCATGTAAGAAGCATTATAGCTGATGGGAGTAAAAGAGATGGATTAATTAGCGAGGACATGGAGCATATGAACAACTGTCATTTCATTAGTGTTTTTTTGCATTATCTGTGGGACTATGTGTTGGCATGGCCTTGCTTTGAATGGAATTCATGTTATAAAATTTGGGAAAAAACCTAATATGTAGTAGCTGTATATAATTTAGGTACAGTTGTGCTTTGTGATTTTTTTTTTTATTTAAAAAAAGCACAACCCAAAATGATGTCGTTTTGGGTTTTATTTTGTTTTCCCCTTATATGTGTGTGTTCTACGCCTAAGTTAGGCGTTGCAGCTGCCCCAAAGTTAAGCCCATAAAATATGGAGAGTTTTCGTTCTATGGTTAATTTTCCTAATAGGAAACAATTTTTTTTTTTAAGCCAAATTTGCCCCTTGTATCGGTAATAAAATATTGGTGAATTCTTTGATTCTAATTCTCAAGGTATAAGCGGATATATCATATATCATGACATTTTATTGGATACCATGGAAAAGCAGATATATCATGACATTTTAAGCAGATATATTGGTGAATATTGGTGAATTCTTTGATTCTAATTCTCAAGGTATAAGCAGATATATCATATATCATGACATTTTATTCTTATTTGCTTTGATACCATGGAAAAGAATTGAGAATCCAGTGACAATGAAACTGATTCCTCGTTGTTACAAACCATTTGTAATAAAGAGCCCAAAGATGAAGAAGATTAAAGGTCACATATATGTTTTAGTTCTATAACAATACTGCAGGCTATGACATTGGAGTTAGTCTGCCACTAAGCTTCCTGCTGATGGTTGCACAATGCTCTGGATTGGTATGACTAATCCTCCCTTCATTCTCAAGCACTTAAAAGATAGAGCAGAAGTTTTGCGTCACCCTTGTGTATATTCCTTTCTACATGCACCAGTCCAATCTGGGTGCAATCCTCTCTTAACTGTATGTGTTAGCATTGAACTTCCTACTGATAATCAACCTATGAATCATTGGCAAATTTGTCTTAATGGTTTCTTTGTGGTTGCTCTTATTGTCTCAGACAATGAACAGGGAAGATACTGTACGCGAGTTCAGAATCGTGGTGGATACGTTGGCAGAGCTTGCACCAGGGATGCGGATTGTGACTGATACAATACATGTACTCCCTGGTTTGTATGGATTTTGGAATTTCTACTTGCAATAACATGGAAGTGCTTCCCCACCTTCCATAGTCAGCTAGATATCTGTGGTCATTTATTTTTAATATCGAACAAATTGTGAATTGCAAATGAATATGAGTTTCTTGGCTTCTCAGGTGAAACAGATGAAGATTTTGTTCAGTCCGATAGAGGAGTATAAGTTTTTGCAGGTTCATATTTCATAGTCAATGTACATTTGCTATATCACCTCTTATTTTCAGTCAGTTCACTTGGTGCATAATAAATTAGTGAATTTCAATTGTTTTGTTTTCATTATATTTTTGCTTGTTCTTTTTTGCAATATGCATGATAACTTTAGAAATATGCAAGGATTAGTCTGTCTTATTAATAGAGGCTCTAAGCATCTTGAATATAATGACGAATGGAAACTTAAAAAAAGATGAGCTGCAGATGTTGACTAAGAAATCTGTTAGTGATCACATAAAATTTATCAGTGCTTTCTGCTTTTAGCTGTGTGAATGAATGCAGGGACACCATCTGCAAGGATGGAAAAGATGCCAAGTTCCATTCATGCCATATCACGGAATGGAAGGCCGAGTGAAAAGAATATGGATAACTGAGATTGCAACTGACAGAGTTCACTTGGTAAGGATGCTTGTCTGTTCGAAATTATGTAATGATGAGCCTTCTAAATCTATTCCTATATCTATTAAGCTACTGCTTTGCCTGAAAACTTAAGCTATTGGATTGTAAGCTCGTAATATATGTTAAGCCCTAAAACGTCTGCACACATGCGGATGAATCTGGGAAACCGTGGTAGTGATAAAGTTGTCATGATTTCACCTGAGAGCTTGAGCCATAGATGCCCAAAATGTCTACTAAGGGCCTACTCTGGGGGGAGCTTATGATAAGCTTCTTTTAGGTTTTCAGAAAGCCGAAACATGGCTACCTCAGAAAAGCCATTCGTTGGGCTGTCTGAAAAGCCAAAAACAGTTACCATAATTCCTCTCAAACTAGATCTGTTTTCTTGTTTCTGTTTAGCGTAATAGACAGCGTGTTCTTTTAATGCAGGAACGGTAAAAAGAAGCAGAACTAAAAATGTGTGAGATTTGAAGTCAATGGCTTTGAAAGGCTTGTACTGAATGCTAACCGAGATGTACAAAAGGAAGAGTGATCATATTATGACTACAATGGTAATGGACTTGAGTACCCTATTCAACATTTTATCTACTTTTTCATTCTTATAAAAATGCTACCATCTTCAAGAAAGTAATGGTACACTTTTTTTTTATTTATCGAAATGCCTTTTGTCATGTATAAATGCTCCCAAAATGATTATGTTTTTTTCATGCATATTTTAGTGTTAGCGTGGAATATAAAACCAATTGTTTTTCGCCACACTGAATGATAATATGAAATTGTGATCGACTCAAGGATTTTAGGGCCCAAACCCATACCAAAATAATCAGGTTCCTCCAACCCAAACAGAGTCTACAGCCCACACAGAATATGCCCCAAATGAAAAAGAGAAGTGCAGCCCAAAAAAGGTCCCCACTTTCTCAAATTACAATCGTTTGTAATCTGGTTTTGGTAGTGACAAAAAGGGGTAGTTCACCTCATATGAGATGCTAAGTTATAGGATCGATTTAGGACTGTCAGGACACTTCCTTCAAGATGGTGATTATGAATTTTATGATATCAATTCAAGGACCACTCCCTGCATAGACTTTAGTATGACAAAAAAAGTAAAACCTAAGGTGGTCCAAATTAGAGTCTGCCACAATCATTGTAGCTCTGCTGCTGGCAAATCAAAGCATTCACACATAATGAGTGAGATAGGACACTGCAGTCCATAACGTATGAAATACAAATCCCTCCGACACACTTTCACTTCCTTCATGGAAATACACCAGGCGTTGGATTCAGATCAGACGTGTCGAATCGCCATAATATAGTGGTCCTGTACGCGGAAATGTTTTTATCTGTGTTATAATCTCAGGACATTAGGAGATATCTATTGCCAGAGATTTTCTTCCAGGACCAGGACCGCTCACATTATATCTTCCAAAATCCAGTTCCATGCATAACTCCATTTCAGAGTCGGGGGTAGGCTCACAGTACCAACCCCACCTATTGCTTTGCAAACCATGTATTGTTGCATCAAAATAATGTTGTAAGCCCTTAAGGGTGGAAATTTCAAAGCTTGATAGGATTCTATAGGTAGATATCTTGAAAGACCTTTCAACACTGCCTCTTCCAAACTTGTACAAAGAACTTGTTGAGGATTTTTCGTATCCTATTTTATATGTTCTAAATATATGCTACATAAACGTAGACCGGATTATACGGGCTTTATGAGTTAAATCTCATTAACGCAAAAACCTTAGATATATTTTATATATACTGGCTGGAGGCAATAGTTTAGGTATTTTTCAAACTCGATACCTCTGATGTAATACTTGAAACAACCGCTTAAACCCTAACTGAGCTCAGACACTGTCGTTGCATTAAAGAGAGTGGGTGTGAAGAGAGGGAAAAACCTATATATATATAGCTACAGTTGCAGTGCAGATGTATAACGTTAATCCCCAAAAGAAAGCACATCATTAGGTGGTGAGTTCACGAGTTAAAGCTTGATCTTTCTTTAGTTTTAACTTGCTCACAGAAAAGGAGAGAAGAAAGTTGCGAGAGGGAGAGAAAGAGCAGAGAAAGAAGAAACACAGTAAAGGGGCCAAGCAAAGGTTAAAGACAGTGCGTAAGTGGGTACAGATCTTATTAAAGGCTATTGAAAGAAACGGCACCATCAAAGGAGAGAGAGAGAGAAAGAGAGAGAGAGAGAGAGAGAGAGAGAGACCCACAAACTCACCACAGCTATTTGAGTGTAAAACTGTCCACATACCTTCTTTCTCGACAAGGCTATACAATTAGAGTTGGTAGTCAGTGTTAGTATGAGAGGGAAAGTAGGGATTAAATAATCACGAAATCTATCCACCGCCAAGATTTGGACACGAAACCTCATTAAGTAGGGTTTGCCGACTAAATATTGCATACTTTAGGCGAGTAAATGTTGCGTGTTCTAGCTGTAATGATAGGATTTGCATTCTCATTGTACCGATGAGAAAGGGACATCACTAGTAAGGCCGATACTTTTGTGCAGGAGACCTTAATGGGTGGATATAAACCATTACACAGGGATTGTATAATTGCTTTTTCAACCACGAGCCATACTTCTTAACTGCGTGGGCTGCGGGTGGACCAAATACAGATGGCAGGTGACCTGAGCGGGCAACGTGGGGGTTTTGGGGGGGATTAGGCCAACCTAATTCATGGAATTTGTTCTCTTAATCGAGGAGTTCTTTTTTATTCTTCTTGTAAGATTCAGTTTGCGTATCATATGTATGATCCTGAAGCGGCTTTCTCCCTAAATCGACGGTAGCCAAGATTATTTACGAGTCGATCTCTGGCCAGGTTACTTCGTGGGCGAGTTGATGAACGATGGACTTAACCTACTTTTGTTGGACCGGATTGTTTATGAGTAGGTTGACAGGCCACGGGCTTGCCTGTGACACTAGATGAGGCCCTTTAGTGCAGAGTTGAACACCATTAATCTCTACGGTATCCTTTTTTCTTGTCCTCAACCTTTTTGTTATTTTTATTCTATGTTTGAGTTTCTTGTAGACGCAGATTCAGAAGCCACAGCAGTTGGTTGGCAGTTGGGTTCATTTTCTGTAACAGGGAATGCTTGTCCCAAAGAGGACTCACAACATAAATGGGATTTTACTGTTTTGAAATATTTATACACATTGAATGCATTTATAGTTGTGATTCTTTAAAGCACTAGCAGATAAACCCTAATTAAAAAAATTGATTAAGAAAGAAGAAAAATCCGCAAAAAATATGGGAACACTGTAGAGATTAGATAACAATAAAATTGACTGTTCACTGTCTAAAAGGTTAGATTTGACTCCCATTTGGGGGGGAAAGTAATATGATCAATTAGATAACAATAAATTTGTACGATTTTTTCCTGTTAACCCCTTTGTCAACCAAATAAAAATATAGCATTGGCCTACTGGGACAGGATCCCCTCCCGTTGGCTTGCACAGCAATCCAATTTTGTGCAGAGAAGATCATATCAACTCGGCATTGGACCTATTAAATGCTGAGTTGGCAAGATTTTCTTCACACAAAGTTGGACTATATTGCAGTCCAGAATCCAAATCCTTGGCTCCCTGGATGCGTTGTGAATGGTCTCATGCTGAAATAAAGCCCGGCAATTCAAGTAATAAGGATTAATATTACATGTGCGCCAGTGATCACATGTCAAAATTTGTGGTCTCCTTTTAGGGGTGTTTTGATCAAATAATAATAAAGAATCACATAAATTTTGACACAGTTATTTTTGATGCAAAGGGTATGTAAATGATGTATGGTATTACTCATAAATAAGGCGTTGGAGCCACCCACCTAGTGCTAATTGCTTTGAGATGAAAAGTTTCAAATCATTTGTATCTAATAGAACCAGGAAGACTAGCTCGTGGCTTGTCAACCCACTTATAAGATGATCTAGTCTAACCCACCGATAAAATAAACTTGATCTAGCTGCAATCCAGCCCAATTATCATATCTAGTTAAGATTTTTTTTTTTATATGTTTCTTGTTGGTTCAAAACTAGAGTTTTTTGCTAAATATTGAGCAGCTTATGAGAATAATAAAAGAAATAAAAATTGTACTAATAACCCATTCATATTATAACTCGACTCGACTCTGGTCATAAAATAATATTAACCCGTAACTCATATTTGATCCCCTCAAAATTAACGTGATCCGTTCAATTTTCACCACCAGTATCACCGCAAGCAATCAACACGCATATGACATAAATACAAGCTTCACATCACACCCACCCTAAACTGCGCAATTTTAGAATTCTTTTAAAATAACTTTAGTGAAATGGCATCATTATTTGGGTTGCATGTACCTGTAGCCGTACGGTCCGACCCTTCCTAAGCTACTCTAGCTAAGCGTGAGCGATGCGCTTTGGTCATTAAAAAGATCTGGCACATGGGTGATGCAACAATATTGACCCTTTTGCCCCTGAACCTTAATTAAGCTGATTATTTATACTTAGGTCATCCTAATGATAGGCTTCAATTATATGATTACACAAGCATCATCGTCTTGAGATATCATATTCTAGTAAAATCGATTAAAATAATTGTGTTATTTCATTTTTATACCAAGATATAATTGAAAAGGTCATGAGAGCGATTGGGATTGGTGAGAGCACATCCCACCATTACAAACATGTAATGTTTAATCACCTAAACGTATGTAATATTTACTCGAAAAATCTTTTTTTAAGAGGTTTCGTGTACGAATTGTTTGTTCGTCTTCTGCTCGTCCCTTTATAACTTAATGCATATATAGGTTATATGAATTTTAACCACACTGATCGAAAGGACATAAATTAATAAAGAAATCTAGTAATTTTAGTATAGTTTGATAAAATTTAGGTTTTTCATGTAAATAACAGAAAATTTGAAAAATCTGAACTCATAAAACTTTTTTCAAAATTTTCATACTTTAGATAAAAATTCAAAATATTGTCAAATTGAATGAAACTTTTCTTCCATTTTAATCTATACAATTAAAATTTATAAATTCTACAAATGCATTGAAAAAAGGACAAGCAACGAAGCCGGCTTTTTGAAATCAACATATATATATATATATATATACACACTAAAATATACATTTATTTTTTATCTTGGTATATCTATAATCTTTTACATTTAATTTTTTTTAAAAATGATTAAAATCAGGGCTCACAGCTGGCTTATGGGCATTGAATTATTCGAATCTTCATACAATGAACCTAACCAGAGAGTCTACAGAAAAAAGAAAATGGCAAATTTATTGTAAATGTGAAGCTGGCTAAGCTATATTATTAGCGCAGAAGATAGGCCTATATCAACTGTCGGCTGCTGGTCACAACCCTAGAATGAAGAGACTTTTGATTGAAATCTAAGACATAATAAGCTAAAATAAATAAATAAATAAACTGACGTTGCAAAAATCCTCTATCATATAAAATGATGTCGGCCACCTTTTAGTGGGACTGAGTTTTTTTCCAAGCTTAATTCCCATCTTTGGGTGGGTAGAATTTTATTTTCGGTGGCAAAGTCGGATACTCTTATCTTGATTATTGGGGTACAATTTATAGATTATTCATCTTTGAACCGTTCCATTTGATACGAGTTCCCGTTGTCAATAAAACTCTCTTATACCTTTATTAATTATAAATAAATAAAAACTAAGATTATTCATGTGGATTATAGTCACATGGGAAATCATATTTTTAAACATAAAGAGAGAGGAAGGGAGAGGTTCATCCCGTTTAACCCCAAAGCTGTCATTTTTAAGATCATCCACTTCTATTACTTCTTTTTGTATGAATCATAGTTTACCCTAATTTATTTATTAACCCTAATTGTCAACACTAGCTAGATTATTCAACCTTTAGTTTTGTTTTCTTTTCTATGAACAGAAATAAGAAATGGGGGGGGAAAAAAAAAACAAACACACAGTCAGGAAGATCTGGTGCAGCCAGCAACAATTTGCATACAATTTAAAGGTCAAATTAATAAATAATAACTAAAGGTTGAATATAATCCTGGGTGGGTGTGGAGAATGATTTACTGCTCGGGAAACCTGCAAAACAATCCCCCATCAACTAATTTATGTTGTTGTTCCCAACCAATCTACTTTGGATTCGCAGCTTTTTCCTTAAGATTACTGCACAAAAAGAAAAAAAGATCACTTTATGATATGTTAAGCATTACAAAGTGAATAAAAGGAATGAACAATAATGAGTCAAAAAAAAAGAAGAAAAAGTTAAGATTATTGATGTAAACCTACATTTGGAAAATTTATAATGTTATTTTAGAGTGACAAAGGTGTACAAAATTCATATTAAGAAAAAATAATGATGTTAAATTTTTTTGTAATATACTATGTTCGATCGCATTCACATGCGACATGTTCAATATGAAATTTCTATAAAAAAAAAAAGTGAATTAATCCATAGTCTGGCCATTAGATCCGATGACCACCAATGGGTCATGCAGCATAGATATTCCATATGGAGAATTTATAAATAATTAGGAGCATGTCAAAGGTATAGGTTCCCTAGCTAGCTACCTTCATAGAGCCGGCGTTGCTATATACTTATATACTCCTCAAAAATGGAGAAATGGATAAGTGGGAACCGACAGCTTTTCACTTTGACACCAAACTATTTCCTAGGATTCGATTTCTTTGAGATTATGTATGTTTGATGTATTTTATTTAAATAATTAGTGAGAATTACTTGTCATGTACCCGATCTTAATATGGGTAAAGTGCGTAGAAACTTACACATAAAATGAATAATGAATAGCATAAGGGGTGTGACCCATTTCATTAAATATGGTAGGATCCACAATCCTTTGGTATGTCTCATTCTCATTTTGCACATTATTTTGAGTACACTTAACTTATTTTTAACTTTTATACTAAAAAATTTCTTTTGGATAAAAATTAGGTATTTGGTAATCCTTTTAAAAAGCTCAAAAGAGCTCCATAGGAAGCCTAAAAAGCTCAAAAGGGCTCTATAGAAAGCCTAAATTTGCTTGTGAAAGCTAAAAAAACAGTTTTTCGGAAAAATTATAATAACCTGAAAAAACTGTTTTGTTGCTTTTCAAAATATCTAAAAATAACTTTTTATAAGTTTCTCCAACCTGACCCCTCCCATGTAAAACAAAATTAAATAGGGAATAGTCTTGTGAACCTAAGACTATCGGGTGAATTACCTAATATAATCACATGAGGGTGGGCACCACCTGCATAATGTAAATGACGGGGCTCACTCTACAGGTATTCAATAATCCATCCAATAAAAGCCTTTGATTCTCTAAACACAATTAAGAAAATAATAATGTTTGGACCCACGAAGCAACATTTTTTGATGTGCGCCACAATAGGAGGCCAAACGTTTGCAATTCTTGTCCTGCAAACAATGACACACTCTTGTGTAGAAAAAGGTTCAAAGTAGGCCCTCAGGTCTCTTTTCACCGAAAGCATTTTAAGTTTTTTTCTCAAATGTGTTAATTAGCTATGTAACTGCAACAAAAAGCATCAGTTGTGGGCTTTGGACAGTGATGGTGATAATCCATGTCCACTTCATTTTGGACAGTCCCAATACATGTGCTGGGGAACTAAAGCAATTTGGGTGATTATAACTGATGTGATCTGTAATTGCAGAGTTCCCAAGTGCCAAATCATTGTCGAGAGGGATTATGGGAATTAGCAAGCCTTAACAAGTAATTTTGTGCTTAATCAAATGGGGGACAAAATGAAACTTTACCTTTATGACTTTTGTGGGTTTGTTGGGAGAAACCCTAGTTGAATTGACCTTAATTTATAATATTTTAGTGGGTTTCCTTACTTAGGCTTTCTCTTTTATTTTAATTATGTTTTTGACTTTTGAGGACTTATTGGGCTTTATTGAAGAAATGAACTTGGTTGAGTTTAGGCTCATTCATTATGTATGTAGAAGTAAAGTTTTTCTAACTTTTTATCTTTTCAATGGCATATTACCTTTTTATTCCACTAATTCGACTCATTATCTTGGTCGTCCATCATCTCAACTATCAGAAAAGGATTATCGGACCCTCAATTCATAAGTTAAGAACTGAAATCCTCTTTTTTTTTTAAAAATTATCTTTTTGACTTTTGAGGACTTGTTGGGCTTTAAAGAAGGAATGAATTTGGTTGAGTTTAGGCTAATTCATTATGTATGTATGAGTAAAGTTCTTCTATCTTTTTATCTTCCCAATGGCATGTAACCCTTTTATCTCACTAGTTAGACTCATTATCCTAGTCATCCATCATCTCAACTATCAAAAAAGGGTATGGAACCCTCAATTCCGAAGTTAGGAACTGAAATCCTTAAAATGACATTATTTTGATAAAAATATTACAGTATTTTTTTATTAAAAAGTACTTGATACTTAGCATTTTAACTAAAATGATGTCATTTGGGGGCCTCAATTCCCAATAGAGGCTCAGTTTACACACTTTTCTCATAAGAAAACTACCTTATATTTTAGAAAACGAAAGCATTAAAGGACTAACAGTCCATTTGGAAACCACAAAATAAAAATTGATTTGATTTAGAATTAGAATTTCTTGATAAATTCTGCATTTGAAAAGTCCAGAATGGGAATTAATTTTATTTAAAGATAAATTTGCAAGAAGTTACCAACCATTATAAATCAAACCAAAATGGGTCTGATTTGTGTGAATTTGATTTGATTTAATCCTTAAAGTTATGTTAATCTGAAAATACCCCTATATTTTCTTTTATATTTCCTTTATCCTCTCTCCTCTCCCTTAATCTATTACCCTTTTTATTTCTCTAGACCCTCCATCTTCCTTCCCCATTAAAATAATAAAATTCAGCTTTATTATTATTATCACATAATAAAAATTTGCATATTCATTATTTTTAATATTATAACTAGTTTTTATCTAGATGATTCTATGATTTTATTTTTGGAGAAAAAATTCTGTATTGATGAAATATTTTTATTTGAATAAATGAGACCATTATACATCTTTATGGTATGAAGGGATAGTATTGTCAACTTAAGAAATTCTTATAATTTTTATAACTTTCCAAAAAATAAAATCGAAATAATTTGATTTGATTTGGGTTAGTTTCCAAACAACGGATTTGAGTTTTAAATCAATTCAAATGAAACCGACTCAATTCATTATTAGTTTGATTCTAAATGGAGTGATAGGGATTTTATACAGTAATTAATCGACCACTTAAAAAAGATGGCCCCAAATTATTAAAATCCTTTTATTCTGCAAGATGATTATTCAAAAAATTCTCGATGATCCAATTGCAT
Organism: Santalum album; assembly: GCA_034195605.1. Taxonomy (NCBI): domain Eukaryota; kingdom Viridiplantae; phylum Streptophyta; class Magnoliopsida; order Santalales; family Santalaceae; genus Santalum; species Santalum album. The sequence continues at coordinate 24,285,265 of CM067259.1, forward strand.
GTGAGTTTCGATCTGAGCAAGATTTTATTTAAAAGTCCTAATGACAAAATAATTCTATACTTTTACCCTTTTTGTTTTAAATTCTAAGCTTCTAATTTTCTAATTTTTAGCTTGTACTTATGTTAGTGATGTAAGTTTATGCCTAGCTCAAACTTCTATCCATTTTTATTAGGATGAAAGCTTACACGACCCAAAAAAAACATGCTAAGATGTTGAACAATAGAATTTAACGATTCTTAAACTCTAATACTCCTAAATTCATTCTAGGGTTATTGTCTTCTTTATTTTCTCGAGGTGCTCCATCTCCTGTTGGTTAAGAAAAATGGATGAAACTAGATAGAAGTTTGAGTGAGGATTGGAATAATTCACTGATATGAATTTAGGTTATAAACCGAAAGTTCAAGATTTAAATCAAAAAATGATGAAAGTTCAGGATTATTTTCATCATTAGGCCTATTTAAAAATTCTTAGAATCCATCCATAACTCTTTCGGGCCTTCAATCAAGTCTAATGATCAAGTACCATAACAACATTAATACTTGTGATTGGTTGGAAGGATTTGGAGGGGATGGGAGGGATACAAAATTTAGTAACCTTGAGCTCTACCCGAATTTCCTCTCACTTTCATCTATTCAAAAGTCGGATGATTTTGAGGGAAGAAAAAATGACTTCAATAAAACTTTTACAATAGCCAACTTACTCCGTAAATAATGAAGGATAAAATATAAATTACGTATTAATTTTAAGACGTTTATAACAAGGTTTATCTTTTCTTTTCAACTTGTAATTAAGAATGAATGTTTTCATTTAATTTTTTATCCTAAACTCCCAATCAAGTAGGTGTGAAAGTATATTCCTCATTTATACTCCCCTTCCCTTCTTTTTCTCGTCAAACTCCCAATCAGAGTATAAATGCCTTTAATCAATCGGCATGTGTCCTTTCAAGATTTCAACAGTTTAAATGTAGTAATATAATATTAGATTTTATTTTTAATCTTAGCACGTGTGAAATCCTATTAGTTGTAAAATATTGACTTTTGCAGGCTATTAAAACCGTTGACCTGCATCCAGAGAATCAATAGAAATTGGTGGGTGGTCAGCAATGGATGCTCACACGCCCATTTGAATGATTTTGTAGGCACAATTCCTTGTATAAATGAGTTAAAGACGTGTTTGTAGCTTTTAGTGCTTGAAGTCTCACTAGCTTTCACGTGGAGAAAATAATGTTTTTTTTTTTTCCTCTGATGGATTCACCTTATTGTTTAATAAATAAATAAATAAATAAAAACCGACCGTTCACCTTAGAATGGGTTTACACTCTATATCCTCACTAAACTTTGTCATTAATGCGTTTAAAACACAAGAAAGTATTTATATAAGCAATAAGAAGAATTGCTAAATTAGGGTCTACACGTGACTGAAAATAGATATAATCCCATGCATGCGTCAATAAACAAAATTCAAACCCACCAAAGCGAAACTCAAACATATAACATATAGAATCGAAAGTTTGAGACCGCTGCCATAACTAGAGTTGGATGCACATGATTGAAACTCTTCAATAACTTTAAATTTTGGGATGCCTACAATATATATATATATATATATCGGTAGAGTTATTAGCGAAAATGAACCATCACAAGAACTAATCACTCCCAAAATGATAATGATCCATCACAGGATCTCTAACAGCCACTCAATGATTAAGAATAACGTGCAGCATAAATGAGGAGATATGGGACCTGATTCCTTCAACATGAATGATTGAAGGAAGCACATTAATGGGCATAGACTTTTTTCTGACAATTTTGCCCTTCCCCCGCATTGGGTATCTTCGTTATCTTAGCATAGGAACCAAGGCAGGAAGCAAGGGTAATTACGTCTTTTCCTCTTTTGACCTTTTGTTTTTTTTTCCCTTCAAATTGTGTCCTTATTCTTTTAAAATTTTAAAATACCCTCTTTTTAATATTATTCTTGTTTTCTAAATTCTCGAAAATGCCCTCCTCCATCTTTCAAAATATAAAGATTGCCACTGAATAGTATTTAGCCCTACTATTTACATATCATTCTAAAAATGCCTTTTTTTGTGAATCACTGGGTCCAATTCCTAGGTTATCAACTTTTAATTTATATGGTTCAAGCAACTGAGATTAATTGGTAATATCATAAGAGTTTGATTCTTTAGTCGATCATCTCTGATTTGCATAGTTCTTCAAGCGAGTATTTAGGATTGTCCGGACTTAAAAGTAATTATTCAATTAACAAGCATATCCCACCGTTATCAAAAGGAAAAAAGGAAAAGAAAATGCCCTTTGATGAATAATTTGACCACATTGCCTCTCCATTGGGGAACTATGGAGTCCGTGCTAATTTAGTGGGATAAAATTGACCATGAATATTATGAAAATATTAAATTTCTAAACATGATTCGTTAAGTTATTTTGCCTTATTGTGTCATTGGTTTTGAGAGCTATATTTAAAAGAGAAATATTATGTGTATCTTTCACATAATTTTCACACCGAGAGTGATCATGTGACAGAAAATATACGTAATTTTATATTATTATTTGACTAAAATACGACTTAAAAATAACTGTACATATTTTATTACGTTATTCTTTCGATGTGAAAGTTGTGTAAAGAATATACGTAATATTGCTCTATTTAAAATTGTGTCAGGGATACAATTGTCCAGTAAAAAGTTGATGATATGAAACATTGATTGCCGCCCGACCAAACCAAATTGATTGAAAGTGGAAAGAAAGAAAGAAGAGACAGATAGGAATGGAGTTGTCCTCACACAGTGGATACATCCGCTGTCTATTGCCATCCTGACCGTCCATTCCTTAGCAATCTGACGGCCACCGCTTTCCATTATCTGTAAATTCCATTTGCATTTAAATATTTCCACTCACTTCTTTTACTTTCCCCACATCACTTCTTTTACTTTCCCTATACATGATTTTGAGTCAGGTTATTTTCACCTTTTTGCTAGGGTCAATCTTTTGGTGCTCATTGAGCCCTAAGAGTGGGTTTCGAAATGATCGTTGAATATAATTCGATGTAATCAAGTCATTAAACTTTAAGATTCGTCCAAAGTGAGTCACTGTCGTTAATGTGATCATTCTAATCGTTAATTATGCTGGTGTAGGAGTATGTGTGGAGCCCATTTTTCATTTTCTCCTATCATGTAGCACTATAGTAAAAGCGGGCAATAGCGACGGCATTCATGCTGATAACTCGTTTTGCAAAAGCTGGTCACTTAAAGTACTTATAGAGACAGAATAACTATGCGACTGTTATGGGTATAATAATCGATGCTCGGGACCAAGTTATTATTATTTCTTTTTCCACCTTCGTGTTAAGCTTATCTATTTTTCTTAATAAGTGATTGGCTATAGAATTTGCTATTAAATTTTATGTTCATTGCTGAAAATGTAACTTGAATTGGAAATCAGTTGCTATAGGTTGTTAGTTTTATAAACAAAAAAAAAGAAAAGAAATTCTAATGGCAACAGGTTATGCTGATGATATCATTTTGGATTTGGATTCAAAATGGTTATTGAACCTCGATTTAATGATCACTTGATCCCTTGTTCATCCACAAAAAAAATAAAAGAAAAAAGAAAAATGATCCCATGAAACAGGGACAAATTGAGAAAAAATTATTCAATATTATTTATAAATAATGGATGTTTTAAAATATTTCCGGAATAATTCAAATTTCAAACTAATCCTTTCCGTTTATATCTAATCTAATTCTACCTTTTTGTATATGTGACTATAGTAATCTACTAAATTAAATTATTTTTTATTATATGCCCATTTTCTCGAAGAAAAAAAAATGTAGTTGGTGGTAGTTAAGGAACATATTCATTAAGAATCTAACCTTTTTTTTTTCCCTCTTTTTCTTAATTTATAATAATTAATGGTAAAATAAATGATTTAATAATAAAGAAGAACATCATAAATGCTTCATGAAATTTTGAATGATCGTTTAAGATCAAAATTTGGTATAGACTTGAATTGAAAAACGTAAAATAAAATATTTTCATTGTTATCAAACATTATGCATTTCAAAAATTCAAAATTGATTTTAGATTTATATAAGTTTTTTCCCCCTCTTGTGAAAAGTACAGACAAGCAAACAACTAATTTTGACTACTTTGATTAAACTTTGTATTCGTCAAACGAAAGAATTTAAGAAGCAAGAGTGAGTTATCCGTATGGTATCATATCTAAATAATATTTTTTTATTTTTTTCAAATCAAAATTTAATAATTTTTTATTTAAGTGTCATTTTCAATGAATATATGTAATAGCCTTAAGTATGATATTTTCCTCTTTAGTATATGAGCATTTCTTTGAAATAATGCACAGTCAATCAAATAATTGGTTTTAATCAAAACAAATGAACATAACTTTATGAAGCATGAATTAACTGTGTGATTGGATTAGTTTTAGAGTCAAACTCTACAAAAAGCTTACATAAAATAATAATACAACATTATTTACACTGCAAGCCAAGTACTAATCAACTTTATTATTGTTTTCACGAAAATATGGAATCACGTTTTATAGATTTTCATGAAATTATTAAAATAATTCTTTGTAATTGGCTCGTATGCATTAACCAGCTTCACTCTTTCTATAGTTAACTATATATCTTCAACAACTTTTATAAATAATGTATTTTGTGATTTTACGTATCAGATGATTCTTTTTTGTTTAGTTCTATGAATGGTAAGTCCGACGTGGCAGTAATCATCAACGATTATTGTTTAATTTCAATCAGGCATCTCTGTATTTAGGGCAAAAAATATATTATGTATTTAACCGTTGGATGGTTACCATGTGTTTATGAAAAATTTTGGTCATTTATTCAAGTTTTTTAACTTACTATTTTGCAAACTGAAATGTTTCGGGAAATTTTATTCCAGAAAAATTCGGTAAGCTTAAAACTTAAATAAATAGTCAAGATTTTTTTTTTACACATCGGTAAACTTTATTTCTGGTCCTAAATGCAGAGGGGTTTAATTGAACATAGTTTATGATTTCACGAACATTATTTGGTGATGTGGGTTTAGCTGTGGTGGTTCCCATGTCCCATATGATTAATAGAAATGATGAACTTATAATAGTGATCGTCCTTAGTTTATAGGCATCTTGTACCTAATTTGTTGCATTGAAATGGTATGTAGAGTACTCAATTTTTATTCAATTTACAAGTATATCTCTCTATTAAAATTAATAAATTCCTATAAAAGCATCAAACCATTACAAAATCTAGAGCATCAAAAAGCATTTTTGATGCTCCACGAATACTAATTATTTTTTAAGAATAATGAATTATGCTGCAGTGTTAACTTTAAATCCCACACGCCGTCTAATGTGTAATTAAGGTCCTATAAAACGTCAAAAGGTTAAGCTGTGGAAAAAAAAAAAAAACCTTTCCTACCATATTGTGACGTGGAGATACCTAAATATATAATTAATAGTGGGTCTAATAACTACTTTAACGGGCCTACACTAGTGATCCTATCTGTTATACATCTATCACGCGTGCATTAACACGGCCTCTGGGCTAGTTTCCTTCTTGATGATGAAACTTATCCCCCATCTTTTCACGGGCCGACCTAAAATTTTAATGAATGTTGGCTTGGACTTCTTGGTGCTTATATACACACAAAATATAGAATTGCATTAGCTGATAATGTAGCAATGTTTATGGGTGGCGCATTCAGAAACTAAGTAGTGGTGATGTTTCTGATTTATTTCCAACTGTAAACATCCTAAGAAGTTGACAAAAGCGTCGGTGGAAAATAAACCTATTCCAAGGCATATATGGTTAATTGTTCTAATTTCTGAAAATCTAGTGCTACATCTTGAAGCTATGTACCAATTGAGGGTCAAGCCTTAAAATTCTGAGTCAAAAGATCCTATGTAGGCTCATTAGGGTGGAAACTGTTGAATTCTTACCTATGTTGAAGGTAAAAGATAATTTGAGAGTGGAAAAAAGGAGAATCGGAGTCGGCAAAATGCCTTTTTATTGTTTCAATACAACTCATACTAGTTTGCCTTTTCCATGGACGATCCGGGGTGTCTTCGATCCAAAAAGTGCGCAATCTGGTATTATTTTATAATTTTTTAAATAATTTTTTGAATAATTTTAACCATACGGATGGAAAGAGCATTCAATAATATATAGACGCATCATTTTTTATATGATTTGAAAATACGTAGCTTATTCATCCTAAGCAATGAAAGAAATGACATTTAAAAATTATACTGAATTCTCAATGCTTAGGATGAATAGGTTTTATAGTCTCTAAATCTCATGAAAATTAATATGACTTACGTATTTATTTATTTTATTTCCATCCGTACGATTCAAATTATTTAAAAATTTATAAAAAATAAAAAATTATAAAACCGCATAGAACTGCATAGTTTTGGAGCGAAGAGGATCCAAATCCTCCCTTGGAGGAATAAGATCTTGGAGAAAGGATATATAAATCCATCCTTATTTTTCTCAACGTGCCAACAAGTTTTTCTTTTTCTTCTTCATTTTGCTTAATAAATTAGGAAATATATAAAAAAATCACGTGGTGATTAATTAAAGTAAGAGCGCTTAAGCTGCAATATATTTTTTAAACAAGTTTAAAATGAATTTCTGGACTTTGGTTATTAATTAAATTAGGCTTATGTCCCAATGAGCCTCAATCCAAATGTTTAGTCTACCTATTTTCGAGTCGGTTCAAGTATATTAACCACTATGTCACCGAGACCATTTCGATTATAGTATGTTTCTGCTCACACGCGGAGATAACAAATCTCTTTCCCGCCAAGGACTGCCCTTGTACAATACTACTGGGCCAGCAAGTTATGAATCGTCGGCTGGTCACGTATGTTAATATACGCGTAATAAAGGTGACAGATAGGATCGTTAGTGTGGTTTCAATAAAGCTAATTGCATGACTCACTAGTAATTATATGATATCTTCACATTAGACTATGTTATTACTCTAGGGAAGTATTTTTCTAAAATTCATCTATCACTATTTAAAATTATGGATCTTCATTTTATTTTTCAAATTCAACCTCACACGTGAAAGAAAGACGATGTGGATACCTTTAATACTTTTATAGAATCCCTTAAAAACTGAATAAGTTTTCAATTCTTTAACGTATTCCATGATATAAAATTATCTATATGTACGAAGATTTATGAGTACATTTAATTTTTCGTGTTCTTTTCATTAATACGGTTAGATTCAAAATGATTTAGTTTTAGATAGTGATAGCACAAAAATAAAATTTTGTACACAAGACCATAAGCTAGTGTTATTGGTCGTATACCCTCATTACCACACACACACACGCACATACTTAGAGGCCGAAAGATCAATCCATGATCCACGAACCCACTCATAAGATAACCCTATTCTACCCGTCCATAAAATAATCTTGACCCTCTTTGAACCACCCGTGATGGCTCTTAACTCGTATTGACCTACCCACACGTTGCTCAGTTCATTCCCATTGTTATTTCTAATTAAAAATTTCATTTTTTCTGGATTCAAAATTATAGTTTTTATAGAAAAAATGGACTTAAAAGTGAGCCTTTGACCTGCCAACTTGCCAACCCACCCATTATATAATTAGACTTAAGCTGATCTCGAAAAATAATTTCGACCCATCATTGATCTGCCTGTAACCAACACATGACTCGAGTTTGCCGGCTCTATATGTATCCAATATGGTGCATATTAACACTGACATGTTAGGTAAACTAATAGGTTAGGTCTCGCTATTGCCCAAAGCGATCGGAGAGTGAAGATATGGGCGTGGATGATCAATTTCCTAAAATCAAGGGTTATATAACTTAGATTTTATTTGGGAAAATAAAATTATAGTGAGAGGATATGCAAATTTACCTATTTTAAGACCTTTATTTATAACTCTTTTGTTTTACTGTGGAGGATTTTAGAATCCCAGAGAGAAGATATCGGGGTGGATGATAAATCTCCTTGATCAATCTCTATATAAATTAGTTTTTATTATGGAGAATCAAATTATACTTATAGAGGATATGCAATTTTATTTTAATATGGTGACCCTTGGTATGGGTATGATGAATCTTAGCATACAATTTTTTTCTTTTTAATTTATTTTTTCATACTCTTCTACGTGAAGACTGAAATTGGGGAATTCACGAAATTGTAGCATTCTTTTAATATGGGAAATTTATACAACAAGGATCAAGGATAATTCATATTCTTGTTGATACCGCGCATGGATTAATAACAATAATTATCATTATAACTATAACGAAATAATACAATAAAATAGAATTGAAAGAGAAATAATTTGCAATTTATTCTTTTGATCTGCAAATCAAACTATCTCCACCCATTGGTGTTTTATAAAGAGGCACCTAATTTAAGAAAGATTTTACCCATCATTAACAAATTTGAACTGCAGGGGTAAGGTAGCATCAAAAATACTTAGGCCTTTTTGTTCTAGTAAAAAAAAAAAAAATCAATGAGTTAATGCATGTGTGTTATTTATATTATTAGTAAATTTCCATGAGGGCAGCGATTTTTTTTTTTAATAAAAAGAAGAGAAAAGTATTAAAGAAGATCTTGATTTTCTTTATTGAAATTTCAAGGTATGCTGCTTTTAAATTTCAAGGCACGTGCGTCGATGAAGAACGCTTGATAGGAAAAAAATATTTTATTTTTTGGATAATAAGTTCAGGGCATGGCTTGAAAATGCTCCTTCCTCGGTGACTGTATTTTGCTCTGAATGCGATATAAGGGTCCTTCAACATTTTACAGAAAGTAAGAGGTTTCTTAAATGCAAGTATAGTTGAAACATGGACGAAATTTATGAAGAGAAAAATAAATCAAATAAAATCAAATAGTTAGGAGAGTAAGTTTTTACATCATTGCATACGAAGTTCAATAAATTTATACTAAATTTTTTTTATCGGTAAACCAGTTTGTTAATCTTATACCAAGTTCACGAGAGGCACAGGTGCGGTCTTTCTAAATGAAACTCTATTGCTAGCATGAATAATGTTTAAGATAATGAAAATAAAGCAAGCCATCTATGATAATCTAATTTGAAATTATGCTTCATCATTCTGACAAAAAAAAGGGAAAAAAATAAGTGTGCTTCATCATATATTTTACAAATATAGGATCATTAATTCTATTAATTTTTAACAAATGGTGCCATTAACGTTTTTATTCCTACTCCTCCGTGCAGTCCGTAGCTGGGCTCCAATTTAAGAAATAAAACAATTAAAAGTCACATGCCACGCAAAAGATATTATGGCAAACCTTTATGAGTATCATTTACATTTAGTACATAATTTGGAAAAAGGCTTAAATCTAAGCAATTTTAAAGCATGGTATAATTGTGGAAAAGTTCAAAGCTCGTAACTTTTAACTTTACAGGTAATCTTTTCTTTAACATTCAACAACTGCTAGGATTTAGTATTTCGATTAAATTTCAATGCGAGTAATATTACATACATGTCTTTCACACGATCTTTACAGCGAAAGTGATCACGTGACAGAATATGTAATTCTATATTGTTATTTGATAAAAATACCACTTAAAAAGAACCAGATGTATTCTGTCTCAGTTACTTTTTTAATATAAAAATTATGTGAAAAATATACATATAATATTACCCATACTTAAAATCATTGGCGAAGATAATCACAGCCCTAATTTACCAATCAAAGTTGTTGAATTATTCTAAGCGAGGGTACTGCTGGGAAATTGCCAAGTTTTTTTTTTTTTTTTTTTCTTCTAAAGGTTTATTTGAGTCTCAGTTTTCATTTTTGAAAACTATCTGGGTCATAATTAGGCAGCCACAGCTTGAGAGAGAGAGAGAGAGAGAGAGAGAGAACACAAACCTACTGCCCTCAAAATCTCGTTTCTCGGGTCACTGATTCACGAATATCAAGGAATTTCCGTTTAAAATCTTTTATTTATTTATTTATTTTAGCAGGGCTGCCCCATTAAATGATTTGCTATTACTATTGAAATATTATTCATGATCCTTTAACCAGACCTATATTTATGCTATTTTGCATTTTAGCTCCTCCCCCATTGCATTTTCCTCCCCACTAGGAGAGTTTTTCTGGACAGCAACTCCGAGCAGCTCGAATTCTCAATCCATGGAATTGGATCCGCCGATGTCTTTGAGGAGAGATTTCGCGCGTACCCATGTGAGCACAGATCCCAACCCTTGAACAAAATCACATCTCTGTTCATTGTGTGTGCTCATTATTTTATTTGCTGAATGAGATGCTTTTCATGTTGCATTTCTTTGTTTCTCAGTTTTTTTTTTTTTTTTTAAATGTCGTTAAATGCAAGCATTTTGGGAAGTCATTTGTTTTCTCAACTGGGTTTCGACTTGTGCGCGGTTAGGGTTATTGGGCATCCGTTCCTTGATGCAAATTCTAGGGTTCTTCCAAGTTATCATTTTTTATTTGCATTTTTAAATCAGGAGTTCTTATTGTCCGGAAGACCAGGTTCAGTGGGTTAGGATTTGGAACCATATAGGATATATTTTTTCTTTTGTTTTTGTTGTTGTTGTTCTATTTGTTTTATATCATAAATTTTCCTGTGAATCTGATCTTGATTTTTCTGTTTCTGTTTGCTTTTATTTTTTATTTTCCCAAAGTGACGGTGCCATTGTTTGGGGGAAATTCAGCACATTGCCCAGACCTTACGTAGTTGCTTTCTTGAGGTGGGGCTTTATGGATTGAATTAGATAGCATGATGGGCAGCTTCAGTGATGAAGGAGAGGAATTCAGATTCTTCGATGCCCTTGAGGAGGTCTCATCGGTATCCAGTTCGGGTTCTGACTGCCTGGAGATTTCTGATCCTCGCAATGGGTTAGACGAATGTGCATCTAGTAGTTTTCACTATGATGCATGGATTCGGAGCCCTCGAAGCATTCAGGAGCGCCGGAGTAGATTTTTAGGTTGGATGGAACTTGGCCTAGGTAGGACTGTAGAGCAGAATGCGGCAGGTGTATACAATGCTGAGGTTGAAAGAGTTAGTGAGAGTAGCAGGGATGAATTTCGTCAGTCTTCCATGTCCAATAATTCTTCAGAATTGACAGAAGACCTCTATTTGAAAGAGAATTTTGTGTGCAGAATTGGGAATTCGTTTGATGATAGGGAATGTAATGTAGATGAATTTGTGAATCCGGGTCAGTTGTCAACAAGTGAAGAATCCATTAACACTTCTGGGTTATCACCTTCTCTTCAACGGCTTAGGCAGGGGGGAACTCGAGAGCCGGGTAATTTCAGAAGGAAGATTAAGGGTATTAAGAAGGTATGGTTGAGTAAATTAGGGTTTATGCCATGTGTCGAAGATGGACAAGCTGAAGCTGGAAATTTCAGTTCGCTTAAGGTGGATCCAACTCAGGGGTTCTAAGGCTTGTAGAGTGCAGGGTTCATCAATGCAAGAAGCAATTAAAGGAGCTTTCTGCTCTTTACAAGTGGCAAGATATTAAGGCGCACAAGGGTTCAATTTTGGCCATGAAATTCAGTCCTGATGGTCAATACCTTGGCAGCGCTGGCGAAGATGGCATTGTTCAGCGTGTGGCAAGTAGTGGAGGATGCAAGATTAAATGAAATTGACATTCCGGAGGCAGATCCGTCCTGTCTATACTTCACAGCAAATCATCTCTCGAAACTTGAGCGCCTCAATGTGGAAAAAGACAAGATGGGTAAATTCAGGAGTCTGAGGAAAGCTTCTGATTCAGTCTGTGTTGTTTTTCCCCCCAAGGTATTCCGCATACTGGAGAAACCATTGCATGAATTCCATGGGCACATCGGAGAGATCTTGGATCTTTCATGGTCAAAGAATAATGTAAGTCTTTGTTCTGAATAGTCTTTTATTTTATGGAAATGTGATGAATTTGTATTGGAATTTTCATTATCTGCGCTTTTATGCAGATTTTGCTGTCAGCTTCTGTTGATAACACGGTCCGCATGTGGCAAGTTGGTTCTGATCATTGCCTCAAAGTGTTTCGTCATAATAATTATGGTATGTTCTGAAATATTTTGTGTATCTCGTATCCGATGAAATTAGTTTCTCAATGGGGCACCATCTTGTGCTTATTTCTGATTTCATTCAAAGTTTCCTTACATAAAATGTCTTAATGTTTACGTTGATGCAGTGACCTGTGTTCAGTTTAATCCTGTGGATGATAATTACTTCATTAGTGGTTCAATTGATGGAAAAGTCCGTGTTTGGGCTGTTCCCGATGCCCAAGTTGTTGATTGGACAGATATAAAGGAAATTATTACAAGCGTATGTTATCGCCCTGATGGACAGGTTGGATGATTTTGTTACTCTAATACTTTTCATTGAAGTTTAGTAGCAGAAGTTTAAACAATAATCTCTTAATCATCCATCCAGGGAGGAGTAGTTGGCTCTATTACAGGCAATTGTCGCTTTTACAGTGTATCAGGTAACATACTTCTTTGTCACCGAACCTTTGGCCTAATTCATGTTTTTTGTATGCACTGTGTGACATCTAATAGTTTAGAGTGTATGATGGGTGATTCTAGGATAGAATTGCTTTTCCTTGGAATTTTTACTTAATAGTCGCAGTTACACATGAACTGTTAATTTCTTAAAGCAATTTGTTGTCACAATCACCTTACAATATCCAGTGAAGCTAAGATGCCATTCCCGTGATTGTTTTGTAGCAAATGTAGCGCTTTCAGTTTCTGCTATGGCCTAAATCAGGTGCTTGCTGGACTGGATTCATATACCAGGGGCAATAAATACCTTTACGGCATGTTCGGTTTACAGGAGATGGAACAAATGCTTGTATCTAAAATTCTTGTCTTGCTTGTTGGATTGCATTCGCCTGCATTAGTTATGGAATTGTATTCATATCATAGAACGTAATCAGTGGGTTTACATTTTTCTTGGTTAGATAATCACATGCAACTGGATGCTCAGATATGCTTATGCAGCAAAAAGAAATCACTCTGCAAAAGGATCACTGGCTTGCAGGTTGCTTACCTTTCTGCCTTTGGTATTTTAAGTCAACCTTTTTTTACTTTAGATGTATATTCACCCTTTGTGTTTTTCCATTTGATCCAGTTTCTCCCAGAAGACCCGAGCAAAGTAATGGTCACGTGTGCTGATTCACAAGTCAGAATTCTTCATGGAAACAATGTGATCAACAAGTACAGGGGTATGTGCTTAGTTCATAATGCTTATGTGTATTGTCGACAATTTGACTTGAGAGAAATTTACTGCCTTGTGCAAAAGGTGATTTGTTTAATTGAATGTGCCACAATCTTTACCTGAAGAATTCTTGTTTTCAAACCTACTTGGGCATTCCACATATCGGAATGCCAACTTCATTTCTTTTATATCTAATCTGGAAGACGGATATTGTTTGAATTAACGGCTTTTTCTCCTTTTCTTTTTTGCTCTGGTTTTCGTATCTTTTTCCTTTTGAAGATCTTTTGTCCTATTTGTAATCCTCCTCTTCAATATTTCTTCTTTTCTTGAAAAAAGAAAAAAGAAAAAAGAAAAAAAAATCTAATCTTGGGATGTGAGCTATCTGATAGTTTGTAGTAACTCTATATTTCTCTCTATAGGCCTCCGGAATGCAGGAAGCCGGACAGTTGCATCTCTCACCTCTGATGGGAAACGCATTGTCTCTGCCACTGAGGATTCAACCGTATATGTATGGAACAGCATTACTCGAGGAAATGCTGTTTCGTCTCAAGGGAAGAGTGTTAGATCTTGTGAACGCTTCTCAACCAATGCATCCATTGCGATACCATGGTGTGGCCTGAAAAATGGGGATGAATCACAGGTTCATGCCTCGGACAGAAATACTGCCAACACAACGCAATCGTCTTCTCCAGCATATTTCTCTTTGGACCAAGAATTCTTCTTAGAGTCTTTTCCCAAGGGTTCGGCAACTTGGCCAGAGGAGAAGCTACCTAGGTCGGGCCCGCTGGCTGCTGCCCCATCCTTAATGCGTAGGTCTCAGTACAAATTTCTTAAGCAGTCGTGTCAGAGCACGTCGACTTCTCACGCGTGGGGCCTTGTTATTGTGACTGCTGGTTGGGATGGGCGTATAAGATCATTCCATAATTATGGGCTACCGGTACCTATTTGAAAGCCCCAACATTTTGCAGAATCTCATTGGTCGACGCTGCAAACTTATTGCCTCATATGACAAAACGAAAGCAGTTCGTGGGGTAAATGCAGCGACAATGGTTGTTGACACTTTAGGTTTTCCAGTTGCTGAAAAGAGCAGGGCCATGAATTTGGGAATAGGCGGTGACAGAAGGAAAGTTTTACACGGTGGCCGAATAGTCCAGTTCAGAAATCAGCAATTGGCTGTGAGATTAGCTGGTCCGGGTTAGGGTTTCTGGGTTAATCCTATCATTCTTTTCATTCTTTAGTTGGGGAAGATTGTGTTTGTCGGCCGAGAAAGAATTGCAGTCATGTGGTGTTACGAGGAGCCGACCTGGGAAAGCATACAGTGCATGATGGAGGAAGCTGGGGTGGTCCTCGTAGAATCCCCTTGGTTCTCGGTGATTGAAACTTTTTTGTCAATAAAATTCGAGGGAGTTTCGTGGTTTATACGTACGCCTCTAAATGCCGTAGTTGGTTTTGCTGCCATTGATTTCATGATCATCGCTCGAGGGGGCCTGTTAAATGGCATATGCTTGTGGCTTTCATCCATGGGGGAGGGGCCTTCAGATTTCAGAGATTTCAGAAGAATGGGTTGAATTTAGTGTTGAATCCAATTTTAAGGTCCATTGTAAGTAATAGTTCTGGTGTACTGCAGTTCCAATTTTGTTACTTATTAAATAAATATATTGTTTTTAATGAAAAATTCCTGCACATGAGTTGATTCAGCTTATTATTCTTTCGGAAGCGTCCCTGTACTTTAAAATGATATCATTTTGATTAAAAAATGTCTTTTAAAGAATTACAGGCATCGAGAGGCTTTGCGCCCAAACAGGGTTCCTCTTCAGTTTTCTTTGTTAGTGAGTTTTGGGGGAGCTTTAATCTATTTTAACCTTACAGATGAATGTAACGCGCGAAAATGCATATGCATGTCAATTTTCGTGAAATTTGAAAATATGTAACCTATTCATCCAAAGTATTGAAAATTTAATATCCGTGAAAATAACATACTAAAATACATATGCGTGTCAATTTTCACGAGACTTGAAAATTTGTGACCCCTTTCATCCAAAGCATTGAAAGTTATGATTTTTAAAGGCCATGATTTCTTGAATTCTCAGTGCTAACATTAATAGGTTTTACATTTTCAAACCTCATGAAATTAAAAATTCTTATATATTTTTGGATATTCTTATCATCTATACGGTTAAAATAGTGCCTCCAAATTAGTAAAAGTGATCAATTTGTATAAGCTGGCCTCTCCCTTGGGGAACAAATTCCAGCCCTGGCTCCCCGGCCCTTCCTCTGGAATGATTTCTTTGGCTTATCCAAATGGTGCTTATCTTCAGCTTGTTCGGCAAATAACTTATACACATGAATCGGTTATAAGTTTTAACCACATCCGTTGAAGTAGGTACAGGCGTGCAAGAAAATTAGAAAACAAAAAAACTGACAACAAACCGACTCATTTAAAAGAATCAGGGTTATTTTTTTGGGGTTTGGATAAGGTTGAGTCGATTATATAGTTTGAAATTTTTTTAAGGCAGGTGGAACTGACCCGACCGCCCTAATATGATATTACTATTTTAAATATTTTTTAATCTTTTAAGCCAACTATTGCTTGCAGGCATTAATGTTAATCTGGGATGCATGTTAAATTTTATGTAGCTCCTTTAGGAATTATTTTTCTTGTGTGTTTTAATTTCTTGTAAATAAAATTTTGTTGAATTAGTATCTTAAAGGGGTGGGAGGTAATGTTTTAATTCCTTCTAAGCCTCAATGGTTTAAATTACTACTGCTTTTTAAAGGTCGTTGATTATGTTTCAATAACATTTGAATTCCTTTCAAGATTATATTAAAGTTGTCAAATAGAGATGTAAAAACTGATTTAATCGACTTGACTCTCCCTCGTTATTGGTGGTTGGCAATTTTTTTCAGTCGCCTTATTTCTTTATTCGGATGGTTAGCTTTTTCCCCACTAACATTGTAATACCCCGAACATACATTAGAATTTTCAGTATATTTTTTTATGTATGTTGCCTGCAAGTTGATATATTTTTTTTTTGCACTAAATTATAAGAAGGGTGACATATAACGGTTATGAGTGACTAATAGTTGTTATGGGTGAATAGTGTTCTTTAAATCGAAATGCAAGTATGAGGTGAATAGTAGTTTTACGATAAATTTGGAAATTTGTTGGAAAATCAGGCGAATCGATAGATGAAAATGCGTGAATGAGAGAAAGTGGGTGGAAAAATATCAAAAATGCAAATAAAAATCAACGAAAAATATTATCAATGAAAAAAATTAAAATCAATGAAAGATATTAAGCAAATAAAAAGAAGCAGGTGAAGTATCATAAATGTTCTCAATTCTGTTATCTTAAATGGAAGTCCATCCATAAAAGGTTTAAAAAGCCAAATGAACAATGTTCAAAGTTCATTTTGGGAAACTACTATAGAATATGAGAAACCTCATCAATTATGGCATTATTAAAGGCTTCAAAGGATATTTGATATTAATCAATCTGAGATGTGTAAACTACAGTAGTTTAATTTGCATTTTGTTTTGCAGTGATTGGAAGAACACAGAAGCTGAATGGCAGGAATCAATTTTACACTCGACGAATACTTTGGTACAAATGAAATACGAAAATGAGGAAATAGGAGGGCTTCCTGTGCCACCACTCGATGAATGGGCTTTCTTCAAGCCTCTGCCTTCTTCAATGAGCTTCTCTGAGGTATGCACGTGCCTTTGCAGATTCTTTAAAATAAAATTGACTGATGATTGTATTCTATCTCTGTCTCTCTCATTGTCTTGCATCTTCCATTACATCCACATGAAGTTCTTTGATGCAATTGATGATAATGATGGTGAGCTCATTTCAGTCTCGCAGATTTGTTGTATATTTGAAATGATTTCTTTGATAAAAAGGGCCTTACGTTGAAGCTGAAGAGCCTGTTTCTAATTTCTGAAAAAACAGCTCATGTTTTTATTCATTTTTTCTTCCAGCTGAGGATGTTCAAGGCAGCAATATATTGAATGTAACTACTGAACCCCAGCACGATGTGCAACCCAAGCTAAACAAAAAGAAGATGAATAGGAGTAAAGAAGTTGATGGGTTGATAAAGGGTCGTCCTGAGGAACAGCAGCAGCCCCAGCCCCAGTTGAAGCGTGCAAGAGAAGGGATAAAAGTGACGAAAGAAATTGGCAGGGTGGACAGAAGTCTGAAACAACAGCTGCAGCGCCAACCCATGCAAAAGTGTAATGGCAAAGAGTTGAAAACGCTTGAAGGGGCAATGAAGCCGAAGATTTATTGTGCAGCTCCGAAGCTAAAAGAGCACAAAAAACTAAGCGAATATAGCAAATTCATTGAAGAAAATAAGACAAAGAAGTAAGTGAACAAAAGCGACGATTGCAAACTCGTAGGAAATCAAGTTGATACGAGTTCAACAAAAGCTTCATTCGAGTTGAGACTAGAGATGGCCAAAAGGATGCTGCATGAGTCCTATAACCGAATTAAGAATGGTAAGCTGCTCTTCTGCTTCTCTTGTACATCTTTTCCTTTATATGTTAAGAAGACAGTGTTTCTTATGGGTTCATGTGTTTTATTGTTGAACAGCCAAGAAGAAAGAACTATTCAGCTTATTGACCTTAAGGATTTACCCAAGCCAGAAATTCCTCATGGAAATCGCCATCAGTAGCTGGGTCTGATGTCAAGGAAATTCCTGTGATCCATTGCAATTCACTAACATCATCAGTAGAGAATACAAGCAAACAACACTCTCTATAGAACTGGAGGTTATTGTTTCATTAACTCATTTGGTCAATTCAATATTTTTTGAATTGTCCTACACTGTAGACCTCTTATAAACATTTTCCGTAGTGCTCGAGTTGATTGATGTTGTGCGGATGGATAAATGTAATGTGAGAACTTGTCATTTGAAATGAAAACCTTTGGAGGTTAATTGTACTTATTTATGAGTTTATTACAAGTACATTTTTTTGTATCAGTTAAAATTAGTTGCTCAATGGAGCACCACCATGTACTTATTTTTTATTTTTTCTGAAGTTTCCTTGTATATTATATACTTTCTGTTTATGTTATTGCAGTGGCCTGTTCAGTTTCACCCTGCGGATGATAATTACTTCATTAGCTGTGGATGGTAAAGTGCGCATTTGGGCTTTGTTCTTGGTTGCCAAGATGTTGATTGGACTGATATAATATTACGCATTTTTATTATCGCCCTGATGGGACAGAAGTTTAGGGGAATTATAACAATAATCTCTTAATCCTCCCGGGTGGAGTAGTTGGCTCTATTACAGGCAATTGTCGCTCTTACGATGTATCAGAGAAACTACTTTTGTCTCACAAACCCATAGATTAATTCATATGTTTCGTATGCTGCACCATGGGACGTTTGAGTTCATTACAATGTATCACAAGTTGATTCTATAACAATGCTTGTTGCTGTTGATGTATTCTTAATCTCCTAAACATTTTTCTGTTTCAATCACCTTTCACTGTCCAGTAGACTGAAAATTGGTCTTGCAGCAAAAATCTAGTGTTCCCTGTTTCTGCTCTGGCCTTTAATTAGGCGCTTGCTGAAATGGGGACAATGGATTCTTTTCTGGTTGAGCCACCAAAGCTGGGTAGTTTTACAGATACCTTTAGTTTCAGGAACTAATATGAACAAATACGTATCGGGTGCTTATTGAATGACACTCCATGTTTAGGGACTCGAGTATCTGATTCACAAGTCAAAATGCTTCACGGAAACAATATGATCAGCGAGCACGGGGGTGTGTACTCGGTTCACCGTGCTCTTCGTGAATGTATTTTCGACAATTTGATAATCGAATATGCCAGTGTGGTTCGCTCACCTTTTTCACCTGCTGAATTCTTGTTCTCAGGCATAATTGGACATTCAGTGTGTTGGAGTGTGAACTTTATTTCCCTTTTATATCTAACCTTATGTGCTCTTCCTGCAGAACGCAGGAAGCCAAATGGTTTCGTCTGTCACCTCAGATGGGGAACGCATTGTCTCAGCAACTGGGGATTCAACCGCATATGTATGGAACAGCATTACTCAAGAAAATGCTGTTCTGTCTCAAGGGAAGAGCGTTAGATCTCGAGAGCGCGTATCGGCCAATGCATCCATTGCGACACCGTGGTGTTAGGAGAATATACTTATTCAGACCGAGCATGTATTGATGCATGCCAAATTTACTTATGAGTTCAAGAATGCGTGTTAGCCTCTTCCTCACTTTGTTCAAAGACGATGGCGGGCAAAACAAATGTGTTATGAATTTGTGAATTACGAATATGTTATGAATTTGTGAATTTGTTTCACACACTATTGGGCTAAAGCAGAGAGGATTTGTTTCCTTATTTCTGTGAATTTGCGAGCAAGATACTCATGCTTCTATGAGCTGTCCCTCTCAAAGTCATAACAACTTCACCATTGTTGGAGCTCTTCCTATTTTGAAGTACCCGAGACATGTGTTTATGTTTGAATTTGTATTCCATATCCCCACATTCCGTAACCCAAAATCATGGGAAAATAGGCAAACTTCATCAACGGATAAAAAGCATAAATAAAAATCATAAATTTGTTATTTTGTTTTATTTTTCCTTTTCCTACTAAGATTTTTTTAGGGGGAGACGTAAACTTTATTTTTATTTTTTGGCATCTTCTTAGCTGAAATTTGCAAGAAGTAAAGTATCCATAGCTTTTTTTTTAATTGCATGAGCACGTTAGAAAAGTAACGCATAAGTTTCGTAACATACCACAGTTTAAGCACTGTGCACGCCCCTTTCCATCCAATTATGATAATTCCAATAGTCTAGGGAACTAGATTGGCCCATTTTCAAAAACTTTAGGGATCAAATTAATATGTTTCAAAACACGAACGATGAAATCAACACTAACGAGAACCAGTAAGTATGGTTTTCGTTTACTTAATATATATCATTTCTTGTTTGTGAGGCGATAGATGGGGTTCATGAAAACAAAATAATTCTCGTAAACTTTCGGATCAAAACATAAAAACCTCAAAACAAAAAATAATCAATCACGACGGGCTCGATCCACATTTTTTTTTCATTCAAATGTTCGATACGAAAATCGATTTTCCTTTTTTATTACCCCCGGTAAAAAAAAAAAACAGAGAGTTATTATTATTTTATTAAATATAAGTATCAAGAATGGCGCGAGTGTCCACCGTTGACCAATTTGAATCCACTTTGACTTCGCATAAATAAAGCCAAGTAACAATCCCTCAACTCTACTACTACTACTACTTCACTCCTCTAACGGCTCTATTCCCGCGTCCTCCTCCGCCATGACTCTCTCCTATAAATCCCTGATTCCCCTCCCTCGCTTCCCCTCAACGGCTCCTTTCCAGAAATTTTGTTGTTCTCCGTTGCCTTCAAATCCGAAATCCAGATCCCTAAAAGTTGTCAAAGCATCTCTACCAATCGAAAGAGATGAGGAAGCCTGTGATTCCTTGTTCCCTCGGAGGAGGGTTTCCCGGGGTTTCTGATGCGAAATCGTTTCTCTCCGAGGAGAAGGAGAAGGGAAACGAAGAAGAGGCGCGAGGGCCTTACGGTCTGAAACAAGTTGGGTCGGTGGTGGATCAGATCGATGCACATGCTCAGACTGTGGCCGATGTTGCGAGGATCAGGAAAGTTCTTCTGAATGCTTCGGATAAGGTAAAATATTCATTCATCGACATATTTCTATTTATAAACCAATTTTCATCCATTTTCGATTTTTACATGTTTCCTACAATATTATATGGGAGTTTTTACGTGTTTGCTAAAATATTATAGGGGAACTGATCCTGATTCATTTTTTAGGGTTTCTGAATAAGTTGCCTTAATCAAACCCTTAGATAATTCTGGCCTTGTTTAATTGCAAATTGGTGGTGGGTCTTGTTAATGTTATGTATGTGAAGAAATCGTATTCTATTCACGCATCGGAAGACCAAATAAGTACTGAACTCTTTTGATTTTCTCTTTATTTACTCCGAGTTGTTTCCCTTTGAAAAGTGCATGCTACTGTTACAAGAAGAAGCCTGAGAACAGCATATGACCCCATCATTTCTTGTAATAATCATTACAGTCATAGATAGTTGCCCATTTTTCTTCTTCTTCTTCTGCTGAAGGTAAATCAGTCCAATTGAGGACTATTTAATTGCTAGAATTTGGATCCATCGAGTCTACCATAAAATCATTTCTTTCGTGCTCTAAGTTTACATTTCTTTCTTTGCGAATGAACTAAATAGTGTTGCTTTTTTTTTTCTTCCCTAGCCTGATAAAGATTTGCTCACATTATTGCGACGGCTTAAATCAATGGGACTCTCAGCCCAGATTCTAAAGGTTTGATTCTTGAATCCTTAATGCTCTTACCTTTTAAGGCACTGATTGTTGTCACATGCGGTTTTTCACTTAATTTCATTATTTCCTTTTCCAGGAAACAGAGATTGAGAACCTTGTTTATAGTCTCCAAGAGCATAGACTTACGCACATCTGTGGTTTGGCTCGGAATCTTATCACGTATGACATTACCATCTCTCACTGTTAAATTTCTCCCTCAAAGTATCATTTTGTAGTTTATATTAATTGTAAAAATGAAGGATTTGATTGCAAATTAGGATGTTCTTAAAGTCTTCAAAGTATACTTGCTGTTAATCAATCTGAGATGTATATATCTTTTGCGATTTAATTGGCCTTTTGTTTTGCAGGGATTGGAAGAACACAAAAGCTGAATGGAAGGACTCAATTCTACACTTGATGAGTACATCGGTATCTGGAATTGAGGAAAAAGGAGGGCTTCTTGTGCCACCTCTCGATGAATGGGCTTTCCTCACACCTCAGCCTTCTTCGATGAGTTTCTCTGAGGTGTGCAAAGTTCTTCATGCTTTTGCACATTCTTTAAGATAAATTTGATTTATGGTTGTATGCTAACTCTGTCTCTTTCTCTCTTACACCTTCTGTTCAATTCACATGAAGTTCTTTGATGGAATTGATGATATTGGAGGTGAGCCCACTACAGCCTGTCACTTTTATTTTTATCTTTGAAACGATTTGTTTTATGAAAAATGGCCTTAGCTGTAGCTAAAGAGCCTGTTTCTAATTTCTGAAAAGCCAAACTCATGTTTTTATTCATTTCCTCTTCCAGCTGAGGATATTCAAGCCAGCGATCTGTGTAACGAAACTACTGAAACCCAGCCCTATGCACAACCTAAGCTAAATGAAAACAAGATGAACAGGCTGAAAGGAGTTGATGGTCTGAGTAAAGGTCGTCCGAAGGAGCAGCCCCGGCCCCAGTTGAAGCGTGCAAGAGAAGAGATAAGCACAATGAAAGAAATTGACAGGGTGGACAGAAGTCTGAAGCCACAGCAGCAGCACCAACCCCTGCAAAAGCGTGACGGCAAAAAATTGAGAACACTTGAAGCAGTCATGAAGCCAAAGATTTATTGTGCAGCTCCAATGCAGAAAGGGCACAAAAAACCAAGTGAACACTGCAAACTGACTGAAGAAAATAAAATAAAGAAGCAAGTGAACAAAAGCAACGATTACAAGCTCGTAAGATGTCAAGTTGATGCAAGTTCAACAAAAGCTTCACTCCAGTTGAAACTGGAGACAACAAAAAGGAAGCTACATGAATCCTATAGTCGAATTGAGAATGGTAAGCTGGCCTTCTACTTCTCTTGTACCTTTTTCCTTGCATGTCAAAAAGATATTGTGTTTCTGATGGGTTCATGTAATTTATTGTTAAGCAGCAAAGAAGAAACAAAAAATTCAGCTTGTTGATCTTAAAGATCTACCCAAGCCAGAAATTTTTCATGGAAGTCGCCGTCAACATCGGGGTCCAATGTCAAAGAAATTCCGGCCATCCATTGTAATTCACTAGCTTACTCTGTATAGAGCCGTAGGTTATTCTTTTTCTAATTCATTAGTTCAACTCAATATTTTTTGAATTGTCCTACACTATAGATCCTGTGTAAACGCTAGTCCACACTACTCGAGTTAATTAGTGTTGTTCAGATGCATATATATAATATGGCAGCTTTTATCTGAAATGAAAATTATCAGAGGTCCATTGTACATGCAGTTGTTTTGCATACTTTTTCCAAAGTTACTGCTTGCAATACATTTTGTAGAAGGTGTCATTTTTTATTATCCATGTCTGTTTGTCACTGTTAATGGTTTTAAGAATTTCATTTAAACTGTTTAGTCATTCAGTGGCCCCAATATAGTCCCAAAATTGTGGTGGCTGCAAAACTCTGTTGACCTTAGGATTCATTTTCCCTTGTTTCAACATATTATGCCTTTTCATTGGTATAAAAAAAATGGCTGCAGCTTTAAATCTTGTATGTCCAAACTCTGACACTATTGCTGATATTAGCTTAAAAGATAAGAAGTTGGACTTTAAAGTCATTTAGTCAGGACCGTGAATAAGCCATTGCAGTTCCTTCCTTGATTAGTCTGAGCTTCGATTTTGTGGATGAGATGATACTTATCACAGCCGTAGTTAGGACTTCTTAGTGATTCGATGATTTTTGTCAGTTTCGTTCTACTGAAATGAATGGAAATGTAGGACTTCTGATGAAATGGCGATTAACTCCAGCCCATGTAGTTTTGGGACACTTAAATGCCCTGTTTTAGTTTGAGTGAGATTCATATCAGGAAATGATGGGCAAGCATTAGTCAGTTCACACTTGTATAGGACTATGCCTATGACACAAAACAAATAACTACCATTCACCACAGGATTTTTCCCCTTTAGGCTGAATGAATGGTGGCTTTAGTGCCTTATCTTCCTTTGTTGCTAGAGTTGTGTTGGTATACATGAACTCAAGCACTTTTGTCGCTTGGGGCTTGCAGTGTGTTTCAATTCTAAATTTGCTTACTTTTTAAAAGGTGAAAGATCACTACTATTGTTAAGGAATTCCAAATCCTCGAGGCTCCGGCCGTCATTCGGCACTTTGGGTAGAGATGCTCAGTAACATTATGTCCAAACACCATCAGTTTTGTCCTTGTAAGGTGATGGGAGTTGCAGCATTCGCGAAACGTGGGAATTGCTGAGAATGCTAATGTTGTGCTGGGACTTGATCAATGAGATGATCATTTTTGCTTGCTGTGCATTTCTAAATTAGATGTGCAGGATGTGATATCTCCAGTTGATTGGACTGGTTTTTCATTTCGGTCAGAGTGATCCGATCAAACAGAAAAATGGGTGACTCTGAAACTCTGTAGTGTGGATCACAGGGCCTAAATAAGCTATTGTAGGCCAAAAAAGCTTGCATAGTTGCCTGATTTGGTCAAATCTGTTACTCAATGATGGTGTTGTTACTACAAGGATAGAGTCATACCTCTCAAGAACATTCACTGCAGTTTCTGTGCTCTCAGTTGTTGAAATAATAATAATAATAATGTCTCCTGAGTCTCATTGCAAGCTTGTTACAGAAAGCTCCCCTGATCTTGAGGTCTTAGTTATAAAGTGGGGTACAGAGAATTGGCTCACCACATATCTCTGTCACGGAATTCTTTTTTATGTGACCAGGTTGGTCAATGTTCTTCATGTTATTTGCAATTATGGACTTTTATTAATTGCCAATCAGCACATCAAACAACACTCATCATGGGAATGCAATTTGATTCCTGGCTTGCTGACCATAAAAGAGTTTTGTGAACAAACATGTCAAGGTTAAAAACTCGATGCTTGTATTCATACGAGAAAAATAATTTTAATCATCCTTTACCTAAATAGATTTGAATAGAGTCAACGACGTCAACTCATGACCTGTCAACTCGCTCATATATAACTCAACACAACCCATCCATTAAATTATTTTGACCTACTCATGTTGACTCGTAACTTGTGTTGACCACTTTGCAACCTACCCAATCAGTCCAGTGATCATTTATAACAAGGATTTTTATGCGTTTTTGAATAAGGATTTTTATGCATTTTTGGATAGGTGAACCGTTGACCTCGAACACCCCAACCAAAGGTGTTGCTAGTGCCTACACTGGGGTTTTGCCAAATTATTTTGGATTGTGTGATCTTGGGCCATTACTTGCAACAATTAAATATTAAAAATGTTTCATTTCAACTTTGAATTTCATTTCTATAGAATCCTCCCGTCCATCTTCCATAGAATCCATCCAAACAGCAACGAGAGAATCTATGTAAAAATATCCTTAACCATTGGGGATTTGCTTAAAAATGTTTAAATCAAAGGGGGTGGCGAGGGTTAAATGTTATAATAAATAAATAAATAACACTAAAAAATGGGGAAAAAAGTGAACACGACAATATTTTTATCATTTGATTTGAGAATACAAAATATCAAAAAAGACAAAAGCCCAATAAAAATCACATAAAAAAGGAAGGAGAAACAAATAAACAGGGAGCGATTTTTTTTTATTTCTTTTTTACTTGCGGTGTTAAATCGGTACAAGGGGAATTTGGAGCCAAGGCCCCTTCTCCGTCCGCATCTATATCCCATCCCCAAACCGAATTTGCCACTGCGCATGAGGCTTCCTACCCAAATCTGGCAAATCCATTACCAGATATTTACACAAACAAACAACATAAATAAAAATCAAATATGCTGGTTTCCTTTTTCTTTTCCTTTCTACTAAGATTTTTATTATTTTTATTTTATGAAAAGACGCAAAAGAAATCCATTACAATGTGTTCAACGGGCATTTTCCCATTCCCAAGTTTGATATAAAAATAATCCAATTTTCCTTTTTACGAAGCTAAATAGAATAGGCATAAACAGTAAAATGCCGTTCGAACTCTCACTTTGTTTTCAATTTGGTCGTTCAACTTCAGTTGTGAGTAATTTGGTTCTCAAACTTGCATGTTTTACTCAATTGAAAACAAACGTTAAGCGACTTCATCAGTTGCTGACATAGCATCCCACGTGTGTGCCGACGTGGAGAATCAGATGTGCAACCTTAAGTCTACATAGCCCTCTTTCTCCTTTCCAACCCTGCATCTTCTCTTTTCTTTTCGCTCAAACCCCTTTTTCTTTGCCCCAACTCCATTTTTGCTCAAACCCCTTTTTCCTTGCCCCAACTCCATCTCTGCTCAAACATGAAGTCGATTGAGTAGAAAATAGAAGTTTGAGTATCAAATTGCTCACAATCGAAATTGAAGGACCAAATTAAAGACAAAATGAAAGTTTGAGGGGTATTTGGCTGTTTTTGCCAATAAAATATTAAGTAGCTTTGGCTACTATTACTACTGAATCGAAGCCAGGAGGGAGGTATGAAAATGGCTCGAGGAGGGTTGCAGTGAGGAAGTTTTGACTTCTGCCTCTGGAATGCAGGAAGCCAGGTAGGGTGCATCTCGCACGTCAGATGGGAAACGAACTGCCTCAGCCAGGATTCAACCACATCTGTGTGGAACAGCATTACAGAAGAAAACGTTGTTCTGTCTTAACGAGGGAGTGTTATATCGTGGCGTGGCCCGAGACATGGGGACGGATCACAGCTTCATGCCACGGACAGTACACTACGCCAATCTTCTTCTCCTGCGTCATAATACGTAATTGGTTTTGCTGTCAATTAGTTCTGGATCGTCACACGAGGGGTTTGTCAAATGGCACACGCTTGTTGCTCCCATCCTTGCATTTAGAACAAAGAATGTGTTGAATTTAGCGTTATATAGAATTCTAATTTAGCGTTATCGAATGATACTAGTTTCAAAATCATTCCTAAAGGCCGATACTAGTTTTCATTTGGCCAAAGTACGGATTTGGCCCCTGAACATGTCGCAGTGAAGCACTTCAGTCCCTAACCTTTAATTTAAATGTATCACCATTTACGAACATATGTAATTTTGTTCTCAGTTCGGCTATATGACCACATTCATTTTGTCCTCAGAGATAGAATGGACGTTAGATCTTGTAATTTTCCCTTAATACTACACAAGGGCTCGGAGTCAGTCATATTGTAATCTATAATTATACAAATCAAACACCACGCTAGAAAACTAAAATGAGGTAGTAAAGAAGAATCTTATCACCTTCATGCCCTTGGAGGATGTTGCTTCAGATCAAAATCAGACTTGTCTTAACGAATACGCAAAAAAACATATGTAAGTAGTCAGCTCACACAGTACAATTGAGGCTTTCAAGTAGAGTTCTGAGCAAGAAATTTACAAATCCAACCAGGAATTCAATAATTTGATTCATTCCTGAAAAATACAAAACAATATCCAATAACAAGCAATGCATGATACGTACACCACACGCAGGGGGAAAGGGTAGAAGAGTGTATCGGTTGTTCTGTTCCAGAGAAACTGAAGGGAATGCAAAGAAAGCAATCCAAGTAAATTCCAGCTTTGATTTCTCTAAATCACATCATGCTTAATATTATTTATATTTTTCCTTCGGTGCCGACAAAAAGGTGAAAAAGAAAAATATACCTCGAAAAGGAGTCTTACTTCTCGAGTTTTAACTTTGTGGGATGAAAGCTTCGAGACCATCTCCTGAACTTCTCTTGAGGTTGCTCCTCCGGATCACAGAACACAAGAATGATGGTGATCTCGAGTTTTGGTTTTGTCGGATGAAAGCTTCAAATCATCATTGTTACTCCTTTGGATCGCATAACACAAAAATGATAATCGCGAGATTTGGCTTTGTCGGATGAAAGCTTTGGATCGCAGAGATTTGGCTTTGACGGATGAAAGCTTCAAGAAAAATTATACTAGCAATGAGGAATCCGATCTCGTTTAAGCATCACAGAGTTCCGAGCAAGAATTTACAAAAACTGGTCCATCTCTCTCCTTCCAACCAGGAATTCAATAATTTGATTCCTTGCTGAAAAGTACAAAACAAAAGCCAAAAACAAGCATAAATGATACATACACCAAGTGAATTATCTGTTGTTCTGCTGCAGAGAAACCGAAGGAAATGCCAAGAAACCAATCCAAATAAATTCCAGCTTTGATTCTCCTAAATCACATCAAATGTAGTATTATTTATATTTTTCCTTCTACGGTGATAAAAAGACAATAAAGAAAAATATACCTCGAAGAGGAGTCTTCTCGAGTTTTGGCTTCGTTGGAAGAAAGCTTCGAGACCATCCGCTGAACTTCTCTTGAGGCTGCAATCGCCATTGTTTACTCCTCTAGATCGTAGAACGCAAGAATGATGGCAAAGTCTTACTTCTTTGGTTTTGGCTTTGTGGGATAAAAGCTTCAAATCACCATTGTTACTCTTTCGGACTGCAGAACACACAAGTGGTTGCAAGATTTGGCTTCATCGGATGAAACTTCAAATCACCATTTTACTCCATCGGATTGCATAACACAAGAATGATCATGAGATTTGGCTTTGTCGGATGAAAGCTTCGAATAGCTATTGTTACTCTTATTCATAGAACACAAGAATCATAGCAAGATTTGGATTTGACGGATGAAAGCTTCAAATCGCCATTTTTACTCCTCTTTATCGCAAAAGATAAGAATCATTGCGAAAGAAAACCAAAAACAAAAGGGAAAACCATTACAATGTGTTCAATGGGCATTTTTTTTCTATATCTATGTAGTTTTGTTAAAAATAATTTATACTAATTTATAAATTTTACAAAATTATGTCATTCTTAGGGTGAACTTCAGCAAATTACAGAGAGCAATGCTGCATGTATATTTTTTTACATACCCTTCACCCTTAAAATTGATCACGTGATAAATTTTTATTATTTTATATTATTATTTGATCATAATACTCTTTAAAATGGATCACATAAATTTTATCACTACATTATCTCGGTACGATGCGTATATAAAGGATGTACGGATAAAAATTTTCAATTGGTAAACATCAAATCCATATTCTATGGTAGCATACTATAGTAGCTCTGATAATGACACGTGTCAGATTTATTGGCATCAACAAAATCATTTATTTATAAATAGGATAGAAGAACACGACCGGTTGTGGCTTCTTTCTTTATGTTGGTGGGTCTCGGGTTCGAAACACAAACAACCAACACCTCTGGCTTTACCTTTTTGGCTCTTTTTTTTTTTTTTTTTTTTTCATACCCTAACTCTTACCTCCCCGCTCCTAATTTTCTTTTCTTTTTTTTGTGCTTTCACTTAGAACATTAATTACACGACTTCGTTTATTGTATTTTATGAGAATTAAAAGAAAATTATTAATTTTATATAAGAAGAATAGGTAAAATACATTGATGTTCCTTCACTTTTATGAAAAAAGACAATGACTCCGCCTCCATTTTCAATAAAAACACCCACAACCTCTTAATAATATTATTAGTTTAATCTTTTATTAATAGCATGGTTAAAATAATACTATTAATTAATTAGCTATTAACAAATAATACTAATCAGTTTTTATTCATTAGGGTTTTAATTATTTAAATATTTTGATTTTTGATAACAAATAATATTTTTAATCAATGGTTTTCTATAGACGTTCTCCGAGAAATAAAATGAAAATTATGAATTATTGATTTCTTGTATATTCTTTCTAAGAAATAAATTGGGAAACATTAGTTAATAATTCTCTGTATAAACATTTTTTTACACTTGTTTTTTTGGGAATTATAATAAAAAAAATTAATTTAGAATTAAATTAATAAAAATTAATTATTGATTTTCTATGCACATATTTTAGAAAATCTTAAAGATAAACATTAATAATTGATTTCTCATGACCTTTATTGGGAGCTTAAAATGTATACACACGTATTCTCCACTTGTGGATTAATTATTAATTAGGAAAAATTGCACTTAACCTCCCTGTGGTTTCACCTTGTTATAGGGACCCCTTGTGGTTTGAAAATTAGCATATAACCCCCATATGGTTTCAATGGATTTGCAAAAGTTAACTTTTCCATCAAATCTAATGGTTTGTTCTTCCAAAAAAAGAAAAATTAGTGTTTAATAGAAAAAATAGACTTTAATTTCCTAAGTTACCAAAAATTAACTCCTTACCTCAATCGCAATAGCTCTCAAAGAACTAGTTATTTTTATAATTCTTAAGCCATAAAAATGAATATATTTATTGTACAAAAAAAGAGAGACATTTGTATGTGAATCTATCTAGATGCTTATAATATTCGTATACATGTTTCTAATCATCATAGTTAGTTGGAATTATGAATATATAACCTCTATAGAATATATTTTTTTCAAGATACAAGAAGTATAAAAGTGTCAATTTATTTGGGTACTGCTACAATGGGGGTTAAGAAATTAGTTCATGATTAATTTTGGAAATTAAAGTCTTTTTTTTTCATATTAAACACTAACAAATTTGAGAAATAACAAACTGTTAGATTTAATGGAAAAGTTAACTTTTGCAAGTCCATTGAAACCACAGGGGGGTTATGTGCTAATTTTCAAACCATAGGGGGGTTCCCTGCAACAAGATGAAATCACAGGGAAGGTTAAGTACAATTTTTCCCTATTAATTAATTAGTAATGTGACTCCTGTTGGGAATTAAAATAGATAGCATTAATTGTCGATTTCATACATGTGTTTTTTAAGGAATTAAAAATGCAAAACATTAACGTTAATTATATTTTTCTATGATAAAAAACTCAAATTGGATCAAATTATTTAGATATACTTCACTTTTTTTAATGTTTAAATAAAAAACATAATAATATATAAATTTA
This sequence comes from Santalum album, assembly GCA_034195605.1. Lineage (NCBI taxonomy): Eukaryota > Viridiplantae > Streptophyta > Magnoliopsida > Santalales > Santalaceae > Santalum > Santalum album. The sequence continues at coordinate 24,316,149 of CM067259.1, forward strand.
AAAACTTCATATTTTTTCATGTACATTCAATTTATATTTATATGGTTTTAATAAATAGAAGCCGGAAGAGGCGTAATGAAAATGGCGCGAGGAGGGTTGCAATGAGGAAAGTTTGACTTACGCACAAAGTCATAAGAGGGAAGAAGAATCCCAGTTGAAGTGAAGTAGAGGGCTTTACTCCTCAACGGCTCTAAGAGTCCCAGTTGAAGTGAAGTAGGACTTCTTCACTCTTCTATTCCCGCGTCCGCCGCAAGCAATGGCTCTCAATTTATCCTCAAAACCCTCTCTAAATCCCTTCTCCTCTCTCTCTCTCTCTCTCTCTCTCATGCCTCCCGCTGCTCCATTTTTTTTTCAGGAATTTGGATTCTCCATCTCTACTTTTTGTTCCTTCCTCCTGGCTAAAGGATTTCTACAGATCGCAAGAAGAGATGAAGTCCGTGATTGCTTGTCCCCAAGGAGGAACAGGGTTTCCCAGGGTTTCCGATACCAACTCCGACGAAAACAAGAAGGGAGATTACAGTTTGAGACAGGTTGGGTCGGTGGTCGTTGAGATCGAAGCCCATGCTCGCACTGTGGCCGATGTTGGACGGATTAGGAGACTTCTTCAGAATGCTTCAGATAAGGTACATATATATTCATCCATCCATTCATTCATCCATACCTTTTACGTCAATTTTCCCATTTTTCATGTTACATACGCTATTATATATGGGAACCATCTTGATTTATTTAGTAGGGTTTGTCAAAAACGTTGTCTTAATTGAGCTTTTTCAAAATTCTGGCCTTATTTAATTAGACGGTGGTGGTGGGTTATGTTAATGTTATGTACGTGAAGAAACTATGTTACTAGCTCTTCTATTCACGCATCAGGACACCAACAAGTATTCAACTCTTTTTGATTTACTTCTTCGCTGTATTGTTTCCCTTTGAAAAATTACAAGAAGCAGCCTGAAAACAGCATATGATTTCTTCTACACTCACAAATAGTTTGCATGTTTTTTTTTCTTTTGAAGGTTAACTTTACGTTTTTTTCTTTATGAATGAACTAAAGCATTGCTTGTGTCTTCCCCAGCCCGATAAAGATTTGCTCGCATTATTGCAACGGCTTAAATCAATGGGACTCTCAACCCAAATTCTAAAGGTTCGATTCGTGGATCCTTAATGCTCTTACCTTTTAAACCACTAATTGTTGCATGTGATTTTTCACTTAATTTCATTATTTCCTTTTTCTAGGAAACAGAGATCGAGGAGCCAGTTCATGGTCTCCAAGAACATAGGCTAATGCACATCCGTGGCTTGGTCCAGGATCTCATCAAGTATGGCATTATTAAAGGCTTCAAAGTATTTTTGATATTAATCAATCTGAGATGTGTAAGCTACAGTAGTTTAATTTGTATTTTGTTTTGCAGTGATTGGAAGAACACAAAAGCTAATTGGCAGGAATCAATTCTACACTCTACGAATACTTCGGTACCTATGGAATACGCAAATGAGGAAATAGGAGGGCTTCCTGTGCCACCACTCGATGAATGGGCTTTCTTCACGCCTCTGCCTTCTTCAATGAGCTTCTCTGAGGTATGCAAATGCCTTTGCAGATTCTTTAAAATAAATTTGATTGATGATTGTATGCTAACTCTTTCTCATTGTCTTGCATCTGCTGTTACATCCACGTGAAGTTCTTTGATGGAATTGATGATAATGGTGGTGAGCTCATTGCACTCTCACAGTTTTATTGTATATTTGAAATGATTTCTTTTATAAAAAGGGCCCTATGTTGAAGCTAAAGAACCTGTTTCTAATTTCTAAAAAAACATTCATGTTTTTATTCACCTTTTCTTCCAGCTGAGGATATTCAAGGCAGCAGTATATTGAATGTAACTACTGAACCCCAGTGCCATGTGCAACCCAATCTAAACAAAAACAAGATGAATAGGCGTAAAGAAGTTGATGGGTTGAGTAAGGGTCATCCTGAAAAACAGCAGCAGCCCCAGCCCCAGTTGAAGAGTGCAAGAGAAGAGATAAAAGTTACGAAAGAAATTGACAGGTTGGACAGAAGTCTGAAACAACAGCAGCAGCGCCAACCCATGCAAAAGCGTAATTGCAAAGAGTTGCCGAATGGGCTTTCTGTGCCACCACTTGATGAATGGGCTTTCTTCATGCCTCTGCCTTCTTCAATGAGCTTCTCTGAGGTATGCAAAGTTCTTTGTGATTCTGCAGATTCTTTAAAATGATTTTGATCGATGGTCGTATGCTAACTCTGTCTCTCTCTTGCATCTTCTGTTTGATCCACGTGAAGTTCTTTGATGGAATTGATGATATTGGAGGTGAGCCCATTGCAGCCTTGCGCTCCTCGCGCTTTTATTTTATCTTTGAAATGATTTCTTCTATGAAAAGGGCCTTAGTTGAAGCCAAAGAACCTGTTCCTAGTTTCTGAACAAACAACCTCATGTTTTTATTCATTTCTTCTTCCAGCTGACGATATTCAAGACAGCAACATACTGAATGTAACTACTGAACCCCAGCCCCATGTGCAACCCAAGCTAAGCAAAAACAAGATGAATAGGAGTAAAGAAGTTGATGGGTTGAGTAAGGGCCGTCCTGAGGAACAGCAGCAGCCCCAACCCAAGTTGAAGTGCGCAAGAGGAGAGATAAAAGTGATGAAAGAAAATGACAGGGTGGACAGAAGTCTGAAACAGCAGCAACAGCACCAACCCATGCAAAAGCGTAATGGCAAAGAGTTGAAAATGCTTGAAGCAGTGATGAAGCCGAAGAGTTATTGTGCAGCTCCAAAGCTAAAAGAGCACACAAAACTAAGCAAAGATTGCAAATTCACTGAAGAACATAAGACAAAGAAGCAAGTGAGCAAAAGCGATGACTGCAAACTGATAGCAGGTCAAGTCGATGCAAGTTCAACAAAAGCTCCATTTCGAGTTGAAACTACAGACAACAAAAAGGAAGCTGCATGAGTCCTATAGCCGAATTGAGAATGGTAAGCTGGTCTTCGACTTCTCTAATACCTTTTTCCCCTTATATGTTAAGAATATAGTGTTTCTTATGGGTTCCTGCATTTTATTTTAAAACAGCAAAGAAGAAAAGAAATATTCAGCTTATTGATGTTAAGGATTTACCCAAGCCAGAAATTTCTCCTGGAAAATCGCCGTCAGTATCGGGGTCCGATGTCAAAGAAACTCTAGTCATCTGTTGCAATTCACCGGCATCATGAGTAGAGAATATATGACGTAGCAAACAGCACTCAGCATAGAACGGTAGATTATTCTTTCATTGATTCATTTGTTCAATTCAATATGTTTTGAATCGTCTTACACTGTAGGTCTTGTATAGACGGTGTCCACATTGCTCGAGTTGATTGATGTTGTGCGGACGGATATATGTAATATGATAGCTTGTCATTTGAAATCAAAATTTTTGGAGGTTCATTGTACTTATTTCTGATTTTATTAGGAATATGTTTTTCAGATCAGATAAAATTAGTTGCTCAATGGAGCACAACCATGTACTTTTTTTTGGTTTTTTTTCCAAAGTTTCCTCTTATATTATATGCTTTCTTTTTATATTAATGCTGTGACCTGTCTTCAGTTTCACCCTGTGGATGATAATTACTTCATTAGCTGTGGATGGTAAAGTCTGCATTTTGGTTGTCTGTTCTCGGTTGCCATGATGTTGATTGGATTGGTATAAGATAAATTATTATGAGCGTTTGTGATCTCGCTGATGGACAGAAGTTTAGGGGAACTATAACAATGATCTCTTAATCATCCAGGGAGGAGTGGTTGGCTCTATTACAGGCAATTGTCACTTTTACAATGTATCAGGCAAACAACTTCTTTGTCTCCTAAACCATTAGATTAATTTCATATGTTTGGTATGCTGCACTTTGTGATACTGAGAGCATTACAATGTATGACTAGATTGCTTTTTCTTGAATTTTTTGCAAGGTAGTTGAAGTTAATGTACTCTTAATTTTCTAAAACAGTTTGTTGCGCCAATCACCTTTCACTATCCAGCTGAGTGAAGATGCCATTCCTGTGATCTGTTTTGTGGCAAATGTAGCATTCTGTGTTTCTGCTCTGGCCTGAATTAGGTCCTTGCTGAAATTGAATTATATACCTGGTGACAATAGTTGCTTATCCGCTTGAATTATCAAAGCTATGTATTTGAAATGAAAATTGTTGGAGGTTTATTCTACGTGCTGCTGCTGTATTTTTTTTCTGCTTCACAAAGATTGGGTGCTAATTATCTAAATAAACAGTGATTAGTACAAGCGTTAATAGCATCTGACAATAATCATCATTACTAATCACTTTCTTGATCTGTTGAGGCATTTGGTGGTTCTTTTTTGATGTGTTCTATTACTTTCTGTCTCTGGAATTCTATGTTGAGGCAATCGCTTGTAACACCTTTTATCGCTTCTTAGGAAGTGTACACTGTTGTTTCAAATTCATCTTCCAAAGCCACTCTTCTAATTCCTTGTGTAAGAAGCATGCCGTTGTTACCCACACAGTGACACTGTTAAACTCTTCTGACCATATCTTTTATTTCAATCCTATGATTTTACTTGTATGATTTCTATCTGAGACTTTCCATTACTTGTACGAAGTCATGGAACTTTAATTTTCTTCATTTGGTCACTGAACTTTATTTTCCGGTTTAACGGGGTGCTTCTGTCAGAATCTCTTGACAATATTGTTAGTTGTAAATTGGATATTGATCTTCCTGCTCTTGTCTGTTTTACCCCAAAGTAAGGCTGCCTTTGTATGGAGGGAAGGGGATTCAGCGCATTTCCTAGAGCTTGAATAGTTGGTTTCTTGAGGAGGTGGGATTTTATGGGTTGAACTCTGAGATTGATGGATTACTTCACTGATGAAGGTAAAGAATTCAAATTCTTCAATGCCCTTGAGGAGGTCACATCTGTCTCCAGTTCGAATCCGACAGCGATGAGATTTCATTTTGGTTTCTGCTCTTTATCAGTGGCCCAAGACATTCAAGCGAACATGGGTTCAATTTTGGTGATGAAATTCAATCCTGATGGTCTATACCCTGGCACGTCTAGTTGATGGTTATAGCTATTTCATTCCAGATCTATTTCTATGGGGTAGACATTACCTGATTTCGTTCACTTTAGAGTCTAGGCCATTACCCTAGTCCAGGCCAACCAAGAACACGGCTGCCTCTCATTGCCCACAGGGATAACTATGCTTTACTTAAATATATGTGATGACAGAAGGAATGTTTTACAGGTTGGTTGAATCAGTCCAGCTAAGAAATCAGCAATTGGCTGTGAGATTAGCTGATCTGGATTAGGGTTCCTGGCTTAATTTATTATTCTTTTCAGTTCTTTAATTGGGTAAGATTGTGTCTGTTGGGAGAAGCCAACCTGGGAAGCATACACTGCATACTGGAGGAAACTGTTGGTCCTTGTAGAATCCCCTTTCTTACTGGTGATTGAAACTTGTTTGGCGATAAACTTCAAGGGAATTTCGTGGTTTACACACATGTTCTAAATGCGGTACTGTCATTGAGTTGAGGATCGTCGGGCGCGGGGGTTTGTTTAATGGCATAAGCTTGTTGCTTCCATCCAAGGGGGAGAATTCTTCGTTTTGGGAGGATCCCGGAGATTTCAGAAGAATGTGTTGAATTTAGTATGCATGCAATGGTAAGCTCCACTCTTAAGTAAAAGTTCTGGTATAGTAGTACCATTCTTATTTTGTTACTCACCAGACAAATAACCATTCCAACCTTTTATCAAAAGTTATTCTGGAGGATGTTAAACTGTAATACACTTCTTAGGTAGACTATGAGCCCTTTCCTGAAGATTATATAGCTAGGTGGTATTTGTACAGGAGCATTGGGGATCTTGAATTAGAATCTGCACTCCCTTTAATTTTTTGCAGTATTTCTGTTTTCTAGTCTTTTAAATTCCGATGGAAGAATTGAAAAATCCAGGACAAATTTCGAAGTAGCGATTTCTAATTTTCCACTGTGCTTCCATTTATCGTGAAAATCTTAGCCTCAGTTTCTACACAACATAAACCATGAACAAGCCTGAGTTGTAGCCAAAGTTCTGTGGTTTTTCTCAGTATCTTTTTTACAGGCCACTAACTGCTGCAACAATTTGGACATGCTCCCCAAACCACTCTCTTTAATACATGTCTATTTCGAATTTCTTCTAGCAATCATCGAAAACTCCAGCAGAGTGCGCCGCATAGGACCATATCGTCAACTCTTGACTACTAATCATCCAGACACAGGAGATTATGAGGCTACTGTTATATTGCCCAACACAAGTCCAACAAAATCTCTAGTTGTGAAAGATCCACCAAGCAACAGAACACCTCAAACAATACAATTCTTCACAAACTGTGACAGAGCTCGAATGAGAGGATCCTGAACTCATGGCCATTGTGCCAATTGTGTACAGTTTGGGTTCAACATAGACCTCATTTTTCATATCCTCCGTTTACGAGACCACACCACAAGAATGGATCTTTAACTTCAACCAGCGAATCCAATACCATCATCGACTTGTAAGCACATGTGTACCCTCTGTCACAATGTAAAGTAGAAATCACTAGGGCTTTGGGTCAATGGGAAGCAATCTTCTGATCAATGTGCATGAAAAAGTATCCTATACAAACATACATGGGATGAGAACCTTACACATCTGTTACAGCAGCACTGAAATGGATGTTCAGATTTTGTCATGGGATTGTAGCAGGATCATATCACTAGGGTTTTGGCCTGTATCAGTGTAATAGATAACTACAACATAAAAACAAAATCAAACACAATCCGCAAAAAAGAAAAAAAAAAAAACCAGATCTCCATTGCCAATTAAATGTCAAGAAGCAAAAACACACAAGAATTCAACAGTAACAACCAGCAGCAAATTCAATTCAAAAAATTCAGATTTCCGCAGGACTGTAGCACAACGATTTATGCAAAACACAAACAAGCACAGAACAGATCAACAGAGACAGAACAAACTATCTTTCCTTTTCTCATCAGGGCTTCTTTGCTCCGAACTGGGGGGCCGTTTCGACTGAGGTGAGAGAGGGAGTTTCATGCACGACCTGGTGCTCGGTGAGCATTAGAGGGCGATGATTGGATTCCTCTTCGTCTTCGCCGGAGGTCGGAGGTGCTGAGGTTGATGCAGGAGAAGCGGTCGAGGGACGCGAAGAAGGCCGATGCGACGCTCGAGCCCATCCAGTTCGCCATGGTTCCGATCTTTTCGTAGCTGAAAAAGCTCGAATTCTCCATTGATGAGCTTCGCTGGTTCCTGTGAAACCCTAGGCGAGAGAGAGAGAGAGAGAGACTGCAAGTTCGTTATAAAGTGGCCATGCTTGAAGATGAAGAATGAGAAATTTGCTGGATTAAAAATTTTTTACCTCTTTTTTTTTTTTTTAAAAAAAAACTATTTCTTTTAATCTTTCCTACGTTGACTTTGTCATTCTTAATAGGGTTTCAGAGTCAAATTTTTTTCTTTTTTCTTTTTTTTTTTCAAAGAACAAAGTCGATTTCTTTAAGGCTCATTTGATAAAATCGAAAATATTTTAAGATAAAACTCAGTGTATTATACAGTGCTTTTCTTTTTATATATTTATTTGAAAATATTGTTACGCAATTAAATGGAGCATAGTCTTGGCGTTAAAGGCTCCAATCTTATGATGAATGATTTGTCGACGAAGATTAATCAAGCATGCTCACCCTTCTTTTACGGCATGCTCATTCTCCTAATATAGAGGAATTTTGAAAAAAAATTGTGAAAAAGAGATAAATTACTCATTTTCTTTTAAGGGTAAAGTGTTTAAGTGTGAGTGATATTATTTTGGATTTATTTTACAAATTTCAATGATTTGAATTGGTATCAAAAAATTGGGGAACATGCCATTTTTCATATAATTTTGTTGTGTGAAAATTTCTCATTTATTAGATCGAAATATTTTAGATCTCATATACCAAAAATACATATATATTTTAGATCTCCCGCTAATTGGCAATATAAATTTCTTTTTCTAGATCATTCAATCCATAAGGTTGAAATTTGAATTTTGAAATTTGAACAACAATGACTCACATTGGGGTGACACTCTTGCGTTAGTGGAGATTTACCAAGCCCTTACTTTAATTAATTTGGTTTTGAGGGTGTTTAGAGGAGCTTGTGAGTTATGCATGTCTTTGACAAGTCATGCTATAATCACTTTTTTTTTTAATATAGAAATTAAGCCATTTTTAGATTTAAAACGAAAAAAAGTTCCCTAAGAGTAACTCTTTGCCATGAACACTTGTTGAAAATCTATGTACCTAAAATAACTAAATAATTTTTGCCCATATCTAGTTTATTAATTTGGGAATATTTTTACTTATTAATTCCATTTGGAAAATTATTTTGAAAATAAGATTCTTTAATTTTCACAATTTATCCCTTATATGCATTTTCTAGTTTCTTTGGGAAAAAAACTATTCTTCATGTAGCAATCAATCGAACTAGTCTATTATATGCCCTTTTTGGTCATTTAATAGCCAATAATTAATTTCAGCTATTTTTTGCCAAATGATTTAGCTTATATAATCATTTATTTTAATGATTTCAGTTGTTTTTAACTGGAACACTAAATAACTTACTTAAATTACTAGTTTCAATCATTTAAAATAAGCTCCCTCAAATGGGCTCTTTCTATGGAAACCCAAAACAATTTTGGTGTCAAGTAGTTAAGCGTGGGTTGATTGAAAAGTAATTCCTCTCAACCAAGTCACTTTTTTATTTTACTTTTTTTGTTACAAAAAAGGTTAATAACATGAGAAAAGAAACATGAGAAACTATCCCACTATTCAATGTATCGAAGGCTTGATTTTTAATGGTGGAAGCCGTAAAGATAATATCCATTGAATGAGACTAATTTAAAATCCCATATTAAATTGCACGTGATAATCGACTTTTTAAACTACAAATACTATGTTTGAAAGGACCACTTTGGACTTGAAATTTCTATGATCGACTAATTTGGTGCATAGACATATTTGGATGTGAAACGTTCATACGCAATCTAGGTCTAGATGGGTAGATTTGAAATTTTTATTTTTACTAATTGAAATCAGAAAGTATATTTTTCCTCGATATGTAGTAAAGTCCACTAAACTCGAAAATTAGAAAGGAGGCTTGGGGGGAATGGTATTTTTCCACATACTAATTTTTAGGCAAAAAGAAAGGAAAATCAGGCATTTTCCTAAAAATATATGTTAAGTCCATAATTTTATTTGGTAGAGCAAAGTCACACCTTGAATTTAAAAAGTCATAAACTAGTAAAATTAGACAATTTTAACCTTTTATTGCATGGATAAAAAAAGGTAAAGAAACTCAAACTACAAGTAGAGAAACGAAATGGCTAGGATTAAGTGAGACTGAAAGTAGAGATACAAAATGGTTAGCATTGTCTAATTTCACAAATTTAAAAATTTTCATTTCACATATTAAAAATTTATAATATGAAAAAATTAAATATTCCACACAAGCGCATCTAGTGTAGTGGTATCATAGTACCCTCCCACGGTACTGACCGGGGTTCGATTCCCCGGATGCGCAACCCCCTTTCAGCTTCTCTCTTCTTCTTCACTTTCATTTTTTTAATCATTTTTGCATCTTTTGTGTTTATTCTTTATCATCCCTTTTTCTCTTTTCCCTTTTGTTACTTTATATCATCGAACGGAACAGTAATGAGAATAGAATGAAAACCAAATGTGAATATAAATAAAATATTATGGCTGTTACAAGGAAATGATCATTTTATTACATTTTATGTTACCAAATAATTCTCATTTTTAATCATTTCATCTATCTAAACAAGTCCTCAAATTTCAATCTCGGCACGCATTCAGAGGCTGGACCTTATCTGGTCCTCAAACTTATTTGTCTTTTTTTTTTTAGCTCTTTTGTGCACAATAAGTATTTTTGAACATTCATGAAACAAGAAAGGTGGCCCAACAAAATGATGGCAGATACAAATATTTGTTGTGTTTAATCACATTCTTCCATCGCAATCATCCATATAGTGTCAGATAAATCTAGCCATTCATTTTATTTTATCTCAAACCAACAATCTTAATTAATGACAGAGCAGTAAAGATGCAGTAATTTCACCTGCATGGTCTAGAGTGCGAACCATTTGAACACCTTTGAGTGAAAACGTTGCGGTAATAATTTAGGAGGAAACACTAAAGTGAGCATCTTGTTATTAGAAAGTAAATCCGGGTTGTCATTTTATATTCATAGCCTTGAGCTAACAAAAAAAAAAAAAAACTCTTAAACTTAGAAACATGCATCTAGTTTCCTTGCCTTTGGTTTGATAGTTTGGTTTGAAACTTATCTTCAACCTCTCATTCAACAACCAAAGAGGGGAAAAAAATAACCTGCCATTCCATTCAGCAACTACATTTCCTCCTTAAATAGTTTGTCTCTGAAAACCCCAGACTGATGCTTTGGGTCAACACAAAGTCCATTCCAACAAACAATGCCACCCACCAAAATGTTAATCCCTGACACCAGGCAAGCGGGTGTTACTCACCTTTGGCCACGCATAGGAAAGGTAGTTCAGCTGTAGTTCAATTATAACGGCATGCTTGGTTCTAAGGACGAAATACCAATGCTCATTTCTCGGGAATATGTGAAATAGGCGAAGAGTACTACTCTCACGAATCACGAGTGGAATGAGCATTCTTGACTAGACTGGAATATTAATTAAATAGGAGCAATTATTTCAAGCTCTAAATTGAACTAAATGAGTCGTTCGTTCGATGAGACGAGATAGTGAGAGAAACCATTATTGCCACTATGCATAAATATGTGGTAATGCTATTATGTAGATCAAAATGAATGAGACTGAAAAGGGGTAACCTCCGGAGGTGACAGGATGAAAGTCTTGACCCAATGACACCCATTTGAAGTGGTACATCATCTATTACTTATGGGTTTACAGGAGCCTAAAAATAGGCTAGCCCTCATACCATTTAAGCTAATTCGAGAAAGTGTGAATTCTATCCTCTTTAAATTCCCCTCCTTGGGGGGCAGTGAATTGGTCAAGTCTGTCTCTCTGCTTTCCTGCATATATGCTTCTGAATATGTCCTTTAGGAGGCCTAGATTCCTAGAAATCATTGAGAAAGAGTGAAGAAACACAGAGAGAGGGAGAAAGAGAGAGAGAGAGAGAGAGTCCCCTCCTTGTTGTAATGTTTCTTGCTCAAATGAGTATTCCAAAACAAAGAGCTTGGCAGTGGAATGAAAGTGTTGCTAGAGCTGCTGCTTCTGAGATGCTCATTTGAGCAAGCAATGTTAAAACCGGAGGACGTGTAATCGGAGGGGCACGGCCTTTCCCTTCTTTAAAGCTTAAAGGCTCCTTCTCTTCGCTCTGAATCAGGTTCCTTCCTTGCATATTCTCTGATATATAGTGTGTTAATTTATTCATGCTGCTAAGATGAATGCAGAGTAAGAAACAGGACAAACAGAGAAATGATCAATCTATGATGGGTCTGTATTGACCCAACTAAGTTTGAGGCTTTTTGATTGATGGGTGGGTACTTAATTTCTCGTTTCTTGTGAAAGAGTGCCGTACAAAGTGGTCATTCACATCCCAGTTTCAGAGATCTTATGGAAAACTATTTTTGAATTTTTCAAAAGCATAAAAAAAAAAATTTTTCTGGAGAAGATGTTTAATATTAGCTTCTTCGGATTTCCTGCTTTTGCACACATCTATCCGAGGCTTATTTTTTCTTTGAAAACCTTTTAAGTAGAAAAACGGGAAATAAATTTATCCAAATTGCTCTTAACACTAATTCTTGGGATCAATTTTCAGCCAACAAAAAAATATGTTAATAAATGTTTACAAAATAACCATTTAGTTCCACAAACTTAATTAAATTGATAAACACAAGCTTTCTTCCCAAAACGGGCATCTAATTCATTTAATAAAATCTCCCTAAATCAAAGACGTGCATGGGTCATAAAAGTCAAATTCTTTCCCCCAAACGGGTCAATTACGCCCCCGATAACGACCGTCCTCTCGCCGCCTGTCCCAGGGACTTCCGTCTGTAAGCCCCAAAGCCCTGACCATCTCTCTCTCTCGCTCGTTCCCTCTCTGTCTCTCTCTTTGATGGGTTGATTCTAGGGTTTATACGGTTCACTTTTTGGGGGGTTTCCTTCGTTTTTCTCATAGTTTTCGTGGGCTTTGTTGGATTGCTTGTTTCTTTCATTGACCCATCTGGGTTTATCCACTTTTATAACTTTCCATTGTTCAAGCGTTTCCGTGTAGTTTGTGAGGTTATCTGATAGCCACCACAACACCTTAAAACCATATACCCATTCTCAATCTAGTGTTTCTTGGCGTATTTTCTAGTTTCTTGGGTCTTCTTCCGATCTGGGTTTTCTTGCTTTAAGGCGTTGAGATGACTATTGGAGAGTGGCAACCGCTTTTCCAGTCGGTGTTCATTGGGCTCATATTCTCATTCCTTCTCGCGAAGCTCATATCAATGGTGATCGCGTTCAGAGACGAAAACCTCTCTGTGATCCGCGAAAGAAATGACACGAAGCCGTCACACGTTGATCTCGAACCCTCACAATCCGGACCCGAATCTGGCGTTGCTGGTGATTTGAGTGGGTTTAACGAGGTGAGTTCTAGGGCTAGTGAGGACGATTCGATGATTGCAGAGAAGGGTAGTGTGAGAAGTGAAAGCTTATTGGGGGAAGATGATGATGATTGGGAAGGGGTTGAGAGCACTGAGCTTGATGAGGCATTCAGTGCTGCCACTGCTTTTGTGGCTGCTGCTGCTGCTGATCGGCTCTCACAGAAGGTCTCAAATGATGCGCAGTTGCAGTTATATGGGCTTTATAAGATTGCTACTGAGGGACCGTGCAGTTCTCCGCAGCCCTCTGCGCTTAAAATGGCAGCTCGTGCAAAGTGGTATTACTCTACAGTTTCAATATCTGCATGGTTAATGCGTTTGGTTGATAATTCTTTAAGGGGTCTATGATTGCTTTCAATAGTGGAAAGTGCCGTTTAACAATTTTTTCATTGTAGCTGCACGTATACTGGCATGTAATGTAGTCTGGCTTGAAGTCGCATAAAGAGAGTTTTTTAGGATTTGAAATTTATCATTCACAAGCTATCAAATTATGATCAGATTAAGTTTACATCATGGACATAAAGAGTTTAGCCTTTATATGGCGGCATCTTGGATCTATAATCAAAGGCGGAAAGGCATTCATGGGACGTGTTTTCGTTTCAACTGCCTGTCTTTTTTTTCCTCATTTCTTTTAGTTGTCAGGATTCATTACATGCATGAATCATCGATTTCTTTGATGCCATAATGATAGTTGGAGCATGGAAGGATGCGTTGTATATGGATGTGATTTATTAAAAGAGTCATGCCTGTCTTTTTTTTCCTCATTTCTTTTGGTTGTCAGGATTCATTACATGCATGAATCATCGATTTCTTTGATGCCATAATGATAGTTGTAGCATGGAAGGATGCATTGTATATGGATGTGATTTATTAAAAGAGTCATGCCCTAGGCGGAATTTCAGTTACAAGTTATTTTTTATTTTATTTTGCTTTGCTTTTTGCTTGGTAAAAGGGGCAATATATTAAAGGGTTCAGAAAGGAACCAACCCAATTTCAAGGCTAGAATTTCAATTAGATCAATACCATTGACATAGACAAGGCAACTTGAATGGATATGTATGTAGGACGGATTAAGTGTAGGGATCTGTTGACCACTAATAAGAGCACAGTTTGTGTTGTTGATTAAAAGCAAAAACAATTTTTTCCGGAAAGCTTGCTTCTTTGGTAGCTAAAAGATTAGTAAGATGAAATCAGCACGCTCCTTGTCCATAATTTTTTTTGTCTGTTTCTGCCCTGTTTGACCCCCCCAGATAGGATAGGAGTGGAAATAAAATCTGATTGGATATAGTCAAGATAGCTATCTAGCCAAATAGAGTTGCTATCCTATCTCTTGTTTGGTTTGCAACATGATAAGTGAACAAGATAAAAAAGAAGTCACAATTTTATAATAGAAAAATTAATTTTATACATTCATATAATCTAAAATGACAAAACATTGAATCTTGTTGAAAATGTGATACCATTTAACCCTAAAAAATGAATAAAATAGAATTGAGTGTACATGCACTCTAAGAGTTGAATCATCTCAAAAAGGTCAAAAAAATCAATGATTTGGATGTAGGTAAATTAATAGTTAAGAACAAATTTTATTTTAAAAAATCGAGTGTTATTTTTCTTAAAGGAAAATCATATTCAAAATGGTAAAGAAAATAGAAAAACGAAGGAAAAAAGCAGAAGGAGAAAACCGAATGAGAAAAAAAATGTGTGTTTTTTTTTTTTTGTTTTTCATTTTTTTGGTGAGGTGGATATGATTATCAGGATTCTTAAGTAAGATTGTATAATCTTGCTATAAGCTGATAAATGGGCCTAACTGGATGGCCCAATCCGTTGTGCAAGCCTCCACCAAACACTTGATAGAACTAGAAATAGATTAAATAATCCAATTCGCCCCTCTTTTCCGGCTGATCAAATGGGGCATTCAGTCTTAAAAACAAAGGTCTGCAGTTCACCGTTGGAGTCTGATTGGGCTTTTTCAGAGATGAGATAGAGAAAAAATGTTGCAAACTTTATTCCTTATATAGTTTTTGTCTGCTTGTTAGCTTCAATTGGGGAAAATAACAAAGAATGTCATCTAAGATGATTTGGCGTGTGTGATGGAATCCAATGACAGTGCCAGTTAGGAGGGAGGAGATAATTGATATTGGAAACTTAAGGTAGTTTAGGGGTATACTAAAGACTTTGACGCAAGTTGTAAAAGAGCACACGAGTGTTAGGAATGCAATTTAGTATGTAGCCAAATGAGTACCATAGGAAGGTTGCATCAATGACCTCCCAAGCTAATGTAGTTTCTTGCTCTGGTTACCTGTGGCTGACTTTGAACTTCTTGGAATTTTGGATTAGTTTGTATTGGATGAAATAATGTAATGATGTTTTAAGAGAGAAATGTTATGGCTGTGTAGTGTAATGGTCCTTTTCCTATTTGGGTGGTAATTTACTAGGCAAGCATGGCAGAAGCTTGGTGCTATGCCTCCTGAAGATGCAATGCAAAAGTATATTGATACTGTCACAGAGCTTTATCCTACATGGGCGGCTGGTTCAGTTAAAGTAAGACGCTTATCTTTTGGAATTATTAGCATACTGTTTCTCTGCAAATCAGCATGTGCACTTAACATTTTCGGAACATTCTCTATTCCTGTTGCATTGGCAAAATGGTGACTAGGAGAGCAGACCTGGAAGTAGTGATGTGTCAGGGACTGATTCTAGAAGGCCAATGGGACCAGTCTTCAGCACTTTTGTTCACGAGGAGGAATCTGGAAATGACTTGTATGGTTTTCAGAACACTGCTATACATGAAACGTATTTTGGAATATTTTTCTTCTCTTCTATGATATCTGTTAATAAATTGTTGTATGTCTTACAACTTTTGCTAGTGTTCAATTAAATGCATTTGTTTATTATGATAGTCCAACATTGGATTGAGAGATGTTCAATTAAATGCATTTTTTAGTTACTGTTAGTCCAACATTGGATTCAGACTATGTATTGTGGTGCTTGAAGTATCTTTCTTGGCTGCTTTCCCATTGGTTTTGTTTGAAACCTGACATGGTATCTGAGTTTGGTTGTGTTTGGCCCATTCATGTCCCCTTGTTGTGCATGTGCAGAGCCTGAGTTGTGCCTGCGTAGAGCACTGGTTGTGCTTGTGTGAGGATGAGGAAAGTGTTAAAGTCCCACATTGATTGAGTCTATTATATTGTGGTGCTTGAAGAACCTTATTGGGCTTCCAATTGCTAATTAGTTTTGAGTGGAACCGTATTACTCTCTATTGAAAGTTTACGCTGGCAAGTCTCACCAAGTCGCCAAGATTACATTGTTTTAGCTACTACCCATCAAAATTAATTAATTTTTTTTTAAAACAAGGAGTTGAGCTCCTCATCGCTTGGGGGCTTAAAGAGGAGGAGCATCTACTCTTCCACCACCTAAGGAAAAAAAATTGTTCCTTCCCCTGGGGCGGAAAAACTCCTCAGCTGGGGGAGGAAGAAGGATAGGGAGATGGGAGAATGAGGAGGGGAAAATAAACTCTGCCACACAACACTGACCAGCCAGAGAGGCTGGTGAGACTCACCAGCTTCCTTTCTCCAATATATACATCATAGTTGTCAAGGCATCGCCATAGCATCCTAGTGGTCGAGTGAGCTTGCTTAGGATGCTCGCCTCGCACTACCCAGGAACGGAGTGAATCCAATGAAAATTCACAAAATCCTGCAAAAACTCGCTTCCTTGTGTTCTTCTGTTGTTCTCTGTTGGACGCATGGAAGGCTTGTGAATATCTGATATTCTCTTTCTCTCTATCTTTGTTCTCTCCTTCAGCCGTGGCGGAAGAAGTTAATGATTATGGATTAGCATTTCTCTTTAGAGTGTTTGCTTGCTGGGTTGTCTGGATAGATGGATTTGGGCCCAGTCTTGTTATATATGAAAGGCCCAACAATTTTCTTTTGACAGCAGCCTAAGTATTTTTTCCGTTTTAAATGAGGCCTAGCTTGTTAAAAGTACACACAGCTTTGGTTGCTGCCCTTTTCTATGTAATGGACCCAACCCAACATTTTTCACTTAAAGATGCTAATGAATAAAAAAGCAATTAAAAAAAATGTCGTTTGCCAGTATAGCTTATCTAAAATTTCTAACTATCATATTAACTTTGTAATTATATTTGCCAAAATCTGCAACAAAAATTAGAAATACATATATTTACACATACATATAAGATATACACTTACAATTGTCTTGTGAACGCCTAGGGCGCCTAGTTGATGCTTAAGCAGGTGCCTCGTCACCTAGGTGTCCAGGCTCTCTCCCACCGCCTAGGGTCACCTTGACGCCATGACAACTATGATATACATACATACATATATGGTACAAACTGATAAATTGTTACTTATGGAGATGTTTTTCGTGTTCTTTTTTTTGTTTTATAGTTAATATATTTTTACCCATTAGCGAAGGATCTCGGTCATTTTTTATTTTGCTCACCGTTTATATTTTCCCTTCTTTGTAATATATGCGTCAGTTTTATTGCTACATTTGAACACTAGTTTCTTTAATCTATTTATTAAAAGTGATATATTTCTTAGAAAAGGAGGGGGGGGGGGGGGGGGGGAGGGGGAAGAATATTGTATATTTTCTAATGTTTTTCATTTTTCTCTTTAGGAAAATGGATGACATACATGCCTTTGCAAGAGAAGGGGAGGTAGACAACATTCTTAAGTGTATTGAGAGTGGGGTGTCAGTGAATCAGAAGGGTTTGTTGCTTTATATTTGTCTTGTTTATTGGTATTGAGTTGCAGCATTTAGTGACCTTTCGCTAATCGTGGGTTTTTCAAAAGATTATTTCTGTTTAGATATGCAAGGGCTGGTTTTGTTTCTTTTGGATTTTATTCACCTTCTGGAATTGTTTGGCCTGAAATTGCTGCAGATAGTGAGGGTCGAACTCCTCTACATTGGGCAGTAGACCGTGGCCATTTGAACATTACTGAGCTGCTGGTCAGCAGGAATGCTGATGTAAATGCAAAGGTGATTTTAGCAGGCATCAGTATATGATGACTTTCTACTTTCCATTCTATATGCTTTTTTCCTTGTGATTCTATGCTACTTAACCTTTAGGAGGTTCTGTTGCTACATATTTCTGCTATGAACTTTGCAGAAAAGGGTCGCTTAGCCAACCCCAAGAATGCAAAGCAAGTTGACTTTTACCAAAACCTCAACCATGACATTTTAATTTTTAAGATAATGAAATTCGGAACTCTTTACTTTATTTTTGAGAGCCTCTCTAATGGGAAGCTTGGTAACATATAGGAGATGAAAATGCTTTTGTTGGTGATCATGATCTGATTGATATTCTTTGCCATATTTGGATTAGTTTATGTTCCAACACCCCCCCCCCCCCCCCTTCTCTAGAAATGTGATGACAGTTCAAGAATGAAGAAGTTTGATTGTGAGCATGAGCTGGTTTATTGTTATAAATATTTAGAATGGATCCTAGGGTTACTGACACTTGCCAACAATTGTGCATGTCCGGATAAATGCATCCTCTTCTTTCAAGCTCACCACTTTCCTTCCCCATTCCCCAAAACGTGCGCTTTGTTCAGGCTTGACTGAATTTATGGGGAGTTAAAGTTTCTGGGCTGAGATTGTTGAAAGATTTTTTTATGAAAATTTTGCCTTTAATTTGAGAGTGAGCTCTCATCTTTCTCTCCTCTTCTTTAATCATTAATTTGTGAGGTTGTTTTACGAATGGAAGGACAAAGAAGGCCAAACTCCTCTGCATTATGCTGTTGTGTGTGAGAGAGAAGCGATTGCTGAATTCCTTGTGAAGCAACGTGCAGACATAGATGTAAAGGACAACGATGGCGAGTCTCCTTGTGATATTTGTGGATCGAGCTGGCCTTGGATGAAACCCCCACCTAAAGAAATCGAGTGATTCTTTGTTTTATGGCACCTTCACAGCAGTGCATTTCTGGTGGATGTACATACTCTCTAAAATAGCCTCCATGAACAAACTTCATTTCCCTATTAATTAGGTCATTGTCTCTTGTTCTCTACTCCTCAATGTCTCTTGCTTCCCCTAAATTTCATTGTTCATTCTCCCTCATCAAGGTAGTGGAAATATGAAGACTGTTGAATTCAAATATATTTGTTGCTGATGGAATTCATTTATGAGTAAATTTACTGGAAACTGACTGATATATCATGTGTAATCTTTGGGTATCATGTGTTTCTTTTTCCTCTATCTTGTTTACTTAAATGGCCAGTAATCAAGATGCCAGACAAAAATGGCATCCCAGATAAAATATTAGGATGTGTTTATGTTCCTTCGACTCTAAGAATTCATACAGATTGTAAGGATGAGAATGGCGATTTTCATTCCATTCTTTGATAAAAAGTAAGGACTTAGCTTTGGTGCAGTAACCGTACCTAAGTTAGGTGCAATACACGTACAAAAAGGAAAACAAGATTTAAAACGACTTAGGTTTGGAGCTTGAGGTTTTTTTCAAGCATCATATGATAGCAGTTGTATTTAATTTATGTACGGTTGTTATATTAGTTTTTTCTAAAAAAGTAATGAAATAATCATTTTCTTGTAAGGGTCATTTTTTTTTCCTATTTTTATTTATTTGTTATTTTATTTCTACTCTCATTTTTAGAATCCCAGTGCAATCTGAATGGGTCCATAGAAACTTATATAGGCCACTGGCAATGATAAGAGTATTCTATTTCATCATGCTCTCAGCTTTTCATCCATCTCTGTATTACCATTCTTTCCTTCTTGACCTTTTCATCTTACATTCAAAGCAGAGGATTGGTCCAGAGTGTGCACCATTAGTTGTAGAATGGGCCAATGAAAGCCCACACACTCAAGTATTTATTTCTAGCCATAGATGAGTTGACATGCAATCCCAATCATCAGTCACAGTCTTCCCTCTATTAGTATCATCTTTAAATGTTTTTCATTTACCAAAAAAACCAAAGGATTTTGTAAAATACGACAACCTGCCAGTACCTGTCTGTCTCCTTCAAAGAAGAAGTTATGACTTCTCTTAGTTTCACCTTTATTTTAAATGAGAAAAGGGTATACAGTAGTAATGTGCCTAACTTAGGGACATTATTATCCATAAAAAGTCATATAGATCCTGATTGAAAAATTCCAATCGTATAAATTAAAGGAGCATGGAAAAAATATGAGGACTCAATAATTTTTATACAATTCATGTAAACGAACGTCTTTTATTCAAATGTGAAAATTTTAGTTTTGAATGGTTTATCTAGGTTGAGCCTTTCATCATTTAAATAAAAGGTGTTCGCTAACATGAATTGTATAGAAATTAAAGAATTCTTATATATTTTTTATACTCGTTTAATTCATGCAATCTATATGGACCCTATAGGGGTGGCTTCCCCTAACTTAAATCATGAACCTTTATTTCGTAGATTTTTTATCAAAAGAGGTGATCTTATTTTCATTGATTTTCATCCATCTTTACCCGATTGCCTGCTTACATGGATGATAAAAATTCAATTACGCTGACATGTCAAACAAGATAAAGGAACCCTTGTACTTTCCCTTTTTTAAAATTTAAATTCTAATGTTTCTCAACTTTCACTTGAAAAAATTTCTCATCCTTAGTCATTGAAGTTTAAGCGTCAATACTTCCAAGACTATACTCATTTCATTGATAGAAGTTCTGGTTAGAAATAAAAAAAAAATAAAAGTTCAATATTTATTTTAAGGGAAAAATTATGAAAGTCTTCTTATAGTTTTGATCACTTTTTAAAAGACCCGTTGTGGTTTAAATTTTGTTTATCACACCTTTTGTACTTTTATTTTATTTGTAATAGATTCTTTCCATCCATTTGCCATCCAATTCCGTTGAGTGGAGGGAAACATGGCAAACTCTTAAATTTTCACATCATTATTTAAAATCTAAATTATTAAAAATGTGAAAAATTCTTAAAAATTAAAAAAAATTAAAAAATTTAAATAAAAAAAGAAGAAAGGTGCGGCTCTCATTCCTGAAGGTGTGCGTAAATATAATAATAGAATCAAAATTTTATTTTTGAAAAAGTGTACTGAAATTTCACTCTTTCCAAATTTTCAATTGAAACATTGATGTTAAGATTCATGAAAATTTAAAATATTGGTTAGGAGTTTTTTTTTCCAGCATTTCTTATTTAGTTATTTATATATATATATTTTTTGCTTTTTCAAATTTTTAAGTATTTTTCAAAATTCTAATATTATTTTTAACAATTTATATTTTAAATAATGATATAGAAACTTGAGAGCTTGCCATGTGCCCCTGCAATTAAACGGAATTGGATGGCAAATGGATGGAAGGGGTCTACTGAAAACAAAATAAAACTACGAATGGTGTGATAAAATAAAATTTAAATCACAGAAAATCTCTTAAAAAATGACACAAACAACAGGGGATGTTTCAAATTTTTCCCTTATTTTAAACTGAAGTGAAAGTATAGAGATTTTTAAGCGGCATGTTGTCCGTCATGTTGTTATACTTGTGTAGATTTTTTTGTCCACATAAATTGTGAACCCTAATAAAAGTGGTGGAAGCAATAGAAGTTGGGAACAATAGCTCGAATTGCTTCACTAGTGAAAATTTAGCTTCGAAATAATTTAAATCAAATAAAGGTGAAAGTGTGGACCAATCACGAGATTAGTATAATTAAAAAGATTTTAGATCATCAATATTTAACATTTAATTATGTAGATTATATAATTAAAACATGGGTTTTCTATTTATTTGGTCCGTAAAACCCTTGAAACGTATATATAGATCGTTTTATCATTTGTTAGTATTCAAATATACAACAAAACATATTAACGACGTGCCTAGAAAATTTACAAGGGTAATGCTACTTATCCTGGAAAAACAATTTCACCAAAATCCCACCACTCACATATAGGGATGGAGTTCATATATGTGATGGATGTATCATGTAGAGCCTACTCTTTTGTGTGGGTAGTGTAATTACATTTTTTGGGATGAGCAGCATGTCAATCTGTCCTCAAATTAACCCCACGCGTATGCAATTCAACGGTGATTGAGTCAGTTGCACAATAACCGTTATGGAGGCCGAAGCACCTGATTCCTCCTCTACATAATTTACGTTAGGAAAAAAAATGATACATAGGTTTGTATCGGGCATCCAGCTTTTACATACGCGTCCCTCTCTCTCTCTCTCTCTCTCTCTCTCTGCTAGGGTTTCTGAGCGCCTTTGCGCTCTTTTCGATCCGTTACAGTACGTTCAACACTTTGTCTCGCAGGCAAGTTCAGTCAACATCCCTATAGAATCCTGTTGTTTATTATCAATTTTCATTGAATTAGGGATTCCAGTGGCTCGATCTGGGCGTGGTTGGCCGGATTCACCTCGTTGTCCATTAGTCTGTGCTGGATATACTGTCTCTGATGTTATCTTTGTGTTTTTAGTATGTCTGTTTGAATCTCGTTGTGAATAATATATTGAATCTGGTTCGATCCATTTCTCATTACTGCGAGAAGTGCAGGTGTTCGGTTTTTGATGGCTGTGTTATTGGTTTACCTTTTAATGTAAATTTAGCGTTTCGGACCGATGGATTTGGGGTTTCACTGAACTGAACTTCCCAGTTTTAGTGGGAAGTTCCATTTGTATGTTTGGTGCTTATTGCTTACAATAACTTTTAACTTTTAGTGGATTTCATGCTGTGACCCTAGTTGCAGTTGTGATAGAGTTTTAAGTGGCGGATGATTAGATCTTTGTTGCTTTTTTTTTTCTTTTTTTTAAAAATCTAATTTCCCTTGGATTTTTTTTAAGTTCCCTAGATGATATGGGTTACGGTGCAATTACTAAGAATTATTTAGAAACGTATTTTACTTTTTTGGATTTATTGATATTAATGATAATCTGTATTGCTGGTCTCCTTAATTCTTTGGTGACTGATTCAATTCTACTTGTGCCTTTGCTCCTTCAGGAACTGATAAGGAGTCTTAAGCCCTTCCTATGCTTATTGTTTGTTTTAATGTTATTTCACCCTTGAGAAAAGAAGGGGGGGGGGGGGGTTAATGGCTGCTTTTGGTTGGTGGTTAGATAGGGGAATTTGTCAGTTATCAAATGGTATTCATAGTTTTGTTTTGTTGAGATTTTGAATCCTTGGTCCTCCCTATCTTTATGGTATTAGATTTATAGAATGGTATGTTCTTGCAATTTTTGTATATATTAATTTCTTTGCATTTGTTTGCATTTTTTTTTTCCATGTGCAGAGACAGTATGGCTATGGAAGTTACCCAGGTGCTTTTGAATGCACAAGCTGTAGATGGATCTGTTCGAAAACATGCAGAAGATAGTTTGAAACAGTTTCAGGAGCAAAATCTTCCAAGTTTCTTGCTTTCCCTCTCAGGGGAGCTGGCAAATGAGGAGAAGCCTGTTGATAGCCGAAAATTAGCCGGTTTGATTCTTAAGAATGCTCTGGATGCCAAGGACCAACATAGAAAGTTTGAGCTTGTTCAAAGATGGTTGTCATTGGACAACAGTGTAAAGACTCAGATCAAGGCATGCTTGCTACAGACTCTTACTTCTCCTGCACCTGATGCTCGGTCAACATCATCACAGGTTATTGCAAAGATCGCAGGCATTGAATTGCCCCAGAAACAGTGGCCCGAGCTGATAGGATCACTGTTGGCTAACGTTCACCAGCATCCAGTTCATGTGAAGCAAGCAACTTTAGAGACTTTGGGTTATTTGTGTGAGGAAGTCTCTCCAGATGTTGTTGATCAAGATCAAGTTAATAAGATTCTTACTGCTGTAGTTCAGGGTATGAATGCATCTGAGGGGAGCATTGATGTTCGGCTTGCTGCTACCCGAGCATTATATAATGCTTTGGGCTTTGCTCAGGCAAACTTTACCAATGATATGGAGCGTGATTATATCATGAGAGTTGTTTGTGAGGCAACTTTATCCCCAGAGGTGAAGATACGACAGGCAGCTTTTGAGTGTTTGGTGTCTATTTCTTCAACGTATTATGAGAAATTAGCTACCTACATCCAAGATATTTATAATATCACAGCAAAGGCTGTGAGGGAAGATGAGGAGCCTGTTGCCCTTCAGGCTATTGAGTTTTGGAGTTCAATCTGTGATGAGGAGATAGACATATTAGAAGAGTATGGGGGTGATTTCACTGGGGATTCTGAAGTTCCCTGTTTTTATTTTATTAAGCAAGCACTCCCTGCTCTTGTCCCCATGCTGCTTGAGACACTTCTTAAGCAAGAGGAGGATCAAGATCAAGATGAAGGAGCTTGGAATCTTGCAATGGCTGGTGGAACATGTCTTGGGTTGGTTGCACGGACAGTTGGAGATGATATTGTTCCACTTGTGATGCCATTTATTGAAGAAAACATTACAAAACCAGATTGGAGGCAAAGGGAGGCTGCCACTTATGCCTTTGGCTCCATCTTGGAAGGTCCATCCCCAGATAAGTTGACCCCCATTGTAAATGTCGCTTTGAACTTCATGCTTACTGCTTTGACACAGGACCCAAATAACCATGTGAAGGATACTACAGCTTGGACTCTTGGACGGATATTTGAATTTCTTCACGGTTCAACGATTGAAACACCCATTATTACTCATGACAACTGTCAGCAGATCATCACAGTACTGCTTCAGAGCATGAAGGATGTTCCAAATGTTGCTGAGAAAGCATGTGGTGCTCTATATTTTCTTGCCCAAGGTTATGAGGATGTGGGATCACCATCTCCTCTAACTCCGTTTTTCCAGGAAATTGTTCAGTCGCTTCTTACAGTCACCCACCGAGAAGATGCTGGAGAATCACGATTAAGGACTGCTGCATATGAAACTTTGAATGAAGTTGTCAGGTGTTCAACTGATGAAACTATTCCTATGGTGTTGCAACTAATTCCTGTTATCATGATGGAACTTCACCAGACTCTGGAGGCACAAAAGCTTTCAACAGATGAAAGGGAAAAACAGGGTGAATTACAGGGCCTTCTCTGCGGGTGCCTGCAGGTTATCATTCAGAAGCTTGGGTCATCAGAGCCAACTAAGTATGCTTTCATGCAATATGCAGATCAGATAATGTCGCTCTTCATAAGAGTTTTTGCTTCTAGAAGTGCTACCGTCCATGAGGAGGCAATGCTTGCCATTGGAGCCCTTGCTTATTCAGCAGGTCCAGATTTTGCAAAATACATGCCAGAGTTCTATAAGTATTTGGAAATGGGCCTTCAGAATTTCGAAGAATATCAAGTCTGTGCAGTTACAGTAGGTGTGGTGGGGGACATATGCAGGGCCTTGGAGGACAAAGTTTTACCATACTGTGATGGAATTATGACACAACTGCTCAAGAACTTGTCAAGCAACCAGTTGCACCGATCTGTGAAGCCCCCTATCTTTTCATGCTTTGGTGACATAGCTCTGGCAATAGGTGATAACTTTGAGAAGTACCTGATGTATGCTATGCCTATGCTCCAAAGCGCAGCGGAGTTGTCTGCCCATACATCAGCTGCTGATGATGAAATGATGGAGTACACCAATCTTCTAAGAAATGGAATCTTGGAAGCATATTCTGGAATTTTCCAAGGCTTTAAGAGCTCTCCTAAGACTCAGCTCTTGATTCCCTATGCACCTCACATTCTCCAATTCCTAGATAGCATATACCTGGAGAAGGACATGTTAGTACACATGCAAAACCATTATTTTAATATGTTATCTCGATTTAAGTGTTTTTTGATGTTGGGATACTAATTGTTTATCTATTCTTCTTGTAGGGATGATGTGGTTATGAAAACTGCCATTGGGGTTCTTGGAGATCTTGCAGATACTCTGGGAAATAGTGCGGGTTCTTTAATCCAGCAATCTCTGTCAAGCAAAGACTTTTTAAATGAATGCTTGTCTTCAGATGACCATTTGATTAAAGAATCTGCTGAGTGGGCTAAGTTGGCCATCAGCCGTGCTATTTCTGTTTGAGGCTTGGTATATCATTTTTTATTTTAGAAGTCCCTGCATGCATCGGGTGTGTTGGAGTTGGGTCTGGGATTGCATACATTTGTCGGGTCATCGCCATTTTCGGACAACAGAAGTTACCATCCTTCCGTTGTCACTAACTCATGCATCAGCACCATCGGGTCGGAGTCTTTTTCTTTTGTCATGGAGGAATTGGGAAGCGATTGATTTGCAAAGACAGGCGAAGGCCTTCCTCTAAAGATGAAAATGTAAAATGGTGTTGGAATGATTGGGGCGGGGGTGAGGAGGAGGGATAGCAGCCCTAACATGTTGATTTCACACGACTTGGTCTCTTCGGGGTAACTGCATTGGATTCGGAATGATCCGCATTGCATCTTAACAGTGATAAACCCTATGTTGCCCTATGGTGCTGTCATCTTCTGTGGCATAGATGTTTGGAATGGATGGCTGCAGGAAGTTGGCTCTGGTTTCACAACACTTCAAAACCACCTTAGTGCTGCATTTTCGTATTCTCCCTCCATCGCCGTTGCTCCCCTTGCATATTTTTGTCCCCTTGTTATACTTATTAATTTGTCTTGCATTGTTTGAGGTCAGTACTATGTCATGTTGGTCAGAGTTGGTGGTACACATTTCATCTCATTGCATTTCTTTTTCTTTTTCTTTTCTTTTCTATATTTTTAAATTTGTACACTCATTATGGGTTGGAGGTTACCTGCAAACTGTGGAGAGCATTTTGTTTGCAGCTTTTTTACCATAGGTATTTTGTAAGTCAAATGTTCAATACCCTGCATTCATGAAATCATGTGTGCTACAATTAAAGTATTGATATTTCTATTTTGCTTTTAGAGTGATGATCTCAATATTGATTATCGCCATCTGTAGGTAGTAGAGTCGTATGTTAAAATGCCATGGATTGTGATGACCACCCCAGCAGCTATAAGCATTCAAGTAGTTTGCCATGAATTCCATAGATTTTTGTGGTCAAATTTTGGGTTGTATTATTTTATCACGCGCTGATTCATTATTCATTTTTGTGTTTCTTTTAGAGAAAGGCGTTGGAATTAAAAATTGTGAATTTGTACATGCAGCATCTGTAGAGTTCCTTTACTTGGAAGCCTTTGGCAACATCCTTAGTGTTTCGGCACTGATTTATTCTTAAAAGAAAAGTACCGGAGTAGTAGTAGTAAATTGATGCAGTACTTCATTGAAATCGGTTCTGCCATTAATCGAGAAGTCGAAGTGGCGCTTACTGGTGATTGTTCTTCAAATTAGCAGTGTGAGAGTTTGAACTGTAAGATAAGCATTGCAGCTCATTTTTTCTGTTGCATTACCTCTACAAATTCTCGAAGCATCTTCTTACATCGTCTCGTAAACAAAATGTAGAAGTCACTCAAAACTGTTTATTTAAATTCAATATGAGATTAAACATTTTACAGGATATCTCATTTACGGATGTGAATGCTGCTAGAGTTTCTCCATGTGTATCACAAGTTCTACGGTGGTGGGTTGGTGGTTTGAACTGTGAGACAAAGGTTCATTTGATCTGTGTCACATTCCACATCTGTGATAGCTGTTGGAGGGGGGGGTGTTGTAGTTTGTGAAGAAAGCCCCTCCCACAAGCATCCGTTGCAGACCCAGAGACAGAAATGATAACGATGATGCAATATGAAAGGGTTGAAAAGGGAAATACAGTAAGCGTTGAGTGAATGTCATCACATTCCACTTTGAATGGTTCACTTTGTGAACCTTGGTGATCTGCACACCCATAAGATAGTCATGGAATGCACTATAGATCTTCAGTTTCAAATTGGCTGTCAAAATCACGAAAATAAGTCTGAAAATATGTCATTGCAAATAACTGTTCGCTTCTAAGCATGGATGGGGGCATCTACCATTTAGGGTCAGTTTAGCGGAGCTTATTTTCGGTTTTTCTATTGGACAGCTTTTTGACAGAAAGTAGGTGTTTGGTAAATTTTTGGAAAGTTCAATATAGCTTTCCAAAAAGCGCATGCATGCTCACAAAAGTTAAAAAAACAGCTTAGTTGAAAAGTCGTTGTTTTGGCTTTCAAAAATCAAATCAACTTATCATAAGTTCATTCAAAATTTGCTCAATTATGTGCTTCGTGTATCGGTGAATTAAATTAGAAGTTCTACATTGCAGAATAATTCAAAGGCTATTAACCTTAGTACATCCACCTAAAAGTGTTTCAATCACTTTACCGTTCTTTTGGTTCGTAGAATTGAATGAAATAAGTATTACATAAAAAGATAACATATGAGTAAAATTTTCATGGAATATAAGTGAAATAACTACTCCCATGAACCATAAAGGGAGTCGACAAATAATAGCTATTACGAATGATCAGTGATATAATAGTTATTACTTACTTATTCCATGATATGTGGCCTCGGAAAGAACCATTTCTTACATGCTTCTCTCGTTATTCATATTATATTTTTATAAAATACCCATTTCATTCCACCCAGCGAACAGACAGCGGGTTAGTTTCAAGATTGATTCATGCATAGTACATGGCATGCATCACTTTTTTTTGTGTAACAGGGTGCAACTTTTTGATTCCCTGTGGCCTTTAAACGGAACAAATATGAAATTGGTGGGATAATTTTGTTGTCAACTGTACCGAAAGAACATCGTGCCGGAATCTGTGCTTGATTAATCTAATTAAACTCTAATCTTTTTTTTTTTTTTTTTTTGGTACTCAATTAATGGGTGGAATCAATTTGATGATGGAACCCCTAAGTGTTGTTTTCCTTTTCTTTTCTTCCCTTTCTTCAGTTAGTGCTGTGATGAATGGGTCATCAAGTCGAACTCTCCAGTAGGGTTCTCCACTTCAGGCCACTCTCCATTTATGTCTCCGCCTATTTCTTTAAGGGGGTGTTGTCCCTTTTCTTCTGTTTCTTTGATCAGCTTCCAAGGTGGTCCGTTCATACAATAAGAACAACGGTGCAACCAAACAGCAATAATACTACTCTATTTTTTTCTTTTTTTTTTTTAATTTCATAGCTCGCATACAGAGAAAGGGTGCTAAAGTGCATCTGTTTTTTCACATAGCGATGTACATCAGTAGAGTTAGTCGTTCATGTTAGTAGGCGGAATTAAACTGCCATGAAATCTGGTCACCGTTAAGATTTAAACCTGAGACCTCTGCAAGAAAGGCTTGTTATGACCATTAAGTCATGACTCAAGTGGCAACTACTAAAGTTCTTATAAGGAATGGACCACTTTGCAAAATCAATGAATACGGTAGAAAACCAGAATTAGTTTTCATAAACATGAAAAAAAATAAAAAATAAAAACACAGAAAAGGATTGATAATAGTGTCCACATGCATACAATGGATGAACATGAATCAGTGCAGTTGACTTGAGGATTGTGGCTCATGATGGCTAATGCATTTCACCACCCATTGGGTGAGGATGGCTCCCATGGTATTTTCACTACCCTTAAACTAGTATAAAAGGGGCCTCATTGGCCCCCCACGATCCCATAACTTCGAATTCCAATAACATTCACTACAACATGAAGAAGATGGCCATGGTGGCTCACATCAAGATTCTTCTTCCACCTCTTCTCCTCTTCTTCCTCATCGCTTCAGGTGAGCAATTCCTTCAAATAAGTACAACTCGTCTCATGAGGGTCTAGGAGTGAACAGTTCATACTTCGCGTGTGTAATGATGCAGGATTTACTCTCACCTGTCTTGTAGTTTATTTAGTTATTGGACAAGAAAATGCGATCACCTAAAGAGTACGATATGAATATTAAATTGTGATTAGTGAGATAAATCTCATATCATTACTCTTGCAGTATATATAATTTTTTTTTCCTTTTCTCCAGGAATGGTGGACTGCTTTAACGACGGAATGAACACGATCGACTCGGTGCACCAGTCATCTGAGGAGATCAACCTGCTGCACAAGGTAACCTACAAATTTATTTAAACTCACAGACTAACTAGAGATGATGCATCATTTTGTTTGTTCAATCTAAATCTGATTGACCAAAGCTGCTATCTTTTGAAGGGTGGCGTCCTCATGAATTCAAGAAAGCTCTTGCTGAGTAATGCAATGCCGGACTATGAAGAACCGGGAGCCAACAATAAGCATGGCAGAAAAATCCCCATATCCCATGAAGGAAACTGAAACTCTTCAGTGGACTAAACTTAATATATATATATATATATATATATATGTATGTATAATTATATAAAAATCTCCATGAGTTTCTCTGGTATTAGCTGGTGCTGTTAAAGCCTCCCCTGGGGATATTGGAGGCAATAAAAGATAGTTCTACGTGCTGTCCCCTTGTATGACACTCTTCGGGCCGATCTTATACCATATAATAAAGTCAGACGTATTAAAAAAGAAGATTATTTTAAGCTTCTGCATTAATTCATTTAGTTTTTTTTAATATTGAAGGGATAATATTCGTAATTGAACAGTTGCTCATGAATCTAAGTAATCCTTCATTGTCACTTGATTGAAGATTACAATTTGTCAGCTTCGCAGTGCATGTTGTTTACAGTATTTTATCACTCTAGGGAATTCACATATTCATAAAACCAGGTATGGGGTACAACTACAACAAGCTTTTATATTCTACTCGAGAGTAGTTTCCATTGAATTTAAGAAGTTGTGGATTTGTGGAATTTGATGGTCATAGCCATTCATTGCAGAAAAAGATAGAGAGAGAAACTCAAAGCCGTAAAAAGTGAATGATTAAGATTGTCCAAATTCATAAATTCTTGTCTCATTCAGATGATCCATATCCCAATAGAAGACCTCTAGCTAGCCAACTAATGGGTCGCTCCATGAGTCTCTTGAGGTACAAATTGTAAGATGATGAATCAAAATTTGCTGCAAAGGCTTCCCCTAATGACATTTTCCCAACCATTCTAAACTACCATCTCACTCGCAAGCTTTGCTGCAAAAGGCTTCCCCTAATAAAGAAGAAGAGCCCCAAGCTCTAGAAGGCCAAGCACCAATAGATTCTCCTACTAAGTTCCAAGCCATAAAAAGTCCAGCTATCTCTAACAGTAGCATTAAAATTTATCCTGATCTTATGAGCACTGTAGGAGTTTCCCAAGCCCAATAGTGATGGTAATTAGAGGGCTTGTCCTACTTTGACAATGTCTTAAGTTCGATTCGCTCTTGCTTCACAGCTAATCAAGTTTCTTGGTAGACAATTCACATATCGAAAAAGGGTTGTTGGGTTCAAAGCACCAATTATGCCCCTCCTCAATTGTAGCCTAATTAAAATCGTCCATCCTTGAACCCAGATGCTAAACCGAACAATCTCAACCGAATGATAATGAAGGGGATGTGTTATAATAATTTGTAAGTATAAGGTGAGCATATAACACCTACGACCGATTCCGGAAATTATATCTTACAGGTTTGAATTTTTTTAAAAAAATAGGGCACACTGATTTTCTTAGGGCTTGATAACGCACAAAGCTATCAATTTAAATATTGAAATTTAAATAAATCTTGACTCTTATAAATCCTTTTGATAAGAGATTTATGCATACAATAATTGCATGAAATTTATTTGATCCTTATATTTTCATATATTTTAAATTTATACAGATGAAATTTTCAAGATGAATTACGAATTTGAGGTGGCATGTGCTTTAACTTATGCTCATTATCTCATGTTACACTATAAAGGATCACATGACAGCATGCATTAAAAATATTTAATAATTGATTGATTTGAAAGTGATCACAATTAATAATAAGAAATAGTGGCTCTCTCTCTCTCCCTCTCTCCCTTCCCTTTCCTTCATTCCACCCAAATAGTTGACTTTGAATCAACTGGCCTCCACCGACCATCACCCAAGGTGCCAACCAACCCATTGCTATCCGCCACGTCTACCCTTCCACTCTCAGTGTATTTACGGTGAAAAAAAAAAAAAAAACACATGCTGCTCTTAGTTGACCGTCCGATGTGCTCTAAATTTTTTGATCACCCATTAGTTTTTTTTTTTTTTTCCTCCGGCCGAGAAAAGCTCTCGTGACCCCCCAAACAAGTGCTCGACATATCATATGAATGATAAAAATTAAACTTAATTTATTTTTAAACAGACTTAGAATCTTATCGCATAATTAATTTTATGGGAGCAACCATTCATTCAAGTTTTAAATTGGATAATAGATATGACACTCCTATACCTCTATTAAAAAAAAAAAGAATAGTGACACCTTTTTTAGTTTTCAAAAACACACTCAAATCCCATGATTCTTTCGAATTAACTTTTTTATCTACCATAAATTAGTAAATAATAAAAATATATTTACTATTTGTTTGATAATTGTAAAATGCCAAACTCGTATCTCTTTCCAATTATTTATTTAATTTATATCAAAAATTTTATTCCTTGAAAAAAAGGTACAAAAATGATAGTAACATGATAAATGATATTTTAAAGTAATAAAAACTTTATTTTTATTATATTTTACTTAGTAATGTATAAAAATATCACTTTAAAAGAATTAAAAGGTATGCGTGTCTCTTCAAAAATTATAAGGGCTGTTAGTATTTTTTGAAAATGTGAGAAGGTGTCAGCGTATTTTATCTTTTAAAATTTAACGAACATGTTTGAAGTTTTCTTTTTTCTTTTTTGGATGAAGTATGTCCGAAATTAAAATTTTGAAAATATTAAAATTTATAGTATTACGATAAGGTTAAACACCGGAATTTTCAGTGTATACGTGGCAAGCTTTTAGGTGCGTGTCGCAAAATACAGTTTTCCTCGCCCCCATGGTTGACTAGCGCGATTGATCCACTCTACCTTTCTTCCCAATTCAAAAAAGAGGGCAAATTTCTGGCATTTTGCACTTTTTCGTTTTTGTTTTTGTTTTGTTTTGTTTTTTTTTTTTTGTGGACTATATATAACAAACAAATGTCAAAGTAATCTCTTCAACCTTTTTCCTTCTTCAGCAGCCCATCACATTCATTCTCTCTTAAAACCCTTTTCAGGAAGGTCTCTGCAAGTTTATCTTTCATCAGAATTTTCAATTAGAAATCATGCCATTCTGTGATTCTACAGGCGATGGAGATAGTGCTGTCAAAATGTTCTACAGAACCTACGGCCACGGACCCACCAAAGTTCTCCTCATCATCGGTGAAATCCAATCTATAATCTGTTTCCTCACCAATTTCTGGATTGGGTTGGTTCATGTTTATTAGGGTTTCTTTTCTTTTTCTTCTCTTTGATGGGTTTTCGATCGATGGTCAGGTTTGGCGGGCACCCACGATTCATGGGGTCCGCAAATCAAGGGGCTAACGGGGACGGAGACTCCCAATGATGATGATGATGAGTCGGCGGGGGATGCTGATCGGAATTCTGGCGAGGTTGGTGGGGGTGATAAAGGGTATGGGCGGATAGAGGTGTGCGCATTTGATAATCGTGGAATGGGTCGTAGCTCCGTGCCCACCAGGAAATCGGATTATACGTGAGATTTTTCTCCTAGTTTATTCATCTTGATGTTGCTTTTCTTCTTGTTGTTGGGTTGGATTGTTTTTATTTCTGCTATTTGTTCTTTCATTGGGGGTAGGGTTGAAATTTAGGTGGTAGTGTGCAACAGTTGATGCATCTATGAAGGAATGAAATGGTTTCTCTTTGGAAATTGTTTTTGACTTGGCATGTGTTTGGTTTTTAGGGAAAATGAGGATGAAAAGAATAATAGTTATGTCATACAATACAAAGTAAAATACCAGTTCTATATATCTAAAAAAATTGATCAGGCTTGAGTTTCTGCTTCTGTTTTTCTGCATGCCAGATAATGGGAATTTTTTGTTTCTTGAAGTTTGAAATGTATTTTGGTGTCTTACATTTTTCTCTGCAGACAGACGGAGCCTTTTACTTTCTATTGGAGACTCGTATGCGAGGTGGTGCTTTGAAACATACTGAAGTTTGGACTAATACTTTGTGAACTGTGCCTGCAGAACAAAAATAATGGCAAAAGATGCAATTGCGATGCTGGATCATTTAGGTTGGAGAAAAGCCCATATTTTTGGGCATTCAATGGGTGAGTCCATGATCCAATGAGCTTTTTTAACAAGTTGTTGAATTGATTGTGTTGTATTAGACCAGCATCACTCAAACATGAACTTTCAAATTCTAATTTCTTGTACCGAAATCATTTGTGAGCCTTCTGATTTCTCCACAAGCATAGCTCAAAACTATGAGTCTACAAAGTGAAGGTCTAAGAGAAGTGCAAATGGGATGGGAATTGAACAAACAATGTGTCTCTTAATATTTCCTTCACTAGAGTTTTAAATTCAAGTCGTTACGAGTGTAATTGGGTGTGAATGTTCTCAATCACATTCTCAGTGATATTGATCTGTGTTATGAGATTTGAAGGAAAAAAAAAAAAAAATCAGAGCTGATGAGCTTTATTGGACGTGGATTACCAGTGAATCTTTTCTTTCTCTCTTTTTTTTTTGAGTGTGTTCTTTAGCTCATTTGTCTCCTTTCTGTTATTACAGGAGCTATGATAGCTTGCAAGTTGGCTGCGATGGTGCCTGAAAGAGTCCTATCTTTGGGTTTATTGAATGTAACTGGTGGTGGCTTTCAATGCTTCCCAAAGGTATTTTATTTCATTTCAAATTCAGTGCTTCAGAAGGATCATATTTTAAGATCAATCCTGTAAAAAGATTGATAGTTTAAGGACTTGCTATCTGGAGTCCGTTGTCTGCACCAGAGTTGCTCCTCGCAAGGTTCAAGAAACACTATTCTGTCCATCATAACCCTTCGGAATCTGCAATAGGGAGTGAAACTATCTATTTAGCAACGGTTTTGCAGGGTAAAAGAACCTTGTAAAACAGCACACAAGGAGCTGTGATTTAGGAAATGAACAACGAGTTTCATGCAGACTATTTTAAATTTTGACATACGGAGATCCCTTTATATCGATACTTTTTATAGTTTTAAAGGAAAGTATAATTCTTTCTATTTATATGCGTATATGTAACTATAGAAAACTGTGCTTATGTGGGCTTTTTATTAATGAACAATGCACTACTTGTTTAAAAGCGTGATGTATCATGATTTACAACTCAGGAATATAGGAAATGAAATTGGGGAATAAAAATGATTGCACAAGCACTCAACAATCTTTATTGAGACGTCTGTGTCAATTGAGTGTTCAAGATTAACATGCTAATTATCAACTATGAAAAATGGTCATTCTCTCATCCCAATCGATTAGACCCAACATGCTAAGCATCGATTGGTAAATCATCTTCTCTGTCCCATACCTAGAAGAAAGGACAAGGAAGTAGTGCTTTTAGTGCATGCTGTGTGTTTGCTAATTGCTAAGCATCAATTGGTCGCAAAATATGCTAAGTTTGTAACCTACTGTATACAGATATTTTGGTAAATAATCTTTGCTGAAGATTTTTGTTATCTGAGATCGGTATTGTTTTTTACTATGCTATGGAAGCCAACCAAAAAATTACTCATCATAGTAAAATAAATGTCAATGGTGTCTTTAACTGCCAAGCCTCTCTGAGCAGTTGAAAATTTCATCTAGGTGCAGTATCAATAAGAGTATAGGCATAAGATTCTTGTAGCAGATCCAATAATAAACACATGCTATATATAGGTTGATAAAACAATAACAGTCCCGTATCCAATTGAACTTATTCCTCCGACTTATAGTGAAACTAATTCCTTCTTGCAGCTTGGGAAACGAACTATATCCATCGCAATCCGTTTCTTAAGGGCGAAGACTCCTGAGCAGAGGGCGGCAGTTGACTTGGACACACATTATACACAGGTCAATAATGGTCATCTTGACTCTCATTTTGGTTCGTTTATAAACTGTTTATGGATGATCAATGTGGAAAAGTTGCAAGAAGCCAATTACTTCTCTCCTTTTTGCCACTGTGACAAAGGAAAGGAGGGATGATGATCTTATTGACTGCAAGTCATTTGTGTTGAGTTGGTGTAGCATGGTGGCATTAATGTTCTATAATACAAGTAGTTCAAGTCATAAGCTGTTCACGTGAGCCTGTCTAGCCGCCTTGTGGTACTTAGCTTACATATGAAATCCCTGGT
This sequence comes from Santalum album, assembly GCA_034195605.1. Classification (NCBI taxonomy): domain Eukaryota; kingdom Viridiplantae; phylum Streptophyta; class Magnoliopsida; order Santalales; family Santalaceae; genus Santalum; species Santalum album. Next base: position 24,351,889 of record CM067259.1, read on the forward strand.
GTTGCGGCAAGGTTAAGGGTTCAAATCCTTAAATTTGTAGGCTGCATGCATGTATATTTACCAACCAAAAAAGTCTTATGTTCCCCCTAAATGTCTCTATGAGTTGGCTAGCTAGGGATGCCTTTTCTCTTGTAAATTAACTCATAAAAAGAAGCATATGGCTGCGTTCTTTTAGTTAGAAAAAGTTGCTAAGGCTTTCAGATATTTGTGCAGGAATATCTCAAGGAAGTTGTTGGCTGTAACACTAGAAGAGCAATTTTATATAAGGTAAGATTTACTAAAACTGGGTCTTCCATATTGATGGTGTAAGTTTTGGCCGACCTAAGATTGCAATATAATTTGTTTGCGTTTGGACATTATTGCAGCCAATTATCAGTGACCTGACCAGAGTTTCTCTTTTGCAGCAATATGTAAAAGGCATATCTGGAAGTGGGATGCAGTCGAGTTGTGGTTTTGATGGTCAAATTAATGCATGCTGGACTCATAGTATGACTAACACAGAATTAGAATTGATTCGTTCAGCTGGATTTCTCATATCAATCATTCATGGCAGGTAGGCCTCATTGAGAGTGCGACGGCCACAAGTTTTTTTCCCATCTCAAAGGGCTAAAGAAATTAGCAAATGTGTAGGTATGATGTTATTGCACAGATACGTTATGCAAGGAAACTCGCACAGAAGCTGCAACCATCAGCTAAAATGGTAGACCTTCATGGAGGGCATCTAGTGAGTCATGAGAGAACGGAAGAGGTAATTATTCGTCTACGTGAATATAATGATAAAAATGAAACTGGAATTGTTTTGACTGTCCTAGAAATTCATTATTTGGCACATAAAATGAATAATTGGAAGTTAATATATAAAGCGAATAGCTGGATTACAACTCTTGTATAATAAAACTTTCAGGTTAATGAAGCTCTTTTTGAGTTGATTAAGGCATCAGAGGAAAAGATGAACCCACATGATTGGACAAATGTGCCAGAGGAAAGTTCTGGTATGTAATCAGCAGATATTACTTGCAAACAGAATCAATGTTGCTGATGCTTCTGTTCAAACACAGCCACCTTTATTCACGTTCGAGTTGAATTACATATTCTCGTGTGGTTTTTTCATAGTGAAACTGTCTTAGATTGGTCTAACTTGCACTGTAATATCTTTTTGTAGGTGGAAGGTTTTCTAGCAGAGCAAATGCAGGATGGAGACTTTCGCAGTTTAACATTTTACGGAAGCTACACATCTGCTTACTGTACATTTTTAGACTCTTCGCATACACATTCGAGTATGTTCGAAGGCCTTTGAGAAATCTAAAAACAGCTAGAGTTGAATCTTGCCCTACATAAGCTGAAATTCAATGGAAACCTTTATTTCCATAAAGCAAATGAAAGACCTATGGTAAGTCGACTCTTAATCCTCTGAAACTAACATTCCATTACCTTCCTGAAACATTAATCTGAAAAGAGAAGCCGTATGGTTTGTTCTCCCTTTTGCAGCGCAGGTATATACTTATCGAATTGATTTTGCTAAAGCCTTTGAAAAGAGGGAGCGCTAGTAAAACTAGTCTCTCAGATGCAGTTGATAAAAGCGGGAAGAAAACTCGATATTAAGAAGGATAACAAATCTCCCCTGCTGCCCTGAATTTCCCAGTAATTGTTGATGCTAACCAAATCATTTGTACCTGAAAGACATGATTTTGTGTACTGTTTGCCCCTTTGGAGCTGGAAAAAAGAGGCCTAAGTCTCTCTAGAACCCCCCCCCCCCCCCCTCCTTGTTCATTGAATCCCTATCAAAGCAATTTCTAATGCTAGAATTTGGTATGGGAATTCTGATTGTATGCACTGAGTGATGTGTATGGGAATTCTGATTGTATGCACTGAGTGATGTGTACAATTTGTTCTAGCCTGCAATGGCATCGACTAAACATTTAGGACTCTATAGGTTGCAGGAATGAGAATGGGAATGATTCTCATTTCATTCTTCGGCGACAAAAAGGTAACGGGGAGTTCATCCCTTGCAATGGTCATTTCATTGTGATGAAATTATTACTCCGTGATTTTTTCCCGACTCCATCCCATCTTCATGGAGCTATTTTCTCACCATTTCACTGTCCTTGTCAATTTCAAGACATTTTAAAATAATATAATCATATAGATTCAAATAATATACAAAACTACATGGCTTGGAATTATTTCTTCTCTACTTTGCGCTCCTAGTTAATTTTAAGTCATCTTCGAGTAGCATAATTATATTGATCAAAAAAACATACAAATTACCTTTGGACATGCGAAAGCTGGTCATTCTAGATATTAAACATTTGTACAGTCTCGAAGAACCTTTTGACTTTTCTGATTTTTAATGATAAGCATGAATGTCCTAAACATTTCTAAATCTGGTAAAGCTAAACAAATATACATTCATATGGATAGAATTATTGAAAAATAACTTAAAATTGATCGGGAGAGTGAAACGGGGAAGAACTCATCCCCAGCCCGTTCTAATCATCCAAACACAACATTAATCCATTTCAATTGCCCAATTCAAAAGTAGAGGTTTTATTTATTTATTTATTTTGCAAAGCTTTTATAAGTATGCAGCCACCCCTGTTCTTAAAATCTACGCACCCTGCGTATAAGAGGAGCGTAAAGGGTTAATAAATCTAAGAAAAAGAGTAACAAATTGAAATTATGTTGTGTTAATTTTCCCCTATATGTTAGCCTACCCTTCTGTTTCATGTTCCCTTCAGAATTTCACGCACAGCAACAGAGTAAAATAATTTTAATGGCCCCTACATAATTCTCATGCGCAACTAGAAACATGTATGAGAGAGAGAGAGAGAGAGAGAGAGAGAGAGAGAGAGAGACGTGCCTGATGACTGATGAAACATTCTTGGGAGAGGTCTATGCATAAGAAGCTGAAGAGAGGAGGCATCAAGAAACACTTCACTGAAGAACAATGCCATGTTCCTCTGAGAGATTAAAACTAGAGGAGGCGTTGTGCAATGCAAATTCGCTTAGAGAGGAGAGGAGAGAGAGAGAGAGAGAGGAGAGGGGGGAGAGGGAGAGAGGGAATCTCAGTAATATTCCTTTCGTATCAGCAGGGAAGAAATAATATACCCCTAGAATATCCCCCAGGCCTACTCATGCTCCAGCACTGCACGCAAAAGCTACTTGGGCCCCCGGCCCAACAAGAAGGCCCACAAGCCCGGCCTGCAACATTTGTTTCCTTTAACCCTACACCCCTTCACAAATTGAGCATTTGTCTCCTGTCACTGTTTGTGTTTAGTTGGTGAAGGCAACTTTGAGACTTAGCTACACTTACAAATTTGCTCAATTTTGTTGCTGATATGTTCTATCTCTGGAAATTGGCTTCAGGGAACATAGAAAGGCTTCACTAGGAATTAATATATATATATATAAATGGTTCAAACTAAACTTATATGCAATAAATGAAACCAATTTCCACTAAAACTCTTAAAGATATGTTGTAATTGCTTATGTACAAAACTGCCAAGGGTAGATTAGGGCAGTACATGACAGCAATGATTCTGCTTACACAACAAGAGAATAGAACACACAAAAAGAGATGAGGGAGAAAAGAAAACAATAATACAGTTGCAAATTGAGCTGCAAGCAAGGGGAGGAAAAAAAATTGCATCTCCATCGATCTTCCCTCCGCCTCCATGCTTCAATCCTCTTCGTCCACGAGATGCTTGTTTTTCAGTATTCATCCAAATATGCATACAACATGTCATCTTTCTCTGTCTTGCGCCGACTAAGCAAGGCCTTGAGGAGACGCTTACTCTTGCTAGGGTATCGCTCAATATCCTTGGAGCGTTCCTTTTCGGTACGAACACCCACTGAAGATAACTTCTGAGGCTCTGAAGGGTACTGATGCAAGAAATTCAAAGATTTTAGCTAAGCGAGAAAAATTATGATGCCTAGAGTCAAGTTCCTTTTTCCTCCTCCTTTCTTTTCCTCCACCACTGCGTTTTTTGTTCGCTATCAAATACAGAACTTCAAAACAAGAAATCACGCTTCTATGTCCACCTTAATCTGTGATATATTCCTTGAGTACTCGTTTGGAAGGCGGGGATGGAAATGCTGATTGCCACTCCATTATTTGGTAACAAAAGATAATCGAATGGTCATTCCCTTGCAATGGCTGCCATGTGAGAGAATAACCATTCCATTCCTATTTCATTTCTATCATTCGAATGCAACCTTACTACGAGTGTTTTTTAAAATGAAAGAAAAACGAATAAAATGAATCCTGAGCATACCCATCTTGCAGCAGAATCGTTGGGGGTGGCTGGCCTCCTGAAGTCAGGTGTGGTAGGCCTACTAGGGCAAGATCCAGAGCGCAAGAGCGGAAACCGACTGAGGTGAAACCGTTCGTTTTTCTGATACAAATGCACATAAAGGACAGAACACTAAAGGGAGTCAAACAACGAGGACTAATATACTGACATAGTTAAGGATGCAAAATTTGAAGACTGCATACCTATTTCTTTTTTGGTTGTAGCATCAGGGAATGAAAAGTTACCATGTTTCTGGGACGGTCGTGGAGAAGGTGATGGAGAACGCCCTTTTCTGTAATGCGTGTTGCTCATTTGGGGAACACAGGAAACACAAGAATGACAGTTTCACAATTACGCAGTGAAAAAATGCATTTACCTGATTCCTGATGTCGGGGATCCTCTAATAATAGCTTTATGAAAATATTCAGACAGTAAAATGATCAAGTTAGAAAATATATCTTCAAGACATAGAAACAAGATGAAACTGGAGAACAAAATTGCTGCTGCTCATTTAGTTATGGATATAAAAATCTAGTGGATTTCAAGTTATTCATTCCAAGTTATTGGGAAAAAAACTTGTTTCCCAAATAGTCTTCGGTGTAGAAAATGGGCTTATACTATATGCAGTGCCACTGTAATTGCATAAAGGTGCACCCCAAAATTACGCCATTTTGAATTTTAAAAATAAAAAAAAGATTGTCTTTTGGGAAACACATTACGCAACTAGGCACAAGGACCCTGCATACAGCGTTTTCCCTTGGAAAAGTAGTTGGTTCCCGGAATTCAACTTAATTGGAAACCTTGTTTTCCTATTCGCATCACAGACAATGGTGTTATGACATGAAATCATATGTGAAAATTGAAAACTAGCTTTCCAAAACTAAACAGTCCCTACAATTTTTAAAGTGATGCCAGTCGTCTTCATCATGTAAGCTGTGTCCTCGGTAAATTGATTTAGCATTGATGGCACCATGCATGGTCACCCCAGCTGCATACAAAAAGTTTACATCCAGACAACTGATGATTAAAATCTAAAAGAAAGAGGGAAAAAGGGAAAAATGAAAATCCAGCAGAAATAGAAAAGCAGAGATGGTCACCTGACAAGATATATCGCTTATGATACTTAGGAGCATTCATGATCAGAGACTGTTGGGAAAGGCCTTCATGATCTATGTATTCTTTGCATGTGCGCAATCTCTACAAAACATCAAGGGGATGAACGGTGTTAATTCCACTGTAGAATACGTCTTTCACGAATTCGGATGGCTGGTCAGGGGGAGAGGAAAGATAAATTTGAAATCCTACATCAAACTAAGCCAAGCAGTATGGTTTCCACAATAGAAAAACATAAACCCAAAAAGCAGAGGGGAACAAAAAAATCTAGCAACACAAATGAAGCCAAATAGTTGTCTTAGGCCAAGTTTAGGCATTTTTATTAAATACTTTCGCTTGGTGCTCCCTCGGTGCACTGATAAAAAATAAACAAATTTACATGTGAATTAAAATCACATAAAGTTCAGCACATTGTATTTTTCTATCAATATTTTGCATTTCCTTAGTCACCAAATTGAACTATAAGCATAACTTTCTGGGACTAGCATAAACGTTCAGTGCCTAGAGAAAGAACTGTCTCTCCTTGTAACTCACACTGCAATGACCCAGAATCATGTTTTAGGAAGCTCAAAAGTCCTTATTTGCTAGTGTACTGGAAGAGAGGAGAGAATTTTTGAGAGAAAATTCGGATGCCCTAATACGGGCACCAAGACTATCTATTTATAATACTCAATATTAGGGTTACTAGGAAACCCTAACCCCTTGAACAAGAACCATAATGGAAACCCTAATGGGCCCAGAATACAAAGCCCAATAAATAAATAAGACACAGCCCAAGAGGCTTACACAATCCAACAGCTACAAAGAAGTCCAGATATTTTTTCCTCTGCTTCTTTCAGAGAATTGAACTGTCAAACCAGATATTGCTCCTGGTTAACAGTCTATGCATTCACTGAGTACAGAAATCTATTATTACAAATAACCACTTTCCTGCAAAGGTCTCTTCAGATTAATTGCAGAAATATATCAAAAACTTGTGAGTGCAAAATTTCCACTGCAGATGTTGATGGAGCTGTCTAACATATGTAAGCTAAAAATTTCAGAAGAGAAGCATCTCTTTGAGCCGAAGCAAAACCTATACCAAAACCTACAGTGTAGTAACTATGATCAATATCAGTTTTGGAAAATGAAGTATAGTTGTTTTCTCTCTAGTTTTGGCCGTCTTCCAGCACTGAAGAAGAGTGTGATTGGGTGCATTCAGGATTGGCATTTGAGTGCAATTCTTGAATCTTCTTTTGTAGTTTCTCTTTCTGTATTCTCTCCTTGATCTTCACTCCTGGATGCAAGTCAAAGGCCGTTCCACAAATCTCTGGATTCTCCATTTTTCTCTAGATCTTCATAAATTGTTTTTGTTTTTTGGGGTAAATAAATCTTCATAATTTTTTTTTTTTGACCATTTGGTTCAATTTTGCTCTTTGGGCTTTTTCGTAACAAAGCTTTGGTCACAGCTTCAATCTAAAAATTAAAATTGGCAAAATTATATACAATTCAGTAGATTTTACATCAGTAGTATCCCAAGTATGGAACTCTAAAAGGTTTTCTATTCTTTAATTTCTTTCAGATTTAATAACATAAAAAGATTTCAAACAACTAATAAATTCTCTAGGATTTCCACTATATAATTAATAAAAGCTAAGCACACCTGTTCGATGCAAGATACACTTAGCTCGGATCCAGACACTTCATCAACCTTTTCATCCAAGAGATCATTCACCTTATACGACAGTGAGCCTAAATGGCCCACAGTATTCACAATAGCCTTAATCGCATAATCTTTCAATGTGTCTACCACTCTGCGCATGCCAACATTGAACCAAACTGTAAACGCCAATCCCCAACATGATTGACTGCAATGGTTAAACACCAATCCCCAACATGATTGACCGCAATGGTTAAACACCAATCCCCAACATGATTGACCGCAATGGTTAAACACCAATCCTCACCTTGATTGACCACTACGGTTACAAAAGGAAAACATTACTTGACAAAAGTTAAGCAACTCACATCAGCTTTTGGTCATCATTGGTGTAAGATAATTCGAAATACTCAGCTGCTGAGTACAATTGTGATCCCAGATTCTTCAAATCCTGTAGACAAAATACAAAAGCCTTGGGCAATATATCTGAAATTTATGGACTAAAATTAATTTGGAATATGCTCAACTTCTGAAGTTTCCATGATTCTTAATGGTGCTGAAATTTAGGATTGGAGTACCAAAGCTTAGGACAACTTTCAAAGTATAAAGGAAGGAGTACCTTGAGACTATCAGAGAAGAGTAAGCTCTGCTGCATACAAATTTCGTCGTCATTGGAAGCAGTTGGAGTCATAATCCTTATGAAGGAGGAATTTTTTAATCGAGAAATTCCTTATCCTACTGCGATCACTGGAAATAATATTACTGAGCCTACACAGACAAGATAAAAAGACAGGAAAAACCAGCCATTCTATTTACATTCCTTGTAAAATGTTGTGTATAAGCCTAAACTTAGAAACACATTTCAAACTTGGAGGTTTATAACTAAACCCATCCAAAGAATCATTCAGGCCCAAATTCAAAAACTTAAATTCAAATTGAAGAAGCTAAGAGAAAAGCACCAAAAGAACTGTTCAGGGAGAGAGGGGGTGGAACCTAAACCTAGAAACCCTGAAACTGTAAACCTTTAAAAAAAAATAGAAAAGAAACAATAGAAAATGAGAAAGAGATAGAAGGGTTTGGAGAACTTACTTAAAAACCACTTCTGTTCAAAAGGAACCTTCTCACCAAACATTAACAATGACTAAATAATAGACAGTACATAAAATATCCAATAAGGTGGACAAGTCCTCCTTTTTTAAGTGGAAAAAAAAAAAAAAAACTCCTTCTGAAACAACCCGAGAAAGCACAAATCAACAGAGTAATAAACTAAAGCTACTCAAATTCTATGCTTCTGAAACTAGTGCAGGAAAAGCCCATCCTGTCTCAATCTTCACCAATACCCTTTTCAGAAAGCAAAGGCTCGGAGAAAGGGAAACCCATTAAATCCTTAAAAATATCAAGAGTTTGAAAGGATTTTCGGATCCTCCCTTAGTTTTGGGGTTGAAAACACAAAATCCAAGCAAACCCAATAGCAACTAATCACAAAGAACAAGACACCCATCATTCAAAATCCCACCTAATCTCCCTGAAGTTTCTTAGTAACCAATCAGAGCTAAGAAAATCTGCAACCCAGAAAAATAGAGGATGAAACGCCCAAAAACGCCTAACCTGGTTCTCCCCCTTTGCGGAATATTCATACACCGCTGCTAAAACTATAGTAAGTCCACAGAACAAACGCCCGTAGGATTCGGCGTTGTTTACAATCAAATGAAGAAGAAACGAAAGAATGGTGGCCAAGTGACGCAATGCTTTTTGTTTGTAAGGAAATTTCTGAGCGTACCCCAAAAAAATGGACGATCGAATTTAAATTGTTTTTGGATAATTATTTAACGGCAATAATTGAGCTTCGATGTGTACTGCCAACACTAAAAGAGGGAAACAAGGGAGAACGAACGGCTCCTAGTTCTTGAAGCAGGCCCGCGGACTAAACAAACCAAATTTACTTTTACTTTTTTTTTTTTGGGCAAGAACAAACCTTTTCTTCTTCTTCTTCTTCTTCTTCTTCTTCTTCTTCTTTTTTTTTTTGGGTAGAAAGAGTTAATCCTATTTTAATTTGAGAGGGGAAAAAGAAATTTGAGTCCCCACCCTCAATCACGATGTAGTTTATTAAGAATTATTGGAATAATTTTTAGTAAAATTATATTATTTTGTGAGCGAATTCATATTACTTAATTCTGTAATTGAAAACACTCAAATTTTTTTGGTGAGTGAAATTGGTTGCTCTAATCACACCGGATGACAATAAATTATAAGTAAAATATCCTAATTTTCCATCAATAAGATTGGATTCCAACAATTTAGTTACTGCACAAAGGGCCATGCAAAGCAAACGCATGTCCCTGAAGCAGAATGACTAAACAACTAAACTCACCCTTGTTTGATGCCATTTGTTTTTTTTTCCAATTTCATGTTTTCTATTAGTTTGGGAATATATTTTTCTACTTTTCAATGCCCTGGGATGGAGAAAATAGATCTCCTAAATTTGAAAAGTCATGAATTTATGAATTTGAATATTCTTTTTTTTTTAAAAAATTATGAATTCTCTGAATTTGTAAAGTCATAAATTTATGTAACAATATATATATAGCTTAAAAAGCCTATCGTTAATAGAGTAGTTATTATGTACTAATTCTAAAACGCGGCCTTCTAATCACTAAATTATCAATTAAAAAAGCGAATAAAAAAACCCATCATTAAACGTCCAAACGAGTCTTCTCCACAAGAGCACAATCCCTCCCTCAGATATTCTTCATGTCTACCATGTTTAAATGAATTCAAATGAACTTTTTCTAATTGGGTGCCGTTAAGGCAACGGATAAGACTTCTTAAAGCATTAGTGAAAAATTAACTCTTGTGAGCTTAATGCATTTAAATATTAAATGATATTTTTAAGTATTTTCTAATAACATTACCACCACCATATTATTATTATTATTTAAGTTTGAGCCCTTTGAAGTCTACATTAACTTTCCTTCCTTAATAGCTTGATTATGTTCTTTTCTTTTTTCCCTTAAAAGCTTTCGCTCCCTTAATGAAAATTCTTATTTTTGTACTAAAGCAGTTATTACATATATTTTCAAAGACGAATAAGAAATTAAATTTCACCATCACTACTCAGAAGTCTTCCACTATTAGAAAGGGAAAATGGGATATCTTGTCCCACTATTGTACTTATAAAATCATGTCGTTCTCCAAGCAGGTTACAACAAGGATGTCGAAGACACCGTTTAGGCGGTATCTTCACGATCCTTAGCTTAGGCATTGATCAAAAGTTTCATGTTATTATTATTATTTTTTTGATACATTAAGAAGGAGAATGATGGTTATTCAACACTTTCATTTAGTAGACCAACTATCCTAATTGTAAAATTTATGTTAAATCGGTGTTTTGTTATTATTATTTTTGACACACGAAAAGGAAGAATGATGTTTATGAAGGGTGGATTAATGTTTTGTTATTATTATTTTTGACACACGAAAAGGAAGAATGATGTTTATGAAGGGTGGATTAACTTTCTTACAATATATATATAGATTTCATTTGAAACCAAAGCAGATCAAGAAGCAGTCCTAAACTTTTGCAGGGCAAGATAACAAGTTTAGAGGTTGGAAATATATAGATTTTTGATGCCTGAAGTTTACAGTTTTAGTTGTCAAAATTTGTTCAAATTTATTTTTCAAATGAGTTTTCCAATTGTGTCCTTATGGGCATCAAATAAGGTTTTGTTTATGTCCCACATTGGAGAAGATAAAAAATCATTAGCGTATATGAAAATGTGAACATTTTCAGGGCATTTATTCAATATTTTTTTTTTGAATTCCAAAGCATAGAAATTAGGTTCTTAATATGTGCCCATTGGATATGGGTTAAACCTATGTTATATTACTACTATTATTATTTTGAATAAACTGCATTATTATTATTATTATTATTATTTAACTTTGAGTCCTTTTTAGCCTATATTTAGTTTCCTTCCTCAATAGCTTGATTAGTTTTTGTTTTTTTTTTTTTTTGCCCTCCTAAACCTTCTGTTTCATCAATTACAAATTTTTATTGGACTTTCATTTGGTGCAGTCAATGCAGCACACACACCAAAAGAAAACGAAAAAAGAAAAGAAAAGAAGCTAAACCTAAAACTAGGTCGTTTTGGGTCGAAATTATTATTATTATTATTATCATTATAAGGTAATGTTCCAACTAAGTTACCTACAGATAGCCTGCATATTGTTTTTTTTTTTTTTCCATTCTTATTTTATTACTAGAGTATTTATAAGATTTGTTATCAGAAGATGAATAATACTACACTACTACCTGTGACGGGAGAATTAATATTTAAGTAAAAGGAAAATAATTGGTAATATTTATGATTGGGTAGATGCCATTTTGGGGTTTTAAAAGAGAAGTGAGGATATTTTAGAAAGATAATAAACAATTTAGGAAAGATCGACTCAGCAATGTTCGCTGCCAATTAATCTCCCACGTCCTTAGGTGCCCTATGACAAATATAAGAATATAATAGGTCAGGGCTCTCTATGTAAAATCCCATAATTTTCTTAATAAATAAATTTTTTAAAAAACTAGAATATTCCAAAAACAATAATAATAGTAAACAACATAAAACTAACTAGTGAAAATGAAACTGCACGTGATGTGTGTGATGTTACAGTTAAAAGCATGGGTTGCAAATGAGTTGAACTGAGTCGTGAGCTCACTCGTGTTCTTCGCTTTAAGGACTCGATGATTTGTTAAACAAGTGGAGGCCAACGGTCGTGAGATTTTTGGGCTTGATTGTTTTAATTTATTTATTTATAATTTATATATATTTAGATTGTTCATCATGATGGATAGCACAGATCTTCTTTTCATAAGTAAAACTCTTGTCTAAAAAAATTATATGTATAATCATGTTTACTATGGTTAAGTAATTATATTTATCAACTAGATGATCCTAACAATATGAGTTTGTGCTCATGAGCCAAATTCAAATATGATTGGGCTCGGCTCGAAGACAGATCATTTGCAGCACTCTATGTGTGCGGGTGCGATGGGAATAAGTGAACGCACAGTGATGTAACAATTTGAAAGAGGCTATCTCAGATGGCAAAATCACTAGGAGATCTACTCCCAAAACAGTATAACTTGAAAGATGTGTGCACATTATTTTTTCAAATGAGTTGTGAAGAGATTGTGTTGTATGTAATACACATTTGAACCCTTTGAAGTCTATATATATTTTTCTTCCCTAATGGCTTGATTAGTTTTTTTTTTCCCCTCCCCTTAAGATAAAAAATTATTGGTAATTTTCTACTAGAATAGTTATTACATATACTTTCAAAAGATGAATAATGTTGACTAATGTTAAGGCTCAAGTTGTAATTCAGTGTCTTCGTTATTTTTAAAAAGAAATCTATAGAAAAAATATTACTAGTCGTGAACACATGAGTAGTGTGTGATGTGATGGAAAGCGCTTTGTGCATACGTGATGAGAACTAGCGGATGTAAGGCCAAGTAGCAATTAGGAAAGATGTTATCCCACATCGTAAAATCAATCAGAGAGCTAAATGATTAAAGTTAGACTTTACGACTGCAAAATTGATGAACAATATCACTTAAAGGCAAATTGATATGTAGTGTTGGGGAATATGTTGATTTTGAACTGTAACAATTTTATGCGAAAAGATGTAGATTGTACATGTGAAAATGTAGTGTTGTATGTATGATGCATATCTATTTTTCAATTGAATTTTTGTAGATTTTTTTTTGACACAACTAAAAAAGTAACTCATGTGAAAAATAAATGAACTTTTCTAAGATGGAATAAGGTTCATAAGTAATTTTAATGCATTGATGAAATAATAACCACAAGTTTAAATGCATTTTAAATATGAAATTTTCTAGCAATGAACATTTATTTAGAGTTACAAAAACATAAATTTTAAGAATAACTATTATTACCATCAGACTTATTATTTTGAAAAAGCTATAATAATAATAATAATTATTATTATTACTATTATTATTTAAGTTTGAGCCCTTTGAAGTCTACATTTATTTTCCTTAGCTTGGTTAAATTTTTTCCCTAAAAAGATTTTGTTTCCTCAATTGAGATATATAAATTTTCTACTAGGGTATTTATTGCATATATATATATATATATATTTAAAATTTTTGACCAGACATGGACACATTAAGTGCGGTAAAATCAATGAATAGGGTCCAAACGTGATCCGTACGAATTAGTCAAATGCAATCCACTGATTTGGTGCAAGGTCCAAACATCTGATTTGGCAAAATCTGTGGCTCTTTTCAGATATCTCTTGAAAAACTTACAAACCCATTATTTATTATTTTATTTTATTTTATTTTGGTAAATAACAAGTCCAGGATTTATTGGTTCTTGAATCCTAAAGGAACTCACAGATCGTGGTTCTTCAAAGTAACCGCATGAATCTACACAGAGCTGGAAATTAGGATTCAGAATCAAGCTTATCAAATTTTTCTCTACCTGGCTTTATTATTATTATTATTATTTTATATATTTAAGAACAATTCAGCTTTGATTGCAGAGCATAAAAGCTTCCTGTTGTTTTCATTGGAGGAAAGATGAGGATGGAGAAGGCAACGGTAGCAGTGGCCATCGGGAGAATTTTAAGGAGGAGATAAACGTAGTTCTTTTTTTTTAAAAAAAAAATTGTTAAGAAAATAAAAATTAAATCATGAAAATAGGAAAAAAAATGTCACCGAAGCAAACAAGTTAAAAGAAAAAGAAAAATAGGATACAGAAATGTGTTTCAATTTGTTATTTTTTGTTTATAGTTATAATTAAAGATTATATTTTGATATCAAATTTGTGTTGATTTGTTTTGTTATTACACTTACTTGATAATCTCCTTTGAATAATACATGAGGGTAGAATTAAAAAATGGCCTCATTATGTATTAAAACTTTTGAAATCAAACAATTCTATAAATTCATATTCGGATTTTCTTTGTTTACAATTCCAACCATTTTATAGAATTTAGATTGATTTTTAATATTCAAGTTTTAATACTGGCGTGCCTTCATTATTTATAAAAATCAATAAAAGAAATATTACTAGTGATGAACACGCGAGTACCGAAAATGTAACTTTAGAAGAAAAGGATAAAAAATTAGTCACATATATATATATATATATATATATATATATATATATATATATATATATATATATATATATATATATATATATATATGTAGATATATGTATATATTCTACCAGTTTTATCTTGTATAATTAGATAGATGTCATTTAGAGATTTTGACAGAGGAGGGAGGGCATTTTGGAAAGAGAAGAAATAAATGGGGAAGGATTGACTGGGCAATTGAATCTACCACGTCACAGAGTAATAAACAATAGATGGATTAATAGATTAAGGGTTGGGTAATAATTATCAAATTTAATGAAAATCGGTAAAAATGATGAATATATTCAGTATTAAGGATTTTTTTTGTTAAAAGTAGTACTTTAATTCCTGGTCAATAAATTGAATTTGATGGCCCAACAAATAAATAAATAAATAGGTTAATCCCCTTGCAAATATTAATAAACAATAGATGGATTAATAGATTAAGGGGTGTAATAATTACCGGATTTAATGAAAATCGGTAAAAATGAGTAATAAATGCAGTATTAGGCACGTAAAGGATTGGAAAAAAAAAAATAGCACTTTAATTCCTGATAATAAATTGCATTTGGTGGCCCAACAAAGAATAAAGTAAAAAATAAACTGTGTTTGAGTATTAAATTATCGAACACATGGAATTTATTAATTGAACAACAAGCGTACCCATGTAGCCATTACAACTAATCTCTTCTTCCTGGTTTTTGAGGAAAAGGAGATAACAGAGGATCTCAAATTCAAAAGTCTTCGAAATGAATAACTGTCTTTGGTGTGCATTAATACGAGAATTTAAGATCCAGCTTCCGGACAACGATCCGACGTGGTAGCCTTGAGGGGTACTCCACGCTTCTTGGTGCTCTCACTATATATATGAATGCACCCACGCTTCCTCCTCTTACTACTACTTCCCTCAAAACGTAAGGCTTCTTCTTCTTCTTCTTCTCATATCTCATAATCTCTTCGCTATGGCTGTGCAGACCGGAATGGGATTATCCAAGATCATCATCTTGGCCGGAGCAGGTATGATACTCTTCTCTCTACTTTGCCCACTCACCGCCTTTCGATCACTCATTTCGTATTGTATATTAAACCACTAGTTGTATAGTGGCTCTAGTGCTGAATCCTTCGAGTTGAAGTTGAGCCCGGAATCCCATATCAAAAGTGGATGGCATTATTGAGTGACCAGTAATACTTGAATGGCCCCAAGACCCAACTGGCTTAACCTTTTATGGGTTAAGCTTTTGGAGTTCTTTCATATATTGTTAGGCTCACTCAGACTCCCCAACCCCAACACTTACTAGGTTGAGCGTTCGTTTGTGTGTGTGTGTGTGTGTATATAAATTTTTGTGTATGTCGGAATATGTTTGCATGTATTGAGCTCATTGGACCCGGTTGTGTGTCTGCAGGCTGCACCGGCAGTGTCTTGATTAAGAACGGCAAAATGTCTGAGTTGATCGGTGGACTTCAGGTGTGTACTCCTGATCAATCACTTAGCTTTGGCTGTGGGGCACCAATTTTTGTTTCTCAGTCAAATTTGATGTGTTTGTTACTAAACAAGTTTTTCTTTTTTCATTTTTTTAAAAACATGTTTGTTTTTGGGGATTTATGTATTGTTCAATTGCGTAATCTTTGACGATTTATGTATTTTTGAAACACATGGATTCAGTGAGTTGGTTTTCTTTTTGTGCGTCTGTGTTATTGGCAGTCGTACGTGAAAGGCCTTGAGAATTCTGTTGGAGACGGACAAAATTCCAACTCTGACTTTTCTGCAGTCGCAACTCAGGTACGCGCGAGTTAAACCATAACAACCAGCGAGTTACAGTGCTTCAGCACTGGGCTTTGGGTGCATCCTGATGCATAATAAACAAATTCTGAAATTTCTGCATGAGTATATGCAGGTTCGTAAGCTGGCAACAGAAGTTCGGCAATTAGCCTCAGCACGATCAGTAGCCGTTGTGGACATTAATTCCTCTTTTCACATCAATGGTATCACATCATCTTAAATGTGTATACTATTTCAATTCTACTTCCTCCTTTGGATATGCATTATAGTACTGAAACTTTTATGCACTAATAGACCTTTAGGCTTAAAAATGGCTTCACCACAGGAACAATCAAAAAAGTTAAAAACTATTTCTGTCATGTTATCCCTCCTTTGGGGGGGTATGGTTATCACGGCTCATAGTATGTTTTTGGTTTTATTTTTCGGTTTTTTCATTTTTGTATTTTTCACCAGGCAGCACCAGATCATCTCTGCTGCTCCAAGCAGCTGCCTTGTGTACACTGGGTTATGGGTTCTTTTGGTGGAAGGTATATTAACAATTGCGATCTTTAAGTTCTTCGTATATTCTTTGTACCAAAGAAATGCCATTAAGTTTATCATTTGTAGATTTTTCCTGTCAAAAATTTTATGCTTGCTTTTACGATCACTAACTTGTTCTTTCTACTCTTCTCCATATCTGAAAAAAAAAAAAAAAAAAACATCAGGGATATAAGTTCTCAAATCTCATGTATGTAACTAAGCACAACATGGAAAATGCTGTTTCAACCCTGGGAAAACACCTGGAGCAACTATCAGGCGCTCTTGCTGTAAGTTCTAGATTCACCACCTACTTTCTCTCTGTCTCTCTCTCTCTGCGCTGTATATAAAATATGAAGATAGAGAATTGTCCCAAGACTGAGCCTCTGGGAACTTTTCATGAGATTTATCTCCTCTTCATTTTTGTTGAGCTTCTTGTTCTTTTCTTTACACCTTAGGCTAAAAGGTTCACAGAATCTCTGTTGGAGTAAAAACAACATTGATTATTTTGTTGTTAGAGGTTAAGATGTATTGTTTGGTAATTTTTTCGTATTTCTACTCCCAAGTAGAGCACCATGTTCTGTCAACTGGGATTGAGTTTTATGTGGCATTAGTTCTTACCTGCCCTTCTGTTGATCAGGCCACCAAGAAGCACTTGACTCAGAGAATTGATAGCTTGTCTGGAAAGCTGGACAACCAAACTGAGATATCCAAGTTAATTCAGAACTGAGGTACTGCTAACGATTTAGACTTTCTAAAGGCAATCCGTATGTACGTCGTTAAATCCTTGGAGTTTGAGGCAAAGCTCAGGGATTCGACCCTTGCAGTTGTTAGGTTGGGTTTTGTGTGTTTTACGTATCGAAAGAAAACTGTATGTACGAGTTAATGAATCATATTTCCGACGAGTACCACAGAAAAAGAAGTTGAAACTCAATTGTTTCAAGTATGTTGGGGCTGGAAGCCCGTAATGGAAGGCCATGATCAGCAATTAGAATGCCGTTAAATCAACAGAAATTCAAATTTAAAATGCTGTTAAGTTACATCCTCCATTTGATTCCGACAAATCAGTACTTAGGAATAGAAATTAGAGGTCGATTATTCATTTGCATCATTAATTCATTAAGAAGGCTATCCGAAAAACAGGTCACTGATGTTCATGGAGGTATTTCACAAATTGGATATGACTTGGAATGCACTGCAGGAGGATGGTTTCTGGTCTGGTGAGTTTATTTTGCAAATTATTTTCTGAAACACCCAACCAAATCTCAGTAAACAATGAGTTATTGTGCTAAGGGAAGCTTTAATGCTGGTAAGCATTACACAAATCTCATTGAATGAAGGCTACGTACAGTAACTATCAAGCACTTCCCATCTTCAATGGGGTTAGTTTGAGTTGGAACTTCTTTCACTTGTTTTACAATTTCTTTTCCATCTTCAGGATGGAAAGATGTGTACTCTGGAAGACAAGCAGGTGAGACTTTTCTTTATTGTTCTTTATATTGCATTGAAGTCCCATCTAGACCCAGAAAAGTTTGCTTCTTTAATTCACAGTATTCAACAATGAAAATGAAAAAATAAATACAAAATATATGTAGATAGAGAGATTTGTTTGAGTAATGTCCATTCTACCAGAACTGCTCCTATTTGGAGTACAACTTAGTGTATTTTCTTAAGAGCCACCGCATAATGTGATTGATAAGTAAGCACTTGGTTCTGACCAGCTCACATCATTCACATGAAAATGTTTGGGCCCATGTCACTTTACAAAAAAAAAAAAAAAAAAAAAAAAAGGCCTTCTCTAGATGTTGTGAAAATGAAAATGGCTAAACTTTTTTCCTTTTGTTTTTAACTGTGGTAGAATGCTGTATTTCACATAATCTTAAAGCATTGCAGATCACATCTTTGGTCCTTTTATGAACTATGTAAGTGGGAGTAACCATATAATTCAATTAAAGTGGGCAAGTTATACTTCGAAGACATCGAATTATTTAAGGTTTACTTCTCTAGATTACATAACACAGCTCATGAATGGGTTTCTTGATGCCTTTGATATTTTCGATGATATTGACCATTTTATTGCTTTCTCTGCTTGAGCATTATACTGACATCATTCTGGTGACAGGATCTTGCGAATGTTGGCGTGCTGTATCTGTGCGACCTCGTTGATCGAAGGAGGGCTAATATGCCTGAAATCCTGCAGGTTGGGACAGTTACATATGTTTTAAGTCCATTGTCAACTTCTCATCTCTTGCTTTCCTTGAAACAAAATCATCCTGGCATAATTCAATCGAGTGCACTTGATGGCTAATTCTGTCGAAATTCTCTCGGTAGCTCCTAGTCACATGTTCATCGTTATAAGGTTTTTCGCTATTTTGTTTCATTTTTATTGTTGAACGTTGCGCAGGCTAATCTGAGGACTTCAAACAGGCCTCGTACTTTTCTCGGGCCTTCTGGAAGACAAAGTCTCCTGGTCAGTTTCATTCCTATTCCACTCCACCACTGAGGATTTAAATTTTTTCGATCTGGCAATTACAAATTCCTGTTGAACTTTTGCCAAGATCCTCAATGTGATACATTCCATATGTTTTAGCAGGGTCTAAAGGAGATTGCAGACTCTCTGGCATCGGGAAGTACAGTCATTGATTCTGTCATGCCAGACGACATTGATGAGTTGGATGACCAACCTGGAAGCTCGCCGAGGTCTGTGTCCAAACTCTTTTGCCACTTTGTGCTTATGTTACCCAAATCATGGTTTGGATTCCTCTTTGACATTGTGTGTCCTCTTTCTGGTGCTTTGAATCCATGGCTGAGATCTAGGCATCATTCTCCAAAACTGCTACTATAAAGTTCCATGATTTCATGGCTTTCCCATTTGATATTGTTATTGTTACTCTTCTGATTGGTGTAAATGAAATTACTTCAAAGGGCACCAATGAAATTACAAGCTTAATGCAATCATCGAATGCTTTCAAAATTGCGACGATGCGAAACTCAATCTCACACAAACTGCAACCAGTGTTTCCTTTAACTGGTTCGGAGAACATTATTGTTACTATCAGCTGCTATGGTTATCATTCTCATTGTCATAATTGCTGTAGTTGTTATTGTTGTTCTGAGGTTTGACATATTTCTCTGGCATTCATCTTGTTTCTTTGCCGGCCTGATTCAGAGGAGTATTAGCTTCAATGCTGTTGAAAGGGTGGTGGTGTTGAATAAGGTGATCCAAGAGAATAAGAACTTAAAAAAGAAGAGTTCCATGGTGATCACAGTGTGTCTTTGTCAGTTGTTGCTGCTGTTTTCTCTGATTATGTTAATAAATTGTGGTTGTATTTCTTCCAGTAAGCTGAGTGTCTTTTGATCTTTGTGCAATTGGATGTCAAACATTGCTGTGTGACAACCTCTGTATTGTTGCATTACATTATGAATTAGTGGAATTGAAGATGCTCTTTCATTGTTGAGAATGTTGAGAATATTATCCCATGTCCGGAAACTAAAGCCTGGCGGTTTAATTAATAGATATTGGGGCAAGTCCCGCATATATAGCTAATTGATTTTGGGAGGGACAACCCCGGATTTTATCATGGCATCAGAGCCGAGCAAGACACTTGGCTTGAATGTCGTATTGATTTAAATAACATACGAAAATATATGATTTCCCAAGTCTTTTAAGTACTAAAATGTATAATTAGCATTGTTGCACGTTCTTTCTATCTCACGGTTAGAACTTTTAAATTGTCCTCTGAAATCTTAAAAATAGGTATATTTTTTAAAATGTATTAAATAGGAGCCAAATCCCATGTGGTGGCATAACACTTAATGCCAGATTGAGAAATCTTGACATGTATCAAAGCTCGATTGTGTTTGGTCCCAAGTTATGTTTGGCTCAAGAGTGATTCGTTTGTGTCCTCGTATTGGGCACATGCAAAGCCTAGAGTGTGGCTTTAAGTGAGGGGACATATTATGAGTCCCATAGTGAATTGGAACAATGTATTGTGGTGCTAGGAGCACCCTGTTGAGTTACTCTCTCCTTACCAATTGATTCTAGGATTGAAATCATCAAACTTTATCATGGTATCAAACTAGAAAATTAAGACATATTAGGCTAAAATGTTGCCATGCATGCTCCATGTCACTCAATTTAAATTGTCCAAATGTTTGACTCAGATAACGCCACACAATCTTTTGGGGTTGGGGGCGGGCTCGTTGAAAATGAAAAAAAACTCCCGTGGCTAGTTATCATCGTGAGGCCTTTTTATAGAAGGGGAGCTCACCCACTTTATGTTTATTTATTTTTTAGGGAGAAAACCTTTGCTTGCACTTGCCGATGTGAGAGTCTTACAATGCCAAATGGTAAAACAAACGAGCTTTACTTCTAATAAAAAGATTGATCGGTAAAAAAAATATTAATAAATATTTTTATTTATTTATTATCAAATTATCGGATATATTAAATGAGGGTTTGTCTCATTGATAAATCTAGATATTACACATCGAAATTTAGTACCAGGAACTTGACATGAAAAATTTAAACCTAACTAATGATCGTATTCCTATATTTTGTGTTGCGTTCGACTTCAACAAGGATTCTTTCATTGAATTTTTTTTTGTGACAAATCATAAGTTCAATAATTTTTGAAACTTCATCATTTTCTGCGATCAAACAAGCCAAACAATTAAACTTGAGCAAGAGGCGACTTTAACTTATATCAAACAGCCTTTATATTATTTTTGATAAGTTTTCAAGGAAAAGAATGAAGTATATATCGATAATTTCTACGAGGTTTATATGGGTCTCAATCTGAGAAAATTCCAACCTAGTTGATCGAAAGAACATGAAAAAAATTTGAGGACTCACTTATTTTTATACAAATCGTATTATAGCATGCTTTTTATTTAAATAATAAAAACCTTAAGAAATTTAAAATTTTTACTGTTTAAATGAAAAACGTGCCATAAGATACGTGATCTCACATTTTCCCTTCCATATTTTTTAATTTTATGTTATCGAAATTTTTAGATTTAGACCCCACGTGTCCATAACAGACCTCACGAGAGGGCTAGAGCAATGTTCTGGTGCCACGTGTAGCTGATTGATTAACCATGGATCCATCTAGTACATGCGAATTTGACTCAGTCAACGCCAAGACAAGTGGGGCCCACCACCGGGTAACGCAGAACATATATTACGATCCTTTGCGAGAACGCCGGCGGAAAAGTTCTTCTCCTTCTTCATCTCTTTTCTCAGTTTCACGATCCGAGCCCTAGATTTCAAAATCCCACCTTCAACGCTCTCGGACTTCTCCATTTCCGCGCATTCCTACGGTTAGGAACCCCTAAATCTCAGAAATCGCTTCGCTTTTTCGAATCCTTTTTCATATGCTTTGCTTGCTTTACAATTTTGTTCTCTGCAATCGCAGCGCTTGCGGCGGATCCCAATGGGCGAATTGAACATGGAGGAGATGCCTTTGCCTTCTCTGTTCGATCAAGCTTGGAAGATACATCTACTGGCGTCGGAATCTGGGGCTGATCAGGTAATCGACCCCACCGATTTGATTTAGGGTTTCTCCTCTTTTGATTGGATTTTTGTTTTTGGCCACGTATTGATTTCATTAATTGGGCCGATCAGGAGACTGTGAGAAAGGGCTGTGAGATTTTGAGGCAGTGCGAGGAGATGATAAGCAAGCTGGGGTTGTTCTCTGCTAACGAGACCAAAGAAGATATCAGCACCACAAACCTTAAATACTTTCTGGTATTTCGTTTCATGGATAATTGAGCATTTTGTTCTGTCTCTCTGTTTATTTTGCTCGAAAATAATGCTGGGATAGTTCTCTGGAAACGGATGAAGGCCTTTATCTTTTTAACGTAATGGATGTTTAGGAATGGATGGTGTTTTATCAATGCCCTTAGATTAGGCTTTAAAACGAAGATTAATATCTAAACAAGTGAATTTAATCTTATGAAAATTTTCTCCTTTAACTTTTTGATTAAGAACGAGAAAAATGTTCTAATAAGTGAGCTTTTACAAAAATTCCGGGACTAGATTATGATTTTCCTCTTTTGGTACCTTTTAGCTTTCCAAAATTGTTAAGCATATGTTGGCAGCTACTCATGTTAGTATTGACAGGTGCCGTTTTATCTCGCTGAACTCACTGAAAAGGTCGCACACAGCGATAGGATACTAATTCTCAAGGCTTCCCAGGCAAAATTGAAGGTGCATATTATTTTGCTTCAGAAGTGTAGAGCTAAAGCTTAATATTACAAATAGCATTTGGGCCTGTAAGTATATGTCCGCTTATATTTTTTGGGCTACGTTAGAATAAGTAGGAGGGATTCGCAGATCCTCCAGCCTTAGAGCATGCAGGACTTTGAACCCAGATACATTACCCACAATGGAAGTAAACATGTTAGTAACTCCTCTCCCCATACCCAACCCTGGTGTGAGTGGAACTGGATTCCAAGAACTCTACCTCAATGCTAGCACCCACGTTTTTCATTATTTGAAGTCCTTTTTATTAATTCTTTTTTCCCCTCTGTGTGCATGTTTTAGGAATTTGTTTCACTTTGTGAAACCATGGAGCTTGTACCTGAAGAGGAGCTAGAATCATTGAGCCAAGGGGGTTCAAATGCTCTTTCTGATCGAAGGGCTAAAAAGGTCATTGGTCTTCTTAATTTTGATGTGCTTCCATACGATTATTTCGTCTTGTAAAGCTAATGATGAGCTGGTCTCCATGTGCGTTTCCCTGAGATATGAATGTGCAATGGCTGCTTCGTGTCCTAGTTTTTCTAATCTAAATGTGCACATGCAGATTGCTCGGTTCAAGCGCCAAAGAGCTGCAGAGTCAAAGTTGATCGAAATAAAAGAGAGAAGGGAGCGACGGGGACGCTCAACTAAAGCCACTGCATTATCTACTCCTGTTGAGGATAATGAGGAAGATGTGCTCGATGATGACAGTGAGGAAGAACGGGAGGTTAGCTGCTAATTATTTAAGGGAGGAAACTTTCAAACTTGCTTAACATTGCTATGGAAAAATATGCATGGTTTGTTCCATGCCTTTCTTGACATATGATTGTTAGTGTTTATGTTACAACAAAGATTGGAGCAAATATGCCTGGAGTGTCTCTTAACCCACATTTCTCGGCCTCTTTCACCACTTTGTTTGCTACCATGGACTCATTCCTGCCTTTGATGAAGGTGTGGTGCGAACATCTAAATGTTGGCGTGCATTGGGCATATACGTTCATATATGGTGATATCAGGGAAATGCAACTCAGTGTTATATACTTACTAGCAACCATTGCTAAGTTTACATTTGTATGAGAAGATTCTTATTTTAGTACTGTTTGAAAAAATAAAAAATAAAAAATGAAAGATCCTTATTTTTGCATGAAACATATAATATATAGACTTTTGTATATATTTTTATGGATTGATTGAGCAAACCCTGTTCAGTTTATATTTGACAAATTTTGTTTGTTGATTTCTTGTTTATAATCTTTTATTCCCTTTTGATCTCAATAGCATGTGGTTCCTAAAAATCATGATGTTCTTATTGTGCAGGCTTGGCTTACTACCATATCTTTGTCTATATGTAAGGTTAGTGTTGGATTTGAATGTAGTCCTTCATGTCCTAGATTTTTTTCCTTCAAACCTATCTATTTGCTCAGACGATCCCCTTGCTAATAAAATTGCAGGCATTTGATCTGCTGGAGATGTTAAAGAAAGAGGAAGAAATGCTTTCTGCTATAAAGGAAAAACAGTCACAGGTATGTATATGCTTCTTTTTAGGTCTCACGATGTCTTCTATACACCATATTTAAATGATTCTTAGAACAATTTGTGTATCTTTCCTGTGCAATCTCAGTGCATTGTACATATTTTTTTTTTTGTTATTTTTAATCTTTCATTCCTTCCGAGTATTTTCCCCAGTAAAGACATTTTAGAATATAATATTTGCTGTCCATGAAGCTGTGGCCCGAATATACATGTTACAAATCAGGCACCAAATATACAAGTTATCAAGCACTACAAAGGCAGCATCACATAATAGCATTCTTAGACCCAGCATCAGATGCTTTCTGTGAAAGAATTTTAATGTGATGTAATGATGTCATTAGTTTACACTTCTGGACTGGTGTGATGTTTCCTGGAAATCTGTTCAATTATCAGGGAGACGATTAAATCCGATACGGCGTGAGCTTGTTGCCAAATGGCTTATTATTTTGCTCCCCACTGAGAAGTTTGACATTCAACACCCCCACTCCGTCACTCTCCCTCCCCATCACCCCCAACACACACATATGGGGTTTGGTGCGGGGTGTGGAAGGATTGTGTGTGTTTGTGTGGGTTTTTTATTCTGATGAAGAAGGCGAGTTAGTGTTACATAATGAAATGCATATCTGTAGCTGTTTCTTCTGTAGTCTATGATTGTACAGATGCATAATGCCTAGCAAAACAGTTTTTGTAACAGTGGAACTGGAGCTCATATTTTCCTTTTTTCCAGGAGGGCGACGACGAAATTTCTCAGGCGATTCTTGATGAGCGCACCAACAGAGCAGAAGCTTGGCATCGTAATGCAGCTTCTCGAGCACAATATACACTACCAGCACAGCCCATCACCTGTGCTACTTTTGCCCAAGATGTTTTAGAAGGGAGGGCAACAGTTACGCAGCCGCATGAGCACAAGCACCAGCCTTTAATATTTGGACCTGCAAGTCTTGTGGGTGGAGGGCTAAGAAGTGAGAGAGAAAGGATGGCAGCTCAGGTTTTCCAACCTGGCCACAGGTGCGTATCTATTTGTGGTATATGGATGTTGAGCTGAAGAAGGGCAAAGTGCATTTTGCTTACATGGTTACTGCTTATTCTTCTTTTCACCTTGGGAAGGGTAGAAATTGTGTTCGGAACCTGTTTCACGAAACATGACCAAAGTTCCTTATGGAATTCACGGCATGTTTGGTTCAATGAATGAAAATGAACAGGAAAATTGGTTAGGAATAGCTAGTCTTGTGGGTCCTGACTGGAATGGGTGTTCTTGATTAGAATAGGACCTGAATTAAAATAGCTATTCCAGACTTTAAAGTGAACCAAATGAAGTAACTTTTACTTTGTGGGAATTCATCAGCAATGGAATAGTTATTACCGTAAATCAAACATGGTGTCAAAGTTCTTTATGGCATTTTCCCGCAACACTTTTAGAAAAATAAATAAATCAACTTTTTTGCCGGTGTCTTATAACGAATTAGTAAGTTGTATGACTGTTAGGTTGCCAACCATGAGCATTGAGGAAGCTGGGTTGAGGGAGATGGAGATGATGAACAAATGGCAAGAGAGAAATGCTAAGCTCATGGAAGAGGCTAACTCCTCCTGGTACAAGGACACTCCGAGGTCAGGGCCGAGTGAAATGGATGACGAAGATGATGATGCTGCCCAAGACAAGGCTAGGGCATGGGACGACTGGAAGGATGATAATCCTCGGGGTGCCGGCAACAAGAAGCTCACTCCTTGTGGATAGAACGACCTTCACTATTTGCGGTGCCCCCTTGCTAAACCTACTTGTGTTTGTATTTGTGGTGTTCATTATCCAAATTTTGGTCTTTCTTTTTTATTATTTTTTAATTTTTTTTATAGCTGTGTGTTTGTTATGAATTTTGCTTTCTTCACAAAACTTTTTTAGTTGTGTATAATGAATCACCCTTTTGCTCTGAATTGCAAGACACTGACCCAAACCCTTATAATTGCTTAGTAAAAAGGGGTCGTGTTAGTATCTCCTAATAGTTAAGAAGAGGAAAAAATGAATTATCCTTCTAGAAATCTTGGTCTAGTTTTTTGGTCGATTTATCGATGGCTTGGCTTAAGCACATTCCACTCTAGTTAATTCTGGCATGTAACCTAGCTCTGCATCTTTGAGGTACACATCCTTAACATTCTGTTTGTTTGTATTGATTTAGAATTTAAATTCGGTGTATAAAAATTAATTAAAACTGGGTACATTAAATCGAATTAAATTATTTTAATTTTATTATCTGAAAAGTTATAAGAGTATAACACCATGACAATACTATCTTTATGTCTCTCTATATTATAAAGATGTATAATAGTCTTATTTATTAAATAAAAATGTTTCTTCATTAATAAATTTTCTCTATCAAAATAAAATCATAGAATCATCAAAATAAAAACTAGTGATAATATTAAAAATAACAAATATGAGCAGTTGTATTATGTGTAATATTAACTATAAAATTACATTTTTTTATTACTTTAGAGGGAAGCTACCGCTCCACACAATCCCATAGAATCATTCTTCTCAATATTTGTGTCCAGAAGATGAAAAAGAAGATTACCATCAAATGCACAGCTCGAGAATTCATCAAGTCATTGGAAGAATCAGATACAAATTGGTATGGTTTGTATTTCACAGTACACAGTAAACTTACATAGAGCTAGACCAAATCAGAAGAAGAACCCACTCAGGCCCTCCTAAGAAACAACTAATTTACACAGCAAACTTGCACATCGGAAGAACCCAGCACTTCTTTTACCTTTCAACCCCAATGTACACAACAAACTCCTGATTTCCCAGATCAAAAAGAACCCATTCCGCAGAACCATAAACCCAATTCATCCATTGATGCACTTGAATCCACTGCAAATCCCCAGCCAGATCCCAAACAGCAAACAACACACCACCAAGTCCACCATCAACACCACCCACGCAAGCTTCCTCCATCTCTCCTTGGCCTCCTGTCGTCCTACGTCGCCCGCTAACAACCCATTCTTCTGCGAGAATTCCCGGGTCAACATGACGCCGTCCCCATCGTCATCCGATGATACATCCACAACCTTGTTGTCGCCCACAATGTCCCTGACTTCCCCATTGTCCTCCCCCGTGCCCCTCTTCTTCTTCTTCTTCTTCTTCTTCAACCCTTTCCCTGGATTCCCTAACAAGGGCTCCGACACATTGCTCTTATTCTGGCTATCTTTCATTACGGGCTGTACACAATCCGGCGATCCTAAGGACCGGGCCAACAAATCGCGGAAAATGGGATTCATTTCCCCCTGAAAGCAATAAGACGTTAGGCTGTCGTAGCTCTTGATGGACGCCCTGCGCAAAATACCCTCGAACGCGTCCTTGATGCGATACAGGAACCACAGCCCTTGCGCTTTCTCGAGACTTTCGTTGAAGAATCCCAAATAGACGAACGGATCGTCGATTACGAAGGTGTAGGTCCGCCCGCGGGCGGTGTGGGAGAAGACGGAGTGGAATTGAGGGGCATTCTCTATGCATTTGAGGGCCATGGCATCGAGATCGGGGTCTCCCGTGGTGAACTCCGCGAGAATCTCCGATCCCTTCGACGCGCAGGCGTAGATCACCGAATTCGGATCGGAGTTCAATGATCCCATCGACGGATGCCTCAAAATCACGAACTATATATCAAAATCAATCGGGAAAACGAATGAAAACGACAGAAAGAAGCTCAGAGACAAATCAAGATTCAATCCATCGCACATGGAGGGAATCCAACGCATACGCGGTAAGAAATCCTCCTCCACGAACCATTCTTGTTCTTCTTCCCTTGTTCCGGAAGATTGCGAGTTTGTTTTGATGGGATTGAGGTAGTGGAAGTCTCTGCAAATTATCGTCAAGGGAAGGGGAAGAGATCAAATCAAGATTGAAGGGCTTCTGTGAATCTTTATCGATCCTAGGGTTTCAATTTGTGACAGAGAGCAACAATGAGGATTATGCAAACGGAATAACGGCTTTCATTCCCCGAGTCTCCCAGAGTAAGAAGTTAATTGCAGAAACGCCCCTGCTTTTGCCCTTAAATACTGCAAAACCTTGCAATCCATTGGTTTTTGTAATTAAAAAAAAGAAGAAGAAGAGAATGAAAGAAAAACTCACGCAAAATAGCTTAGATGACCAAGTTTGGGCGTCAAAACTATAACATTTTATTCAAATGATTACATTTTTTTTAATAAAAACGAATCATTTGATTCAAACGATCACTTCTGCTTCCTTTGTAATAAAAAAAAAAGTTGGGGGGCACTATTAGAATATGGTTCGAACAATATTGTAATTTGAGAAAATATTTTTCATCTTTTCATTTTTTCATGTATTAGATTAACTGTTTTAAATATTTAAACTTAAGACGAGGGGTTTACACATAAGAATTTGTTATTTTCATACTCAATCAAACCCATAAAATTAAACTCTAAAAATAAACATCAAAAATTTATTTTGAGTAAATTTTTAGTGGCATGCTCGATAACTAGATTCACCAACCGGAGTGATACATCAAATTCTTCTCTTTTTTCTTCTTCCTTGTCTATTTATTGGAAATAAATACCACTCTTACAGTGGTATGCCAATGGCGACTCCCTCGGTTTCTCGATCGTCGTCACAGCTTCTGCATTGGCCGTGAGCTGATTTCTCCTCCTTATCACAATGGCATTCCTCTTTTGTATTGGTGCTTTTTTTTTTTGGGGGGGGGGGGGGGGGGGGGGGCTAATTTGTTCTGTGTTTGCAGGTCCTTCGATTGCAACGGACTGTAGATTACTCGATCAAGGTAATGTTATGATTTCTTCTGTGTATTGAGCTTACTGTTTGTTCGATTTGGTATGAATTTCTTCAATATTTTCTGATGTGTTGCCCGGATTTGGGACAAGACGCTGTTGTGCACAAAAATGGTTTGGGAGTACGGAATCGAACGAAGCTGTGAGCCTTATTTTGATTTTGCTTTTGATTTCGAGGAGATCAAAATGTGCTACTTTGGGCATTGCCCCCAAACCCACCAAACTAAAGAAGGCTCTCCTCTGGTTGAAATTGCTCATGTGACATTTTCCCCTCTAAATCCCAGTTGCGGCGCTCTCTTTGGTGGGAACCCGGCTGTTAGATTCCCTTCACCAAGTCATTGCCAGCATTCAGCTGTTGTCTCTTGGTGTCAAAGGGCCAATTCTTGTCTTGCCCAAAAACTCTCTTGTACAGCTTCTCCCATTTCCTTACAAATAGGTCTTTCCTCTAGTGTGGGCCGTAATGGATTTCTTCTATAGTCCTATTTGTTATACCGAATAGTTATCCACTGAGAGATCCATCCTATGCATTTGGAGGTCTTCAATGAATCCCAATGAAGGTTCCCTGAAGGCCTAAAGGCCGAGATGTAAAGGCAATCTTATGTCCTGAATTCATCTCGGTGTTTGTATTGTATAAGTTGATTTCATATAATTTTCATTAAGCAAATACTTACAAATATGCTGAAGTACTTTTTATTTTATTTTTATGGAGTGTGTGTTGTAGACAACCTTGTATTTACTTTTCTTCCCAGTTTTTTTTTTTTTTTTTTTGTAAAAAAGGTTTTGTTTTTTGTTTTCAGCTGATAATCTACCTTAAGATGCCTTTGCTGCTGAATTGAGCACTTTTTGTTCGTAAAATTCCATTAGTCTGCGTGCATATGATTACCTTAGTGAATATTATTGCACTACGTAAAGGAACTTGAAAATCCCTGCCTTCGTGTGAAGACCAAAGGGAAGCAAATTTGCAGCAATAGTTGTTAACGTAGTAGCACGTTTTTGTGCGATAGATTAATCCGCTTTGACTAGGAAGGATATACAACACTGTTTTCGTATTCATGCATAAAACGAGAAATTTTTAGTCAAATTGAGCACCTGAACCAATTCTTTGGACCATTTACTCTGATATACTGCTTGTGTTGAGCCGATGGTGTATGCAGAATTGGGTTATCATCTAAGCCTGGTTAAATTTCAAAATTTTAGTCTATTGATGGATCCGTCAAATGCATTTGGATTGGAACCCTTGAGGCTTAAATTCTGTGGCGAAAGCAGTTGGAGGGTAACAAAACCCATGGCGTGAGAAATTGGTGAAATACAAGGATGAGCTATTGAATGGTGTATGGGGTTGCTGGGAGCTAAGGGCACGGAAGCAGCTTGGACTAAGTGCCCGTCGTCGAGCTAGGCTTCGCAAGGAAGTCCTCGTTGCAGGAGAAGATTGGTCATATGATCCCGAAAGGAAAGAAATGAGGAACAAGAGGAAGGGGCATAAGTGCGACAGGATGTCCTCAGAAAGACGAACCAACACTGCCAAATTGATGGAGAAGATGCCGGAGATTGTTTTGGCGTACAAGAAGCGGAGGTGGGAGAGGAAGATGAAGGAAGAAGACGGTACAAAGAGGTAGACTGCAATTGAAGCTTAAGAGTCCCCCGATGTTCATCTTTGTTATTGAAATGTTTCTGTGATGGAATTGAAGGTCTGTATTAGAAGTTTTAGTGTGTGATTTATGGTATTTAAGTACAGTTTCTGTTGAATTAGGGCCTCTGCAGCCAGGGCCAATTTTCCATGCGGCAATCCCTTAAAATTCCAAGCCACACGATCTTCACCCATACATAACATTTGCAAAAGGTTTACAAAAGTTGCTGAGATGATAAAAAGAAAAAAAAGAAAAAAAAGAAGGGCTTAATTTTATTATAGCTGTTGTAGCTGCATTAGTTAGTTATAGTACGTACGAAATGGGGGGAGGGAAGAACAAAACAAAATCTAAAATGGTGTCGTGTACAGTTACCTCTTTCTTTTTTTCTTTTTTTTTTTTGAGGAATCATTATCACGGGGCATAAAGGGGGAGGTCATAAGCATCTCTACCGTAAAATCGATTTTCGACCAAATGAAAATGTTTGTTGTTCCCATTTAAATAATGAGGCATTGTCATTGTTGACAAGGCAAAATGAGTGCGTGTATCATTGGTGCAGCATGTCTATGAACTTTGCACAACTCCATGGCATCAAAATGACTCGGAAATGAAGAAGACACAGCGATGAAGTGAAGTATCCAAAAACACCATAAACAAGTGATTTTGAGCTTGTTTGAGCTAGTTTTGTAGTGATTGATGAGTTGAGCTACTCCGGGTGATCGGATGACTATGGGGAAACACCAAAAACTATAACATATCATATTAGAGTAATATTGATGCCCACGTTGTAATGGAAATCAGTTTTGCTCAAATCATCATAATTGAGCCTGGTTTTGCCTAATTAGAGCATTTGCATCATGTTGAACTTAAAGAGAGCTCGTTTGAGATTGTTTAGCTAAATTGAGATAAAGTTGGGCTAAATGGGTTGCAATGAGCTTAGGCAATAATAATGGGTCAAGGGAAATTCGAATTAGGCCTTGGGGGAGCCATTGGAGCTATTTAGGACCTAATTGAGTAATTTGGAGCAATTAGGTATGCTAATGGGCTTGGCCCACAAGGGGGTGCACGGACTTAGCCCATTGACCTATGAAGGAGGCCCAAATCCATGTGGTCCAAGTGGAAATTTGCAGACCCTATATGGGAATAGGGCCCTTTTGAGCCTATTTAAGGAGCCCCTCTCCCATAACTTGAATCACACCACTCATTTGAGCATTGAGAGAGTTTTTGAGAGGGAGAATTGAGAGAAATTCTCTTGGAGGGTTAATGGGTGCCATATGTGTTATGAAGCACTCTTGGGGTTTCTGAGGTTAAGTGTGTATGAGATTGGGGAAACACTTGCGAGTGTTTTGTGCTGTAACCTTGAGGCGACGTTGAGTATCCAAGCATGAATTGTGGTGCTCGGAGGTGGTGATTTCCTTATTGGTGTTCGTGGTGTTGTTTCATGTGGTGGCTGCGATTGGTGATTGTGCTTGAGTTTTTTTGAGTTATTCATGTTCTTGAAGCGATAACAAGGTGCTTGTTGTGTTTAAAAAACTTTACCGACGCATAAAAGTTTGAAAATTTGGAACTGTTTATTTCGAAAACATAATACTCCCATTCGATGCATGCGGACACCTTGCATTAATTTGGAAGAAGTTACAGAAACAAAGGAAAAAGAAATATGAGGAAAAAGGAGAATAAGGTTCCACCGAGACTTGAACTCGGGTTACTGGATTCAGAGTCCAATGTCCTGACCACTAGACCATGGAACCGCAGTGTTCACTGGAAGAGCTAATCTTATAAAATATAATTTTAAGTCTTCTTGGCACCTCATCAACGATAATGAGTGACAAGGCATTTCAATTAAATATATGGAGCATCTCGAGACCGTTAACCCTAAATCCACCATGTCTAAGGTGGTTTTTTCTTTCTTTCGACTTTCAAATCACATCTTGGATGGGACTATTTATGCGCTAGGGAAGAAAATTATTTTGTTTATTTTGCGTGGCCAAGATGAGGATTAGCACCGTACAAATGATTCTCTTGATTTCAAAGTGGATCCCATTGGATCGAAAGCTTGAATACAAGAAGATGCCTAGATTTATGGGCAGATGATGAATTCTATGGAGAGGAAAGTGGCTGCTTTAGTCACTCATATGAATAAGGTGTGTTAGAAACCATTTTCGTCCAGGTCTCACTCGAGGGATATGAATTTTTTTATCTTTTCATCAGTTTTTGTATCTAGTTTGGTCTAAAATCAATAGCCCAATAGAGACTCAATGAATTATAACCCATATGATGTATTTAGACTCTCCATTTTGGATTCAATTTACATTAACACTTTTACTTTCTAAGTTTGACTTTTATTGTGATTTTCTGAACTGGTATTTTTTTTAATTTTTTAATAACTCCGAGAATTCCCAAAAAAAAATTAAAGAATTAAAAAAAATATTTTAACTAGTCAATATAATTTTCTAAAAGTAAAAAAATGAAAAAAATAAAAAGACAATTGCTTAGCTCCCACACACTTCCATTTTTAATGTTTATC